>CM056726.1:124438251-125640795 GCA_029844215.1 Przewalskia tangutica | reverse complement strand
ATTAAGAGTTGTGACTGGTCTGAACAGTCTCAACCTTTGGAGTGAATGGTTATGCTTTTTCAGATGTTTATACTATAAAATGATAACATGGATGCATGGAGAAATATACAAGATCTACATATTACATTGCAATCAATCATTTAACTCAATTAATAATTTGAGATTGTGACTTCTTCTCCTTCTTCTTCATAAACACTTTCCTGAAGAACGCATTTAGTAAATTCGGCAGAGGTGAAGTTTGTTAATTATCATAGATTGCATGTGATCAATCTATGAGAATTGATGAAGAATCAGAAGAAAATAGAAGAGAAAGAGTTTGAGTATGAGAGGAGAGAAAACGAGATATTTTGGGAGCAACCAGAGGCTCTTCTGTGGATTCTTATTTCTGTAACTAACTAACTATTACAATTGTTGTGTTGTAATATATACATACATCATTTCCTTATCACTTAACTGACTAAGACTTAATACATACAACCACCAATAACTGAATTTAGGAATTAATACACTACAATGCACCTCATGGTACATTGGTACATCTATTTAATACTTCTACACCCCGCATGAGTTAGGCATAGTGAAGATATTCTTCATGCCAAGCTTGAAAAGTAGAAACTGATGTTGAACTCGACTAATAGCTTTAGTAAACAGATCTGCATGTTGATCAACCGAGGGTACGTAAACTGGATGAAGAAGACCAGCCACAATCTTTTCTCTAACAAAATGACAATCAATGTCGATGTGTTTAGTACGCTCATGAAACACCGGATTGGCATCAATGAGTAGGGAACTGTCAGTGTGCACCGAGACAAGCAGAGTCACAGGCATGCCAAGTTCTTCATAGAGACCTACAAGCCATACCACCGGCGGCGAAGGTCGCGATGCTCGATACTCGGCGGTGAACTTAACGTCTGATGACCTATTTCTTTGATTTCCAGACAATGGGAGAAGTGCCCAACAGAACTAAGTAGCCAGTAACAGACCTCCTGCTGTTGGGGCATGATGCCCAATCAGCATCACATAATACCTGCATACAAGATGTGCTAGTGTTGATAAGGAGAACCCCAGCCCCTGGAGCACCTTTGATATATCGAACTATTCTGAGCCCTGCATCGAGATGAGATTGTTTAGGGGCCTGCATGAACTGCCTAAGACATTGAACTGATTAAGCAATGTCTGGTCGAGTATTAGTGAGATACAATAGTCTGCTAATAAGCCTCTTGTATACTCCAGGGTCCAACAGCAAAGGGTCTTTGAGTGTGCATTTCTCCTCAGATGTAGCAGGAACAGGAATGTGAGTGTCAAACTCTAAGGTTGTCAACTTCTGATGCATTTCCATGGGAGAAGGGGATGGTTTTGCTCCTGCTAAACCCATGTCAGAGATTAACTTCAAAACATACTTCCTCTGATGCATTACAATTCCTTGGATGTTCCTTACAAACTCAATGCCAAGAAAATATCTAAGCTCACCAAGATCTTTTATCTTGAATGCATTCTGCAGTGTCTCCTTAGTCGACTGGATCAGTGTGATATCATTACCAGTGAGCAACATGTCATCCACATAAACCAGTACAATCACCAACTTTTCATCCCTCTGTTTAGTGAACAGAGAATAGTCTCTGAGACTCTGAGTGAAACCAGAAGCAACTAGTGCCGAGGTCAGTTTGAGATTCCATTGTCTGGATGCCTGTTTTAATCCATATAGTGACTTTAATAATCTACAGACCTTCCCAGCACCTATAGGAGACTGAAATCCTTCAGGCACTTGCATGAACACCTCTTCAACTAGATCACCTTGCAAAAAAACATTGTAAACATCCATTTGGTAGACCACCCATTGCTTTACTGCTACTATAGATAACACAGCTCTAACAGTAGCCATCTTGACAACAGGTGAGAAGGTCTCTTGATAATCAAGTCCCTCCTTTTGATTATATTCTTTGGCAACCAACCTTGCTTTGTATCTTTCAACTTCCCCAGTAGCTTTGTACTTGATCTTATATACCCATTTGCATCCAATGGCTTTCTTTCCTTTAGGTAAAGGTACCAACTCCCAGGTCTTTTTATCTTCCAATGCTTGAATCTCAGCCTGCATTGCCTCAATCCACTTAACATCCTTGAAAGCTTCCTTGTAGTTACATGGTTCAGTGACAACTGAAGTTTGTGCAATAAAAGCCTGATAGTTGGATGACAAATTAGAATAAGTCAGACCTGCAGATACAGAATACAAGAAATTAGTAGATCCTTGTTGTGTAACATAATCTTTGTGCCAAATGGGAGGTCTGCTGGCCCTTGTTGATCTTCTTAAGTCCGAGGCAGGTTCCTGCATATCTGCAGTGACATCCTCAGGTACAATACAGTCTGAGTCAGACATTTGCACATCTGCAATAACATCCTCAGATACAACATCAGTCTCTAATATAGCATTAGTATCTGATGTAATACCAGCATCCAACTGAGAAGTAATTACAATTTTATTGGGTTGTACTAGATCATTATAGCAGAAAGAATCATGTGTTTGAATGGACTCCAGTCCATTCTTACTAACATCATTTCTGAAGGGGAAAATGGTCTCCATGAAGACTACATCTCTACTCATGAAGACAGGTCTATTATCCAAGTCATACAATTTATATCCTTTTTGTACTGAGCTATATCCTAGAAGAACAGCCTTAACTGCTCTAGGACTGAACTTGTCATGATTAAGGAGATTGGTCGCAAAACATAGACTTCCAATCACCCTCAAGTGAGATAATGAGGGAACAACTTTATACAACCTCTCATAGGGAGAAACATCTAGTAAAACAGATGAAAGAATTCTGTTTAAGATGTATACTGCTCCTTCAATGCAGAATCCCCAGAACATGTCTGGTAAGCTTCCTTGGATCTTGATGGCCCTTGTTGTTTCTAGTATATGCCTGTGTTTTCTCTCCACCACTCTATTTTGTTGGGGTGTGTAAGGGCATGAACTCTCATGCACCACACCATGCTGCTGAAATAACTCCCTGTAGCTACTGTTAAAGAACTCAATCCCATTGTCTGATCTCATCTTCTTTATGTTAGTGTCAAACTGTGTATGTACTGTTAAGAAAAAGTTCTTAAGCAAAGTAAACACATCTGATTTTAGTCGCATCAAAAACACCCAAGTCCATCTAGAATAGTCATCCACAATTGTAAGAAAATACATCATTCCATTATAAGTGTCAACTCTATAAGGGCCACATACATCCATATGTAATAATTGAAAAAAGCTAGATGACTTGTTTGATCTAATGGGAAATGGTATTCTAGTTTGTCTTGCTAGAGGGCATATTTCACAATTGTGCAATGTAAAAGAATTATTATTCTTAAAGCAAGGTATTTTCCTCAACACATTCATTGGAACATGGCATAGTCTTTGGTGCCAAATTGTTTCACCAGTCTCCTGAGTTGCTGCCAGACACTTGTGTAGTTCCTTCTCTTTATTCTTCTTGTCTAAACACAATATGTATAATTCATCTTCTTCAGTACCAATCCCCTTCACCTTCCCAGATGAGAGATCCTGAAATATGCAACATTTGGGAAAGAAATGGACACTGCAGTTTAGTTCCTTTGTTACTTTAGAAACTGACATCAAATTGAACTTAAATGTGGGAACACAAAGGACATTTTTAGGACATCACCTCCTCCCCTATTGTAATCGCCTATATGTGATAACTTAGTCGACTCTCCGGTAGGCAACTGCACCTTACCTGCACTATCTGTCAAGTGTTTGTTGTGTAAGTTTTGTTGATTACCAACCATATGATTTGTGGCTCCAGAATCTACTATCCACTTTATCAAGGTCTGTGTATCTAAGTTATTGATACCTGCCATGTTATCCACAATATGTTTGATTTTCCTGGTTCCACCTGATCCTTAAGCAAGCTGAGTAGTTGCTGATGTTGCTGGGGAGTAAACTGTTGTGATCCCATCTGCTTATCAGCATTTTGTAAGCCTCTGTGATGTTGTGCATATGTTTGTCCAGGTCCTGGATAATGTTGTTGTCCTCCACTTCCTTGGCCAGTATCCTCATAGAGAACCTCATTTTCAGTCACCATGTTAATCTTCTTAGTCTTGTATTTAGAGTCATCTGGATATCCATTCAGTCTATAACAGTCTCTTTGTACATGTTCTGTCTTTAAACAGAATGTACACTTCTTCAACTTGTTACAATCTCTCTTTATGTGTCATTTGACATGACAATAATCACATACTACATTCGAATTATATGGTGGCTTCTTTCTGTAACCATCACCTCCCTGATTATTAGCAGAAAACATTGCAGAAGACTCACCTATGTCATGTATCCCCTTCTGACTGGTTCCAGACAGACCTCTATGACTTTCCTCCTGGTTTACTATAGCATACACTTGATTCAGATTTGGCATTTGATGCATTAACAACACTTGACTCCTCACCTGACCATAGCTATCATTGAGTCCCATCAAGAATTGTAGCATCCTTTGATATTGAATGTGCACCACAAACTCTTTAGACTTGTCACAACAGTTTGGTATAGGCATGATTGAGTCGTATTCGTCCCACATATCCTTGAGCCTCGAATAATAGATAGACACAGGAAGTGTTCCCTGTCGTAATGTAAATATGTCCTTATGTAATTGGAATGCTCTAGAGTTGTTGACCTTGTCAAATCTGTCCCGTAATTCCTCCCATGTCGTGTAAGAGTTTGAATTAAAAAGCATTCCATGTAGTAAGCTTTTACTCACATTGCTCATTAACCACGACACTAGGATGGCATTACATCTTTCCTACATATTAGCGAGACTCCTAGAGAAGTCTTCCTTCCCCACTGTTCCATCGATAAAACCCATTTTGTTCTTCTCTAGCAGTGCAAGCTCCATTGCTCTGCTCCATAGTGTATAATTGTCCATCCCGGTAAGTGTAATTCCAACCGACAATGATCCAGGAGCGTCATATGGATACAAGTACAAGGGATGGTTATGATCAATACTAATGATTGCTGCTTCAGTTCCATTAGTCGGCATTCCTTCAACACTCCCCATCCTTTCTCCAGAATGTATTCAGTTTTGTAAAAAATGAAGTGATATACACTCACATGCAAAAAAAATCAACACTTGCAATCCAGATTTGAATCGAGATGCAGTCGACACATATGCTCAACAAACTCAACAAATACAAATGCAAATAGATTTGAATCGAGATGCACTCAACAGATATAGATCGATCCGATTCTCGATCAAAATCGATAATCCTCCTTTGTTGATTCTGTGTCACTCGCGGCATAATCACAGTTAACTCGATCAAATCTACACAAAAACTACCTCGATACAATATTAAATCTACCTTAATACTAGTAGTTTCAGATCATGTCTTCGATCTGCACCAATTCTTCACCAAATCCTCCAATAGTTATGTCGAAACCTTGGGCTTTGATACCATGTTAATTATCACAGATTGCATGTGATCAATCTATGAGAATTGATGAAGAAATCAGAAGAAATATAAGAGAAAGAGTTTGAGTATGAGAGGAGAGAGGACAAGATATTTTGGGAGCAACCAGAGGCTCTTCTGTGGATTCTTATTTCTGTAACTAACTAACTATTACAATTGTTGTGTTGTAATATATACATACAACATTTCCTTATCACTTAACCGACTAAGACTTAATACATACAACCACCAATAACTGAATTTAGGAACTAGTCCACTACAATGCACCTCATGGTACATTGGTACATCTATTTAATACGTCTACAAAGTTCTTGTGCTAGAACTCTCACTTAGATAGTTGTATCCTATAGATAGACGTCCGTAAAACTACATCACAAGTGGGGGCGGATTTTTGTCTTAGGACACTGCATTGCAGGCCTCTATCGACATCAATTTAGTATTGATTTTTCCAGTTTGTTGAATATTTCAGTATTGATTTCAATTTTCGTTGAGTTATTGTCATATTATTGTACTTTTTCATTGATGATACTAGATTGACACTAACACAAAATTCAATCCAACACTTATACAAACTTAAGAGTGGTCTAGGGAAGATGGAACTCACCTCAAATACTCCAAGAATCCTCTGGTTCTTAGTTTACTTCAATACCAAGTCCCCTTCCAAGTCATCGCAACAAGAAGGAAAGAAAGCTAGCATACTTGTCCGATTTATCCATTTTCTTTATACACTTAAACCTTTTATAGTGACAGCGTTTGTCTGAAAATTTGATGGTAAACAAAAGTATGCATATAATTGTTTTTTGTATTTTTATGTTATAACAAAAATAACATACTTGTTAATTTTAAAACCTCAATTGATTTTCATAACTCATTAATTAAAAATTTAAAAGACTAATAAATTCATAACTAGTTGTACCATACTGATAAAGATTAAAATCTATGGAACATGACATGCATTTAAAATTAATTGAGGATTTAAGAATTTCAAATTTGACGTAAGAATTCTACAATTGTAGGTTTTTTTATAAATTTCAGCATCTTAGTGATAATATAACCCTTTAATTGACGTAGAATTTTATTCAACTTTCAGCAAAAGGGAATTTAATAGCTTTTCCTTGAAAGTTGTATAGGAGCGTAACATAAATATTTTATTTTTATACATAATATATTTCTTATAAAATAGTATTACACAATATTTGAGTATGATTGTTATAGAAAGGTAATTTTATAATAAGTGTATCGCTATAATGAATGTTCTTGATGTTATATGTAGAATGTTATTATAGAGAAGTAAAATATAACGTGAAAAATCGATTTCGAAAAAAATTAGACCGTTATATAACGAATGACAATTATAAAGAGATTTGACTATACCTACTTGTTATAGTGGTACTTTTGTGCACTATGTTGACGGAATGAAAGTTACTTTATCCATGATAGAGATTTCAAAAGCTATCCATCGAATGGATGTGTACCATACTGATAAAGATTAAAATCTATGGAACATGACATGCATTTAAAATTAATTGAGGATTTAAGAATTTTAAATTTGACGTAAGAATTCTACAATAATATAACACTTTAATTGACGTAGAATTTTATTCAAACTTTCAGCAAAAGGGAATTTAATAGATTTCCCTTGAAAGTTGTATAGGAGCGTAACATAAATATTTTATTTTTATACGTAATATATTTCTTATAAAATAATATTACACAATATTTGAGTATGACTGTTATAGAAAGGTAATTTTATAAAAAGTGTACCGCTATAATGAATGTTCTTGATGTTATATGTAGAATGTTATTATAGAAAAGTAAAATATAACATGAAAAATTGATTTCGGAAAAAATTAGACCGTTATATAACGAATGACAATTATAAAGAGATTTGACCATACCTACTTGTTATAGTGGTACTTTTGTGCACTATGTTGACGGAATGAAAGTTACTTTATCCATGATAGAGATTTCAAAAGCTATCCATCGAATGGATGTGTACCATACTGATAAAGATTAAAATCTATGGAACATGACATGCATTTAAAATTAATTGAGGATTTAAGAATTTTAAATTTGACGTAAGAATTTTACAATAATATAACACTTTAATTGACGTAGAATTTTATTCAAACTTTCAACAAAAGGGAATTTAATAGCTTTCCCTTGAAAGTTGTATAGGAGCGTAACATAAATATTTTATTTTTATACATAATATATTTCTTATAAAATAGTATTACACAATATTTGAGTATGACTGTTATAGAAAAGTAATTTTATAAAAAGTGTACCGCTATAATGAATGTTCTTGATGTTATATGTAGAATGTTATTATAGAAAAGTAAAATATAACATGAAAAATTGATTTCGGAAAAAATTAGACCGTTATATAACGAATGACAATTATAAAGAGATTTGACTATACCTACTTGTTATAGTGGTACTTTTGTGCACTATGTTGACGGAATGAAAGTTACTTTATCCATGATAGAGATTTCAAAAGCTATCCATCGAATGGATGTGTAGATAAAGATTAAAATCTATGGAACATGACATGCATTTAAAATTAATTGAGGATTTAAGAATTTTAAATTTGACGTAAGAATTCTACAATAATATAACACTTTAATTGACGTAGAATTTATTCAAACTTTCAGCAAAAGGGAATTTAATAGATTTCCCTTGAAAGTTGTATAGGAGCGTAACATAAATATTTTATTTTTATACATAATATATTTCTTATAAAATAGTATTACACAATATTTGAGTATGACTGTTATAGAAAGGTAATTTTATAAAAAGTGTACCGCTATAATGAATGTTCTTGATGTTATATGTAGAATGTTATTATAGAAAAGTAAAATATAACATGAAAAATTGATTTCGGAAAAAATTAGACCGTTATATAACGAATGACAATTATAAAGAGATTTGACTATACCTACTTGTTATAGTGGTACTTTTGTGCACTATGTTGACGGAATGAAAGTTACTTTATCCGTGATAGAGATTTCAAAAGCTATCCATCGAATGGATGTGTACCATACTGATAAAGATTAAAATCTATGGAACATGACATGCATTTAAAATTTAAATGAGGATTAAAGAATTTTAAATTTGACGTAAGAATTCTACAATAATATAACACTTTAATTGACGTAGAATTTTATTCAAACTTTCAACAAAAGGGAATTTAATAGCTTTCCCTTGAAATTTGTATAGGAGCGTAACATAAATATTTTATTTTTATACATAATATATTTCTTATAAAATAGTATTACACAATATTTGAGTACGACTGTTATAGAAAAGTAACTTTATAAAAAGTGTACCGCTATAATGAATGTTCTTGATGTTATATGTAGAATGTTATTATAGAAAAGTAAAATATAACATGAAAAATTGATTTCGGAAAAAATTAGACAGTTATATAACGAATGACAATTATAAAGAGATTTGACTATACCTACTTGTTATAGTGGTACTTTTGTGCACTATGTTGACGGAATGAAAGTTACTTTAATGGATGTTTATTGTTGCTTAAAAGTTAAAATTCAACATTTTTATTTTTATCACTATGTTCTTCATTGTAAATGGCTTTAATTAATTAATTAATTAGTTGATTGATTAATTAATTATGAAAATACTAATACAGAACATTACTAGTAATTATTTGCACTGTATCTTCCTGTGTTATCAAATGGCTCGTGCAATGCAAACAAACAAAAAATATAAATTATATTTGTTAAACTTAGCCAAATAGAGATTACTAAGGGGGATGGAGTAAGTTAGGGCCTAGGGCAGGGACGAAGCCTCTCTCATTCTACCGGGGCTATAGACCCCAACAATTTTTTTTTATTACTACTCTATTAACAATTGTCAAACCCCTCCCCCCACAGATTTGTATAATATAGTACTAACCCCTCGAAAAAAATTGAATGGCTTCGTCCCTAGCCTAGGGTACTAGAAGGGTGAATTGAAGAATGGTGGTAGGGTATCAAATTATTTATCGTGGTTAGTAAAAATAGTTCTCTCAAATTATTTGTCATTTTAGAAGTTGAAGTCATAATTAATTATTTTTTATCCATTTTTCCCTTTGTCATTAATGAAAATGACACATAAATAGAGTAAAATTTAATGGAGAAATATTATAATTTAGACATAAATAAGGGTAAGTAGGTCAAATACCCCTTCTAATTAATATTTCGGAGCGTGTAAATTAAAAAAATCATAAATAATTTGAGACGAGCAAGTATCAATTACAGAATGTAAGGAAAGAAACTCTTTACATTTGAACTTTCAAAAATGAAGATATACTAGTGCTAGATATTGAAGTGGGAAACAAAGATTTTGGTACTTATAGAAGGCCTATAACTGGTGAATGTGCAAAGATTAACTTCTTTGTTAGCAGTATTATAACCCCAACTCTGGCAAATGCTTTTCCTTCTTGGTTTTGCCTCTCCAAGCATGGTTATTATGTTCCTCATTGATGGCCTTTCTTTGGGAAGCTTGGCAGTGCAAACAAGTGCAATCTTTAGGACAAGAAGCATCTCTTCATGTACATGTTTACATTGACCAGCTACATCAGCATCTAATGCTTCTTCTGATGCCTTGTTGTTTACTTTCCTTCTAACCCATTCTACAATGTCAATCGATTGATCTCCAAACGAAGGGTCTAAAGGCATTTTTCCAGTCACAAGCTCCAACAGCACCACTCCATAGCTGTATATGTCACTCTTCTCATCAACCTTCAATGTGTATCCATATTCTGCCAAAAAAACAACAACAAAGAAAGCAAAATGAGACGATATGGAAGACATGAAATGAAATGAATTTTCTTGTTAGTGGAGGCTCAAGGAAAATTAATTAACCTGGTGCTATATAGCCATATGATCCTGCCACCATAGAAACGGTCTCATTCTTGCGAAGCATCATCCTTGCCAAGCCAAAATCTGCAATTCTTGCCTCAAATTCTGAATCTAGGAGAATGTTGCTTGACTTGATATCCCGATGTATGACTGGTGGATGGCAATCATGGTGAAGATAAGCGAGACCATGAGCAACACCAAGGGCAACATTGTATCTCGACAACCAATCTACGAGCATTGTTCCAGCTTGTTTTCCATGTAAAGCAGCTCCAAGATTTCCATTAGGCATGTATTCAGATAACATCATGACATTAGTCTCATTGTGAAGATAGCCTAATAACCTAACAATGTTCCTGTGACGAAGCTTCCCTAAAAGATCAACTTCTGCAAAGAGATCATCTCCTGCTTCAATGTCTCCATCTGATGATCGCCGTAACTTTTTTACTGCTACAACAGAATATGGCCTCTGAGTCTCAGCCTTATAGACAATTCCATTGCCACCAATGCCTACCACATTGGATTCCTTTAGGCAAGCCAGAATATCATTACTTGTAAAGTTTAGCCTCTGGAATGCTACAAGCCTCCAAGGCCATTCTGAATTGTTCTTGTTGAACCGAAAATCTTTGAAGAAGCTGTTGCACAAGTACCATCTGTTGTACATCAATCTCCCTGCTAGAACCATGATCCCAACAGCTATGATCACCAAGATTCCAACAATGATTCCCATGATTATGTGATTGACATGATGAGTCTTTGCAGTAATGGTGAGACGACTTTGAGAACACGGTGGAAGTATGCCACCACAAAGACCAGCATTTCCTATCAGATCATTGGGATTAATGGTCATGGGTATCCCATTACTTGGAACTGGACCCTCAAGCTTATTGTAGGACACATTAAGCATTTCTAGAGCTGGAGAGCTACCAAAGTCCATTGGTATTTTTCCAACTAAGGAGTTGTTTGATAAATCGAGAATAGATAAAGTTGGTAATGTGGCAATGTGACTTGGGATTTCACCACTGAATTGGTTGTTTCTTAGATTAAGATTCACCAGCTTTTCACATGAAGCAATACTCTGCGGAATTTCCCCCGAGAAATGGTTGCTTGAAAGATCAAGCAAAGAAAGGGAAGGACAATCTTGGAATTGGTCAGGAATGTTTCCTTTAAGATTGTTATTGGAGACTATGAAGGTTTGCAGGCTAGGAATGGACAAAATGCTTGAAGGCAAAGATGATTCAAGGTGGTTCGAGGAGACATCGACAAAAGAAAGAGTGGTGGACAAAGTGAAATCCACAGGAATTTCACCAGTGAGATTGTTTTTAGCCAATTCCAATCGTTGGAGCACAGGAAGTGTTCCGAAGCCAATCGGAATTATACCTGAAAGAAGATTATTTTGGATTCTAACTCGGACGAGTGAAGAACAATTAGAGAGGCCTAAGGGGATTGGTCCATAGAGGGAATTGTTAAAGAGAATGAGCTTTGTTAGATTGCCAGAATCACACAAGCCAGGAGGGATCTCACCTGTCAGGAAATTCGAAGAAACATCTAACCATTGCAAGGGAGATTTTTTTCCAAGATTCATTGGCAAAGTTCCATTTAAAGAATTTTGCCATAGTTCAAGTATCTCAAGATTTTCCAACTCACCAAGCTTGGTAGGAATAGGACCAGTTAAGTTATTGCACATGAGATTTAGCAGCTGCAAATTCTTCAAATCTGCTAACTCATTTGGAATCTCTCCTGAAATTTTGTTGTCAGAAAGATCCAAGTAAACTAAAGATGTGATATTCCCAATTTCAGATGGAATCTTCCCTTCAAAACTGTTCTGATACAAGTACACTGTGGTCAGGTTCTTCAGCTTGCCTAATTTAGCTGGAATTTGGCCACTTAAAGTGCCAACAGCCAAGTCAAGATACTGAAGGTTACTCAGATTACCAAACTCAGCTGGAATAGAACCTTCAAACTGATTGTATCCAAGAATTATAGTCTCCACAGCCTTCAACTCACCAAGCTCCCGAGGGATCTCTCCGGAAAGATTATTCCCAGATAGGCCAAGAAACTTCAAATTCTGCAGATTCTTGAAAGATACAGGTATTGAACCTTCGAAAAAACTCCCTCGAAAATCCATGATTTCGAGAAACATAGCATTGCCAAGATCCTCAGGGAGAAACCCCTCAAAGTTATTGCTGGAGGCATTGAGATATCTCAAGCCAAAAGTCATTCCAAGACCAACAGGAAACTTGCCAACAAAGTTGTTTTGGCTCACATCAATGCTCTTCAAAGTAGTCAGATTGGCTAGTGACTTTGGCAATGAAGTGGAGAAATCATTGCAGCATATATTGAGTGAAGATAGACTGTGGAGTTCTTGAATTTGATCTGAAACAATGCCACTGAGATTCATGTTTGACAAGTCAAGTTTCTCTACATAGCTTTTGGAGTTGCAAAAAACACCACTCCATTTACAATAATGAACAGAACTTAATGAGCTTTTATTCCAATCTTTAAGGTGATCCATTGGATCAACAAGACTGGACTTTATTGCTACCAATGTAGAAACTTCATCCCCATTTGATGAAACAAACAAGAAAAATAACAAGCAAAACATATGAATATTTTTCATGGTTTGATCTTTTCAGTTTTCTCTAACTCTTTGGTTCGTCTCAGTTCATTCTTTTTGGTTCTTGGGAACAAACTTGTATGGAAGTGACCAAAATAACTTATACTACTATTTGATAACACATTGAAAAGTGTTAATCAGTTAGTTTTCATGATCATTAACTAAACTGGGACCCACATCTATCTGTCTGCAAGTGTTTTTCATTTTTGAGGTAGAGTAAGAATTATAATGATTAGACACTAATGGAGTTGGGATTAATAGTTAATTAATTAATAAAAATAGGGAATTCGTGAGGTCTTGGGAAATGGGATCTGAACCAGCTATGGATTTGTACTTAATGACTGCAAAGGTTTTGGAGTTATTGAGAATGGTACCGACATTAAAACATGGCAAGGAATGTGTTTTCAGTGATTTATTTGTGAAAAACATATTACTACTTGTTTTGTACTATGTCTCATAATTGATCAAAGGTCAAACCATTAATTCCAAATGACAGTTTCTTTTCTCTTTATATTTAAAATAGACTCGAGATACTGCGTTATAGGATTTCACTGGATATGTTATTATTGTTGTATCTTTAAAATTTACTACTGATATTACTGCTATTTCAATTTCTGTCAAGGCCTTTGGCTGTTTGGAAGATAGTTGTGAGGTGCATTGTTTAAACTAAGGAAATTCTACTTTTGGTTGCTTCTGTTTAAGTGAATTGTCACGGAGATTTTCTTCGCCGACTGAATTAATTTACTGCATGGTGGGAAATAGATTTCCGTTTAAACGATGATAAACTTCTTAATTTTATCGTGTGAAAACATTACTATTTAGATTTTTTTCACACATTCAGTGAAAAATAGTCATTGAATATTTTTTAATGAAAAATTCAGTGTCAAAAATAGAAATTTTTAAGAAGCGTCAAGCCTGTGAAGGACAAGATTTACTTGAAGTCAAACTATAAGCAACAATGAATTATGCTAGTAGTAGTTATCAACATTTTCTACAATCTATTATTACAACTCGATATATATATATATATATATATATATATATATATATATTTGATTATGGGATTATAGAGGTTTTGAGACTTTATTATTTGTCCCAAATTGATGTTTAGTTTGAATTAATATATTTATATTTGTGATTTTTCTCGACTAGATCTATCAGATGACACATATTGGTGTCTCCGCCACAAACATACTGAGAAAAAAGTATGGGTGCGTTTGATTCGGGTAAACAGGAAAGGAAAATGGAATGGATGAATGAAATTTCCTTTGTTGTTGTTTGTTTGGCCTTATTTTTTCATTCTCTTTACCCATTTTTCACTTTCATTCTCTTTCCTTGATTCTCCCCACCCCACTAGGTATTTGGATTCCCTTTCCCCAATTCGGACTCCGGACTTCGGACCTCGGACCCCGGACCCCTCAGACCACCCCGGACCCCGAACTCCGGACTTCGGACCACCCAGAACCAAACATGTAGGGACAATCAGATAATTCTTTTGTTTTCCATTTCATTTTCTTACTGGATTTCATTTCGTTTACCCTGCGCGAACCAAACGCACCCTAATATGATTGTACACTTTCTAAAGTAATGTGTATATCAATTTTTGTTTTTAGAACTAAAACTTCTTGTTTCTTCCCATTTTCAAGCCGCCACACAAGTAAAAACATTTTTTTAAGAGTATTTAATCCACAATCAAGCATATTCGAGAAAGTAAGTAAAATGCTATTCTAATTTTTCTTTTCTTGTCTCATTGACAATTTCGAAATATCAAATAGTTTAATCCCTAATTTAAATATTGAGTGATAAGTAGAGCCAGGAAATGGCAAAATTGTTTACCCAAAAAAGTACAGTTAAATTTGTTAATGGTTTTGTGGCTTTTTCGTCACAAGTTCAGAGACAATGGAGATCTTGAGAGGTATAAGGTCCGTCTTGTGGATAATGGCACAAATCAGCAGGAGGACATTGATTGTGGAGAGACCTTCAGCCCGGTTGTCAAACCGACTACTATTCGCACAGTTTTGAGCATTGTCATATGCAAACACTGGTCGATCCATCAACTTGATGTGAAGAATGCATTCTTACATGGGGACCTGAGAGAAAGCGATTAATACGTCATCACCCGGGTTCACCCATCCAGCAATCCCTCACTATGTGTGTCATCTCGGTAAGTCACTATATGGCCTGAAACAGGCCCCCCCGTGTGGTATGATCGCTCTGTCATGTATATCTTGCAGATTGAGTTTGTATGCAACAAAAGTGATACATCACTCTTCATTTTTCATCGAGGTAGTAACACTGTTTACTTATTACTGTACGTGGATGATATTGTTCTGACTTCCTCCTCAGATAGATTGAAAAATGAGATTATTGTCTTGCTTAAGTCCGAATTTGCAATGACTGATTTGGGAAAGCTGAGTTATTTTTTGGGGATATCAGTGACCAGTTCTGCCAATCACATGTTCTTGTGTCAACGTAAGTATGCAGAGGAGATAGTGTACAGGGCTAAGATGACGAATTGCAAAGTTATGCCTACTCCAGTCGATTTGAAATCTAAGCTCAGTGCTATAGATGGTGCTCCAGTATCTGATCCTACTCTGTATAGGAGCCTTGCAGGTGCACTTCAGTATCTCACATTTACCAGGCCAGACATAGCTTATGTTGTTCAGCAGGTGTGCTTATTCATGCATGCCCCCAGGGAAGTCTCATTCACTGCTCTTAAGCGTATCATTCGATACATTAAGAGCACTCTTGATTATGGTTTGCACCTATACCCCTCTGCACCAAACAGATTGCTTTCATATACGGGTGCAAATTGGGCAGGGTGTCCGGACACGCGACGCTCCACCTCCGACTTTTGTCTCTGATTTCTTGGTCTGCCAAGCGACATGCTACCCTATCTCGCTTTAGTGTCGAGGCTGAGTACAGAGGCGTTGCAAATGTAGTAGCTGAGATTTGTTGGCTCAGAAATTTACTGTTAGAACTTCAGTGTCCTTTGCGTCAGGCATCTATTGTGTATTGTGATAACATCTCTTCCATCTATCTGTCTCATAATCTGATTCAACATCAGCGAACCAAGCACATTGAGATAGACCTACACTTTGTTCGTGAGAAAGTTGCACTAGGCTATGTCATAGTGTTACATGTTCCATCATCCTATCAGTATGCATATGCAGATATATTTACCAAAGGACTTCCCATACAGTTATTTCTTGACTTCAGATCAAGTCTCAGCGTCCGGTCTCCTCACACTCCGACTGAGGGGGTGTGTAAACATGTATATTATAAAAACAATTGTATCTCTATCCATAATTAGAATATTTTCATATATTGTGTAAATATAATTATGGTAAGACTAGGATTCCTCTTTTGTATAGGTTTATGATTTCTATTGTATAAGGGATGAACATTGTACTCTATATATACTTTGATATTAATGAAAGACTCCCCAAGGGAAATTAATATCATCTCACATGCTATCAGAGCCAGAATCATTCCAATTCTTTATTCACTGATGTTGGGCCCCCAAATTATATTATCCACGCTTGTGTTAAGAGTCCCACATCGATAAAACAAATGTCATTAATGCAAATTATGACCTCTTAATACTTAAAGAGTAATGGGTGACGCCATATCCGGATCATATATACGTTGAGTACCTCCGAAAATTCACTCGGTGTCAACTAGGTCGGTCGTATCCGAGTTTGCCTCAACTGCTTCATCGACCCGATCATGGCACGTAGCCGATATCAAGTCTATTCATTTACCTCGAACCCTTGTTCCGATCTTGCCACGTCTCATGCCAGATTTTACCGTATACAAAAATAAAAGACTGAAACCACCAATACCGAAACGAGATTTTTTTTATATAAATGCTAATTTCTTTTTCATCCGTCGGTACAGTGGTAGAGTTGGAGTAATGAAGGAATATACTCAAAAACAAATATGTAATGAACCAAATCAAGTGGAATCCAAAAATAAAGTAATACTAATCAAACGGCAAAATGCATTCGAATCTCTACATGTTAGGGCATGTAAAATGGTTGGAATTAGCTCTCTTCATTAGTTCCTTTTTTTAAATAACATTTTCACATATAAAATAACTTGTAATAACCACTATATGTAAAACTATAGAGAGAAAATTAATTAATTGTGGTTAATCGGCTGACGTGATTTGCAGGCTATTGCGTCAACCCGAGATTTACCATGTGTGCACTCAAAAGAGTAGCGATCGCGGTTCCTTCGTCAACAAAAAAAATAGAGAAAAAATTAATGATTGTCCGAGTCCATAAAAACACCATTCTTCCAAATAATGAAATGGCCAGAATTTGCAGGTTTACTTGGTAATCACATGGACCCATCTGGCAAAGTGGATCTTCTTTAATAGTATATACTTCCTTTTATTTACATCAGAAAAATAATATTAACATAAAAGGAAAAATTTAAAACAATAGAGAAGACTACTGCAAGTTCTTGAAAAGGTTGATATTTGTGATATGATATGTTAATAAATTAAATAAAAAGGTTGGAAGCCATGTGAGAGGACCTGAAGTTGCAGTTGTAGCTTCCTCTTGGGAATGAATGATTGAATGAAACTATGCATATCCATGCATTATTGGAGGGACACTTACTAGACCCACATTTGCCACACTCAAACAACTATAGTACATTTTAAAGGGGAGAAAAAAAGAAAATATAAAAGAACCGTCATCTTCGAAATATCAAGAAAAATCAAACTTTTTTATTTGTTTCTGTTAAGAGTCCTACGTCGGATATGAAATCAGAACATTAAATTTTATATGAACTTGGATAATCTCCACCCTGTAAGTTAGCTTTTGGAGTTAAGTTAGGCCCAAAATATTATAGGATAAGAATTGTTCAAGTCCTATAAGAATTTCATGTTTTCATATCCGATATAATACTCTTAACAGTTTGAATTAGAGAAAAAAAACATATTATACTATTATTGGAGGAATGGGTAGAATCCATGAGGTGGAGCATTAGGTGCCCCACATGGCTTTATACCAAAGCCACTTTTAAGATTTCATCATTGAACCAATTTTATGAGATAAATGTATCCTTTCTAGTAATTTATTTTTCTTCTTTTTAACCTTTCTTTTGCTTTTCAGCATTACTCTTGTAATATCAAAAGCTCTAAACTATATAGTAGCAACTTGAACTCGTATAATCATCAATATATAAGTTTTTTTATTATTTGTTTATTACATAGGGAAAGGGGAATGGAGGAGGGAATTATGGTTATTATAGCGGTTCCTTCTTTTCCTAGAAAACGTCCGAAATAATCTACTACAAAACTTACAATGTGGATATTCGAACTCTTACCAACAGAGTGAAAATTTAGATAGTCAATCAACTGAGCTAATAGATCCCTACCATCAACATATAAGTGAGTAATTAACTTTTAAACCTTCTAATCAAATACACCTCACTATATATGGAAGGAACACTAAATTGTAGCTATAATAATATGCATCTTTCTTATGTGTGGTGCATGTGCCCACTTCAAATTAGACTGTTCTTATCATTCAATAGTATTTGGATGGTATACCCATGTAAACACTAAAACATTTAACTGGATATTCTAGGTCGGATTACATGTTATTGTTTGCCTTGAATTTCTTATTTTATCTTTATGGAATAGGATTTTATCATATCAATCCTTTTCTTATTGGAGAAATTTTGGACTTTTATAAATAGAAGATCGTTTCTTATCATACACAACACCATAACATCTACAATGTAATCGTTTAGAGAATTTTGTTTAGGGGAGATTTATCTCTTAATAGTTTTTTATGCTTTTATGTTAGTTTTTCATAGGTAGATTAATTAATCAAACCATATTAGAATATTATGTCTCTTTTAGTATATTTTTCTTTATTGTTTGATTTATAATTGACCAAAGTTTGCAATTGTAAACTTCCGCATGACGCTTTGATTATTTCGATTCGAACATTACAAGATGAACTTAAGTCAAATCTCATTTCGTTTGGGATTAATTTGAACTAGTGAATTTGTGAGTGGTCCTAAATGACCTTATTAAACTTATAAACTTTCATTTGTATAATATTCAATACTATATAATTTTTCATATATAAACATTAAATGGAAAAGAAGTAATTTGTATTGTTCATAAGTGAGTCATAAAATTTACAGGATAAAAGTAGAAATTAAGAAGTAAAAAAGAAAAATAAACTAAAGAAAAAAACATATTAAATCATAAACTTGTAGCATCGAGTTTCTCATTGACAGCAGACCTAAAACAACAAATATAAGAGATCAAAATCCCAAAAGTTACAACCCTTTAAGCACAAACTATCTTAAATTTAGTTAAGCTTTAAATGCACTATTAAATATGAAATTGGGACATCTCGTATGTTTACTTTATAAGGTACTTTCGATGTGGCTTCTTAACATCGGGTTCCTGTTACAGGTCTGTCTATAAATGTCCAGCTCGTAAAATCTTCGGGAATTTTCAATCCTGCTTCGTCTTGGCCAACTTTTTGAGGAGAAAAAGACCTTAGAACTTCTCGAAACCTCATAAGGTGAGTTCCTACTCAAACCCCACGTATTATTCTATCTCATTAACGTGGAAGAGTCTTACATGATTTAGTGATTCTTCTTATGAACAAGGTGGCTTGGTGGTTTTATATGTGAACAATGTGACCTATAGGCTTATTGAATTGTTAGTGCTGGGACAATGTAGTGTCAACTTGATATCTATCTCTCGTAGCTTTGTGTATCTTTCGTTGTTGTCGGCTTATGATGTCTACGAGGGTACATTGTGTACTCATGCTATGTTTGTTGCATCTTTTACGTGGATGTAGGTACTCGGTCTATTCAGGTTGCAGTTTGAAGCACGGAAAGATGAGACAGACTATTCATTCTGGTAGCCTTAATTTCCATCTTATGTAGACTGCTCCCTTCATTCGAGGCAATATTGTTGTAATTCTCATTCACTCGTTGTATCTTCGAGTTCTTGTATAAGTCAGACCTGATTTTGGGAAAAAAAGTTGTTGTAACGATCATTATATCTAATGTATGGGCTATGTACACATTTACATACAATGACATACGAGTATATGTGGAGAATCTAAGTTATGGAAGTCATGGAAACTCCGGCAAAAAAGTAAACTCCGATAAAAGGAAAAAAACAATGGACATTCATTTGATTTACAATAATGATTTTGAATAACTTCCGAGGAAACATCAATAATGTTTCGGCAGTGCACAATGAAGATAGATGATGACTAAAGTTTATATGAAAGAGAATCTTCAAAATCCTTAATTTGGTGCGTTTATTAGTGTCGTTGGTCCGGGGCTACGGATAAGTAAATATGAGCAAGATTAAAAATGAAAACAACTGGAATAGTGAAAACAGTTTCTGGATGTTGCTTTCAATGTTGTGTCAATATCTGTGGCAACATCGTGATAAAACAGTTATAAACCTTTAAAGAGTAAATGCAGCGGAAAGTAAAAGACACAAGATTTATATATTCAAGGGATATATTTTAATATATCCATTGATGCACAATGACCGAAGTATTGTATATATTATATACAATTAAAATGAATTTCTTTTTACAAGATTGAGCAATAAATGCGGAAAACAAAATTACAGACAAAAGTAAAGTCGCAGATGACTTAAGCCTAAAGTTAAAAGATCTAAAAAGACAAATACAACATCTTCATTACCATTGCTTGAACTATAAGCTTGATCTAGAATCTGGGCAGCAATAGTAATGTGGGACTAGATGTTGTTATACTACTTTAGGCTGAGTGTGTTGATCCAGTTTCTAAGGTGAATATCCGAGAGCTCTCTTGGTGATTCTTCTCGTTCAATTCTAGATATCGATACTCTGAAGTTCCCCTATATTTATAGTGTGAAACTTTCCTTGAAATCCTCACTGATTGGTTGCGGAGGTTGAGTAAAACAAGGCTGCAGCTTGGACCGGTTCTTCCTCCATGAAAAGCTCAACGTCCTGGACTTGGTCTTCACGCTGCTTCTCCTTCAAGATTTGATTATTTCTTTTACCACGTTTTAAACACAGCATCATTGTAGGCTTGCCTAGGTCATTTTTTACTCACAGTAACACAACCTGTTTTGGCCGGAAGAATAGGCAAAATCGTTACAGAGATGTTGTCACAACATCGCAGGCAACATCTTTGTTTTCACAAGTGATGTTGTCCTGGGCGCTTTTAGATTTTGTCACAACTTCCATCCAACATCAACAATTAGGTGTATGTTTTACAAATATTGTGTTGCTATGTTTTGAAAGTAAAATATACACTTATTGTTGTGTATCTCTAGAAAAAATATTATTTTAATCATTAAATCCTACACCTCAATCTCGAGCAAGTTAAAATGAACAAAATGGATCCTCACTATTCATATTGCTTCATTTAAACTCAATCACTGTCTAATATTACTAGTGTCATTTGGCCCGTGCTAAGCCCGGGCTCAAACTATGTTAACATTTATATTTGCAATTTTTTGTATTTTTTTTTTTTTGCTACTCTAGCTTTTTGTTCTGTTTCTAAAATATTAAATCATATACACAATATGTAAGTTAAAAAATAATATTTTTCTTAAGAGTATATTTACACTTCCTTTTTATTCTCAAACAAATGCATGCACCAAAGTTCTTCTCCCTTTTATTTTACTGATTTTTTTTATATTAAAGTCCTTAATGATTCAAATTGAGTTTTACCTTATGTTGGATTAACTTATAATTTCTTAAACGATATGCATTTAACTAACCATTAATCCTAAATTATATAAAACGTTCATTATTTTATCTTTTATAGAGCATTTCAATATCCAAAAATGTGGGAAAATGACTCTCTCCTCTTCCTCTTAGAGCTTAACAAGTACTTTTTTCATATATTTTTAGTTATATATGAAAAATAATTTTTAATTTAATAATTAAGTATGTCCTAAGGTAGAAGGCAATGTCAAGATAACTTTTACTTGCCTATAATAGATTTTATAGGGAAAAGATAATTTGAAACAAATTTAATATCATTTCCACATAAAAGAAAGATACTACTCCCTCCGTCCAATTTATGTGATATAATTTGACTTGACATGAAATTTAAAAAATAAAAGAAGACTATTGAATCTTGTGATTTAAAACAAGTCAAAGATATTTATGTGGTTATAGATTATCTCGATAAGCGTAAAAAATAAAAAATAAAGTTAAATTATTACAAAATAATGAAATATATCATTCTGAAAAGTGTATCATTTAAGACACCCATATAGTTACTCAAATTTACCAAAATGGGTGAAAACTTGCAAGGTAATTAAGGGCTAAATTTACCAAGGAGCACACAGATCCAAAAATACTTGCACATTCCCAACAAAACGTCTCTCATAAGAAGTCAGAAAAGGGCTAAAGTAGCAAAAGAAACTGATAGAGAACGAAAAACCAAAAAAGAAAATACAAGTAAAGAAACAATGAGCTAAAACAGGTTCCTTATTGCGGTTTAACTTAAAACATCAACTAGAAATTCCCACTCCAATTCATTTACACAACTGCCTACTCTATACAAATTGCAAGTATGTTCTTCTAGATGTCGCAATCTACCAATAAAGAGTCATTCTAGCACCTTCGGGTAACCGGCCATCTCAGTCGCATAAAGAAATCTAAGAATACAAAGATAGATGCAGAATAGCAAGGTAGGAAGTGATTCTCAAGCGCCAACTACTCTTCATTTATTCAAGAAGTTTCTGCCAGGCGGAACATCGTGATCTCTTGCTGTTTGAAGTACCGACGGTCCTCTTCATCAACAAGAACAAGATTCAAATAGTATTTCACACTAAATTTGTTGTTGATATTGCGATATGTTGGTGTCAGTTCATATGGACTAAGGAAGAGTCTAACGGGTATTGATTCGCCTGTCCATCGAGCACAAATAAATAACAATATATAACCACAAGTCAATGAAGAAGATGACTGCTCGACTACTAAAAGATGACGGAGTATACCTCTGACTGGAGCACCATCCATCAACTCAAACTTAGCCAGCGTCTCCGTTTCAACATGGGTATTTGCCCCAGAACCTGTTGATTCTCGGCGTCTGATCTCAAGATCCATGTTCTTTATTTTAATTCTTACAAGGAGAAAATATATTTTTCCAATGATAACATCTTTCAGATGATACCTGTTATATTATAATGCACATTAGAAGAGGCATTTATAATCAATAGATGCTTCAATGCAAAAAAAGACAACCAACATATACAGAACACACTTTTTTTTTCAGGAACAGAGAGCAAATAAGCATATAAACTAACTAAACCAAAGCTGTTCCCCTCGTGCTAAAGCAAAACACTAAAACAAGGAGTTAATGCTCTTCAGTCAAGATTGCAACATTGTAATAATTGAAATGGTGATGGTGTAAAAATCCAAACACAAACTACTTTTAACATACTTGCTTCTGTTGTACTCAAACTCAATATGGAGGCAATCTTCAATTCCGACTTCCATCTGCAAGTTTAAACAATAGAAACCGATAAGCACCCTTAGTAGTGCAATTCTCCTCTCTGATACCTACTGTCATCCTCAGATCTAAATGTCTCAAATAATTACCATGTCAGCTATTTTTGTTACGAGTACTGTGCCCATTAGTCAGACTTTTGAGTCGTTTACACCCAGCAAGCTGTCTAAAATTATTTTTCATTTCATGTCTCCGTGGCAATGCTATATGTAAATGTTGAAAACACTAAAAAGGAATATTACCTTAATACTATTGTTGATTGATGGAGGCGGAGAATAGTTGCGCACCTGATTCAAAGAAGTCAGACAAATAACTCAGCAAGTACTCAAGATCTTCATGAAACAGGTTCAAATGGGAAACTAACAAGAAAAAGAAATTGAGATGCAGAAAGTATCATCTGATATCCAACCCTGTCCCTTCTCCCGAAGTTATTTTCTTCCACCAAATTGCCTAGACTCCTTTTTTCTTTGTGATAAAAGATGAAGTCAGAATGCCTAGATGATCAAGTTCTGTGCTACACTAAATGAGTGGTGAGGGTAGGATATTAAGAGGATGTGAATGTTTGATAAAGATACCAAGAAAACAAGATTGATCTAGTAACACCAAAATTCAACAAATGGAAAGACGGAAACATATGTCATTAGGAGATCATAAGTATGTCGACTATTTAAGATTGAAAAAATAGGAAAGGAAGAAAGAGAATGTTACCATGAAGTCTTGATATTCAACTATGCTACCAGCATAACCACGGCTGATAGTAATCTTAAGGATATACCTAAAGCCAGCACAAAATTCCAGAAAAATAGTGTCATTAATCTGTCACAAGATCTATCAAGCTGCTGACAAAACAAATATTTTAGCCAGAACGTGCGAACATGGACTAACAGGAATAGCAAATTTAAAAACTTAAAGGGCACACTAGACTAAACTACACATATAGAATGGTCATTCTTTAATTCAACTCACGATGACTAAATTTTGGAACACCTCCCTATATGGTCGTCCTGTTTTCCATTCAGCCCTTAAAATTCTGTCACCCCTTTTCAAGGCCTCAATAAATTGATATAGAATGACAGCTTTTTTTCTCTTTCTGGTTAAGTAATTGTTACTTCATATTCTGGCTAATACGATTTTGTTTCAGTAAACTGCCTCACTTTTCACACATTTGAGGTACTAATTAGCAATCTTTAATGATGATCAAACCAAACTTTCTTGATTTCTGTGTAAAGAGAAGGGGTAGGCTGAGGGAACAAGTAAATGAAGATTAATACTGAAAGAACAGTGATGTATATGAGGGGAATATGCGGGTAGGTTGGTCGAAGTTGGGTTGGACACGGGTTGACACGAAAATGGACTCAAAAGGTGGGGTGTCGGGTTCTCGGATTCACCGGACAGTGTGGTGTTGTGGGGCTTGCATGGGTAGTTTAGGATGGAAATAGGTTAAGACGTTTTGTGGGATGTTCTAGACACATTGAGGGTTATATTGGTGGTCGGGGTTTAGTGGTTGGATGGTGATAAGGTGGCGGAAACTGATCGGGGCGGTTGACGATATAGGGATTTGACCGGGACGGTGAGGGAAATGATTAGGGAGTTCGGGTGGTTTTGTGATGTTTCGGTTGATGGCCTTTGGGGTGTGAATTGTGGAAATGTTGTAGGATATTGTGGTGAAAAGAATGAAGTAATTTGGACAAGGATGGGACACGAGGTTGCTAAGGACAAGCTCGGGTGTAAACCAAGTGAGGTAGGCCGAAAGGCCGGATAGAATCTTGGCTTGGGCGTAGTTAGATCACAAAAGTTCTAACTAACTAAACTTACAACGAAGGAAACCTTAGCTTGGGTTTAGTTAGATCACAAAAGTTCTAACTAGACTTCCACCAAGGGTTGGACCCACAAAAGGATCGAGGTTCGGACTACAAAAAGACCGATAGCCCACAAAAGGACCAACTAAATTAACCAACACAAAAAGTTGAATAACTTAGCAAAGTTGAGTAAAACTCAAGTATATTTCATAAATCTTCAATGTCTATTTACATCAACTACATGTCCTATTTATACTAGTACTTAGACCCTTCTAGAAGACAACTAGATAGACACAATACATGAACCATTCGGCCACAATGGGAAAGGGGAAGGGAGAAGGATCTCGGCCGATTTGGGGGAAAGGAATATGCCAACTCTTCATGTTCTCTAGGTCACCCTTTTGTGTCAACCATGTAGATAAGTGCATGAACTAGCTAGTTCATGAACTATCTCCTTGGGGCACGTTTGGAAGCTTCCATTTCTAGAGTGTTCTTCGGCCTAGTCACCTTATCCCATTACACGAATTGCTTAGTCACCCTATCTTATAACAAGGCCTATTAAATATGTCTTAAGAAGAGCTAGTAGTTAAGCTAGGAATTAAAACAAGCTAAAAGAAAATGGCCTCGGTCAAGACCTACATAAAAGCCGAAAATAAACATGTTCCTTCTTGGATCTTCACGTCCAATCTTCAACTCCACTCCATATTCCATTCCATAATAGGCATGTCACCCTAGGACGGTCGACAATCTTTGGCACTCCGAGCAAATCACCTTACAACTCATTTTGGAAGCTTAAGTTCACAATCTTTCTTTCATCAATCTCCCTTTCTTTAACCGAATTTTCCCTCAAATTCTCGTCAACGTCATGCAATCTTACCACTTCCTTCGAAGGTTGGAGATCAAACCGTAGAGTTCGATCATCTTCCCTTTCAAGTCCGCAATATGTGTTGCATCATTGGTCTTGTGACAAACAATGAAGTGAGCCATATTTGAGAATCTATCCACAACTACCATGATAGAGTCCTCGCCTCGTTGTGTTCTTGGTAAGCCGAGAATGAAATCCAAGCTCACACTTTCCCATGGTCGCTCCGGAACCAGCAAAGGAGTATACAATCCTTTGTGGAAGAAACTTTTAGCCTTTGGACAAGTGGAACACCTACTTACTACTTTATTTACATCTTTATCCACCTGTGGCCGGTAAAAGTGAAGAATCTCCAAAGTTTCCACTATCGCAAAATGTCCAGCATGCCCACCCGGATGTTTGGGGTGCATTTCATGTACAATTAATTCTCTCATGGAACATTTGGGTACACAATTTGTTCCCTTTGGGAAACCTTCTACTATTGAATAAGAACTATGAACTTCATTATTACATTCTATCAACTCGGGATCTCGTTCATAGAATTTCTTTGGCACTTCAAATCCCACAAGCTTTTATTCAAGCACGGACAACATTACGTACCTCCGGGAAAGTGCTTCCGCCACTATGTTGGCCTTGCCATCTTTGTGCCTTGTAGAGAATGTGAAAGTTTGCATGTACGCTACCCACTTAGCATGCCTTGGATTCAACTTTCTTGGCCCATGTAAATACTTCAAGGATTCATGATCCGAATATAAGACAAAAGGGTTTGGCCTCAAATGATGTTCCCATTGGATCAAGGATCTCACAATAGCAAAAACTCCTTGTCATAAATAGAATAATTGAGTCGTGCACCACCCAATTTTTCATTAAAGAAGGCAATAGGACGTTTGTCTTGGATCAAGACGGCAGCAACACCAACTCCACTAGCATCACATTCAACCTCAAATAGTTTCTCAAGGTTTGGAATAGCTAGAGTCGGTGCTTCACATATCCTTCCCTCCAAGGTTTCCAAAGCTCTTTGTGCTCCTTGGTGCCATTTAAACTCATCCTTCTCCTAGTTTAGTGATAGGGGAAACAAGGGTACAACAATCTCGAATGAAACGACGAAAAAAAAAGTCAAACCATGAAAACATCTTACTGCACTTACATTCGTAGGCTCAGGCCAACTTCGGATAGTTTCCACTTTGGATGGACCCACAAGAATGCCCTCGAATAATACTATGTATCTCATGAATTGTAGTAGTACCCCGTGTATGAGCCTTATGAAAG
The DNA here is from genome assembly GCA_029844215.1 of Przewalskia tangutica. Lineage (NCBI taxonomy): Eukaryota > Viridiplantae > Streptophyta > Magnoliopsida > Solanales > Solanaceae > Przewalskia > Przewalskia tangutica. The sequence continues at coordinate 125,613,414 of CM056726.1, read as the reverse complement.
AGCTTGGAGCATTACACAACCCAAACGGCATCACAAGTCATTCGTACAAACCATACGAGATGTTGAAAGCCATCTTCCATTCATCTCCCCCTCGGATCCTCATTTGTTGATAGTCACTCCTCAAATCTATCTTAGAGAACAACTTGGCCCCACTCAATTCATCCAAGAGATCATCCAACCTCGGCATAGGAACCTTGTACTCCACGGTGATGTTATTGGCCGCTCGGCTATCCATACACATGTGCCAAATTTCATCTTTCTTTGGCACCAACAAGGTGGGTATCACACATGGACTAAGGCTCTCTCGGACAAAGCCTTTGTTTAGCAATTCTTGCACTTATCTTTGCGACTCCTTAGCCTCCTCCGGATTGTATCTATAGTCTTTTATTGGTGGTAATCCTAGTGCAAGATCATCCGTCAACACATCTTCTGATTCCTTCAAGAGTTCCTTCGGGTTGGCATCTTCAACCGTATCACCCACAAGACTCCTCTTCTCTTCGCGCACCAATATATCTATAGAACTCTCCTTCTTCGACTCCTCTTTTATCTCTGATGCATTGAGCAAGAGGGCTTCAGACATCTCCTTGAGTTTCTTGGCATTTTGGATCTTTATTTTCACCTCAACAATGGTATCAATCGGATCTTCTTATCATTTTTTTTTAAAGAATAGACATTTTTTTCTCCATCATGTTGCACCTTCCGATCAAATTGTCATGGCCGACCCAATAAAATATGACAAGTATCCATAGGTAGGATGTCACACCATATTTCATCTTCATACCAAGAGCTTGTTGCATTACCTTTAGCTCTTCGTCTTCGTTCACCCATTGGAGATCATATGGTTTAGGATGGTTGCGGGTAGGCAATTTCAATTTGTCCACCATTTTCACGGAAGACATATTGATACAACTTTCTCCATCAATGATCACATTGCATACCTTGTTATTTACCTTGCATCGAGTGTAAAATATTTGCTCTCTTTGCATTTCCTTATGTTCTTCAAGTTGCACACTTCAATGCACGTCAGAGTATTAAACTTTCACCTTTCTCCGCAAGATCAACATTTTCCTCTAAGGCCTCCTTGACTTCGAGTTCCTCAATAACAAAAGAATGCCCACACTTTTGATATTCTTTCCTCTCATGCCTTGGGCTGTTTTGTACAACCCTGGACTCGGCATTATTAATCATTGTATGCCCCGCAAATTCTCTTCTCAAGATTTGCGCTTGTTTCACAAAAAGGTCACTTACGATCCTCCGAAGTTCTTTTATGTTAGCCATACCGTTAAGGCATGGGACGAGAACGTCTGGCTTTGATACCAAACTGAAGTATATAAGGAGGGAAATATGAGGGTAGGTTGGTCGAAGTTGGGTTGGACACGGATTGACACGAAAATGGACTCAAAAGGTGGGGTGTCGGGTTCTCGGATTCACCAGACAGTGTGGTGTTGTTGGGCTTGCACGGGTAGTTTAGGGTGGAAATAGGTTAAGACGTTTTGTGGGGATGTTCTAGACACGTTGAGGGTTATATTGATGGTCGGGGTTTAGTGGTTGGATTTTGGTAAGGTGGCGGAAACTGATCGGTACAGTAGGTTGACGGTATAGGGATTTGACCGGGACGGTGAGGGTAATGATTGGGGTGTTCGAGTGGTTTTGTGATGTTTCGGTTAATGGCCTTTGGGGTGTGAATTGTGGAAATGTTGTAAGATATTGTGGTGAAAAGAATGAAGCAATTTGGACAAGGATTGGACACGAGGTTGTTAAGGACAAGCTCGGGTGTAAACCATGTGAGGTAGGCCAAAAGGCCAGATAGAATCTTGGCTTGGGCGTAGTTAGATCACAAAAGTTCTAACTAAACTTACACCGAAGGAAACCTTAGCTTGGGTTTAGCTAGATCACAAAAGTTCTAACTAGACTTACACCAAGGGTTGGACCCACAAAAGGATCGAGGTTCGGATCACAAAAAGACCGATGACCCACAAAAGGACCAACTAAATTAATCAACACAAAAGTTGAATAACTTAGCAAAGTTGAGTAAAACTCAAGTATATTTCATAAATCTTCAATGTCTATTTACATAAACTACATGTCCTATTTATATTAGTACTTAGACCCTTCTAGAAGACAACTAAATAGACACAATACATGAACCATTCGGCCACAATGGGAAAGGGGAAGGGAGAAGGGTCTCGTCCGATTTGGGGGAAAGGAATAGGCCAACGCTTCATGTTCTCTAGGTCACCCTTTTGTGTCATCCATGTAGTTATGAACTAGATAGTTCATGAACTATCTCCTTGGGGCACATTTGGAAGCTTCCATTTCTAGATTGTTCTTCGGCCTAGTCACCTTATCTCATTACACAGATTGCTTAGTCACCCTATCTTATTACAAGGCCTATTAATTATGTCTTAAGGAGAGCTAGTAGTTAAGCTAGGAATTAAAATAAGCTAAAAAATGGTCTCGGCCAAGACCTATATAAAAGCTGAAAATAAACATGTTCCTTCTTGGATCTTCACGTCCAATCTTCAACTCCACTCCATATTCCATTCTATAATAGGCATGTCACTCTAGGATGGTCGACAATCTTTGGCACTCCAAGTAAATCACCTTGCAGCTCATTTCGGAAGCTTAAGTTCACAACCTTTGTTTTATCAAACAGGTTTAACATACACTCTGAAAAGTTTAGTCAATGTTCGAAGTCCAGACATTCTCAAATGCCTAGGATAGACATTTACTTACTCAACCATCCAATTTTAGGTGAATATGAGGAAAAAGATTCCTATGCCAAAAAAGAAAAATCTGATAAACTAGCTTATGTATAAGAAAATGAAAACACTTTTATAAAAGATGAGCAAAAGAACTAGCAGAAATATGATGCAAAATGCACCTTCTCAAAATAAAAAATCTCTTACTCTTACACTCCTATATAAGGCATATAGAGTTCTTTTTTCCTGATGATGGTGGTATCCACGCCAACTTGCGCACACCTCGATTAAATCCACATAACTCTGCCTATCAAGGCAATGGATAAAAATCACCTAGTGTTTTTCGCTTCCGCTGGGATTTGATCCTCTGCACTCATAGTTCTTCTCCCACTTCATTGACCACTCCATCCACACCGTTGATCCAAGGCATAAAATGTTACATTGCTCCTGTGCTTCTTTTCCTTCTTACCTCGCTTTATCATCTCCAATTTTCATTCCCATCTACACTCAACTATTTCCTTTTCTCTTTATCAATTAGGCAATCGTATATTTTATTTAAAAAACCAAGTACCACGTCTTTTTGAAAAAATAGTTAACACCCCAAACTGTCATGTGTTGTTGAGCAACACCGTTCAATTTGCCAATAAACCATTATCTATGGACCTACACGACACCTTTGTTTACCCAAAATTCAGGGGCTCCCTGTATAATTCTGTGATGTTTGGTTGGAATAGTAGAGCAAATAATTTCCACATAAATTTTTAACATTGTTAATACAAAGTTTGATTTCAGTTTATTTTTGACATAAAACTTAGGGGGCATTTGGTATAGTGTATTAGAGAAAATAATGCATGCATTAGCTTTGTGCATTAGTTATACATCCTATTTGGTATTATCCTATGCATAACTAATACATAGCAAACCATAGTTTTAGTAATGCAATGGTTTTTAATGCAAGCATAAGCATGGTTAAAGACACAATTGTCCATGAAGGATATTTATGGAGGGTATTTTTTTAAACAAAACTTAAACCAAATAATCAAATTATATTGTTACATAAAATCTGAATATATTGATTTTTTCATGCTATAGATTTACTCTGCTTTTTACAACTGGATACATTAAATTTTTTTGTGATTTAACACAAATAGAGTGGAATATTTTTACAACTGGATACCTTGAATTTTTGTGAAATTTACTCTTTTTTAGAACTAGATACATTAAATATTTTGTAAGTTTGATGATAAATGTTTTGTGATATAACACAAACAACATGGAATATTTTACAACCGGATACATTGAATTATTAATAAAATTTGTTATTTAATTATTTCACTAGTTATATGAAGAATGTGGAGGGTATTTTTGTAAAGAAACAATTATTTTAAAAATCATACAACGCTTTAATATACCAAACCAAACAATGGATAAGAGATAATTTCAGTATAACTAATGTCAACATTACTAATACACCTTATTCAACACTATTCTTATGCACCCTACCAAACGACCCCCTACGCATTATGTTATACACAATTTATGCGGAAATCTATGTATAATTTATTTTTTTGATAGGCAACTGAAAGAATGTTATTGATGTAAAGAGGGGGCCAACTTTAAGAAAAAGATGGACAGAAGTACATCCAAAAGATAACTTTACAGTGAGTGTAAAGAACTAAGAAACTCGGCCAACGCCTCTTGTTCTAAAACATTTGCCGAGGTTATGTTGCACCTTAAGCAAAAAAAATACATTTGTGCTTTAGATTATCTATGTATAATCTTATGCCGGATAAAAGGTAAAATAAGAATATTTGGATGAGCAATACATGGATTAAACTATTAAATGACAAAGATAACCCTTCATGTAGTTACCAAAATTAATTTTGTTAAGAGAATAAGAACATATTTTAAAATACACTATAAATTAATTTTAGTGCAACCTATGTTGCTTAGATCCTTCAAAATCCTTGCCGCAACCATGTCGATCTGACATGATTTGGGTGAGGGCGTGGCATCCGCACCGGATTTGGTCCACCTAGTTTGGGTGCTTTGCCCTCCCCATGTTGTTTGTACATACAACACCTACTCACTTTCACACATCCTGTTTTCCTTGAACTTTAACCAGTAAGAACAACATCTTATCACCATGCAAAGAAAGTAACATTTTGGAGAGTTAGTATTCCATATCATTCCATAATATTTTGATAACACCGTTGCTTTCCGAAGAACCTATTAAGATCTTATCACATGTCCTTTTATGACATTCTATCACTACTTCCACGATGTCAGTACTATGAACTTTCAGAAGAAGGTGCTCCACTTCATCCTAATCCCAATCTTCATTACATCTCTGAGAAGACACATCCATTGGGTTAAGACAGGAAAATGTCTCCTCTAATGTGAACTTCTATCACCAGTCCTTATTATATATAGCATGACTGACTTTCTAGAGACTAAGTCATTACATAATACCTGACTCCAGAATAGATATTATTCTAGAGATCCCACTATGCGTGCATCAATACCTTTTCAAAGACTATCCATCTGCAAGGGAATTCTGAAAGTAGAATTGAGCTGAACAAGAAAAGAGCTCATACGGACTAGATAGATCCAGCGGCTAGATCAGAGTGAATTCTAGGCATGGCTTGGAATTTTTTTTCATTTTGCGTTTTCGGAGTGTTGGACAACAAGATAGTAGCTGCAGAATTAGGAAAACCTCGAATATCAAAGGCAGCTACATCACTGCAAAGAGATACTACTATTGACAGACTGGTGATATCGAAGAGCCGCGAAAGAGCACTTTCATGGCTGAGTTACTCTGACTCTAGTTATTATCTACCGATATAGATAAAGGGAATAACAAAGAAGCAGATATAAGAAACTGGGAAATCTTGAAATGGTAAAATCCGCTTTTTAGAGAGAGAAGCTCTGACTTCTCACTAGAACTTGTGCTTGCAAAACGCATTGATGTTTAATCTACCGACTCCGGCCACTTTTTGGCCCTTCCATTCAATATCTTCTCCCATCCTTCAAATCATCTATTGGTACGTCTCTGGGTCTGTTCGATTTTAGTCATATACTACATAGCCGCTATGTTTGTTCCCAGCTAAAATACATTTCTTCCAATCTTCGTGATCACAGTGATCTAGTTTTCTGACTTACAAGTATATGGAAAAGAAATGTAAGTTCAATCATCAAAGTCTCTCTATTATCTGCATTATTCAATATGGAAAGCAAAGGTTCTTCAACCGGCCTGTGAAACTGCATTAACTAATAGAAAGGAAGAGTAATTCTGTAAGCAGAATGTCCATTGATGGGAGAAGCCTAACTGTGATATGCAATATTTTACTATTGTATCGGATGTAGAAGATGGAAGAAGAATGATCAGACCTGTTCACACTGTATCTTCCAAATTTTCAACATATACGGGAGAATTGTCAGAATCATAGTGGTCAAAAGTAATTTTGGTAATGATACCAGAAATGGGTGAAAACATGGGAGGAAAGAATTGTCATTATTCTTTTTGGTGTAGGAGATGAATTGCCAAAATAAAATTAGTAAGGTCATGGTGAAAAAAAATCCAACTAGCTTGAAATTGAGGCATAGTTATTATTGTTGTATGGAGAAAAGGATCTTGCAGGCAAAGGACTCCCTACAGCGTAGAAAATAGAATTATACTCAAAAAGCAGATACAAAAGTTGGTCACACTTGTCAAAAAAAAAGTTGGTCACACTGCATAAAAAGCAATAATGTTTTAAGAGTAGAGCTTTATCCTTCTTTTTTTGTATAATTTAGATCTCTACAAAATTTGAACTCCTCGGCGGTAGGACTCTCATAAGTGAATTTGCAAATGGATTGGACTTCATAGACTCGTTACCTGTCTAAATGAGTTAGTCAAGAGAACTTTTGTACACTTCTAGTATCAACTTAGTGCTGTTCTTGACAATAAAATTTAACTCATTGCCTAATCCCCAAATATAGGGGGATAGGAAGAAGCAGAGTTGATTTGTATAAAGAGTGAAATCATGACTAAGGGGAAGGGACACAAAAGGGTGGCTCAAACTAATAAGCTGGAGAAAGATTGGTGGTGAAGGAGAGGCAGAAATGAGAAAATTAAGTAAAACAAAGATGGAGTGTTTTCTTCTTTTTCATTTAATACCTTTACTTTAGTGGTCGTATATATTATCGCAAGAGTAAGATGGTCCTCTCCTAATACTATGATTCATTAATTAACTAGAGACAAATTACTGAAGAAAACTGTGTCCGGTTATCACCTTTAGCTTTAGGGAGTGCTTCAAAAGTTGCAATTTGAAGGGTTAAGGGAGGGGATGACAATGTTCACATTTATATGTTTGTACCTGTCCTGTCAAACACAATACAACAAGATTTTCTTTTCTTTTTTGAGAAAGAATACAACAAGCTTTTCCTCTGAAAATAAGTTACATGCTTCGACTTCATATCACCTCTCAGCATTCTATGGCAACTTTGATAATTTGATAAACAAAGTCATCCATGATCCATACGGACCGTTATTTCTCTCAGAAATAATAGGCAGGCAGCTAGCAACCAACTTTCCTTTTATGTTGATTTTCTGTTATGATTTTTCTTTTTTTCTTTTTAGAAAAAAATCCTTTCACGTTACAAATTATGATTAAAGTCACCAATGGTATAATCTGTTTGGTCATGTCAGAGAAATCATCCAACTAGTCAACACTCTTCTTATATAATAGCAAATGCAACTTCAGATATCAAAAAAACTCTGCAAGCTGTTTTGATAACCAGTAGTGTAGCTTCAATTAATTGATAATTCTCATAAAATTTAATCCAAAATGGGAAACTGGGGCAAATAAACCAGGAAGTTATGATGCCCAACCTTGTAGGAATCATCACTAGTCTAGTCCAAATCTATATACAGTACTCAATAAATCACTATGGAGGAAACAAACAATTATAAAGCCACTTCATCAAAACAAAGCAAGGAAGAAACATTATAAAAGTATCATATATATGCTGCAAGGTTCCAAAACTAAAGAAACTTACCTAAGTCGAACATTAACCCCATTATATGTTTCATAGGGCATTTCAACAGTTGAAAACTCGAAAGGATATGTTTTCCTTTCATAAATTTCACCAGGAACATCCAGTTCTCGGACTGCAAAGAGAAATAATGGAGTAAACAAAGCACTACAAAGAAAGAAGACCAGTGAAAAATAAGTATAACAAATTTTGAGAACTATAATTCCAAATGGATGTCAAAGCATTAGACCTGAGTATTTTATATCAAATAACTTTTAACACCTAATTAGCATACCCACTAATACCAAATTTGCATACCGACTAGACAACAGCTCAAACTGAAAATACCTAGCTTATTGCAGTCCAGCAAAGATAAGTAGAAGTAGCACAACTTAAGAGGTTAACATGCAACAATTGGCAATGGAGAACACCGAATTTTGGGGTCTCTGAAAAAGTTCTGTGGCTAGGTGTCAGGAAAGATGGGTCTCTGGACCATGGATAAATAGAGAAAAGTGTAAAGGTTTAAGCAAAAGAATGACCCTGCCTGACACCATTACAATGATGTGATGGGGGTAGTAGAACGGCAGTAGATGAAATAGGGGGAGGATAGTCTAGCAACCTCAACTAAATTTCCTAAAACCCGCTGAAGCCTGAAGGAATGCTACATAATGCACCTAAGAACGACAAAGGCTGTGCAAAATCCTGATTCTATATTCTTGACCATGAAGCAACTAAAATATTGAGAAGCTGTAAAATTCAGAAGTCCAGCTAAAATTGAAGTTAGATAATATTGGGTCCACAGCTTATGGGTCAACTTCTAAGACAAGTAAAGTCAGAACAAAAGAGAACATTTGACTATTTGTATAGGTCCCATGAACAGGAAGTATGGGAACTCACAGCAAAACCAACGTACTAGAATACCCATATACTCTAAAAACTCAACATAATCTGACCTGACAGTAGCTCATAAAGTCAGAAGCAACAGTCAAATTTAAACAAGAAAACCAACATAGCATGTTTTCACAGGTTCACCCAGCTAAGGAATAAATTTATCTCTTCCACTTCCACTTGCATCATATATGAAATACTCACCAAGGGAGGTGAAGTCGTAAAAGTTTCCCCTGTCAAAGTACATTTCTGGACAAGAAAAGTTTGCAACATGAATTAATTCTCCACAGCAGGATATCAGGGAAAAAAGTTAGAAAACCACAGATGTGCAATAAGTAGATTGCTGCATAGCCAGATAAGGACTACAAATGAAATATATACCAGCAAATAACCATTATCTGAACTAAAAACTTATCGAAAAGCAAACATGTACGTAAACTAGAGAAGCTGCAAGGAGGAAAGCTTGTTTTCCTTTTTGAATAAGTCAAGCAGATGTTCAAAGTGTTGAATGCAGTTTAGCCGTTAAAGACCACACACAACAATTATACCAGCAACCAAACATTTACCTGAACTAAATAGTTGTCTCAAAATCAACCATACAAAATGAAAAGCTAGTTCTTCCTTTTTGTGAAAGTCAAGCAGCTGGCTCCACACACGTAATGAAACATTATAACCATGAATGACATGGCGAGGGTAAAGGAGGAGAAAGCTACGCTTATTCATTGAAATATAGGATAATTAACTATGAAGATATAAGCATACGGACTGAAACTGCAGTCATTTCTCAAGTTGATTGCAAGCAGCATGATGCATGTGTAACAGATAAACAGACTTTCATCGTAAGCTTTACTTAAATTGCCAGTTACGCAGCGCGGTTACTTTAGTCCAACCCACCTTCCGCACCACAACGAAAGAAAAGAAAAAAATAAAAAGCAGATCATGGAAAGTATTGGGTATATTGACATGTGAAAAAGTTAAAATTAAAAAGATCAATCTAATTCCATTTGCGATCTGTGCACTCGATTCGAGGACAAGAGACTGCAAATGGCATGTGGACAAAAAGTTGTTAATATTGTCACCAGTTATAGCTCACCTATCTGACCAAGAAGCTCAACTTTGATCCCATTATGTTCAACCTTCTTTCCTGATACTGGTTCTACAGAAATCTGAAGTCATAATGAAACTATATTCTCAAAGAAAGGTCATGAAATAAATAGATACTTTTCTATAAGTAACATATAAGAGTATTATAAGAATCATAAGTATGCTACATGAATAATACCTTTCCAGCAATATTTTCTTGACTTTGGAAAAGTGGGACCATAACAGTTTGACCATTTTCCTTCTTCAAGGGGACCTAACAGAAAATAGTACAACAAGCAAACAGTCAACTTGTAGAGTCAACAAGTCTGCAGTTTTGTTTTGACACTTCTTCAGTTGAGATAGGTTGCACCTATTCTTTTTCTTTTATATTTTTTATTTTATTTCCCAGAAAAGTGAGATAGTTCGCATCTCTTTACATGCACATTTTAGGGCAACGCGTCTTGTTTCACAGTACATATTAGACACAGTTACAGCACCCTTCTGATCTGGATTTCAATATTAAACCTCTCTTTTAAAATATTTTTGAGGTGTGTCCCAATAATGTAAAATGTAAAATGCTTATTGATACTACAACTCCCTCTAAGGAACAACTCTATCCAATTCCTTAACTTTAAGTGACTACTCTAATAAGTTATACTCTTCATCACATAAACATGATACAGTTTCTTGTGTCACCTTCTTTTCTCTTCTGGCACAAAGATAAACTGGGTTTATGGTTTAATAATTTTTGAATATCTTTAAGCAGGAAGTATCATGTCCTTATTTTAGTTTTGAAGAAAAAAGTATCATGTCCTTATTTTCTGATAATTACATTATCTGTCATGCAAAAATATTTTTTTATTTAGGGGGAGAGGGGATAGGTTTGTCATATGCAATAGTGTACCAAAGTACTCCGTATAATAAAAAGGAGAATTCATGGACAAGAAGCAATGAGGTTGAGCTTTGATCCACAATTGATGAATTTAATATCAAGAAAGAGACCAATTAGCAGCATACAGGTCATCAAAAGGGGGAAAATATCTCATGGACCAACAAGCTGCTATTAGCCAAAACAAAGAATATATAATATATCAGCTACTTTCTCCTATCCAGGTTGTGAAATTCATATTGAGCAATTACTGCCTACTGGCTGTCTTACATGAAGACAAAAGTGTTCCTACGAACGTAACTAAAGCTCTTGATCAGGTAATAGAATGAAAATCACAAAAATAATAAGCACATTCATGAGCTGAAGTCACGTAACTGTAGATTATTTCATCAATCTCCACCAAGAGCATCATCTTCATTGACAAGTGTTATAAACATGATAAGTGCCAGTATCTAAGTAACAAGACACTGATAACTTACCTGTTTGCGGGATTTTCCATCACCGAACGTGATTGAGATGTTGCATGCTGGCTTGAACGCTCCAATTATATAATTCTGCAAGAAGAATGCCCAGTCATTGTTAAGAGAAGTAATCATGGCATATGTTATAAAGTTGGTATTTTAACCACTTAGATTGCATACAGATTAAGCTGAACCAACAATGCATGCAAGCATATACCACATATATATGAGGACTGAGGTAGCCATAAGCTGATATGAAAGGCCAATTACTCATCACACATAGGTAATTATACATACATACATACATATATGTGTATTTTCGTGTGTGTGTGTGATTGTACAAGTATGCGTCTACAGACATCAAGAGCTATGTGGTAGCATAAGAAACATATGTGCAAGAAACAACAATAAGCAATTGATGAAACTTTACCATGCTATAAAGGACTGAATAGTGACCAAAAACCTATCTTAGAACAACCTGCAGATGACATAGTTCAACATTAGTTCTTGCAACAAACAGGTCATTCTACAAAGTCTCTATAGATAACAACTATCAAGCAATTTAAATCTATGTTGCTCGGACTCTTCATATGGATGCGTGTCAGATCCTCCAAAAGTAGTGCATTTTTAAGGATCCGACATGGGTGCAACAACATTTTTGGAGAGTCCGAGCAACAACAACAACAACATACCAAGTGAAATCCCACACCGTGGGGTCTGCGGAGGGTAGAGTATACACAGACCTTACCTCCACTTTGACAGGTAGAGCGGTTGTTTCCGGGAGACCCTCGGCTCAATAAAAAACATAATCAAGCAAGACAATCAAAACAAAGCACTAGTAAAGCAAGAGTAAAGAAAGAGAAACGGAAGCAGTATAAAGTGCATTCGAACAAAAGGGAGCAGTAGCTAACACAACTAAATAAGCTAAACAAAATACACTAAAAAACACATATCAGCAGAAATCAAACTATAGTGGATTATAAAGCAATAATGTGTCTATAAGTGTGATAGGTTAATCGGGCCTACAGTAATAGCACTACAACTATCAATTTGTAAGCATAAGTAGGTCTCATCGACCTCGAGAAGGCATACGACAAAGTCCTTAGGAAGGTTCTATGGATATATTTGAATGTTAGAGATGTACCTGGGGTGTACACTAGGGCGATCAAGGATATGTATGATGTAGCCAAGACCAGGGTACAGACAGTAGAAGGAGACTTGGAGCATTTTCCAGTGACGATGGGGCTGCACCAGAGATCCCTCTTAGTCCATCTTATTTGTCTTGGTGATGGATGGACTGACGTGATATATCCAAAGAGAGGTGTCATGGTGTATGTTATTCGCAGACAACATAGTCCTGATTGATGAGACTCGCAGCAGAGTGAACGTTAAGCTAGAGGTTTGGATACAAACTCTGGAGTCTAAAGGGTTCGGGCTGAGTAGGACCAAGACAGAATACTTGAAGTCCAAGTTCAGTGACGAGAGCGACCTTGAGATAGGCGTGGAGGTGAGGCTTGGTACTCAGGCCATTTCGAAGAAAGGAAGCTTCAAGTATCTCAGATCTATTATCCAAGCGAATGGAGAAATTGATGACGATGTCACACATTGTATTGGGGCAGGTGGATGAAATGGAGGTTCGTATCTAGAGACTTGTGCGATAAAAAGGTGTCACCAAAACTTAAAGGCAAGTTCTATAGGGTGGTGGTTAGACCGACTATGTTGTATGAGGCGGAGTGTTGACCAGTCAAGATTTCGCACATTCAAAAGATGAAAGTTGCGGAGATGAGGATGCTGAGATGTATGTGTGGGCATACAAGAAGGGATAGGATTAGAAATGATGATATCCGAGACAGAGTGGGAATGACCTCAGTGGAGGATAAGATGCGGGAAACAAGGTTGAGATGATTTGGGCATGTGCAGAGGAGAGACATAAATGCCCCAGTGCGAAGGTGTGAGAGGTTGGCTATGAACGGATTCAGGAGGGGTAGAGATAGGTCGAAGAAGTATTGGGGAGAGGTGATTAGACGGGATATGACGCAGGTGCAACTTACTGAGGACATGACCTTAGATAGGAGATTGTGGAGGACACGATTAGGATAGAAAGGTAGTAGATAGCCGAGCGTAGTCCTACTTACGCTTACAAACTGGTAGTTGTAGTGTTATTATTTTAGGTCCGCTTAGCCTGTCATACTAGTAGGCGCAGTATTAATTTATTATTGTTTGTGTTCTGTTGATATGTGTTCTTTAGTGTACTTTGTTTATCTTATTTAACTACGTTAGTTACTGTTTTTTGTTCAAAATGTGTTAGCATGGCTTATTCGGTTTTGATACCCGCATTTTCATACTGCTTTAAACTTCTTGTCCGAATCTGGTCGTTTCTCTTGCTTTGCTTGTGATTATGTTGTCTTGAGTCGAGGGTCTCTCAGAAACAGTCGCTCTACCTTGGTAAGGTCTGCGTACATTGTATCCTCCCAGACACCACGTTGTGGAATTTCTTTGTTGTTGTTGTATACTAAAAAGTGACGACAGAGATCTCAACTTTCTAATTATTATTTTTAGATAAATCTTCCAAGAATTAGTCGATAAGATCCAAAGGCAGATTACCACTCCACAAAAATTTAAAGTCGAGGAAAATTAAAGTGCAAATAAACTTGCAAAATAACAAAAAAGAGTGAAAACCGGAGTGTATCGATTCTTCATACAACACAACAGAGAATTGAAACCCAATTCAGAATAAAGTAAAGTGAATTAGGGTTTTGAGTGGAAATTATTTTATTAGAAGAGAAAAGAAGAGCTTACAAACGCCGATCGGGAGAGAGGAGCAGAGTTGTCGATCAAGCCGAGATGGCAGATGTATTAAGAGTACCCACCCAAGAGCTTACAAGAGTACCCACCAATTTAAAGTTTTAAAGCAGTTACAACTTACAACTATTTATTTGGTACTACTTACGTCCATTTGATGTAACTTACTAAAAAGAGCTTATTATAGAATTAGAACTTATCAAAAAGTTATTAAGTGTTTGGATGTCAATAAAAAAGTGTTTTTGTATAAAAATAAAAATAAAAGTTGTTAGGCCAAAAAAATTCTACTCCATAAAGACAAATTTTGAGCTTATGAAATAAGTGTTTATGACACCCATAAGTTCTACTCATTTTTCAACCAAATACATATAAACAATTTCATAAGTGTTTATTTTAAAAAATAAGCATTTATGAACTTTCCATAAGCTCAACCAAACGGGCACTTAAATCGAATCTATGGCAAGTATAAGTAGGGAGGTTAGACTGGTTATTGAATTAATCGGGTTATTAGTTTATCGTTCCCTATTACTAGACATGTCCATCGTGCAGTCTTTATTCGGCGATCCGTCGGCCCGGTATCGACTCTCGACCGGACCGATAAGCTTAGTCGGGCCGGCCGGACCGATAAGTTTGTCTGGGGCGAATCGATCGGGCCTGAAAACCTTATCGGTCGGTTCGGTCGGGCCGGTAAGAATTTTCCGGGTCGGGCCTTTTTTTTTTTTTCAAAAATTGAATTTCCAATACTGAAATTGACATTCTCGGACGCGGTGCCACGCAATTTTTATGTTGAAATCAATTGTACATCGCGAGATATTTAGATTTGAAAATGGGAAAAACGTAACGATTTGGGGGAAAAGAGAAATTGAGGGGCAAGACGGACGTTTTTGGAGAAATCGGACGAATCAAACCGCTTATGCAGTTTGGCCACCACCGTATCGAAAAAATACGCGAAATCAAAAAAAAAATTAGGTAAAACGGACGTCCGAGTGCAAAGTTATGACCATATAAAGTTTGATCAATTTACAACTAATTAGAGTGACGGGGAGTGAGGCTGGCTGGGGGGCTGGCTGGAGGGTGGGGACTGGTGGAGGGGCGGGGTGGGGACCGGTTCGGGTATTTTAGGGTTCTGGTCGGTTCCTTTAACGATCGGGTATTTTTAGATACTCGTATCCGGACCGATTAAGGTTTGGTCGGTTTGGTCGGGTTCTGGGTCGGTTTGGTCGGTTCTCGAGTATATCCGACCACTACTTGACCTGTCGAATCGAATCTATTAGGCTATTACTAAGTTAATTGGGTTATTGGTTTGGATTTTGCTTTGGTCAATAACTCAATAGTAATTTATTTACTTAACCTAAATAAGTAAGGTTAATCAGAAACATAGACAAAGACATTTTAACTTGAAATCTAATCGGTTACAGATTTAAGAGGGATAGCCAAAAATAGATTTCAAACAATGTAAATTTTGATCAATATTTTAAAATATATGTTTTTCATCGTATTGACATGAGGAGACACTACTACATTTCTAGGCTAATGTGACGCCTCAAAATCGTCGTATTAGGGCCTTCTGGACGTTGCATTAGACCTAATGTGACGGCTAGAAGACGTTGCATCTGCTGTCATTGCATTAGGTCTAATGCAGATACGCACGCCGTAAGGACTGTCGGCGGTTATTCTGTCGTCGCATTAGATGTGCACCTAATCGGCGGCGGTAAATCGTCGCGATTACGCATATCTAATGCACGGTCACTACCACTGTAACGACGGTCGAGCGGCGTCGCATTAGATATGCGATCGTAGAGAGGCTATTTTGACACCTAACATTGCGAGAACCACTGTCGACGGTCGAGGTGCGTCGCATTAGATGTGCACTGTTTGATTGCTAGATTGTTCACAAATTACAAAATGTACAATATTACAAAAGGATTAGTTCACAATATTGCAAAATGAAAAAATAAATAATAAAAAGAGAAAAAAAAAAAAATTATTGTATTACTAATTGTTCACAAATGTACAATATTACAATATTAGACATCATAGGACATATTACAAAATAATTGTTCACAAAAATATCTACTGTTAAGATGTTCTTTTATCCTCATCTCTTGTACAACACTGAGCGCATCCAAATCACAAAGAATGTGATCCAAGAAACCCATAACAAAGAATGTCAAGAAACCATTAAGATCTCAAAATCAATCCCAAACTTTATTTCCGCTCAAATGTAGACAACACAAGACTCACTTTCTTTTGTCCCTGAAAATAAGGACCAAAACTATAAACTTTCAGCTAAAATTCAGATATCACGCCTATAAATCAAACAAATTATAACAGAATATGCAACAAAAGTTACTTTCGCTGGTCTATAGGACATAAAAATGAAACAACAAGAACTTGTTGAATTATTTAACTCAATTGCTTTCAGGCCATTGTTATCTCACAAAAGCTAGAGAACCAAACTCAATAATATATATTCATTGGCTTAGACATCCCTCTCGGATTCATTCTAACATTGTACATTTTTACGAGACAATCAACTGACTAGATATAAATACAAATGTTTTTGCCTGGCCACATAATATCAGTTAACAGACAAGTGAAACAAAACATTTAGCTGCATTTTAACACACACCAACAGAGAGGTGTTTCAGAAATGCCATCTGAATTATTAAAAAGACGTAGTATAAATCTCAAGTTCTCAACCACAATCACCTTCAAAATTTCTTGCTTAAGGCTAAATCAATGGTACCTTTTTTGAGAACTTGAACCCACAACATATGAATAAAAACATAGGAGTACTATGACAACACGAATATACCTAACAAAGAATCAAACATAGGGCACAGAAGGATGAAGGTTTCCCATCCTAGTACCTGAAAGATTTAGTATTCAATGACATATATTAAGTAACACAAAGGTACATTAACAATCAGCTAAACGACTCAAGGCCTACCCCAGTTGAGTAGAAAATACCATCAGCAGGATTAAGGAATTTATAGAATGTAAAAACGTACTTAAGCATTTCAAGACATCAGTTGCATAACATGAAACTTAAAAAATGTGGAACAATTCGAGAAATTAAGAGTCCAAAAGCTTATCAATAACAACAACATACCCAGTGAAATCACACAATGTGAGGTCTGAGGAGGGTAGATTGTACACAGATCATATCCTTACCTTGGATAGTATGAGTTGTTTTCAAAAGACCACCGACTCAAGAGAAAATGTAGAAAGGTCAATATAAATAATGAAAGTCAATAAGCCATGGTAAAAAAAAAAGGAGCTAGCTACTACAAAGAAATAAGTTAATCAACGTATAATCTACGTCAATATATGATCTTGATATGAAAAAAAAAAAGAATCAAATGATTATTTTTTAAAACAAGTTGGAAAAGCACTACGCATTCTAATTGCAGAATATTGCCATAACAACTAACATAAGTTTGCAAGAAGAGAGAACAAAGACCTAATACTTCAGAAAGAAAACATTAAAACCATAAATAATGTTCCTTATGTAATCCAATATACGCATGTATATAAGCTTATAAAAGGGTATAGTACTTTCCAAAGAAGATAACCCACAAAAGGCATCATCTTATTATTATTATAGTATCCAAAATATGTTTCCTATTATTATTTCTTAAACTTTTCAGTTTTCCTTGGTCCAGGAACTTCCATTGTACAGTCTCTTAGGGACTTAGTTCACCTTTAGTTTCTTTTTCTGTACAAGCCATCATTGACGTTTGACAAGATTAAAGTACTTACAGTCTAATAGTAAGTGTAGGAATTATAATCGACGAAGCAACGATGGTAAAATCTGAGCAAATCTATACACATACAGTAATCTAACCTTGAATTAACAACGGCAAAACATGAAAGGAGAAGGTAAAACGTAATCTAACCTTGGAGAAGAGGAAGAAGCGATTCGGCGAAGTGGATGCGACGACGAGTGGAAAACGGCGACAACGAAGCGATGGGAAGGGGCGGCGAAGCGATGGCGATGGGGAAAGTGCGGCAGCGGCGTGGGGAAGGGGATGGAGGCGGCGGTGGGAAGAGTGCGACGGCTAGCAGTGGGGGAAGGCAAAAAAATTTTAGAGGGTTTAGAAGTGGAGGGTAAATGAGTCGTTGCATTAGCCTTGGACAAATGAGCCATCGCATTAGCCTTGGACAACCGTTGCATTAGATAGGCTAATGCGACGACCATATTGAGACGTTGCATTAGACCATATGCGTCGTTGCATTAGCCTATCTAATGCAACGGCCACGAATTATAACGTGTACCCGTCGCATTAGACCTACCTGAGGCGTCGCATTAGGTCAGAAATGTAGTAGTGAGAATTGTTACTTATAGTATTTTTCATGTAGTTTATGAATATCTAAATTTTAATTTTAAAATATTAAATTAATCTAATCAAATTTAGCTTCAAAGATTAATCAACTTGACTCTCAAAAAACAAAAAATGTCATATAAATTGGGACAGATGGATTATATGTATTTACATGCATATGCAATGCAGTGATTTAACAACTCAATCCCTTATTTTGAGTATGTGTGTTTCAAATTATGTTTTGAACATGCCTAAATGATGTTACTATTTATAACTTGTTGGTGGAGTTAAGGTTAAGTCCCGAGAGGTTTAGGTAATGTTGGATCAATTTTTTACTTAAAAGTTAGTTGATGTCTGGTGTAGACCGTGATTACAGTGGCTTGGTTGAGATCGCGAAGTCTGCAAGGGTTAGGATCATCCGTGAATGTGAGAAAGGTGTCAGTTGGTGGCTTCCATGATAGTGACAATAGTGTAACGTTCCAACCGGTTGTTTTGAGTTTTAGGACTCTTTGAGACTTCTCGTAGGTTCATTTGGTGATTTAAGACTCGAACCTAAACTTTTTGTTGACGAAGGAACCCGCAGCCGCTACTCTTTCGAGTGCGCACAGGGTAAACCCCGGACTGACGCAGTAGCCTGCAAACCACGTCAGCCAGGTAAACCACACTTGGCAAGCCACTCGAACCTAAACTTGAATTCATGATTTGGAGGTTTCAATAGGTTAGTATGATGATTTTGGACTTGTCTGCAAATTTTGATTAGTTTTCGAGATGATTCGGGCGTGTTTGGAACACTTTCCGCATAAATTCCGAAAGAAAAATAAAGAACCCGACCTCTTATTTGTTAACTGGTTGTCAAAAGGTCAATTTGACTGCATAATTAGGTCTGTATTGTTATTTGTGAATTGTGACTCATAAAAACTTATATTCGTCCAATTCTGAGTTCGTTTGATATGTTTCAGACCATTTTAAAATGATTCAGCAACGTTGGATTGAGGCAATCTTAGATGCACTTTTCTCCTACAAACGTTAGATAATTGATTTTACCTCAGTTTCGATTATTTTTCAACATTACCCATTAATTTTCATGTATAGATCCATGGCTTTGAATATGAAAGTTAGGATTTTAACCATAAGTTTAAAGATAATTGATTTTGAAGATTTGAAAGACATTTTGATTTCTGATATCGAATTTGAGTTCTGAGCATAGTTTTCAACTCGTATGAATATGGATAGTGTGTTTATGTAATAAAGTTACGACTTTAACCTCGGAGCTCCTGTTTGACTTTTTAGTTTGAATCTTTTTGTATTGTAATATGGGTTTCGTTGGACTCATTTAACCCCGTAGAGTAATACTTTGAATAGATTGGGCTCCTTTGATGTATTTTAGATGTGGTAGATATATTGAAAAGGTTAAAGTTTTGCTCGAACTGAGTTAAGTTAAGACTTTGACTTCGATAATAGAGTTTTTCTCAACTAAATGATTAATAAAATGAACTAAGGGTTGAGGGTAAAGTATAGGTGAGGTGACGAGTGCTTATGCGGGTACCAGATTCTATGCTCGAGTATTTTTAGCTTATGTGATTATTCTTTTGTGTTACTTTATTTTTTGAATGATTATTTGAACATGCCTTAATGATTGAGGTGATGAATATAGCATAACTCATATGATAGGGTACCTTTCAGATATTTGATGTACTTGATAATAAGACTGTGGTTAGAAGTCGAATGAGAAGCAAAGCATGTAAGGTCGACATATTTGATGAGGTCGAGGGGGTAGGACTCTTTATGGGATTCTTATGAAGAAGTTTCTTTCTATTCTATGGAATGAATGTGCAATGATAAGGATTTGGATAGTTCAAGCTTGATGACACTATGGTCACATGGATAAGTATTCAACTGGCGGAAGTAATGAGATGTGTTATGCCTAATATTGCCTGAGTTTATGAAAGGTTAAGCTTAGTGATAGCGAGATGACATGGTGATGGAATGAGAATAGGTTTTTGTGAGCTCTCTAATGGTGTTTATTGTCTTCAGGCCAAGTAGTGGAAGTCTACCATTGACGATTGATTCTTATGGGATAGGCAGTGCAAATCCTTCAACAAAGGGCATACTTGTAGATGCTTTTGGTGTTTGAGAATGATGATATCAAGGTCATATATGGGCAAGAACTTGTTGGATATGTAATATACTGTGGTTACTTGATATGCAAAGAGTATAAGTATGACATTTTTTGGTGGTTTTGGCATCGAAATGTAAAGAATCTAGTTGATTTTCGAAGGATATTGTTATTGTTATTATGGAGTAGGTGCTAAGATGGTACAGTTTGATCGACTTAACTATACCTCGGAATACTAGAGTAAAAAGGTTGACTCATTGTGCAATTCTGACAGTCGTCCGAATCTAAGATGAGTTATCTAAGGAAGTTTTTAGATGTGTAATATTTCGGGAAGCAATTATGGGCATTAGAATCATCTAACTGGGATTCAGAAAATTTCTAGATTACTATTAATACGACTCTACTGAGTTGAAGAACATGTATTCTAGTTTGGTGAATAAGACAAACGATGATTCTTTATAGGCAAATAGTGCTAACAAGCCCTTAATGGGGTGACAACTGATTACGGGCATCTATTGTTATGCATTAACAACTTGGGTTAATAGGTTCAAGGGTGAGGTTCATTTTGGTGACTGATATGAGATTTAGTAATATCAGTTGGAACCAAAAAGAAGTAAAGTCATTACAAAAGTTTTGGATATCAATGCTCTCTACATATACTTATAAGCCAAGATGGAAAAAGGATTCTTCAGTTAAAGATTTTGGCAAAGTTACTTGTATGATGTTATATGGAAAAGCTGGTAGGAATGTGTTTGATGGGTTTGTTACATATCACATGGGTTGACAAAGGCTTTGAAGGTGTCACGCCACAAAACTCACCCTTGACGCAACATACATCTGATGTTATGAACAACACTAGAAGTACCTTATAAAATTAATAAATATCTAATTTCTTTTAATAATTTTCAGTATTTACTTAAAACAAGTCATTTAAGTCTAATTGAAATCATGCTCTCAATGATAAAATAAAACCAGTGGAAGTCTAATATGAATAATCAATAATAAAAAGTAGTAACGCCTCAATAAGTCATATGAAACTTTCAACATATACCCACAATCTGACAACTATCTATGGAGCTTTTAAGATAAATAAATGAATTGACTAATTTCAGGACGTAGCCTGGAAACTAAAATAAATAAATGAAAATAGAGGAGTGTCTCACGAATAAGGGTATAGGTTCACCAATAAGTCTAGAAAACAACAAGTGCTCTTACTCTGTACGCGTATCACGAACTTGCTCTTCTTCGTTACCTAACATACCATCACAAATAACAATGGTATGTCTGAGTACTAGGTACTCAGTGAGTATCTTTGGGACAATATATAATAGCAAAATATATAAGTAAAGGGCAGTCCGGTGCACTAAGCTCCCGCTATGCGCGGGGTTCGAGGAAGGATAGAACCACAATGGTCTATTGTACGCAGCCTTACCTTATATTTCTACAAGAGACCGTTTCCACGGCTTGAACTCATGACCTCCTGGTCACATGGAAATAATTTTTCAAGTTACTCCAAGGCTCCCTATAACAAAATATATATAAGTAATAAGTGTAATTGAAAACAATAATGAGGAACAATTCAAAACAAATGATACATCTCATGAATCTAGTATAAGTCAATGATGAAGAAATGTGTCAATTTTAACTTATTATACCGTTCATCACATTAAGTCTTTTCAATCATCAACTCAAAATCGTCAACAAACCACTCACAAGAAACTAAAACATAACACATGCCAATACATGCCAAAACAATGAAACAAAGGGATAACCATTAAGGTTTCCTAAAACCTCATAGAAGCACCATATCGGGGTTTTCACCTCTCGATGGCTATCCTTCCTCCCAAATATCTAGGAAAACCCACATCGGGGTCATAAACCCTGAATGGCCACTCTTCCTTCCGAATGGCTAAGCATATCACACCGAGGCTATTGGCCTTCAGTAGATACTCTTTCTACCGAATGACTAGGCAAACAATACTAGAATCCATAGTGACTACCCTTCCACTTGAGTAGTTAGGCGAAACACATATAATAGAATCATGGCAAAATAGTCAAATCACAATCATATCATAGAAGCCGAATCACTCATTATGAATTGTATTCACCATCCCGTTATTAGGGGTACATCAAATCATTTATGATTTAGAAATCGAGTTCAAGTCACTAAATGAGTTACAAATTCAACACAATCCGTTCACAAAGTAAAACCCATGAAATATCTAAGCTTTCTGAAATCAGGTTTAAGCATCCCTTACAGGGTAATCAATGTTCAAATATTAAAGCCTTATATTTCAAGTCCAATCATCCATAAATAAGGAAAAATCATATATATAATATAATACACATAAATATTTAATGTGGGCTTGTCCCTCACGCACACACACCTTGCCAAAGAATCACTTTAAACTTTGAAAAGTATGTTCGAAAAAGAAACACACAAATCACCTTTATAGTCAAAAAAGATTTTAAAAAGACACATACCTCAAATCCCGTTACAAGGCTACCAAACGAAATATCCAAGGTTCAACAATCACTCTACAATTGATTTGGATGAAAAATACTAGAACTTTATTCACCCCGAATAATTTTCTTGCTAATTCAGAAACTAGGGCTTTTTCCAATCCTTAAATTTTTTTCTTGAACCTCATATGAATCCTTCGTAGATTATAATACCGTAATATACTTTATACTATCATATATATCTTTAATAATATCATAAAAATCAGAGGTCTTACCTTGTAGACGAAATTCCACACACCTCTTCTTCTTCTTTCTTGAGTATTCAAGAATCTAGGGTTTAGGAAGATGAATTAGCATTAATATGATGTTAGATTGATGTATTAATGATAAGAATTGGTCAATAACTTACCTTAGATGTTTAGGGTAAGTCTTAGGATTGTTTTACTCCAAAACGTCAGCCAAAATGAAGTGGGAAAAAGTTATAATAGGGTTTGAAACTAGAAAAATGGGGTCATGTGATGGTCGTGCATCACGCGTCCATCGTGGACAGTGCTCGTTCAATTGTTGTGCATCTAGGGTACATCACACATGGCTGCAGAGATTTAGAGATAGGTATTTTGTGCGCTACGCGTGTGATGCGCGAGTGTCTTGACGGTTGTCAGCATTTAGTAAAATGGGCATAAATCTTAGCATAGAACTTTGTTTTGAGCTCCATCGTGTATGGTTGGAAAGTTATTTCAAATATCTACAACTTTTGTATTTTCAGATTTCTACAATTCCCAACGGAATTCTACGTAAACGGGATGAAATTCAGACATACTGTAAACGTAGTCGATTCTATCGAATCCTATGCACCTCACTAACCGTCTTGTCTTAAATCAACTATTTCTACTCAAAATCATCTCGATAGAAATTATGCACCTCACAATCCGTAACCCAAATTTTCGGAGTGTTACATTATCCCTCTCTCATGATCATTTATCCTCGAATGAGAGTTATGGCCTAAGATTTTCACTAAACCTCAAGTCGTCAAAATTATCGCTAGAGTTATGTTGTATTGAAAGATATCACATTCTAACACTTTGTTAACAGCCTAAAAACAATCACATGGTCCTCACAAGGACTCCCACAACTACAACAAACAAGCCTAAACACAAAATTGGAGATTCATACCTTTAGTCTATACTATCACACGAATTTGATAACTAGAAGGTCCACACATACCTGGTATATGGAATAAGTGGTGGTATTATGACATGAGTTTCATCAACGAAAATTATATGGTAACTACACCCTTTCGAGTTCATTTTGTGTGTCTTAAGACATGAAATTAGTCTACCTTGATGTTTAGCAATATCACTCTATAACGGTTTCATCACGAAATTCAAGCCTAGTTATTTTTTATTGGCAATTCAAAGTTTTGTAACACTTGGAAAGCAGTCTATCCCCAATTACCTCAAAGTTCACCATTTCTAATTCAAATAAATCAGCAATATTCTCATAACCCTTAACTACAATTACACAGTCTTTATAGACTCTAGAAATAATAATAGGGACACTGCATAGGTATTCACAATAAAGGGTTCTAACAACTGTTCAGGTTCAACACTGAGATCAAGTGCAAAGTATGGAGTCACATAAGAAATATTCGAGCTCAGATCGGTTAATGAGTACGCATTAAAGTAGCAAATAGTTAGAATACTTGCGACCACAGAGTCTGAGGCTTCAACTGCCTACCTACGAGTCAAACCACCAAACACCTACTACACAATTTCAAATGACTTTATACCATCCATTAACTTATACATCAAAACCAATGTGCACTTTATAGCACCATTGTTCACCAGGTTAGAAACTATAGCACGAGTTAAAGCCTTTTTCACGAGGCACGAATCAACGAACAAGTCAAAACGATACTAAGGGAAGTTAAGCTCTATAGCACAATCTAGAATCAAGAAGAATAAGAAACACCTATAAATGTCCTGGGAGTCATTTGATCATGCAGGTAATGAGGTTGCGCAAGAAAGACTCCACTGGACACGGCTCCACAAACACATACATATCCTAGGACACACATAAACATGGCTTTGATACCAAACTTGTCATGCCCCAAAACCCACCGTGGACGCAACATGAATCTAATGATATGAACAAAATCAGAAGCACCTTATTAAATCAATAAACGTCTAATAGTCTTTCAATATTTACTTAAAACAAGTTATTTAAAGCTAACTTAAATCATGCTCTCACTTATAAAATAAAATCAGTGAAAGTCTAATATAAATAAGCAATTATAAAATATGGCAACACCTCAATAAGTCATACGAGACTTTTAACATCTACCCACATTATGACAACTATCTATAGAGCTTCTAAAATAAATAAATGAATTGACTAACTTCAGGACACATCCTGAAAACTAAAATAAATAAATGAAGATAGAGGGGTGTCCCACAATCATGGGTGTGGGCTCACCAATAAGTCTGGAAAGCAGCAAGTTCTCTTACTTTGTACGCGTATCAAACATGCTCTTCTTCATTACCTAACATACCATCAAAAACAAATGGTATGCTTGAGTACTCATTGAGTATCCATGGGACAATACATAATAGAAAAATATATACGTAATAAGTGTAATTGAAAACAATATTGTGGAATAGTTCAAAACAAATGATGCATGTCATGAATATCCAGTATAAGTCAATGATGAAGAAATATATCAATTTTAACTTATTATACCGTTTTTCATATTAAGTATTTTCAATCATGAACTCAAGATTATCAACAAACCACTCACAGGAAACTAAAACATAACACATGCCAATACATGCCAAAATAATGAAATAAATGAATAACCTTTAAGGTTCCCTAAAACCGCATAAAAACACCACACCGGGGTTGTCACTCTCAATAGCTATCATTCCTCCGGAATAGTTAGCCTTGCCTTTCCAGAGAGCTTTCAGATAATCAAAGTCGATCCATTATTGAATTCTAAGTTAGAAATGAGGAGCAATGATACCCATATTTCTATACAATCATTTGAATAAAAAATAAGTAAGTAAAAGGGAGAAACAAGCCCACAAGGGTAAAAATGGTAAATTGGAGAGCGAAATCGGTAACCCAATGTTCTAGAAGTTCGAATCTACTCTCCAATGTTTTAGAAGTTCGAATCACAGTCCAAGATCAACCAACCCAAACATAGATAATAACGTCAGAATCCAAGAAATATGTGTGTAATGATGAGTAAATATGCAGTGCAATGTAATGCAATGGCCAATGTAGTCTCCATACACATATGCTCCGAGCGGAATATCTCTACGTCCCGACAGTCATGACCATTGGGACCCGCGGAGTCCATGTACCTCTGATCCCGACAAAAGACCTCGGGCATCAGACCCTCATACGATCCCGACAAAGACTTCGGGCATCAGACACTTATCTCTCTTTTACGCTCTCCGGAAAAGACCTCGGAGGCTACACTATCTCACTATCATCATTTCCAATACCAGTTCATAACCAATCATCATATAATAAGAATGTATGTCATGCATGATTTCAATTACACTTGTCATAAAGTATACATCACAATTTCAAGTCATATTCATTATACTCCCAATCCGGTCCGAGTTGAATTTTATTTTTAAAAGTCCAGGTCTTTTGATACTCCATAATACATTTTTGCACGAATTTTACATAACTTTTGACCTGGAGAGAGCTTGGAGCTGCCGCGAATGCCATAATGATTGGGTTTTACCTTTTCTTCGCTGTAATACTTGTTTTTACATTTTTCGGATGATTTATTTTTTTCCTTCATGTCTATATGGAGCTAAACTCTTTAGTTCTATGGTTTTGGCCAAAACATGAAAATTGTCGTTTGATTATTGTTTTATCTATTATTTTTCCGTCTTTGGGTTATTTATTTATTCTTGGTCTTAATTGTTTGATTATTTGACGAAATAGTTGAACACTATCTGTGGCATGTAAATTGAAATAGGAATAGGAAATTTGCATGCGTAATAATAATAAATAGAGCTTGTTCGTAAAATACACGTTTCGCTATTGAAGATAAGAATATACCCTTTAGCCTTGCTTAGTTAAATATAGGGCTGGCGGTCGGACGGCCTGCTGAGCGGAGCGTTTGGTCGGGCGGGGAAAATGGGTCGAGTCGGTGGGCGGCCTGGAGTGGTCGGGGCGGGACTACCATGTCCCGCCCCGATCCCGGCCCCGCTGAGTGGGCCGGGTCGGGACGGGTCGGGTCGGGACGGGACGGGTTGGCGGGTTTTGTGTTTTTTTTTTTTTTTTTTTTTTAATTTTTTCACTAAATTAAAAATACTAAATTAGTAAATTTAAATTACTAACAAAGTATAATTTATAGACTTATAGTATTATAATTTATAATTATAGTATTATACTCATATATATAATATATTTATAAAGTATAAACTATAAAGTATAAACTATAAACTATAAAGTATAAAGTTATAAACTAAATAATTAAATTAAACAAAGACAAGAATAGTGTAAAAAAACATCCCAAGGTCAAGTTGTGCCTTTTATATTATTAATTTCATTGAAATATCAAATATCAAATATACAAGATTCAAAATTACATTGTAGATTGTACTGTATTGTTGTTGAAAAAAATTGCAAAAGATGAAAAGAGTGAAAGACATAGAAAAATTTAAAAATTGCAATGAAATAAATTACCAATTTGAAAATACTTTTTCTAATTTCTTTATAATTTCTTGTGGCTCTTCGGTTGGAATTGGTATATCTTGATCAAATTGTTCCACGTCGCTAGTCATGCCTTGGATAAAATGTCGTTGTAGTTGTCGCCATCTTCTTCGTTAATCTGTCGATCAGACCTCCTTCGCCTCCGCTCGTATCCAATCTCGAATAGTACCGCCATCTCCAAGTCGTCTCCGCTAATGAGTGTCTGCTCTCCTATTTGAAATCACTGCGTAAAAGCGCTTTCGAAGCGATGACGCTGAATGTTCAAAATATCTCGCCATCATTGAAAGTGTCGGAAATGTCTTCTCATTCGCTCCAATATTTCAAAGAAGTCTTCCTTTCCTTCTTCATTGATTACGCTTGGTAAGGTAAAGTACCGCAAAATAAAAACATCGAACTCGCTAATTTGGTTAGAAGTTACCACCGCACATTCTATTTACGAGGCTTTCAATAGAATTAATACTAGGCCTAGCCACGAGAAGAAAGTGCTTGTCTTTTTAGGTTGTGTTGAAGAAGAAGATGGTACAAAAGTCGGTTGGTTACTAGCACTTTCTTTGGTAATGCCGATATACTTTTTTGCATTCATCTTCTACGCTATTCAACACTTCTTCTAGCGTTAGTTCAATAGGTGGCTCAACATTTAAATTTTTGGGAGTTGGAGGTGGTAGTACGTCCATACAGGTATAAATATTTTGAATAAGACTTTTACAACCGTCTACTTTAATAGTCGGGTTTAAAACAAAGACCAATAATATAAATAGGGGGAATAGGAATAAAATATTTCTTTAATTTCATAAACATTTTTTAATAGCTGCTGTATAAGCAGGTTTTTCCATATATTCTTTAAGAAGTAAAAATATTATAGCTATATAAAACAACATAGTTGAAATAGTAGGATAATATAAAGTAGAAAATTCTTTTGTTGCTCGTTGAAAATTTTCTAAAAATACAATAAGTTCTCTAATTTTCTCCCAATCATTATCCACAATCATATCATTTGGATTTTGATTATGGACGTTAAAAAATAAAGTAATAGGTTTTCTATAGTCATAAGCAACAACTAGTTGGTCATATAAAGAATTCCACCTAGTTGGTACTTCTTCTGAATTTTTCTATAAGATAGTCCACAATCGTGACAAATTTTTTATAATCTTTTTCCGTTGGATTCTATTACTTTTAAAAATAAAGTGTATAGCAAATTGTATTTTTCAAGAATATCTTGAAAAAGTGAAAGACCATCCTTTACAACTAAGTTATAAATATGGCACGACATTTTATATGAAAATGTTTTGGAAAAGAAGGAGTTAAAACATCTCTTAAAATACTAATAAATGAATTGTTAAGATGCATTATCTAATGTAATACTCATAACTTTATCGCTTATTCCGTAATAACTGAGATCGAATAAATATTTTCCAAATAAACTCACCAATTATGCCTACTATCTATATATCTATATGCTAAAATACGTTTTGCATAGACCATTTATAGTCTATCCAATGACATGTTACGCTTAAATAATCATGGCCGTTAGTACTACTACCTATATCGAAGTTAGAGCGACTTTGCAATTTGAATGATATAATGCATAACGTAAATCGTTGATATTCATGTGCAAATTTAAATACATCTCTTTAACATTGATCTAGGAAAACCTTTATAAGCGGATTATACATATCTCTAATATAATGAATAAAACCAGGAGATTCGGGAAATGAAAAAGGCAAACCCTCCACAAAGAACTAATTTTGCTAAGGCTTCCTATCTTTATGTTTATCGTATTTAGGGCCTACAACTCCGTCACATAGGGTTAATTTGACCAGACTTTCTCCGACAAGAGTATCGTGATGTGAACCTTGTCCCGATTGAGAGGACGACTTCTCACGTTCTTTTTCAAAAATGTATTGAGCATGCAAGGCTTTGTGTTTTTGCAATAGGTGTCTTCCTAAACCCCCCGTCCCACCATGACCTTGTCCAGTTTTAAAAGAATAAACATTTTTACAAGTTTTACATACAGCTACTTGATTAGCTACGTCCTGTCACAAAATATTTCCATACAATTGATTTTAATGGTCGCTTTCACGACTGCCTCATAGTAGGGGATAGGAGGCATTTCACTAGTGGGTGTATCGTCATCTTCATTAAGAGTGTATCATCAACTAGAGTGTCATCTAAATTAAAATCTTCTTCATTTTCGTGATAATCATTTGTGTCTAGATCATATGGTATTTCAGAAACATTTGGGATCTATAAAATCATCTTGTCTAGGAATAGTTGGAACAGAATACTAGAAGAAGTACTTGTCCTTGTTACCACCCCTACTAGAAGAAGCGACTTACCCTTACCCAACACGCTCTTAGTCCTTTCATTTTAAGTATGCTAATAAATAGTTAAAGATAATGAAATTAAATGTGCTAAAGGAAAGAAAGACAAAATAATAATTTAATGAGAGAACGAATGTACCAAACGCCGACGTAGAGTCGACGTGTAATCGAGAGGTTGAAAATTGAAACTTTGCTCGATAGATAATCCTCGCTAGTTGCCAACTTCACTCCCAATTCTCAAATTAATAAATAGATTGAATATGTAGACAATGTTGTATAGAATTAGAGATTGATTGAGAGATAGAGTGTAGAAAGATTTGTGAAAATAATAAGAAGAGTAATGAGGTATTTATAGTTGAAAATTGGGTTAAAGGGGTAGGGGTTGGGGGAGTGAGGCGAAAATGGACGTTGTCTAACTAAAATAAAATGGCCGTTGGACAACCGCTATTTTCTCGCAGCGGTCGAATCAAGTGGTCAAGTGGCTCGACGGGGTCTGGCGGGTCGGCGGCAGGCGGGACCATACTGCCCCGCCTTGCCGAGCCCCGGCCCCGCTTTTTTTTTATAACCTGTCGTGTCGGCCTGGCCTGGTCGGCCTGACCGGAGTCGGGCCGCCATCGCCAGCCTTAGTTAAATACAGATATTTAAATGGGTTCTTGTTATTTTCTTACTACCATAGTAGCGTTGGATTAGCTTGAATAGACTTGTGAACAGCTCGGAAGAGACTCATAAAGTAAATACTAACCCGTTAACTAGTAACTCAGGAAAATAAGTCGATACATGATTGGAAGATAATACTGGATTGGTAGTGATCATAACCTAGATTTTCTCTTCTCCGATAAAAATCCATTCTTTTTTTGATTGACGTTCATAATTTACTTTCTTTTATTTTTATTTAGTTTATAAATATAACTTTAAATTTTATTTCTTATTTAGATAAGTATTTAGTTTAATTTAGTAAATAGTTTATCACAACTTTTTGTGGATAAGATATCTCGACCGCCTATACTTGCGCTGTGCCTTTGAGAGCAACAATTTGTAATATAGTTAATACACTTTTATAATTTATGGGTGAGTATTTGATTTTAATGTAATTTAAATTAAATCAAAGTTTAAAGTTTTATTAGTTGAAAGATTGATTTTTTTTACATTATATGGACATACAAATATATGTGTTTTAAACAATAATATCATGAGGACCCCTTCAATGGGGAGTGATGTACTTGTTAATCCCTTATCCTCTCCTTTACTACGCCATAGATTCCCACTGAATAATTCTACTTTAATAAATTACACATGCTGTTTCTCTACCAGCTCCGGCGGCCGGGCTGGCGACGGCGCACGGTGGCAGAGCAGTAGCAGGCGCCCAAATGACTACCAGCGGTTTATCTGGGATGGCGATAAGGGAGAAGAGTTTGGTTTTGGAAGGAAGCAGCGGATTTGGTGGTCCGATGATGAGTATGAAATTGAAGACGAAGAATCTGGGTTTGATGGTTTTGGAGCTGTGGAGGATTCCATTGGTTTTGCCTGGGTTATCAAGGTAATGTTTATCATATTCTTGTGGTTAAGCTTTTATATTTGTATTAGGGTGGAAGGTTAGAAGGTATTTGAGCATTGTCTTGTTCTCTAGCGGGATAGGCTTGGTGGGTAGTTAGTATTAGCATTATTCTTGTCCTTCTATTATGTTATTACATGTTGTTTCTTGTGCTTCGGTTATAGCATTATTTTTTCTCTGAATGCTATGTTACTCTCTCCCTATTATTTGCTATGCCTTATGCATTACTTGAGCCAAAAGTCTTTCGGAAACAACCTTTCTACGAGTTGGGCGTAAGGTATGCGTAAAGTCTACCCTCCCCGGAGCTCACTTGTGGGAATACATTGGGTATGTTGTTGTTGTAAGTGTTTATATTTGTAGAATTTGAGAAGTGTGGAATGCTTATTAAAAGCAATTGCACCACTATAAACAACTATTCAACCTTTAAGGATTGCAAAAATTTTATATATGTCTCGAGAAATTGTGTGGAAGTTTGAATTTTGTGGAGTCTGTTCGCATGAACTTGAAAGGCAACTGTTTGAATGTTTACAGTATTTCCTCTATCCCAAATTAGTTGTCAAGTATCGCTTCTTGAGAATCGACTTCTCTATTCTTTGAAGCTAAATTGGATAGACCAACTCGATATTTAACTACTAAAATTTAGATATTCAAAAACTATATGTAGAATTCTACCTATTGCAACTTTTTTCATGTCAATTTTAATGAAAAAACACCTTAAAATGTTGGTCGTTCAAATAGTTTGACTCTTGAGAAGGGAAACATGACAACTAATTTGGGATGGGGGAGTAATGATAATGGATTACTTGAGTTTGGTAAATTTAAGTAACAACTGCTGGGTCCAGGAAACCGAAATACTACATGCTCTGTCAACGATAGACAATGACTCAACACATTTTTTTTTGAGTAAGGTAACCTTGAAAATGACCTGCTAACATTATTTTCAAATTTCTATGTTAGTGGGTTCTATATTGCTGTATCTATATTCACTAAAGCTAGTGGAGTTGTGCTTTGTCCTTAACCCCAACAGATCTTAAACCTTATTTATGGTTTCCTCCTTTGATCACACTGGCTTAAAGGGTGTTGAAGTCAACAGAGCATAATATTAAGCATTGAAGATGAACTCTGATTAACCAATGGTTCTGTTAGTTTTATGCTACTGGACATAATCTGACTGCTTGGGAAACTTAAGGTTCAGGAGGATGAACTTTGATGCAGAATGGTTGAATTTGACTGGTATGCTTCTGAATGAGAAGGGAGGTGAATAGGTTCGAAGTCTGGAAATTTTGATGAAGGAAGAGTAATCTTGGTCTGATTTAGGGGTGAGTCCTGGCATTTAACTGCAGTACATAAGAAATAAGATAGGAAGAGAATATGTTATTATTATGGTTCTTGAGAATCACAAGTGACCAAGACTAAGGGCTTGTTGATAACTGCATAAAACAAAATAATCCCATTATAATATTTTGCATAACTAACTTAACGTTTGCTTTGCAATATAAAATTCTTTATTTCTAACATAATCTCTACGTAATTAATAACATATTTGCTTTCCAGTGTAAATTCTGAATAGCTAATGCGATGTTTGTTTTCATGTATTTAACTCTGCTTTGCCGATGCTAACATAACTTATTTGAGCATTTATGTATTATTTTATGCAGAATAGAATGTGGAATAAGAGTCCGTATAGTACTTGATCAAAAAAATAAAAATAAGAGTCCGTATAGTAGTATACCTAGGTAAAAAAATGTTGAGACAAAAACTCCCTCAATGTAGGCTAACTCTGGATAAAAATCGTTGTATTATTTTTCACCAATAGCTGTACCAATGTTATTCACCGCATAACTATCTCTATTTTTTAATCTTTTGAGTAACTGGTTATGAAATAAACTGCTCCTAAGTGTGTTAACTTTCTGAGTTGAGATATTATTTTGTTGAACATAAACAAAGTTTCCTTAGTGCTTGAATAAATTAGGATTGCAATGTTGATAGTGGATAGGTGTCTATGGATATAACAAAACCTAGTTAAATCACTTGGTGTTGCTTCTGTTGGGACTTGGGATATGACCTTGGTTCCTAAGGTTGTCACTTTACCTCTTCAACCGCTAGACCGTCCCCTTGAGGTACTCTCTGAATTATTCTGAAAGGAGAAATGAGTCCGTCCCTATGCCAAGTCGAATATTCCCTTGGTATATGTATAATTTCCAACCAAATAATATGGCTCTTACTTCTGCTACAAGAGTACTACCTTTATCCAGAGGAATAACACAAGCCCTGATCATTTTTCTCCTACAACCCTCGGGAATCCTGCACAACTGAGAGGTCAAAATGCACTGAATCTGTTTAGGGTGCTTGTAACATTTCAAATGAGAAGCACACACATTAGTCATAATATACTTTTGTGGATTGGTCATATCATGTGCTTAGCTTCAGAAGGTATAGGTGAAATCAATAAAAAATGGATAAAGGAGCAGCAGTCATATGAATACTCCATACATGAAAATTTTATTAGTCAGGGTAGATACATCACAAGGAAGAAGGAAGAGCCAGATTATTGTTCCTGTGTTCAAGGAGAACTACAGGTGGGCTGATATTGCAGGGAAGATCCAAAGGTTTGTGGAGAAACAAAATAATAAACCATTTGGCCAGCTAAAGTCAACAACAAATCATACGCAGGGGCTACCATAATCCAGAAGTGATCCGACTCGAAGACAATACTGAATACTGGCTGTGAGGAGGGGGTGTTTTGGGTGGATAACAGGTCATCAGAACAACAACAGAGTTGCATGGTCAAATGCCTGATAGCTAAATTAGAGGGGAACACAGATCTAAGTCTAAAATGTTACTCCCTCCGGCCTAATTTATCTGATGGTGTTTGATTGGGCACGAAGTTTAAGAAATAAAGGAAGATTTTTGAAAGTTGTGGTTTAAGTCATAGATTTTGTATGGTGTTTGATTGGGCACGGAGTTTAAGAAATAAAGGAAGTTTTTGAAACTTGTGGCCTAAGTCATATATTTTGTGTGGCTATAGATCATTTCATTAAGGGTAAAATTAGCATTTTAAAAGTTAAATTGTTACTAAATATAGAAAAGTGGATTCTTTTTGGAATTGACTATAAAGGAAAGGGTCACATTAATTGGGACAGAGGGAGTATGATCTAAACGTATGGGCTAAGAAGAACTGGAACTTGGCGGTGGAACCTGGAGTGGTCGAGATTGCTGATAAAAGAGTAATCCTTGAATTGCCATCAAATTATGGAGCATCTGGGGTTAAAGTAGGCTTTTCGAGATGGAGGCGTTTTAAAGTCAATAATTGCGATTGGGTCTAATGCTTTTCTGGCGAAAAATACTATCAGCGACCACAGATGGATACGATTAAACAACTTCCGACGCATATGTGGTTGGAAGGCACTTTCAGAGCTATTTGAAATCAATGTGTGGGGGTAGGGGGGGTTGTGAGTCTGGATGAGGAGACACTTACAAGAGTCCATTTAAGATGGGCGAGGATTCAAGTTTGATCCTCAGCGACCAAAAACGGAGTACATTTTTCTTCAAGATGGAGAGTGCAGATTAAAAATTCAGGTGGGTATAGAGGAAAGCTGTACCACTGTGATGCAAAAATCTTTTTCCGGCAATGACGGTAATTGCCAGAGGCCCGGGGAAAGAGTTAATATTTTAAGGGAGGTAGGGCAGGAGTTCCACGCACCAGTGAGGGCGTCGAGGGTTTCCCAGCGCAGCACGTGGCATAGCGCAGCTTTAATTGAAAATTTGAAGTGTCCCAGAATCGTCACATGGCCTGCATGCAATTACAAATGGAAATACAAAAGCAAAAGCTATTACTTCTGCTATTGTTTATCCTGGGAATAAAGGTTTGGGCCCAATTACCTTGGAGCGAAAGGGTAAAAATACAAAAAATTAAGATTTTTCTGTGGGGTTGGTAATGCCTCTCCAATGATCTATTCGCGGATATTAATGGGCTCAAATCAGACCCTTTTCTCGTGGAATTATCAGCAGCCCAACATAAAGCTCGAACTCGTGTTATAATTTCTCAAGAACCTTTGGTGTTTGTAGAGCAGCTACCATCCGAAGTCTACCAAGTTTCTTCTTTCAGAGGAAGCTACTTTTGCAGAGGAAGGTCGTCTATTTTCTTCTGACGGAATTTTGGCATTACCATGGAAGGAGATGATGTTTGACATGCAACAATGCATACAATTGGCTAGTCCTTCTGTTAAATTTGATAGCGCTTCTAAAATGGGTTCAGAGGTGTATAACCAAGGTGAGTAAACAAATGGGGGTGAACTTTGAGGGCTGTGAAGAGGGCAAATCCAGTACAAAACATCAGTGCAACAGAAACAAAAAGGCATCAGGGAACTACAAGGACTTGTGTGCTCCCTCAATTTTGGGAGTAAAGCAGAGAAGGAAAAAAAGCAGGAAAGACCAGCCAACATATACATGAAGATCAAAATCATCACTTGGAATGTGAGGGGCTTGAATAGCGGTAGTAAGAGGGAAATTATCAAGCTGGTGAATAAATGGAAGGCAGATATATATTGTTTTCAGGAGACCAAATTTCTGGGAATGGAAAGTTGAGACAGTCAAACAAATATGGGCAAACAGATGGGTGAACTATTGGGTGCTCTAAGCAGAGGATACTAGTGGAGGTATTATCATACTCTGAGACGAGAGAAGCTGGGAAGAGTTGGGCTTTATCAAGGGAAATTATTTGATTTCTGTGCAATTTTCCAGTCCTACCTTGGACTTCAAATGGACTTTCTCAGGTGTCTATGGTCCACATCAGAAAGTTTCAAGACAAAAATTATGGTTTGAACTTGCAGCAGTAAGAGGTCTTTGGCAAACAACATGGGTTGTGTCAGGGATTTTAATGTAATTAGATTCTCTGGGGAGACAAAAATGGCTCAAGAATCACTTCAGATGTGAAAGAGTTCTCAGATTTTATTCAAGATCTGGAACTCATCGATCTGCATCTACATAGAGGGAACGTGACTTGGATGAGAGGTAACGGCATCAAGAATTGACAGATTCTTATTTACTGTTGATAGCTTCAGTTCCATCAAACAGTATTCTCTACCAAAGACTATATCTGATCAAAACCCCATCGAGCTACAATGTGGTGACTGGGAGAAGAATAAATCCTACTTCAAATTCGAAACAATGTGGCTTGAATCTGGAGATCTTCTGGAAAGGATTAAGACCGGCGGGGTTCATATATCCAACCTTTGTCCTTGCCCGTAAGCTTAAGATGCTAAAACAAGAATTTAAAGTATGGAGTGATGAGTCCTTTGGAAACTTGGAGACGAGAAAGAATGACATCCTCTGTAAGCTAAAGATATTAGAAGACATTGAAGAAGTCGGGGAGCTTAATGAAGAGCAGTAGCAGAAAGGGCAGGTACCATGGTGGAATTACATGAGGTGACAAAGTTGGAAGACATTCCAGGGAGACAAATCTAGATTTTTATGGATAAAAGTGGTGGACAAAAATACAAAGTTCTTTCATACGATCACAAATGCAGACAAAAGGTTTAATATGATTGAAAAGCTGAAAAATCAGTGGGGCAGAGATGGAGGAACAAGGAGTAACTAATGAGGAGATACTTAACTTCTACTAGAACTTGACAACTTGTAGAGGAAAAATGAAAATTGGAGGCCCTCCTTCCAAACCAATTGTTCCAAATTATCAGCGGAAGATAGTGAATGGCTTCCAAGACCTTTTTCAGAAGAGGAGGTGGAGTATATCATTAGAAATTGTGAAGATGCGAAGGTTCCCAACCCAGATGGGTTCAATATGGTCTTTTATAAACATTGTTGGTCTGTGATGAAGAGTGATATTATGGCTGCTGTATATTTCTTCTATCGCTCTGGGAAATTTGAAAGAAGCTTTAATGCCTCTTTTATAGCTCTAATCCCTAAGAAGGCAAGTGTAGAGGTTTTGAAGGATTTCTGGCCAATTAGCTTATTTGGAAGCTACTATAAAATCATTTCAAGTTGCTGGCAGAAAGACTAGAGAAGGTTATGAGTTTCTTGGTTGTATACGCACAAATGGCCTTCATAGAAGGACGACAGACAACGGAGTGCTCATTGCAAATGAATGCGTAGATAGTAGGAAGAGACATGGTGAAGCTGGTGTTCTATGCAAGTTGAACACAGAAAAGGCATTTGATTATGCGAATTGGTCTTACCTACTTAATCTGTTAAAAGACATGGGATTTGGCGAAAAGTGGATTGGGTGGATTAAATGGTGCATGTCCACTGTAATGTTTTTGTGATTATTGATGGAACTTCTCAAGACTTCTCCCATACACATAGGGATTAAGACGGGGACCCTCTATCCCCTTTTTAATTTGTTCTGGCTACGGAAGGAATCAGTCTAATGCTACACAAAGCCATGACTTTATATTGGATTAAAGAGTTCAATACCGGGGCAACAAGACTTGACAGAGTGAAGGTTCCCCACATAATTTATGTCGATGATATACTTATTCAACGTGGAGCCGAGGAGAATCAACTCAGATATTAAGAGCCACCTTGCTATTGTTTGAAGCAGTTTCATTTGAAGGTCAACTTGAGAAAGAGCTTACTGTTTCCCATTAATGATGTGGACGACTTGCAAAGACTAGGTGAGAATTTAGGGTTTTTAATTGGTGAGCTTCCAACGACCTATTCGGCCATGCCGTTAGGAGCAAGATACAAGGCAAATGACGTGTGTCAAAAAGATTGAAGAGAGATTTGATAGAAACTTGCAACTTGGAAGAGACAATACCTATCTTTGGGGGGGGGGGGGGGGGCAGGGTTATACTCATTAACAGTGTCCTTGATTCCTTGCGAACTTACCATATGTCGCTCTTTCCTAAGCCTGCCAACGTGAAAAATAACTTGGACAAGATCAGAAGGATTTTTGTGGAATGGTAACAAAGAAAAATGATGCTTCGATTTGGTAAGGTGGGAAATGGTGGTACAAGACAAGTATACGGGGGACTTGGAATCAGGAACTTGAAAGTTCACAGCCAATGCCTCTTAATGAGATGATTGTGGAGATTCGTCAAGGTGGAAGAGAGTCTTTGGAGACGGGTTATATCATCAAAGTACGGGGAACAAAGACTTTTATATACAAGCACACCACATGCTTCATATGGTTGGGTCTATAGAAACACATGAGCAGCTTGTGGGTCAGTCTTTGTAGACAAAACAAAAGTTAAAGTTGGAAACGCGAGGAATACTAGATTCTGGCAAGACTCCTGGATTGATCGCACTCTTATGATGGTAACCTATTTATTATTATAGTTGAGGCCATTTCAATACAGATTATAATAATAAGCAGGTTAAGAAAGCTAAAAACTCTCAGATTGATCAACCAGATGAAGACCAGAACATTTCAAGAGCAAGTTAATATCATGATGGCTCTCATAGTTGTCAGATACAAATTAAAGTCATGTTGACGTGATATAAGGTAAATACGTCCTAAATTTAGAGAATGTATCTGAGTTCTGCCAACATTTATAGACAAGATGACATCTTCTTTATTTCTGGTGAAGTGTTGGACGATTTTGTGAAAAAGCATTAGTCTGTTCAGTTGAATGCCTAAACACTTTTAAGTTTCGGTTATTTCGCTTCCTTGCCACTGGCATATAAATGATGAACATAAAAGTAAAAAATATCAAGATCAGTTCGTGCTGGGTATTAAGGTTTGTCCAGTTAGGTGTGAATCTGAGCATTCGGACTCAAAAGCTTAAGGCTATAGCTGGAGTAATCCAAAACCTTTATAAGCTGTTTTAGAAGCTCTTAAACAACCCATGTGGAACAGCCATATGACTTTGTATAGTGTGAACATTTATGCAGACTTATGAGTGCAAATCTACTTACAAAGGTTCTCTGCTACCATGTGAAAGAATATGAGCATCCAACCCAAAAACTTAAGGCAACAGGTGGAGTAATTCAAGACCTTTATAAACTGCTTTGGAAGTCCCTAGGCAACCCATGAGGAACAACTATATAACTCAACATAGCTTTTTCATCAGTGTTTTTCTCTCCTTTTCGCAGTTTTACGTCCAAGTTGAGTTGTATGCTATTGTGTCTTAAATCTACCAGACTAAGCCTATTCCATGTAGTTAAGAGGTGTAGTTTCTTCCTGTGCTTCCTAATTGTCCTTGAACTCTTTTTTTTTCCTTTTGATAGAACTAATTTTCTTCGAACTCATTTGCAGCCCCACACCTGTTTCGCACATATTTTCTGTTCTTTCTAGGTAAGCTTCACTTTAAGAAACTGAGAACTCTTTTCTGTCATATTTACTGGAAAAGATGATGATGACACTGAGGTCACATAATTTAGCATTTTCTTTATATAGATGCTAAATATTAGACTGGATTAGCTTGGATTAAAGAAGAAATATTGCTAGGGATCACCTGATAACTACGCGATTTCAACCTTTTCTGTTTGTTAGGTTTCAAAGTTCATTATATTTAAATATGTGAAAAATACCAAGTGTTTTAGTTTTTCGGTTTTGTACTTTTGTGACCAATGAAACTCATTAAGGCTTATAAACCTCCATTTGTGCAGTAAGTAGAATTGTCTAATTATGGGTCTGGTGCAGGTGTTCAGAGCCTTTGGTTGGATGCTTCCAGCAATTATTATGTCAGGGGTACTTGGAACAGGTACAAATACTATTATCATGGCATTAGCACAGCCTGCTCTTTCTTTAGTGATGGATGCCATCTGGGGATGGTCCGATGAAGGCCCACGATCTAAGTCCAAGAAAAAGAAAAAGAAAAAGAAAAGACCCTATGCTAGAGCAGCAAGCAACCCTGGAATAAGAATGGGAAAAGGACAAAATACTCGAAATGACAAGGGAGTTAGAGACTATCAGACCTGGGCTGCCTCAAATGGTGCATCAGATAGAAAGATGTCAGAACGCACTCTAAATTTTGGTGGTTGGGATGAACTAGATAATCATGGGATGGAAGGACAGCAGGAAAAGCCCCTTAATCAAAGACTGGCTGAACCAAGACAGTGGACTGATGGTAAATTGAGTAAGAGAATCGGAAGAAGAGAAACTCCATTGCTATTGAGACTGCTAATTTCTGTTTTCCCGTTCATGGGATCCTGGACCAAGCTATTGTAAATTGTAATGAACTTCTGGAGTTGAAGGCCTTTGTAGAGCCAAATCTTACCGCCTGGCAGCAAACAATCTTTTATTTGGTCCTTGTTTTTTTACTCAAAGCTAGACTTGGAACCCAAATCATATAGCTGTACAGATTAAACATAGTTTAGATGATCCTATGTTCATTCTTACTCAGCTCGAGCACTCTTGTAATGGTAGACAAAAAAGCATGGTGGAAGACCTTGATTACTTTGTTTTTCTTTCGTTTCAGAAGGATTTGTCCTTATGTTTTCTTCTAGCAGTCTGGAAATAATATGAAGATATCAATATAGTGTAAAGCAGTACATGAACTGAACTTTTGTTTCAGATTGAAGTGAAACTGGCCACAAAATATGATAATTAGCCATTGATTTTGTTAGCAATAATGTTCTGGTTAGAGATATTTTAACTTGTTAATAAGCTCTTGTAATGGAAATCTCCTATTTTTCCTTTTCCTTTTTCTTTCATTCTGGAAATCAAACTATGTTGCATAGTTTCACTTGGCATTTTCCTTTTGGATCTTGTTTCTTGGGGGGTAAAAAGGCGAAATCTCTCGCCCACAGGCCCCCCGGGCTCGACAGAGATTGGTGGATGATGTAAATCATGGTGACTCAGCGGCCCACTAGGTGAGAGACATAGTGCCTGGTGGACAAGGAGCCATCCCCTACAAAGGAGAAATGAAACTCCCAATCATGGTCTGCGGTTCAGAACAGCTCTTGGGGCAATTCTGCGCAGAACTAACTAATCGTACGCCCGCGCAGATCTTGTTTCTTTATTGGCAGGACTAAGTCACATAGTACAGGATAACAGCTACATTTTGTTGCGTAATGTAAAACTCCTCAATGATATAAAACTAAATAAAATGGTCTAGAATATGGAAACTAAAAAACAGAGGGAATGAATATAAACAAGAGGAACTGAAAGAGAGATTTGCACCGAGCTTTCATAGACTTGGCTCCCCTCGTGGAGGGGCCAAACGAACTCTCATATGGTCATTTGCACTTTGTCACATTTGGACGGTCCTATTCATATTAGCTACTAGGCTACCATGCACTCCAATGATGTCCATTATATTGCAGCCAACTCGGAGGGGTTTGGTCTAGTGGATAAAAGCTGGCTAGAATCACAGGGAGGTCAAGGAATTAAGACTACCCCTCCATCTGATGGAATGAAAGCCCGAGTTGCTTGTTCAGTAGCCCAGGCTTAGGTTAGGGCGCATGATCTCATTGAAAGAATTGGATCTTTTCTTTTAAAGAACAATCCTTTTTCTGGAGTTTTCTTGAGATACCTCAAGATAGGACAAAAAGATATGAAAAAGATAAAGAAAGACGTGTTAAGCTTGTGTTTTCCAGCCGACTCTTGATGCAATATCTGGTGGTGAAGGCATTCCACGGACTTAGTTTTTACGCCAATTCACCCGGAAGGCAAATACTTTTACACTAAAGGGGATAAAACAAGAAATATCCTAAGCAATAGAGATCTTCCTATTCGACCCCCTCCACAGTAAAGAATCCCTTGGGGAGAGCTTTTCGTAAACAGCGATCCGACTCGAAGTGGTAGCCCACTCACTACGATTTTGCTATACCATAGATACTACTTCACTATACCATATTATATTGCAGCCTAAAACGTCATCTCGCTGCACCACTCAGACTTTCATTCTTGTAGCTTCTATTGGCATGGAGGATCATTCTTTGAGTAGATCTGAATTCTTGGCCTTTAATTAGGCTTATTGGTAGGAGCTAGATTATTATTGGCTTTGAGGATTTAAACCTTGAAAACATACAAACCCAAGAACATGGGTGTCAGTAATATGTGGTGGAGCCCAAGATGTATATATGTTCACACGTGATAGATGAATGATCGTAGATTTTAGGCCTTTCCCTTTTGGTCTGAAAACAGACAGAGAAATTCGTTCAAAGCTGACCGTCCAAATCTTAATTTGGCAAACTATATATGGCCACTGCACATAAAAGTCCAAATTGGTCATTATATGGAACAGTGAATGGTCCATATATATATATATATAAAAGCAATCCAATGCACTAAGCTCCCGCTATGTGCGGGGTACGAGGAAAGACCGGACCACAAACGTCTATTGTAAATAGTCTTACATTACATTTTGCAAGAGACTATTTTCATGGCTTGAACCCATGACCCCATGTCACATGACAACAACTTTAACAGTTACTCCAAGTCTCCCTTCCAATGGTCCATATATGTTCCACAATTTTTGAAAAAATGTGACCGAAAAAGAATCAGTGTGATATATAAACTATATAACTAAAGAACAACGTCTTATGGACCATTAGCTAACAGCGTGGGATTACCATACAAATTTGAAGGATAAAACAGAATCTTGCATGGATGCATATATATGACTCATTTTTACATCGAAAGAGTATCCACAAAGTATATGATTTGACAAGAAAACACAAAGTATCCATATATTTTGAAACGTGAACAAACTTCTTTAAATACTTATCGAGTGCGATTTTCAATTCAGTAAAACAAGGACAATGGAGCCAAGAAAAAATGTCATAATCTTATTAATGAATTACCAAGATAAAAGTAGTAGTACGAAGAAAACGAAAAGAAAAGAACAAGTCTCAGTCTGTTTGGACTTCAAATATAATTCCAGTATGAAAACTGAATGTCAATATTTGAAATAATCGTGAAATGTTGAAATATTGCTTTGAGAAGTGTTGATGTTGGATGGATGTTGTGACAATATCTATAATTGCTCAGGACAACATCACTTATGAACATAAGGATGTTGCCTGTGAATTCAGTGGCGGATCCACTGTAGCCATGGTGGTGCAGTTGCACCACCAGATTTTTAAATTTTTTTTGCCTTCTAGGCATAAAAAAAAAAAAAAAAATTTCCTTCTAGGCATAAAAAATTTAAAAAAAAAATTTGCACCACCAAATATCGTGTCCTGGATCCGCCACTGCCTGTGATGTTGTGACAACATCTCTGTAAACGATTTTGCCTATTCTTCCGGCCAAAACAGGTTGTGTTACTGTGAGTTAAAAATGACCTATGCAAGCTTACAATGAAGCTGTGTTTAAAACGTGGGAAAAGAAGCAGTCAAGCTTGGAGGAAAAGCAGCGTGAAGACCAAGTCCAAATTGTTGAGCTTTTCATGGAGGAAGAGCCGGTCCAAGCTGCAGCCTTCTTTTACTCAACTCCCGCAATCAACAGTGAGAATTTCAAGGGAAGTTTCACACTATAAATAGAGGGGAAAAGTATCGACATCCAGAATTAAACGAGAAGAATCACCAAGAGAGCTCTCGGATATTCACCTTAGAAACTGGATCAACACCTAGCCTAAAGTAGTATAACAACATCTAGTCCAACATTATTATTGCTGTTCAGATTCTAGATCAAACTTATTGTTGAAGCTAATGAAGATGTTGTATGTTTCTTTTTGGATGTTTTATCTTTAGGCTGAAGTCATCTGCGACTTCGTTTATTTGTAATTTCTTTTTCGTTTTTATTGCTCAAACTTGTAAAAAAAAATCAATTGTAATTGTATATAATATATACAATACTTCGGTCATTGACCATCAAGGGTTATATTAATATATACCCTTAAAAATATAAATCTTGTGTACTTTGCTTTTCCGCTGCATTTACTCTTTAAAGGTTTATCACTGTTTTATCATAATGTTACCTCAGATGTTGACACAACATTGAAGGCGACATTCAGAAACTGTTTTTGCTGTTCAAGTTGTTTTTAATCTTATTTATATTTGCTTATCCGTAGCCCCGGACCAAACAAGTGGTATCAGAGCCAACACTTAATACAATAAGTGTTTGATCCTGAATATTGCAGCTATGGACTCAGCTATTCAAAACGGTGGTAGACTTCCAATTCTTGATGGAACCAATTATGCTTATTGAAAAATTCGACTACGTTCGCACATCAAATCAATTAATGTTCGAGCATGGAGATCTATATCCGAAGGTTATGTTGTTCCCAAGTATCCAGCAGATAAGGATGGTGACGTTCTCACCAAATCCGAATCTGAATGGACCGCGGAAGAAATCAACAGTGCTAACTTTAACGAAAAAGCCTTAAATGCTATATTCGGATGGGTTGATCTATACATGTTCAAACTCATTCAGAATTGTACAACGGCTAAGGACGCTTGGGAGACCTTGCAAACTCATTGTGAAGGTACCTCAAGTGTGCGACGAACAAAGCTACGCATGATCTTGAGTCAATATGAACGCTTGAGGATGGAAGAATCTGAGGACATAAAATCCTACTTTGAAAAGTTGATTGACATTGCAAATAAGTGTCAAGTTCTTGGCTCTCCTTTGACCAACACACAACTTGTGGACAA
The DNA here is from genome assembly GCA_029844215.1 of Przewalskia tangutica. Classification (NCBI taxonomy): domain Eukaryota; kingdom Viridiplantae; phylum Streptophyta; class Magnoliopsida; order Solanales; family Solanaceae; genus Przewalskia; species Przewalskia tangutica. The sequence goes on along the minus strand of CM056726.1, from coordinate 125,568,559 downwards.
AGCCCTCAGATCTCTCCCTGAAAGAATTAATACAAAGATTTGTGCTATTGAAGAGGCTCATAATCTTGCCACTATGGATCTACATGCCTTAATGAACATCTTTCAAACTTATGAGATGAACATGAAGAGCCAAAGAGATCTATATCAAGACAAAACATTGACACTTCAAGGACAAACCTCAGAAACTGAAAATGAAAACGAGGAAGAAAACCTGGAGGAACTAGGAAGTGGTGCAACTGTTGCCTTACTCGTCGATTTAATTCGATGGTGAGAAAGATCAACAATGATCGCAATAAGACTAAATATAAACAACACGAAAATCCACTTTTCAATAAACAACCAACTAGGTCACCTCCTGAGCAAAGAAATCACAATTCACTGAGGAAATCCAACTCTGACAATACCAACTTAATCCCAAACAACTCGGGGGAGTGCAGTGTCATACATGCTCGGGTTAGGGACACTATGCTAATGAGTGTGCAAACACCCTTAGAAAAATTGGTAAGGTTATATGAGTAACCCTCAGTGATAATGAGAATGAAGAGAAGGAATGAGATCAAGAAGAAGAATCACAGGCAATGCTAGAAGCAATGTTCGAACACTCACTGTCCGACGATGAAGATGTTGTTGACAATGTTGCGACAAGATCAGGACAACATTGGGCATAACATCTGGAATGCCTGCAACATCAGAGAGGTATGCATACTTTGACTATTCTGATGTTAATTGTTTTAGTGGTTATTTCTTCATATGAGGCTGTAGATTTGGATCTAGTTGATTCCAAAGACGAAGTGATAAAAGAATTACAAGATCTTTGTAAAGCCGTGATCACAAAATCTGAGCAACTAGACTTAAAAACAAAATCTCTGGCTCTTGAGAATAGCGATCTGAAAGGCATAGTCAACCATTTAGAGGTGACACTTACCAAGAAGGACCTAGAACTTGGTAAGATTCGTGCACGATTGAACTTAGCTGAGACCACCTTTCAAAGACTCAACACGAGAACCTCCAAACTGGATGAAATCTTGAACTTCAGTAAACCTACAAGGGCAGGGCTTGGGTATCAATCACCTGTTAAAACATATACTTTCAGGATCCATAGTAAATCTGAGAGGATAAAGTTTGTCAAAGAAAATGCTAATAATAACTCTCAGAACACTAAGGATGGATCGAAGTTTGGATGCAGCTACTGTAAAAAGTTAGGACATCTAATGTCCTACTATTACAAACTTCAAAACTCTGTACTCAGATCATTGCCAAAAACTTCATCAGCAATGTTGCCCAACATCACTGACAATACTCGAAGCAACTAGTCTGAGAGCAGAAAGAAGAAAAAGTTTGAAAAGGTGTGGGTACCTAAACTAAACCTGAGGTGTAATGTGTGCATAACTGCTTTACGTACTAACATTACAGGTTCTTGGTATTTTAATAGTGGCTGCTCACGACACGTGACATGTACCAAAAGCCTATTGAAGGATTATGAAGCATTCAATGGAGGATACGTGACCTTTGGAAGAGGAAGCAAGAGTAAGATAATATGTAGAGAAACTCTCAATGTTCCAGATGTACCAGCCCTGGAGAATGTCCTTCATGTAGAAGGTTTGGTTGCTAACCTTCTTAGCATAGGCCAACTATGTGATGACGATCTCGAGGTGAAATTCAACAAACATTGATGCAAAGTTACAGATTCTGCAGATAAGTGTGTCATGTCTGGTACCCGAACCGGAGACAATTGCTATCTCATCGGTGGACAAGAATTCTGCAATTCTGCGAGGGTAAGTGACTTGACACTTTGGCATCAAAAGTTGGGACATGTTAACTACAGAACCTTGGAGAAACTAATCTCGTTTGAAACTGTTAGAGGCATTCCCAGGCTGAATCCAAAAGATAAAATACTGTGCGAAGATTGTTTGAAAGGAAAGCAGACCCGTGTCTCTCACAATGTTGTCCAACATGACGGACAACATTCAGGTACGTCTTATTATTTTTAATTATTGCATATGGATCTTATGGGTCCTATTGAAGTAGACAACCTAGGAGGGATGAGATATTTCTATGTGATTGTAGATGATTTTTCCAGGTTTACTTAGATTTATTTTCTAAAAGAAAAATCACAAAATTTTGACATGTTTAGAACACTTTACTCTAGGATTAGGAATCTATTTTGTTCTTCTATTTTTAGAATCAGATCTGATCGTGGAAAGGAATTTGAAAATCAAGCTTTTACAAAATTTTGTGAAAAGAAAGGCATTTTTCATGAATTCTCGGCACCAAAGACACCTCAACATAATGGGGTTGCCGAGAGAAAGAACAGAACATTACAAGAAATGGCTAGAGTTATGTTAAGTTCTAAACAATTATCAAAGTGGTTTTGGGCAGAAGCCTTGAACACTGCATGTCACATAACTAACAGAGTCTATTTAAGGCTAGGTACCAAGATGACACCCTATGAACTGTTAAATGGAAAGAAACCTATATTTCATTACTTTCATGTCTTTGGGTGTGTTTTCTATATTCTAAATGACAGGTACCAACTGGCTAAGTTTGACTCAAAAAGTGACAAAGGAATATTCGTTGGCTACTCTCAGAATAACCATGCTTACCAGATATACAATCTTAGGACGAAAACCATACAAGAGTTTGTTAATGTTAGTTTTGATGATTTTCTAGATATCTATGGTAAGTCATCAGAAAACAACATTGTGATTGCAGTAGAAAGAGATCAACCAACTGAAGAAACAAATGTCGTCCCAGATGTTTTTCCAACATCAGAGGAAACATCTGAACCACAAGAAGAGATCACAGGGATCGAAGTCGAGGTGAGTCTACTACTGAACTACGTGATCAAGTAAGAAGAGACCCTCCATAAGTAAGAAGAGACCCTCCAGCAAGGATTAGAAAGAACCATCCACCTGACCAGGTGATAGGGGGAGTTTTTGAGAAAATGCGTATAAGAGAGAAAAAGCCAATCAATTATCGTGAAATGATAAGGTATGTGTGTATGTACACCATATACCAACATGTTAGTCTTTCTTGTCTTACATCTACTTTGGAACCTAAGACCATTGGGAAAGCATTAAAAGATAATTTTGGATTTAAGCAATGCAAGAAGAGCTTGAACAATTTACCCGAAATGAGGTTTGAGACTTGGTACCACGACCTAACAACACAAATGTTATTGGGACCAAGTGGATATTTAAAAACAAATCAGGTGAGTTAGGAAAGATTGTTAGAAACAAAGCTCGACTTGTTGCTCAAGGCTATACACAAGTGCAAGGAATGGATTATGATGAGGCCTTCGCTCCAGTGGCTAGAATTGAGTCAATAAGATTGCTACTTGCTATTGCTTGCTATTTAAAGATTATCTTACACCAAATGAACGTCAAAGAAGCCTTCCTCAATGGATATTTGAACAAAGAAGTGTACGTTGAACTACCAAATGGATTTGAGGATCCTCATCATTCACATTAAGTATACAAGCTCAAGAAAGCATTGTATGTGTTGAAACAAGCCCCTCGTTCATGGTATGGTCATCTAACTTTGAGTTTGGTTTTAACCGTGGAGAAGCTGACAAAACCTTGTTCATCAAAAGACACGGTGTAGATGTAATAATAGCTTAAATCTATGTTGATGATATTGTGTTTGGTTTGACTTCAGAATCATTTTTGAAGTATTTTGTCGAAGCAATGTCGACAACATTTGAGATGAACATGATTGAGAACTAACTTTTTTCTTAGGCTTGCAGATTAAACAGAATGAAGATGGGATCTTTGTATCTCAAAGCAAGTATTCCAAGAATCTGGTTAGGAAATTTTATCTGGAAAATGCTAAACATATGAAGATTCATATGGGCTCTACACAACAGGTATGTAAAAATGACGTTGGACAAGATGTTGACCCAATATTGTACCGATCTATGATAGGTAACCTCTTATACCTTACTGCCAGTCGCCCTGACATTATGTTTAGTGTGTATGTTTGCGCTAGGTTCCAAGCCAGTCCGAAGGTATCTCACCTAAATGCCGTGAAACGTATCATCTGATATGTTGACGGTACAAATGACCTAGAAATTTGGTACTCCTAGGACACTAATCCTAATCTAATATGATATAGTGACTCGGATTGGGCCGGTGATGTAGATGGCCGTAAAAGTACTAGTGGTGGGTGTTTATATCTAACCAATAATCTAGACTCATGGTACAGTCGTAAACAGAATTGTGTATCACTTTCGACTGCCGAATCTGAATATATGGCCGCCGGAAGTTGTTGTACTCAACTGATTTGGTTACGACATATGCTAGATGAATATGGTTTATCTAATAACTCTATGATTTTGTACTGTGATAATCTGAGTGCAATTAACATTTCCAAAAATCCTATTCAGCATTCACGTACAAAACACATAGACATACGACATCATTTTTTAAGAGACTTAGTGGAAAACAGCTAGTTCAAATCGAACTTGTTGATACTTTGCTTCAACTAGATGACATTTTTACCAAAGCTTTAGATCATGAGAGATTTTTTAGCTTGAAGAAATCTCTTGGTCTCTGTTTTCTTTAAAGATAAGACATGCTAGGTAGATATTATCCAAAATGTTGTCTCAACATTCTGGATAACATTTACTGATGAGTCAATATACAAGATACGTGTTGTGATAATATTGCACATTTTTTCAATTTGATCAAGCATGACTTTATAAGGACAAGTTCTGAATGCGATATCGTTCTCTGCGATGATATATATAAAAAACAATTATGTATATCATAAAAAGGAGTATCATAAGAAGGCAAAGCCTCTACTTAAGATTTGAATGTATACAAAAGAGCAAAGCTCTAAGATTGGTATCGTTCCTATTCTATAGGAGTACCACGTGCTTCAGAGAAGGTTTAAAATACCTCAACAATATTCTGTATGTGTTCAACTAAGTTGATTAAAGACAATTGAAAAATGTAACATTAGTCCAGCGATCAGTCTCATATGGAACATATACAGAATATTAACTGTCAAATCAGTAAATCCTTGGAGTCTCATATTGCTTGTTTTTAATTTAAAATGTTGACAACATCACTAACAACATCACCTCCCAGTATATTGATTAATTTTGCTTACCTTTTTTTTTTGGTATGTTGCACGTCTCTATTTTTAACGTCAAATCCAAACAAATTTGGATTTTGCGAGCCGTTATTTTTTAAATGATGTTGTGTGATATGTAATCCCTTTATTTTAGGTGTAAAAAGTTTCAATTCTTCTACACAATCTAAATTTAATGGAAAAAGAGTTGAAGTGTGCTTATAATTTGCCATAATGAAATATCCCATTTGTCTTGGTATTGTCACATCACAACCGAAAATCAGTCCATCAAATTGATGGAGGTCCAAACAACACCATCATTTCTTTCAAACCAAAGCTTCTCCAACACACCTAATTCTCCAAAATCTCTCCTATGTCCATTTCCCCAAAGTCTTCCAACACCAAAGAATACTCTCCAATGTCGATCAGTCTGTCAAACAATCAGAAGGTTTACAAACATTATGTACCCATTAATGATTTGAAATCAGTTCAGGAAGACTACACACAAGCAATGATTCTGTTAGGTTTAGAGGAGTCATTACAGATGAGCTATCCATGTGAAACTGAAAACCCCATTGATGTTGATGCAACATTGAATTTTTCAAATCTTACGTCAAGACAACCTTCATCAACATTTTCGATGAGAAGGTCAAAAAGGATTTTCAAAAACCGATTCGGCGATAATCAGATTGCTAAAAGGTCAAGGGCAGAGTCGACTTTCCCTGTTGACACTAGCACTAGCAGCATCACATACACCGATTTTAGTGTGCACAGTCTTCTCGGAACACCTTCAACACCCATTTCACAAGCAGAACCGGAGAAGGAATAAGATGAGGTGTCAGACGACACACCTCTGAGGAAATTCATTCCAAAAAGGGTCCACAGAACCTACAGAAATGTTGCTGTACATGTTGCCTCAACATCAAAGGCAGCAGACGATACAGTGGACCCAGACTATGTTTCCCCAACATCCAAGGAAATACCTGCACCTACTCCATCCGAATACAACAATACAAAATCTGAATCAGATTCTGAGATAATGCCCTACTCTCCTATGTTTCAAACAAAATCATGCACTGGTAACTGGAATTGGTTTAAAAATAGAGTAATTAGAGGGGAGAAGGTCATTGACCTAAATTCCTTCTCCAACAATGGTTTAGTTGATTTTTTAAGCAGTCGGAAGGTCTTGAGTTCTGTATCTGGAAAAAAATCCCTAATGTGAGAAATTTGGGAAAGTGTACCTATACAACAATGTATACAAATTTACACTTATTATCATTAACTCCACTCTAGGGATAATTGTAAGTGAAAAACCCCATCAATCCAATCCCATTACTAAGGAACTCAATTCTATGATCAAGTACCTTACGGGGAATTTGATCACAGTTTGGTCACCCCGCAGTCCCGTGTCTAAGCTCACTGTCCTGTTTGCAATATTGCACAAACTTGCTATCTATAACTGGCTACCCTCTCTTAACGATACAGTAGTAACTTTAGACCAAGCATCACTGTTGTATAAGATTGGAATGAATGAAATAATTGACTTGGAAACCCTGATATTCGATCATGTTGCCAACTTGGCAGAAAGAAAAAGCAATTCTGCTCTTCCATACCCCTATTTGATTTACCAAATTCTGCTCAACCAAGGGTTTAGGACCCCAAAAAGAGAAAATCTAAGTCCTGCCTTAGAGGTATACTCAGTGTAAAGAGCAGTTGTTAACAGTAGGGACAAAAATTATCGATCTGCCCTGGAAGAACGAAGAATGAGACACAAAAACATCAATAGATGTTGCCAACATTCCAGGCAACATTGAACAAAGCAAGGTCCCTATGTCCAAAGAATGGCTTAAGAGGCACATCGCTGAACTTGACAGACAAATTCATGAACTAGTGCGAGCCAAGAATGATTATGTGGGCATTTTTTCTTCACAAAAAGGGAAAGAAGATGGAGTTGATGGCAGTAACACAAATGGTACTGATGTTGCAGGGCCAAGTAGTAACACAGGAGGAAAGGAGAGAAGATGATTACTGATGCTGCTACCAAGGGAGAAGAAGATGACAGATTGATTGGTCACAGAAAGCGATTGGAAGCTACTGTGACACTATCAATCAAGCCGAGGGTGTCAGGCCAATGGAGTTGTGTTGTTGGATGCTGATGATTTATTCGAACTTGTTTATTGGTTTTTGACACTGATACATTTGGATGATTTTTTTTGTTGTAATATTTTCTTTTGGGATTTTGGCCAGTTCAAGCAGACATTATAATGCTTACTGGTATATTCATATTTGTTTGCTTACTGTGGAATGTTATGAATGTTAACTGTGATTGATTACACATATGGTGTAAGCAAGTCATGACTAACAAGACGTAACTATTTTTCTAATCAAATCATCGATACAACATTACTTGAAATTTATAACTGCTGGTTGAGGGGGAGCATGACCCTGATCCTACTGATTGTCAGATTGTTAGGACTACATCGATAATCAATATCCTAATCATTTTTTTTGTATGGAGTTTTGTGAAGAAAGGCAAAAAGAGAGAGATTGTTGATGTTGGATGAATGTTGTGACAACATCTGTTTTGCTCAGGACAACATCACTTATAAACATAAGGATGTTGCCTATGATGTTGTGACAACATCTCTGTAAACGATTTTACTTATTCTTTCGGCTAAAACAGGTTGTGTTACTGTGAGTTAAAAATGACTTAGACAACTTACAATGAAGCTGTGTTTAAAATGTGGGAAAAGAAGCAGTCAAGCTTGGAGGAAATGCAGCGTGAAGACTAAGTCCAGATTGTTGAGCTTTTCATGGAGGAAGAACCGGTCCAAGCTGCAGCCTTCTTTTACTCAACTCATGTTAGACATATTTTATATACCTAATTTGAGTCATTTTTTATTAGTATTTTACCCATTTTTGTTGTGTCTAGTACAATTTTAGAGTCGTTTTCCTTTCTTTTGAGTCACAGCGGTTTAAAAAGGCAAAATGGCGAAAAGGAGCAAAAAATGGACATAAAAGGAGGTCCCGAGGCGGAAAAAAGTTGAAACTCGAGGACTCGGAAAAAGCAGAGAAGCACCGCGGTGCCCAGAGGCAGGACCGCAGTGCCAAAACATCAGAAATCCGCAGGACTTTTAGCACCGGGGTGCCATTCAGATAGAACCGCAATGCCATTTATTCAGAGAGCTGCAGGACTTTAGGCACCGCGGAGCCGACCTGTAGGACCGCGATGCCGGTACGAAATTTCTCAGATCTGGGTTAGATTTGGCCAGGGGCAAATTGGTCCATATGGCACGAAATTGCAGCATACTTAAGCCCTAGGGTTTTGCTATAAAAGAAAGAGGGGAGCAGATTGTATGATTCATTCGGTACATACTCTTTTCAGTTGGAAATCCTTGTACATATTCCATAACACAACTCTTGGAGGCTACAAGATTGGAGACCTAGTTCAAAGTATTTTCTTTCTCTTTTCTTTGTTTTATTTCAGTTCATGTTGGAGTTTGTATTAGTTCTTAGCGTGACTATGGCTAGGAGCTAATTACTTTATTAGGGTTTTCCTTGTGGTTCGCTTGAAACTCTATTTCATGACTTAATGCATTAGTTGATTTCTTCTTCACTTGATTAAGATTTATTCAATAATTGGTATGAATGCTTGATAGTTAATTGATCACTAATTATCATAATCTATATGATTTCGAATCAAGAACCGAAAGGAGAGATTTAGATATGCTGTAATTGAATAGACATAGGTTAAAATCGCGCACGAAAGTACCCCGATACTTATGTAGCATAATAGGTTACTGTTCTTAATCCTCTTATGTAGTAAATCATATCATAGAAATATAGAAGGGTTCTGCACTGGGGTTGAGTGATTATATATCCTAACCGGAATATAAGACAGTTTAGTTAACCGTTATCTTAACGTAGAAGAAGAGATCAGTATAGTTGTATTAAGGATTGGATAGAGTGAATAGTTGAGGATCTTGGAAGCCATAGTTCTCCATCATAACTGATTTAAACCAAAGTATTTTCATAATTAGTTTATTTTCTGCATTAGTTTTAATTATTAGTCTAAAAACCCAAACAAATTAACGTTCACCAAATAGAAACTAAAGCTTAGATAATCGGTAATTGAAAATCAGTCTATGTGGACGATATTCGGTCTTACCAAACTATATTACTTGTGAGCGATACGTACACTTGCGTTAAGCGCGTGAAAATCGCATAACAAGTATTTATTTATCTATTCTTATTTCTAATTTGGTTTCTCCAGAAACTTGTTATGCGAACATCTTTTTATCACTTGTTTTTCTTATTTTGTAGGTAAAAATCGAAAAAATAGGGCACATGGACTACTACTACTATCAGGGGTAGCAGATTCATCAGCAACAGCCTAACCCACATGTTCATCTAAAGGAGTTGTAGGCAGCCATACATGAGCTCACCAAGTGCCAGACTCAGTTTATGGCTGAGACCAGCGTGTCCATCAAGAATTTGGAGACACAAATAGGGCAACTGATGGATAGGGTGATCAATACACCTCAAGCAAGTCTGCCTAGAGACACCATTATGGGAAGGAGGTAAGGAAAGTGAGGAGCCTGAACCACACCAAGTTGTTGAAGGATTGAGAAAGGTGGTTGGTGTAGAGAAAGAAGGGGTTACTGGAATCCAATTTGTCACCTTTTTGGATTCCTTGGAGTTCTTTTTTTCTATACCCATTGCAGAAGAAACACCACCAGATATCATTGCTGAGCCCCAACTAGAAAGTCCATACCCTCAAGGGCACCCCCAAAAGTTGAGAGATGTAGGGAGTTTCACTGATCCCCACATTATAGAGAGTCATGAAGACAAGCATGCCTTGTGTAAATGAGGGATATTCGTAAATCTGAGGCCCTTGTTTGGCACAATTGTTGTAGTTGAAGTGAGACTTGCAACAATAACTGTGCGGATTGCAAGCAGTTCGCAAAGGGATCCACTGGGCACTAGTAAAGGTTAATTGCGTCCGGCTAAAAGACGCTAAAGACAACGCTACTTGGGAGGCAACCCAAGGTTTTTAATTATGTTATTTCAATTTATGATTTTAGTTTGTTTTATTTTGCCTTGAACAGTCTCACGGTCTTGGGTTCTAGTATTATGTTTTGGATGATAGGTGAAATGGAAGCAAACTCTGAAGAAAAGGGTGAAAAACACGGAGTCGAGTCAGCACCGCGGTGCCAATCTGCAGGACCGCGGTGCCGAATATCCAGAGAGGCCCCACGGTGCCACTATGCAGAACCGCGGTGCCAATGCGCGATCTCCGAAAAATAAAAAAGCCCTGAATCGCCAAATCTCCTCCCACAGATACCGTCTCAATGCAATATCCGCCGCCACCACCACCATTTTTGAGTCGTTGTATGTCTATAAGTCGTCCCTTCTTAATTTTTGAGTCGTTACACATTTGGGACAGTGTGTCAGTTAAGTTTGTGTGGGGGGGGGGGGGACCTTATGTTTTGAGTATTTTGTTTTATGTTTGAGTCTTTTGATTTGTGTCTTTTATGTGTCTATATGAGTCAAAAAGTTTTTTTAATCATGCATGTTGTAGTTGCTTGAAAACGCCTAGTGAATTAAGTAGGATAATGTAATGGAATGATATGCAAAAATCTGTGTGCTTAAGTTAAATATGCCAAAGATTCATGAAAACCTGGTTACTTGGAATATTGTGTGCTTAGCATGTGTATGTCAACTGCGAAAAATGTCCTGCATGCTTGTTATTTGAGGCGAAATAATTAGGATGTACATGTTAGAGGGAGGATTCAAACATTTCTTTGATAGTCCTTCTGACCATTCATTACATACCCTGACATAAAATATATCACTAGTTAGCCCCTTTGAGCCTAAAACAAAAAGCTAATTCTTTGACACCCCAATTCTAATGTGTCATAAGCAATAATGATGATACAGAGGAAAAAGAAAGTAAAAAAGAAATACAAAGAGAGCAAAAATTATGCACCCCAATTAAAAATATGAAGAAAAAAACTTAAGTTTGGGGGTGCCAATGCGAATGTGTATGTTCTGCTCTCAACAAAAAGAGAAAATGGAGTTATGAGTATGAACTAAAAAGAATACCGCAAAGAAGGAGAAGAGAGTTGAATGAAAAGCGCTTATGATACGTAATTTAAGCCTAAATGCCTATATTTACCTACCCTGCCTAAGCCTACATTACAACCATAAAAGTCCTGATGATCCCTAGTATGTATGTCCATGATTAGTGGAGAATTACAAGTAAACAGGCTATAGTACTTTGACAAAAATGCAATGAAATTGACATGCATATGTTAGGTATTCATGCTTGCAGTGATTGTGACTGAAATGAATCTGCGAAATATCTAACTTAAAATTCTAGATTGTTCAATGCATGCTACATCTATTCATGCATATTCTCCTAACTAACGTTCATGAGTTTCTAAGTGACATTTTACAGCTGCTTGATTTGAGTCTTTGAGTTTTTTTTCTTTTTCGTTTCTTTGTTTTGTTTCGTTCTTTGCTCGAGGGCGAGCAAAATTCAAGTTTGGGGGTTTGTTATGCATATTTTATATACCTAATTTGAGTCATTTTTATTAGTATTTTACCCACTTTTGTTGTGTCTAGTACCGTTTTAGGGTCGTTTTTTCCTTTCTTTTGAGTCACAGCGGTTCAAAAAGGTAAAATGGCGAAAAAGAGCAAAGAGTGGACATAAAAGGAGGTTCCGAGGCGGGAAAATGTCGAAAATCGAGGACTCGGAAAAAGCAGAGCAGCATCGCGGTGCCCAGAGGCAGGACCGCGGTGCCAAAACATCAGAAACCCGTAGGACTTTTAGCACTGGGGTGCCATTCAGACAGAATCGCAGTGCCATTTATTCAGAGAGCTGCAGGACTTTAGGCACCGCGGAGCCGACCTGTAGGACCGCGATGCCGGTACGAAATTTCTCAGATCTGGGTTAGATTTGGCCAGGGGCAAATTGGTCCATAGGGCACGAAATTGCAGCATACTTAAGCCCTAGGGTTTTGCTATAAAAGAAAGAGGGGAGCTGATTGCATGATTCATTCGGTACATACTCTTTTCAGCTGGGAATCCTTGTACATATTTCATAACACAATTCTTGGAGGCTACAAGATTGGAGACCTAGTTCAAAGTATTTTCTTTCTCTTTTCTTTGTTTTATTTCAGTTTATGTTGGAGTTTGTATTAGTTCTTAGCGTGACTATGGCTAGGAGCTAATTACTTTATTAGGGGTTTCCTTGTGATTCGCTTGAAACTCTATTTCATGACTTAATGCATTAATTGATTTCTTCTTCACTTGTTTAAGATTTATTCAATAATTGATATGAATGCTTGATAGTTAATTGATCACTAATTATCATAATCTATATGATTTCGAATCAAGAACCGAAAGGAGAGATTTGAATATGCTGTAATTGAATAGACATAGGTTAAAATCGCGGACGAAAGTACCCCGATACTTGTGTAGCATAATAAGTTACTGTTCTTAATCCTCCTATGTAGTAAATCCTATCATAGAAATATAGAAGGGTTCTGCACTGGGGTTGAATGATTATATATCCTAACCGGAATATAAGACAGTTTAGTTACCCGCTATCTTAACGTAGAAGAAGAGGTCAGTCTAGTTGTATTAAGGATTGAATAGAGTAAATAGTTGAGGATCTTGAAAGAACTAATTCTCCATCATAACTGATTTAAACCAAAGTATTTTCATAATTAGTTTATTTTCTGCATTAGTTTTAATTATTAGTCTAAAAACCCAAATAAATTAACGTTCACCAAATAGAAACTAAAGCTTAGATAATCGGTAATTGAAAACCAGTCTCTGTGGAAGATATTCGGTCTTACCAGACTATATTACTTGTGAGCGATACGTACACTTGCGTTAAACGCGTGGAAATCGCCTAACAACTCCCGCAACCAAAAGTGAGGATTTCAAGGGAAGTTTCATACTATAAATAGAGGGGGAACTTCAGAGTATCTACATCCATAATTAAACGAGAAGAATTACCAAGAGAGCTCTCGGATATTCACCTTAGAAACTTGATCAACACCTAGCCTAAAGTAGTATACAACATCTAGGCCAACATTACTATTGCTGCCCAGATTCTAGATCAAGCTTATTGTTGAACCAATTGTAATGAAGATTTATTTTTAGATGTTTTATCTTTAGGCTGAAGTCATCTGCGACTTCGTTTATTTGTAATTTCTTTTTTATTTTTATTGCTCAAACTTGTAAAAAGAAATTCAATTATAATTATATATAATATATACAATACTTCGGTCATTGACCATCAAGGGCTATATTAATATATACCCTTAAAAATATAAATCTTGTGTACTTTACTTTTCCGCTGCATTTACTCTTTAAAGGTTTATCACAGTTTTATTATAATGTTGCCTCAGATGTTGACACAATATTGAAGGCAACATTTAGAAACTATTTTTGCTGTTCAAGTTATTTTTAATTTTATTTATATTTGCTTATTCGTAGCCTCGGACCAAACAAGAAGTATTTCAAATGAAAGTAATTCTTTTCACTTACAAATCAACTTTAACAACGTTTTTTTTGCTGTAAAGTTAACATTTTCAATGATTAACGTTGTCCCGCTGCATCTGGCCTTAAGGATGGTGCCCGAGTCTCTCAACTTTTGAAGGTATTTTGCAAGTTGTATTTATTCTTTACGATAGATATATTAATGGTGACATTACTAGATTTTCAAAAGAATGACAAATAGTATCACTATTTTTCTTCCTTTTTTTATATCATTTGTTTATTCTTTATAATATAGGATAGTGTTCTCGCCCCGGATTCTATTATCTGCCGTTGTATCGACTGATCGAATTGGGAGACAAATTGATTCCTTAACTTAAGCAATTTAGGCTGAAAACGAAACTCTAATTTCGAGCAATGGGTTCCCCAACTACTCCAGAAAGTGTTAGGACGGTATTTCGAGTGAACTAAGAGGTAAGAAACATGAATGCATCTGAGTACAGTAAGGAAAAAGTAAAGGATAAAGATAGATAAAATTTGGGTTGTTTGATTGATTGGCTGTGTTGTATATACAAAGAATGTTCCTATTTATAATACAAAAAGGGTAAAAACTTGTCACGACCCGACCCGACGGGCCGCGACCCGACACCCTAATTGGACGGCATTACACTAACCTGCCACATAATCAACTAACACTTGAGGGTAATAGAAAATTCGACAGCATAACGCTGCATCTATAACATATGCCCAAAGTAGGCGAGCCGACAAGACTGTCTTACACAACTAACCAACATGTCATAACAGGCTAGCCGACTAGGCTGCCACCCAATAATATCACATAGACACGGGAACAATCAAAATAGGCAAGCCGGCAAGGCTGCTACAATATACGGGGACATCCCCAAAACGAGTACAACAATACAGCTGGCCAAAACGCATATACAATCTACACAAGTCCAAAACACATCTATCACCCACAACCGCTCTGCACTTCAAGAGTACGATAATGACATATGACTGGACAGGGCCCCGTCGTGCCCCTGAATATATACATAAATCTGAAAGAGGTTCTGTACCAAAATGATAAGCTCTGAATCAAGGAGCTTTCCAATCAGCTATGTAGGAGTCCTAAGCCTGAAGATCACCAAACTGAGAACCTGTACCTGCGGGCATGAACGCAGCCCTCCGAGGAAAGGGGATCAGTACGAAATAATGTACTGAGTATGTAAAATATGTAATACTGTAAGGAAGATCATAAGTGACCAATAGATAATAGAAAGTAAGTATAATAATCAATTATCAAAACAATTGTGCCTTATGAAATGAGAGTCAACTGTGCCTTATATAAAACAAAATGATGAGTCATATCAAAATCAGGGTGCCTGTCCATAGAATCCTCTTGTCTATATACATTGCCGGCCCTCTAGTGAGGAACTCGGTGAAATCATCATATCTATATACATTGTCGGCCCTTTACTGAGGGCCTCAGTGGCATCATCATATCTATATACATTATCGGCCTTTACTGAGGGACTCGGTGGAATCATCATATCTATATACATTGTCGGCCCTTTACTGGAGGACTCGGTGGAATCATCATATCTATATACATTGTTGGCCTTTTACTGAGGGACTCGGTGGAATCATCATATCTATATACATTGTCGGCCCTTTATTGAGGGACTCAGTGAAATCATCATATCTATATACAGCATGAATAGAATATTATGAGTAACTCTCTACATATTAAATCATCACTTGACTCTCAGTGGAATAATTGAAAGGCATTATCATTTCATATATCATTTAAATCATCTTTTGAAAAATCAAGACGTTTATCGTATCATATATCAATTTAAAACATCTTTTAAAAAATCAAGGCGATTATCGTATCATATATCAATTTAAATCATACTTTGGAAAATCAAGGCGCTTATCATATAATGAATCATTATAATAAACTCTTTACTGAAAAATCATAGGCATTTCTCATGACTAACATCTTTAAAAAATAGACTGTGTAGAAATCATGTACGTCCGCTGTACCTTCATAAAATCATGCCAAAAAGAAAGAAGAAAGAGTTTCACATACCTCTTAGTCGAACTATCCAACTCACTATTTAGGATATGTCTCGTCTAGTAATTCAACCTATAATAATGGTAACACGTTCGTCAGTTCTTAGGATTACTAGCGTACTTTATATCAAATGACGACTTCCTATTTTACAAAAATTCGGGTAGCACTTTACCTGTTTATATGCGCATCCACAATTTACCAACAAGCCAATCAAACCAATAATCAACTATAATTTCAAGATATAATCAAGTTAGGCTCCATGTACAACATATACACAATCATACAACCTTCTTTCTCTTTATATTTATGAACGACAACAACTTCAACAGTCAAGGTGATTAACACATCTATTTATGAATCGTATTATAAAGAACGTCGCCTTCCTGTGCTCTAGTTGTTTCGCTCCTCTCTTGACTGCAAGGAAAAAGAAGAAGGAGTGGAAAGAAAGGGAATATCGATGGCCTTTGTTGAACAGAGAGCGACTTATAATAAAGCGGCAAGTGACTTTGATCTCATGCTGACCTCTTTTTTCTCTATTGAACTATGGAAAACACTTATAGTAGTGACACGAATTCACCACTACTTATGACTTTGCCAATGGGGCGCTACTTCTTAATCATGTTAAAACATTCCATAAACTTAATCCACACACGGTCCATATTCTAGCAACAACAAGCATGTCGTGTAAGACTTTTCTACACATTCCATACCTTTAATTCTTTAGGACATGTAGTAGTATTTACCATATCATATATATATAAGTTCTCAACTTATTTTTACAGTATTAGAATCTTATCAAATCAGCCCCTAAAGTACAACACAACCTCTCCCACGATTTCATGCAAGTTTCGACCATAACATGTCACAATCTTCTAATTCTTTTATTAATTCTTAATCAAATTCACCTTTCAACAATTCCATACAACCAACACATCTTTAGCATTAAGATTTCTTCCATTTTTAACATGCAATTAGTGATGAAATTAACGACACAACACACGAATCCCACGTATGCCAAAACAATCCAATTTCGGCTCAACTCCCACAATTGTCACATGCATTGTCTAAATTCAAAGTTTCTTTCTAACACAAGTCCATTACTTCAATTACAACAACATGCAACTTCAATTATATCTTAGGGAAAAAAAATATTACCTTAATTTAAGCCCCAACAACCCCTATTTCGATCCATGCCCCTTTGTCCGAATACCCATTGTTTTATCAATTTTTTTTGCCCAATTCTTCACTTCTTCTTCTCCAATTCAACATGCATGTGTTCTATAATGTTACTCCATCGTTCTAACATATTTTTCTTCCACAAATTCGTCTCAAAAATCCGAAAATTGAGGCTCAAATCGCGGGCAGCAGTGGCGAAATGCCCACTGTTCTGTCAGTTGAACTTGTAACGTCCATAACTCTCTAATCCGATGTAATATCGATGAGAGGTTTGTTGAGTTGGAAACTAGACTCGACGAAATTCATTTTAGGCTTTTGAAACACCAAAAAACTCCTAATATACTAGGAGATATACCGATTTCTGCCCTAATTTTCTTTAATTTTTGGCTTCTAATTTAGGTGAACATTCTAGTTTGGGAGGATGAAATAAAGCTCAAATTTTTGGCTATGGGAAGGTGTAATTTCGGCTGTAGGTGTAGGAGGGAAGAAGAGAAGACAGTGTTTTTTTTTTCTTCAATTGAAATGGAAGTGAAAGCAAAGTTCTTCTTCATAAGGTCTACTTAAATTTCTGAAAATTTCCCTTACAATTAGGTCCCCAAAGTGTCCCCTTACTTTAAAACAAACCCCAAGTAAAAATCTTAATCTCACTTCTATTAATCTTAACACCCGTTTCCTTTAATTCCCGGGAATTTCATAAGATTTCGTATTCTCCATGTCGCAACTCTTATAAATTGTTACTAACCCATAACGAGAATATACAACAATCATTTTCAATTTCTTATCACGCTCGTTGTAACAAAAAATTTCGGAATCACGTCCTTAATTATATTAATTTCCTTAATGACATTTTTAATTACCGTCTTAATCTTACGAGGTGTAACAAAACTGTTCAAAAAAGGGAAAATCGCGCCCCCCTATGTCAACCATCAAGTAACCCACTAAGTTCAATGGCCGACTATTGAGGAGGTAGTGCCGATTTTCTCGCCCTCTACTCCTCTTGCTCGGATAATGGCCCTTTCTTTCATCTATTGTTGGTTGTTAGCTTTTAGGGTCTAGAAATATTTTTGAATTGATTGTTGAGGCGTCTGCATCTGAGTGGGTCTCAGTTGTACCTCTAACTAACAACTTCGGCTAAGATGCCTTAGTAGCCGATAAAGTTCTTGTGGTCGAGGGCTAGGAGTAAATTCGACTCCGTAATAGTTCGATTGTCACTGAATTTCGGCTAAACACTTAAATTATTCTTGAGTGTTAACAATTGCCCCTACATTAACTCGAGTGTGACTGTTGAGTTAATGTATTAAAAATAGTCGTCGTTTCAGTCTAACAGTCGCGCATGTCACTTCAATCGTCTAATCTCCAGTGCATGCAATGATGATTTCTTCTGAATTGGGTTTTTTCCTTCAATCGAGGCGTCTTTATGACCACAAATCAGTCCCAATATTTTCTAACCGTGCATTCGAAGAGTTATCCCCAATTTCTGATGCGCATCGAAATCTATTTAAGGAGAGATATTTTTTCGAGATATTTTTCACTTGCTCTTAAAATCATCTCCAATTTCTTTCCTTCTGCAAAAAGAAAAAACCCTAATCTAGGCCCTTTTCTTCCTCGGATACCATGGCTTCTTCTTCCTCTTCTCATTAGGTATACAAGACCACTTTAGCCGATAAAGACCTCACCGATGCCCTGGTCCTTATTGTGAACAGTTGGTTCTGGCTCTATATGGTAGGTTGGAACAAGGTGACATTCTTTTATCTCAACACTTCAATCCGGTGACCTATGACCTTCCCCTCACCTGCGACTGCTTCACTGCCGACTGTTGTCCGACTAACCTACGTACCTGGCCAACCAAGGTCACAAACTATTCTGCTTGGGTGGACCGGGTCAAGTCGGCCAAGGGAACTGAATGGAAGTGTATGGGTCTTTACGACGCCATTGCACTATCGGGGTCTGATATCTCCTGTAATATTGGGCTCATATATGCATTTCTTGGCTATTGGTCGACCGTCACCAATGTCTTTATTTTTCCTTGGGGGACGATGACTCATACCATTCTCGATGTAACGGTGATACTAGACCTCCCGATACTAGGAGCCGAAGCACCCACCTTGAGTGAAATCAAATTTCCCAATTTGAGAATTGTTGTTTCAAAAAATTCCTCCAGCTATGGTACTTTTATGGCCGCTAACCGCCGAAGTCCGCCTCTTCCGGTCAATGATGCTGAGCATCATGCTTTTCTGCTTTATTGGTTCAACTGTTACTTCATTTGTACAAGCTCTTGTGCAATTGTCAAAGAGCTGGAGATTTATGTGGCTTTGACCGTCTCCGGGGAAGATGTCAGTTGGACATCCCTCTTCCTGGCCTATTTGTACATAGCTTTGGGCGATGCTCAAGCCAGGTTAAGGGACTCTCGAAATCTGAATACTCTGGCAGGGCCTCTGTGGTTCCTTCTGTAGTGGATTGTACTTCCTAGAGTTCATCCCTACTGATTTTGATGGCAGTCGTTCTCCGTTAGATACGCTAGTGTTAGCCGACACTCTTCGGGGAAAACCCTAGGATGTTTTTACTGCGGTCTTCACCCTTCATGGTCTGTCTCGAGACCATTACACAGCTTGGAAACCGGTCCTTGAAAAATGGGCCACTCCTGATTGGGTTAATCAATAACCGATGACGGCCTTGAGTTCACTCAGCGGGAAGTAATGAATCGAGTGTGGGGGCTATCCTTACGTCTAGAGATCTTTTAGGAGGCTTGAAGCCTAACTCTAGGCATAACAAGTTGACCAATGAGCCTTATCGACCCAATTTTGTGGCGCGACAGTTTGGCCTGACTCAGCACATACCGTGGCCTCACCGTAGTATGGCTCATTCGACCCACAGTTGCTCTCTAAATGTCAAGCAAACAGAGGAGGTAGCCGTTCACAATTTGGATAAGCTTTCCCTATTCGTGTGACAGTCATTCTCCCAAAGGGCCGACACCACTGTTGCTTTTGTTGACTGGTGGAGGGTAGCCAAAGAAAAATTCTTCCAATCCTCTTTGAAAGTCTACTGCGATCGGCTGATCCAGACAAAGCAGAGTGATCGGCTGGCCAGTCGAAGAAGAGAAACTCAGCAGACGCTCAGCCAAGAACAACAGAGACCCCTTCAAAGGTGGTTTCGATCAATTCAGCTAGGCCTACTGTCTCTTGGTATTTCGTCAGGTCGCGACAGCCGAAGAGAAAAAGTGAATTGTTTTTTCCCCATAAATATTGGCCAGAACTTCTTATATATTTTTGTGAGCGAAATATATATTAATCTCGGAGATGTTATAGTGCCTAATATAGTAATCAAGTAATTCATTTAGTTACACAAGTTACGACATTACATGAATTTAGAAGTAATTTTCCTGCTTATTTTTATAGACAGGAGCTAGTTGTCGATGAGGTAACGTATCTTTAAAGATTAATTACATGCTTAGCAAATCTCATTTTATATGTTACAAAAATTAGCATTGGACAAGATAATAGATTTGAGGAAGATAAATGAACATCATAATTGTTGCTACAAACAACCAATAATCTACTACTATTATAATATTATATTTACATTTTATCGAACAATACAGACCACTCTTTGCAAACAAACAAAAAGACACCATACAATAAAGTGATGCTCAAATAATCACAAGTACATGCCTTTAGTAATTGCTAATATTTTATTGTCAAGTTTACACAACCACAGGATGATCAGGTGTAGTAGTATTAGTTGGTTCAATTCTTGTCATCTTGAATCCAGGCATAGAAGAACCTTCATCTTCATCATGATAAATATATGCAAATCCTCCATGTCTTGTTAAATCCATTCCTGCTGTTTCATCTTCACGTGATATTCTCAACAAGTTGAACTTATGTAACAAATAAAACAAAGGTCCCATTGTCACACTCACCCATCCAATAATCACAACAATCTGAATAATTTGTGCACCTAATAATTTCCCACCACCACCCATGAACAATCCATATGGTCTATCAGGAAATCCAGGATATACTTGGTTAACGTACTCTTTTTTCGCGAATAATCCGGTGAATATTATGCCCCATGAACCGCAACCACCATGAAGTTGTGCCGCTTCTAGTGGATCATCATATTTCAATTTTACAGCCAATTTATTGAAACCAATTAGAACCCAAGCTGCTACAAATCCACAAACAATAGCAGCCCATGGTTCAACAACAGCACAACCTGAAGTAATTGCTGCAAATCCCCCTAATAAACCATTACAAACATCAACCACATTCCAATGTCCAACTAAAAGTCTCTTACTAAATAATGTTGTAAGTGCAGCTGTGCAACCAGCCAATGTGGTTGTGACAGCTGTCCTTCCAATTGCACTCCATTGACCATAATAAGTACCCCTAGTACTATTATCATAAGATTTTAATATGGTTAAAAATGAACCAGGGTTAAAACCATACCAACCAAACCAAAGCAAGAAAGTACCCAATACTACTAGTGAAGAACTATGTCCTCTTAATGCAACAGACCGGCCGGTCCGATCGAACCGGCCAATTCTTGGTCCTTCAATAAAAGCTCCCCATAGACCAGCAATGCCACCAACCATATGAACAACACCTGAACCGGCAAAGTCAATGGCTCCTGAACCGAATAATAAGTTGCCATCTGTTTTTGATGCACTAGCCCAACCGTCACCAGACCAGAACCAATGTGAAACAATAGGGTACACAAAACCGGTCAAAAAAGAAGAGTAAATTAGGTACGCCACAAATTGTGTCCTTTCAGCTATGGATCCACTCGTGATACCTATAAATTTGAATAAATAAATAAAACATGTCAGAGAGGCAACAAGTGGATGGGAACAAAATATAATAAGAGGACAAGTAAATTCTCGAGTGTAAAATATTTGTGACGAGTAAATTTGAGAATTCATAATCGTGCATGAGCATAGCTCAGTTGGTTTCAGGGTAGTAGATTCCCCTAAATAAGAAGGTTCGAGCCTTGACAACAGCAATGTGGAGTTTAGTTCTTCCTTTGTGGGGGATGACTATTTGTGGGCACCAGACACTGTGTCTTCCACCCAATGGGCCGCTAAGTCATCATGATTTACTCCTCCACCAATCTCTATCGGGCCGGAGGACGAGGGATTTCGCCTTTTTTGTCCCCAAATTTAAAAATTCATAAGACTTTTCTTTGTGAAATGTTTTGTTATTTAGTGTTACTTTTGAATTTTCCAAGCACACGCAAATTAATGCAAGGCTCTAAGGCTAATAAGTCTTGTTCTCTTCTATTCTTGGATGATTATCCTATTTGCGTGGACTTCATTAGTTTGTCTATTTCTTCTTGTACATGTGATGGGAGTAAAATTAACTTAAATAACTGCATCCGATTTTTATACTAAACTTTTAAAATTAAATTATTTGATTTGATGTAAAACCGAGTGCGCACAGGAATTTACAGGTGATATGATTCTTCCCTTTTTCTTAAATCCCTCATGTTACCTTGAGAAAATAACGAGAAATTGAACAAAATAGACCTTAATGTATGAGCTATGGCCTATGGTCTCATTTGGTCCTTAATGTATTAAACATTAAGGTCTCTTTGATAAAATATAATTTGTCCAAACTAAATTTAACATCTAGCACTTAATAGCCATAAAGACTTATTTTTCTTTCCCTAGGCTTAGCTAACATGAAAATTAATATACCTGCAGCAGCTATGGCGAAGGCCCATTGATAAAGAAAGTAGCTGTAGTCAAAAGCTTGGGAAGGGAACTCCTTCAAACCAAAGAAATGTTTGCCAATGAAACCATTGGAGGGAGCTCCAAAGGCAAATGCAAAACCAAAGAGGTAATACGACAAGCCACCAGCAGCAGCATCAAGTACGTTCGTAAGCATTATATTCATAGTGTTCTTGGCGCGGACAGAGCCTGCGCACAACATGGCAAATCCCAACTGCATGGCGAACACGAGGTAAGCCGAGAAGAGGAGGTACGTGTTGTCCACCGCGTAGGTGGTTTGCGTAAGATACTCTGAGACCGCATTGAAGCGACCGCAGATGAATTCTGCAGTCGCAGTGGCATTTGCTGAGTTGCCGAGATGAGGGAGGAGCTCGGCAGCTGAGCAAGTTATGGCAGAGGCCATGGTTGGAGATTGGAGAATTAATTAATTAAATAAATGGAGAGAGTGATGAAGGAAGAAGAGGTGAGGCAAATTGAATGTGGGATGTGGTTTATATAGACTGAAGGGTTTTTAAAAATTATTGTTTTCATTTTTAATTTTGTTGTAACTGATAAAATTGTTGTCACGTGACCAAGTGGTGGAAATAAGTTTTTGTCGAAATGTGAGGTAAAATTGCGTATAATAAACCCTTATGATTCGGCTCTTCTCTGGACCCCGCACATGCATAACGAGAGCTTAGTACACCGGCTTCATTGTTTTTTTTTTTAGTTTTTTTTCTGAGCCTATAACTTCGAGGGGTACCACACTACCCACGAATTAAAGTCTAAAGTCAACCTGCCTGCAATTTATTTCATTGTTTTATTGGAAAAAATAGACTATATCTGTAATTTGTGATTAATTATTACTTCTTCTATCCCGTTTATGTGGCACAATTAAAATTTTAAGAGTCATTCAAATTTTTCTCTTTATATGCCTTTTACAAATTTTAAGTAGTTAATTATTGTAATTTATAGTACCTTTTACATAAATTTCAAATAGATAAATTTTATTTCAATTAATTTAAAAACTCTATATCTAAATTCACAAATTAAAATTTAAACATTTCAATCTCGAAATTTGATAGTATATAAGTAGTGTCGTACATAGATGGTTATAATACTTGTGTGTTGTGTACTTGTTTTCTCTGAATTTGTGCGAAGATTGGAGGATTGTCTAAGTGAGACTACAACAACAACATATCCAGTGAAATCCTATAATGTGGGTCTGAAAAGTTGTTATGTGTGAAAGATGAAAAAGCAGAAAAGACAGACCTCACCTCCACCTTGATAGGTAGAGCGTCTGTTTCCGGGATACCATCGGCTCAACACAAAGCATAATCAGGCAAAGTAAAACAAAGTATGAGAAACGGTCAGATTAAGTGAGACTAAGACTAATTAATTAATGTGAGATGATAATGAGGAGCAAATGTTGAAAACAGAATAATTATTATGCTTTCATTTCAAACTAGTTAAAATAGATTACATGAATTTTTACTATCCATATCATTCTATTTATACAAAAACACAATTTATAATGTTAAACCATCATTAGCTTTTCGCCCCAAATAATTTGTGCCTCCCAAAATTATTCTTACTAATTATATGCGTAATATACATAATTTGAATAACTATCAATACTTATTACTCCATTAATTATAGGTAAATCTATTCAATATATGAATTCATTTATTTTCAATACATATATACTAAATTTACTGAATTTAAAAAGTCTCTCTTTTAACTAATAAAATATTAATTTATCGATATATTAATATCTCTCTAAATTAATAAAATTTCATGGTCCCAAAGTTATTAATTTATAGAGATTTTACTGTATATGGTGTATATATTATTCCCTTATGGGATGAATAAGATTGAGAAAAGTATTTTCAAAGTCTTACATGATATCAGAAGTTTAAGGAAAATATCTATTCAATATTTTTTCAAAGGGTTAGTAAAGGAAGTACTATCATTTTCTACCCTCTTTCTTTACTCTTCCGCGGCTATACAAGGAGTTTGTGAAGAGGTATCTCCCTTTGCCTTATCATTAATGTGCTTTACGTAGGGCCTTACATGGGACTTTGGGACATCTTTCTTTTCAAGCCTTGGACTGTTTTGCACAACCCTTGACTTGACATTTTTATTCACGACATGCCTCGAAAATTCTTCTTTCAAGACTTGCACATGTTTCGCAAACATGTCTCTTACGATCCTTCTTAGCTCTTTTTTGTTTACGTGAGCCATAGCGTCAAAGTGTAGGACATGATGGCCTCGCTCTGATATCAATCTGATTCAAGTAATGAGGGGTGTTGGTGGGTAAGTGGGTCAGAGTTGGTTATAAACGGGTCGACCCGAAAATGAGACTCAAAGTGGGGTTCTCGGGTGGGGTGTTTCTGCCGGCAGTGTAGTGTTGTGGAGTAATTTCGGGTAGGTGTAGATGGAATCAGACTTATGCATTTTGTGGAGTTGTTACGCGTGTTGGCGGTCGGGATGATGTTCGATCTTGTGGTTGGGTGGTGCGGTGACGGAATATAATCAAAACAATGAGGTCGCCGAAGGTGTGCGCGCATGCAGATGTTGTTGGGATTGGACGGGACTTTGTGGGTGGTTTCGATTGGGGACATTTGGTGGGGATGTTTATGGAGTCTTGTGGGATATGTTGGTAGAAAGAATGAAGTGGTTTGAACAAGGTTGGGACGACGATATGAATAAGGATATGGACACAGAGGTTTTAATGCCCGAGTCGACACCAAGATGAAGGTGACCAATTTCACAAGGACTTGATCGGGGTTGCTAAGTACAAACCCGAATACAAACTAAGTAAGGGTGGACGAAAATATAAAGATAGACCCTAGGTTTAGGTTAGGTTGGATCACATAAGTTCCAACGTTCACTTGCAACCAAGGAGGTTCATTAAGCTTGGGTTTGATTAGGTCACACAAATCCTAACCAAGACTTACACCGAAGGGACCTTAGTTTGGGGTTCAACACTATAAGAAAAATGACCTACAGTGACAGTTAAAAACTGTCATCGAAGGGGTGCATGACAGTTTGTGTAAGTGTCATTGTAGCATGTCCTACGGTGACAGTTTAAATAACTGTCACATAATGTGACGGACATAAACCGTCACACATTTCCCTTTTTTTTCCCGGGAATTTACAAATTTTGGCGGTAAATATTTGAATTTAATTAATTTAATATATTTTTTGGCGGTAAATTTTTAAATAAATTTAAATTTTAATAAATTTAATTTAATTAATTATTTTTTTATTTTTTCAATAATAGTTAAATTGGAAAGAAAATAGCATATCGTAACTAAAACATATGTAACCAAAACTGCAGGTGGCCATTGCCATTTTTCATTTCATACCATTGAATAACAGAATACAGTTCAAAGTGTATAATCTATTGTTTTTCAATTTCTGGTCTATAAGTAAATAGACTCTAAATCTAGCAATAATATATGGAATATAGTATTACTTGCTTTATATAATTATAATCGACTAAAGTAAAATACAGACAATTGGCAGCTCAGACAATTAAATACAAAATATTAAGTTGAGACAAGTAAGAGTAGAATCTTTAGAAGATACTATTCAACTGATATGCACAAGGAATCTATTTTTAATATATACGACCTACAATAATTATCTGCAACTTGGTTTTTTATTCATTATTTGGGGGAAAATTAGCGAAATCCTTCTCCCACAGGGCTCCCATCCTCCCGGGTCGACAAAGATCACGGGAGATGAATCATGGTGTTCACGGCCACTAAGTGAGATACATCGTCTCACGATCACGCGAGCCCATCCTCACAAAGAAAGAATGAAACTCTCATATTATAGTTGTCAGGACTCGAACGTGTCTACTTGGGGTCAATCTACCACTGCGGACGTTTTTATTCATTATAACTTGCAGTTGCTTGTAACATTAAAAATGAATAGAATACAATACATATATAAATTAATCAAAGCCAATAATAACTGGCTATTTATCAAAATTCTACCCAGTCTGGGGACCATAACATTATGACTTTTCTATGATGTTGCATAAATTTTTCTTTTCTCTGGGGTCTTTTCCTTGCTTACGTGATTAAAGTTTATACTATTCTTTTTAATAGGAAAACTTTGTTTATTTTGTCTAAAAATCACATTAAAAACAATAAAAGTGTGTGGAAGAAAATAGTCCAATAAGTTTAGAAAGCTGTGAAAATTAAATTAATTGTTAGAATATTATTAATTAATATTAATAATATTGTGTATTAATGTAGTATCAGGTTATATATGGTAGGTAGTAAAATAATAAATTAGAAATATTATTAGGGATTGATTAGGAAGATATTAGGCATGATTTACTCTTCCAATATTATTGTATATGGTGTATTTATTATTCTCTTATGGGATGAATAAGATTGAGAAAAATATTTTCAAAGTCTTACATGGTATCAGAAGTTTAAGGAAAATATCTTAAATATTTTTTCTCCCATTTTCGTTCATCTTCTCCCACAGAAACCCTAGCAGGGCCGAAATTTTCATCCATTTTTTAAAGTTTTCTTTCATACTTCATTTCAATCAATTATGTCTGAATCAAAATCATCCTTTCACCTTGTTCTTGCTGTCTCGAACATCAAAACACATGTTTCCGTCAAATTAGAAATGGAAATCGTTCATTATGCAACTTGGACGAAATTATTCAAAATATGTTGTCATGTTCACAAAGTTCTTCATCATATAATTCCTCCGAAATAGGGAAATGGGAAGGAATTAACAACCGATGCAGACAAAGAATTGTGAGATACTCTTGATGCCACAATCTTTAGCTGGATTTATGCAACAATTTCCACAGACTTGTTACATACAATAATGGAACCAGATTCAACAACCATGGAGACATGGGAACGCTTGCGAGTATCTTTCAAGATAACCAAAACTCTCGCGTTGTTACATTGGAGCAGGAGTTCTCAACCATTAACATGTCAGATTTTTTTAACGTTTTTGCATATTGTCAACGCCTCAAAGTATTGACAGATCAATTGAGAAACGTTGGTTCACCGATTACTGATAACCGGTTAGTCTTGCAATTGGTCGCCAGTCTCACTGATGCGTATAGCGGAGTCAGAATTCTAATCCGTCAAAGTAATCCTCTATCAAAATTTTATCAAGCAAGTTCTATGCTTGTACTTGAAGAGTCGGGCTTGATGAAAAAGGCTTCAACTACTTCAAATTCCGTCATGATTGCTACGTCTTCAAATGATGGTAATTTTTTTTACCCTTCTCAACAAAATAAGAGACAAAAATGATGTAATAATAAAACAATAAGGGTGAAAATCGCGGAAATAACAAAGGTGGAGGCCACTGAAATTCCGGTGGCGGCGGAAATGGCGGCACCACCAACTCCGATGGCGGCAATGGCAGCAGCACGGCGGTAGGAGTGGTGGACAGTGGCAACATGCAGTTGGTGCAACAAATTGGGCCTGACAGTGACCTTGTGCCATACACCCGCACCCTAAGAGGAATCGGGCTGCTCCAACCCTAGCCCCATTATATCCAAAGAACCTGCATAAAGAATTCGCATAAGCCAACAGAGCCCATTTCACTGGTCCGTCTCAAAGAAGTAATTTTGGGCCTCAGCCGATCCAGTGGTATGATGCCCATTCGACAGAGGCCCAACCCATGGATATTGAGTCTGTCATGCACACCCTTGGACTCAACCCACCGGACTCAAATTGGTACATGGACTCCGGAGTAACGTCCCACATGACGTCCTCCCAAGGTAATCTCACATCCTATTTTAATTTGAGCAATGATAGTGATATAGTTGTTGGAAATGGTCATTCAATTCCAATTAAAGGGTATGGTCTAACAAATTGTCACCACCAAACCCACCACTGCTTTTAAAGAATGTCCTTCATGCTCCAAAATTAATCAAAAACTTGATATCTGTTAGAAAGTTTACAACTGATAATTTTGGGTATCTGTTCGTTTTGACCCGTTTGAATTGTTCGTGCATGATTTTCAGACGAGATAGCTTCTCATGAGATGTGATAGCAAGGGGGAGCTCTATTCAATAAATTTACCTAATCAACAGTCCAAGTTTCAATCTACTATTGCAGCTTTGGCACCTTCTTATGGCACCAACGTTTGGGACATCCGGGGGAGGCTGTTTTGGCCTCTCTTAAACAACATAAATTTATTTCTTGTACCCAAACTCACTCTTAATAAGTGTCATTCTTGTGCACTTGGTAAACATGTTAAATTGTCATTTATTGCTTCTACTTTATGCACCCTTATGTCATTTGATATTTTACATTGTGATATTTAGACATCACCCGCTATGAGTTCTTCTGGTCATAGATATTATTTACTTATACTAGATGACTACTCTAATTATTTGTGGACATTTCCTTTGTCGAAAAAATCACAAGTATTTTCCACTTTTATCACTTTTAGAGCATTCATACGAGCTCAATTTGAACGGGATATCAAAAATATACAATGTGATAATGGGAGAGAATTTGACAATACTCAATTTTGAGAGTTTTTCAAAATAAATGATCTAAATTTTCGTCTATCTTATCCTCATACATCATCACAAAATGAGAAGGCGAAACGCAAAATTAGAATCATAAACAATATTGGTAGAACATCCCTCGCTCATGCTTTCCTACTCCTATTTTAGCATCATGCAATCCAAATTACTACTTACCTATTGAATATTCTCTCCATTGTAAGAACATGTCTTAGAAGATACTATTCAACTGATGTGCAGAAGGAATCTATTTTTAATATGACCTACAATAATTATCTGCAACTTTATTTTTTTATTCATTATTCCACTTGCAGTTGCTTGTAACATTAAAAATGAATAGAATACAATACATATATAAATTAATCAAAGCCAATAATAACTGGCTATTTATCAAAATTCTACCAAATCTGGGGACCATATATATATATATATTTTTCTTTTCTCTTTGGTCTTTTCCTTGCTTACGTGACTGAAGTTTATACTATTCTTTTTAATAGGAAAACTATGTTTATTTTGTCTAAAAATCACATTAAAACAATAAAAGTGTGAGGAAGAAAATAGTCCAATAAGTTTAGAAAGCTGTGAAAAATAAATTAACTTCAGAGATGATCTCTTCAGGTTTGACTTATTATTGTTGTTTACGATATTACGTCTACTTCTCTTATTTTGATTTTCTTGTAAATATTCTTTAAATTTATTTAAAATAAATATAAATGAAATATAATTTGACAGCTTTTCCCTTCTTATTATTAATTTCTTCCAATTAATGAACATTATCAAAATGACTCACTTAACAAATATTTTAGAAATAGAAATAAAAAAAAACGCATTTCATTAGGCAATATAGGGTTTGTATTTCTTACTTTACTTTGTGTTGCAGTGACAAAAATTAAGTATACTACTATTTTAGATCAAAGAAGTATCAAAACATAACACTTAGAATTACCCTAATTAAGATGTTCTCATACTTGATGGAATAAATATTTATTGAAGAGAGATAATATGATAAAATATGTTAAGAGGGTAAAATAATCAAAATATTATTCTTATAAAATATTTTCTTAAGGGGCGTGTAAATGAAAAATGTGAAAAATATTTTGGGACGGAGGAAATGGTTGTTTCTTCCTTTAAATAGAAAATGGCACAACATTATACTGTATGCAAAAGAAGGTTTCTTTATTGCTTCAAAATGTGTCATCTTCCACGGTCTCACCCCAGGAGCCTCCACATCCCGGTCCTATAGGTATGTGAATAAGTTAAATTATAGTGACTCAATTGATTTTAAAGATTAGACTCAATCGATCCTTGGTTGTTGCTCCAAATATCTCCTTAAAATCAATTGAACTGCCCAAGGGAAGTGAAGGTTTCTTTATTGCTGAGAGATATTTCAACAATACGTTTTGTCCTAACAATACCAAATAAGAAGAAAGAAATGGTTGCAATCTTCATGTTGTTTCCTTAAACTACCTGTCATCAAAGGTAGTTATGCCCCGAGCTTATATGTTAGCATATATTTGGAGGAAACATAAAAAAAGATAACTATAATCAGTAGGCCGATTCTAATCACTTCTTCTGTTTTAATTTGCTTGTCTTAGTTTAACTGGACGAGAAATTAAAGAAAATAAAGAAGACTTTTGAATTTGTAGTCTTAAATATGTCATGTGGAATCTCAGAATTAAAGAGTTGCCACATTAGGAAAGATGCAATCTTTTTAAATAGACTAAAAAAAAGGTAAGACAAACAAATTAAAACGGAGAGAACAATATAATGACTCAAAAGTAGTGTAACTTCAGTTTAAGGGAGGAGGTGTAGGTTCTGGCATAATATCCATAATCTGTTTTAATGATTGAGTTGAGCGGAAATTAAAACAGAAATATCAAATGATGCGATATTAGCATCTTAGTCGTATGACTTTAGGACTCGTTTGATACGTCGCACTAGACTATATACTTTTATATTGGATTGTACTATATTGTAATGGACTGTACTGTATTAATACATAATGGACAGTATTAGAATATTAATATCTAATGGACTGTATTTTTTATTTTTAGTATAGTCCAGAGGAGTTAAAGTGTACTATTTTTAGAAATAGTACATTTCAGTCCGACTGAAAACGCCCACCAAACACTATATTATTTTTTTGTTCAGTGCAGTCCAGCGTAATACAGCGTATCAAACGTGTTAATGAACTATGTGATGGTGGCCTTATAGCAAGTTTGAAACTTTAAAAAAAAAAAAGGCAAGTGGACAAACATAACTGGATTTTAATACGTAAATGTAAGTCAACCACTACTGTACCTTTGTGTTTTGTTTATATATAAAATATTACTATAGAAATATTAATAGGAGGAACATGAATGCATGCAGGCAACAAACAAGGCCAGAAATCTTTAATGGAACATATCATGATATGATAAGGGTATATATGATTGCTTTCATGTGGTACAAATTCGAGTTCAAAAAAGGTCAAATTAGGAATAGAAAGTGATGGTTGAGAGCAATTTCAATCAGAGTTAGGAATGGCTAATAAAGCAGGCCTATTCCATACTTTAAATCTCCTCCATCCATCCATCCATGCTCCTCTTCTATTCCATGTCTCAATCAACTTCTTTTACTCCTAGTGGTCGTTTGGTATCGTGTATTACCGAATATAATGCATGCATTAACTTTCTGTATTAATAAATTGTTTGGTATATTTTTTAAGTTTGCTGGGTAGCTGATCCTCTTAGTCCGTTCTTGCCAGATTGGGAGCTTACCTAATCTTTATGTTTTATACTTTTTAAATAAGATGCCCAAGGGGGAGGGTGTCGAGAGCGAGGATTATTTTATGTATAACTAATGACGTCCTATTTGGTATTATGTTATGCATAACTAATACCTAGCAAACTATGGTATTAGCAATGCAATGAATTTTAATACATGCATTAGCATAGTTAAAGACACAATTGCCTATGAAGTCCCTCAAAAAGTATAATATGAAGAGCATTTTTGTTATCAACTAATTATTTTTAAAAATTATGCAATGCATGTTATTTCTAACACCAAACCAAACGGTAGATAAAAAAATAATCACTGCATAACTAATGTCATCATTACTAATACACATATACTGTGACGGTAATACATGAATTAATAGTAATATAAGTATTATAAAGTTGATTTGAGTGTCAACGATAGATTTCAGAATATAATAAAGAGTAATTTTATTTTTTGATATTTAATCTATATATTGTTATTTCATGTTGTATAATACAGAGTTATAAGTATCTAGAAGTTAGTGCTTATAATGCAAAAGGCAACCTGCAGTTATTTATTAAATCAAAGGTCCAAAACAAGCAAAAGGTACATGGCCCCTCAATGAATAAGTAGTCATTTGGAATCCAAATTTAGTTTATAGATTCATTTGTTTTACATTTGTGGTTCAGAAAGTGATGATGGTGACGTTAAAGAGAGTCAGAGCTCTTAAAAAATTGCAAAAACCAAGAAGATTAAGACATAAACAAGGTCTCTGTCTCTCTAAGTAGCAACAACATTAATTGTATCAACAACTCGATAGACTAAAAGAGGAGTGGAAAGCAACTCGAATGAAGAATCTTTCCGAGGAGCTTTAGCCATTCGACTATAAGGAAAGAAGTGAAATCTCACATACATAAGAAGAAGATTCTAGCAAATTTTCAAGTCCAAAGAGCTGATGTTAGCCCTTAAAAGACAATAATAATAAAGGAATAGAGCAGTTGAACTAGCACTTTTGACTCAGCAGATATTGTCTCTACATCAAACGACATACGTAAAATGGCAAAAACAAAATTAAGAAAGTATAAACTAGAGACAAACATTTTTTACTTGTGTGCTTTGCCTGGTTGTTAAAAATCAAAGAGTAAAAACAGAAGATTGAATATAACATACCACTTACCAAATATTTACTCGCACTCGATTTTTACAATAAACAAAATAATTTGACCTTATGAAAATAAAAATAGTCCGATTCATTAAGCTTCCGCTATGTGCGAAGTTCGGAGAAGAGTCGGATCACAATGATCTATTCTACGCAGTCTTACTCTGCGTAACTGATCAAGGTTTATACACGAAACATGTGTCTTGCATTAATTAATTTATTATGAATACCGGGGCAAAAAGTTTTTTTAAGAAAAAATTACTTGGCATGATTAATCATTAGTATCTAATTATATTTAGTAACTATAGTTTATTTTAATTACATCCCATAACTAAAAGTTATATGTTAATTATCATTCATAGCTATCCCAAAATACATCAGGTTTGTGGCTTGTATTTATCCTTCACTCTTCTTTTCTCCCTCACCTCTTTCTCCGTCCCGTCGCCGCAAGAGCTCTGGTGTCACCGGATCTTCACCGTCGGATCACCGCCCATGACTCCCTCCAGATATGATCCCCCCACGTACACACCACCACATAAACACACACCCTCCGTCTTTCTCTCTCCTCTCTGTCTTTTCTTTCTTCTCTCAATTCTTGATTATCTGGTAAAGCATAGGGAGAATGTGATACAATCAATGGATTACACATGCAATTCTCTGGTACCTTTTCAACAATCTCATCTTTCGTTTTACATAATAAAGTTGTCTATCTTTGCATATAAATTCATTATTTTTTTGCAGAGTTCAAGTTCATTGAGATCTCTGGTAGTTTTTCGGCACGTCCCGTCGTGACAACCGCCGCCCTCTAGATCTGATCCTTCCAGATATGGTCATTTTTCACCGAAAACCACTGCTCGCCAGAGTGATTTGTCACCGGACGGTCAAAATATATTTGTGTGTATTAGTTAATTTTTTTGTGTGTAAAATTAAGTGTTTGTAGATGTATTTTATTTCTTATATTCAGTTTTTGAGTATATTCGTATACTTTATTAGCCTGTATTTCGAAGGAGATCTTTTTGTATACAAATGAATACAATAAATTTGAAGTGTATTCGTTTTTTTCTAGTGTAAAATCCAATTTTTTGTTATGTATTTTATTTCTTTTATTTAGTTTTTTAGCGTATTCGTAATCTTTTAGTGTAAAATCAAGTGTTTGAGTATATTTTATTTCTTGTATTCAATTCTTGATATTGTATTTTAAATGATTTTTTTTGTACACAAATGAATAAATTTGAATACATCTTTTAAATATAATAAATTGAATACAGTGTAAAAGTAACTACAAATGAATACAACTGAGTTGAATACAAAACAAATTTTTACTCGTCGTATTCATGAATACAGTGAGACTGTTTTATGAATATATCGAGATCGTTTTATGAATAGAGCGAGCTGTAATAACTAAAAAGTAGCTATACCTTGTAAATATTAAAATTATAGATATGAAAAATTTAAAACCCCTAAACTATAAACTATAGTCATTTATGTAAATTTCACTTAAATTTATCAATAACACTTTTAAGTATTACTAAATTATTTACTTTTAACTTTGTTTTGAACTTAGTTTCAAGTATAAAAACCAACACATCTCTTCTTTATACTTTATTTAAATCTATTATAATTTTAACGCAAGTCAAAATAGAAAGTATATTAAAAAAAAAGGCCGGAAGCAATAATATTTACTCATTACTAAAGGGAAAAAGATAGTTAGAGAGAAAAATTAAAATAAAATAGAATTTAACTATTGTATCCTTGTTTCCTGCCATAACTGACACAAATTACTTGAATGGAGTTCAAGATGAACAAGCTTTTTGGGTTCACATTTAGCTGGCAATGACTTCCAAGAATAAGAACTCCACTACAAAAAAAAAAAAAAGCTATGGTGACAGGTAAAAACCGTCATCTAACTCCTAAGATGACGGTTTTTGTAAGTGTCATTTTTGCCACTGTCACAAACTTTATGACGGTTCTGTATCTGTCACACGACATGTGACGGGTTGAACCGTCATCTGTTTTTTTACCCGTCACACAAATATCACAACAGGATGACGGTTCAAACCCGTTACACAAATGTCACATAAATTTAAATTTTGATTCAATTTTTTTAAAATTTCTATTAAATTAATAATTTTTTTTAATATGACGGAAAAATTAAATTTGGCGGATTTTTTTTTTGGCAATTTAATTTCAATATTGCAAATTGAGTGCACCGATGAAATGGACTAAAATTTTAAATAACACCAAAAATATACATTGAATAGCTAGAAATTATAGTACAAAGTCTTCCCAAAATGGATATTCATTCAAAGCGTTATTAAAGTGTTTAATTAAAGACTAAAATATTGTTAATCAACTATCTTATCAATCTAAAATGTCCTCATCAACATCTTGGTAAATGTCTTGGAAAATTTTGTTCAATGCTGCATCTCCATCCAATTTTTCATCTTTTTCCTGAAATACAAACCAGCATTCAAGGACTTAGAAAGTGAACTAGAAAGTATATTGCGGACATTCATTCTCAAGCAAAGGGTTCGTCGTTGGTTGTTTTGTTGAAAGGTATCCCCTTAGTCCATTACTTCAGAAGGATATTCAGTAGTAGGCGCATCAGCCTCTAGTTTATCCCAATCTACATTTCTCATTTTCGAGGTAGGATAACTGAGCCGCGGGGCATCTGTAAAATGCAAAACTATAGTAAGTTCTGCTACTAAATAAATAACCATCACATTTGGTAACAAAATTCATTAGGATATCTCGTCTTAACAATGAATCAAATGAAAGTTAAAAAAATAAAATTTCACACCTTTTTCCTTTTCTGACGGACCAATCAATCCCTAAAAAAATTCTACTCTTAGTCTATTATTTTTTTATTTATTTAGAATTTAGATATTTGTTAAAATTAATTGTTTGTTGGACCCATCAGATCAGTTAACTAAAAAACTGATCATTCCTTTGCTTTTGGAAGACCCAATCACATAATTTCATTATCTCCCTTCTAAGAATTCATTGGTCATTGTCAGCGACTTCATTTAAGCAGTAAACATGAAGAAAACACCTAAAAATTGACAATCGTGTGAAGGGGGAAGTGGATCACACCCCTGATAGCCAGAAAAACATAGTATTAGACAAGCAAGCAGGCACATTAGGCCTCTGAACTACAACTGGCTCCCTTGTATACTCGAGCAATGTCCAGTGTAATGGTTCAGCTTTCGCAAGGCGGATCTCAATTTTGGTAGACATCACCTCATATCTGCATTTTGCAGGTGTTATATGCAATTCATGAGAGGACAAGCACGAGATCACAGAGTAAGCATCTTCAATTACTCAGGAAATAATTTCAGAAATTTTAAATGGAGCTCCGTCCAGAAACATCAGTCATATTTTAAACAACCTAGGCTTCAAAGTATAAGTTTCTTCGCCCGGCACATCAATGCTAACACTAAGCTGTAAAGCAACCAAAGAAAAATCAAAACTGTCATCCAATTTTTTGAATAAAATTATCTTAGCAAGATAAAATTAGATCGCCGATCGTAGGCCGCCCAGAGTCGGGTTAAGCGGCCTCGGGCGGGGTGGCGAGTCGAGTGGGCGAACTGGAGGGTCGGGTCGGGCGGGACCATAACGTGTCCGTCCGGCCCCGCTGGGTAGAAGTCGGGGCGAATTGCCTGCAGCGGGTTTTGATTTTTTTTTTTTTTTTTTTTTAAAAAAAAAAAATTCACTAAATTAAAAATACTAAATTACTAACAAAGTAACATTAACATATACTTGTCATATAATCATATACATATACTATAATATTATAGACTTATAGTATTATAATTATAGTATTATACTCATATATATAATATATTTATAAACTATAAAGTATAAACTATAACAGTATAAACTATAAACTATAAAGTATAAACTAAATAATTAAACAAAGACAAGAAGAGTGTAAAAAAATATCCCAATGTTGTTTTTGTTCCTCTTATATTATTAATTATTTCATTGAAATATACAAGATTCAAAATTACAACATTGTAGTGTACTGTTGTTGAATAAAATTGCAAAAGACATAGAAAAATTAAAAAATTGAAATGAAATAAATTACCAATTTGAAAATATTTTTTCTAGTTTCTTTATAATTTCTTGTGGTTCTTCGGTTGAAATTGGTATATTTTGGTCAAATTGTTCCACGTCGCTACTCATGCCTTCAGATAAAATGTCGTTGTAGTTGTCGTCTTCTTCTT
Organism: Przewalskia tangutica; assembly: GCA_029844215.1. Classification (NCBI taxonomy): domain Eukaryota; kingdom Viridiplantae; phylum Streptophyta; class Magnoliopsida; order Solanales; family Solanaceae; genus Przewalskia; species Przewalskia tangutica. The sequence goes on along the minus strand of CM056726.1, from coordinate 125,531,362 downwards.
CGTTAATCTCTAGTTGACCGCACCTCCTTCGCTCCGCTCGTATCCAATCTCTGAATAGTACCGCCATCTCCAAGCTGTCTTCGGCTAATGAGTGTCTGTACTCTCCTATTTGAAATCGCTGCAGTAAAAGCGCTTCGAAGCGATTGATGACGCCAATGTTCAAAATATCTCGGTCATCATTGAAAGTGTCGGAAATGTCTTCTCATTCGGCTCCAATATTTCAAAAGTCTTCATTTCCTTCATTGATAAGCTGTGGTAAGGTAAATTACCCTGCAAAACAAAAACATCGAACTCGCTAATTTGGTTAGCACTGGTACCACCACACATTCTATTTCTGAGGCTTTCAATAGAACTAATACTACTAGCCCCAGAAACAGCATGCCTTTTTTTAGGATGTGTTGAAGAAGAAGAAGATGGTACAAAAGTCGGTTGGTTACTAGCACTTTCTTGCTGGTAATGCCGATATACTTTTTTGCATTCATCTTCTACGCTATTCAACACTTCTTCTAGCGTTAGTTCAATAGGTGGCTCAACATTTAAATTTTTAGGAGTTGGAGGTGGTAGTACGTCCATACAGTTATAAATATTTTCAATAAGACTTTTATAACCCTCTACTTTAATAGTCGGGTTTAATACAGCACCAATAATATAAATAGGGGGAATAGGAATAAAATATTTCTTTAATTTCATAAACATTTTTTTAATAGCTGCAGTATAGGCAGGTTTTTCCATATATTCTTTAAGAAGTAAAAATATTATAGCTATATAAAACAACATAGTTGAAATAGTAGGATAATATAAAGTAGAAAATTATTTTGTTGAAAATTTTCTAAAAATACAATAAGTTCTCTAATTTTCTCCCAATCATTATCCACAATCATATCATTTGAATTTTGATTATGGGCGTTAAAAAATAAAGTTATAGGTTTTCTATAGTCATAAGCAACAACTAGTTGGTCATATAAAGAATTCCACCTAGTTGGTACTTCTTCGGGAATTTTTCTATAAGATAGTCCACAATCGTGACAAGTTTTTTTTATATTCTTTTCTCTGTTGAATTCTATTATTTTTAAAAATAAAGTGTATAGCAAATTGTATTTTTTCAAGAATGTCTTGAAAAAGTGAAAGACCATCCTTTACAACTAAGTTATAAATATGACACGCACATTTGATATGAAAATGTTTTGGAAAAGACGGAGTTAAAACATCTCTTAAAATACTAATAGCAGAATTGTTAGAAGATGCATTATCTAATGTAATACTCATAACTTTATCGCTTATTAGTAATAATCGCAGATGAATAAATATTTTCAAATAAACTCATCAATTGCCTACTATCTATATATCTATATGCTAAAATACGTTTTGCATAGACCATTTATAATCTATCCAATGACAAGTTACCGTTAAATAATCATGGTCGTTAGTACTACGACCTATATCGAAGTTAGAGCGACTTTGCAATTTAAATGATATAATGCATAACGTAAATCGTTGATATTCATGCAAATTTAAATACATCTCTTTTAACAGTTGATCTAGGAAAACCTTTATAAGCGATTATACATATCTCTAATATAATGAATAAAACCAGAGATTCAGGAAATGAAAAAGGCAAACCCTCCACAAAGACTAATTTTGCTAGTGATTCCCTATCTTTATGTTTATCGTATTTAGTGGCTCTGACTCCCGGTCATAGGGTTAATTTGACCCGTGCTTTTTCCAAATAGCGTGAACCTTGTTAGATTGAGAGGACGCTTTCACCATTTTTTCAATCATGTATTGGGCGTGCAAGGCTTTGTGTTTTTGCATAGGTGTCTTCCTAAACCCCGTCCCACCATGACCTTGTCCATTTTAAAAGAATAAACATTTTTACAAGTTTTACATACAACTACTTGATTAGCTACGTCTCTGTCAAAATATTTCCATACAACTGATTTTAATGGTCGTTTTGCCGGACCTCGTCTCATAGTAGGGGGGATAGGAGGCATTTCACTAGTGGGTGTATCATCTTCATTAGTAGGTGTATCATCATCTAGGGTGTCATCTAAATTAAAATCTTCTTCAATTTGAGGATAATCATTTGTGTCAAGATCATATGGTATTTCAGGAAACATTTCAGGATCTATAAAATCATCTTGTCTAGGAATAGCTGAAACAGGAATACTAGAAGAAGTACTCTTGCCCTTGTTACCACCCCTACTAGAAGAAGCCTGACCCTTACTCTTACCCAACACGCCTCTTAGTCCTTTCATTTTAATTATGCTAATAAATAGTTAAAGATAATGAAATTAAATGTGCTAAATGAAATAAAGACAAAATAATAATTTAATGAGAGAACGAATGTACCAAACGCCGACGTAGAGTCGACGTGTAATCGAGAGGTTGAAAATTGAAACTTTGCTCGATAGATAATCCTCAAGCTAGTTGTCAACTTCACTCCCAATTCTCAAATTAATAAATAGATTGAATATGTAGACAATGTTGTATAGAGATTGATTGATAATTGATTGGAGAGTAGAAAGATTTGTGAAAATAATAAGAAGAGAAATGAGGTATTTATAGTTGAAAAATTGGGTTAAAGTGTAAATATAATAACTTAGGGGTTAAAAATAAATATAAAGGGGGTAGGGGGTTGGGGGAGGGGGGGAGTCCTAAAATGGTCGTTGTCAACGGCCAAATGTAAAATGGTAGTTGACAACCGCTATTTTCTCGCAGGGGCGGGGCGGGGTCGGGTCGAGGCACAGTGGTCGGGTCGGGCGGGACCAGACCATGTCCCGCCCCGGTTCGAGCCTTGGTCCGCTTTTCTTTTTTTATAAGCGGGTCGTCGGTGTCGGGGTCGGTCGGCTGGCGATTGGCGATACTAGATAAAATAGTAAAACATACTCTTTGACTCTTTGTTCACCAAAGTCAACAACATTCTTGGCTGGTATGCCCTTGGCGAAATCGAAATCGAGGGTGTAATAGACGAATTGGAAGAAGAAACGTCTTTCACTAGGTTGCAATAATTAAAAGAGTACTTTGTTATTACTATCTCAGAATTATTCTCACATTGATAAGATTATTTACCCTATCAAAAGAGTACTATCTCAGAGTTACTAAACTTAACGAAACAATAACACAGCAAAGGTTTTGGCATAACCTGTATTTTGGTTTGACATCAGGAGCACCTTTAGGCGCGCAATAGCAACATTGTCCAACGACTCAGATGCAGGAGGTGCAACAACATTAGCTGAGGTTTTATCTACTGACTGATTAGGCAGTTCTCCAGCTTCCTCTGAATTTAAAGCAAAAACCATAAATTAGTTTTATTAAGCACGAAATGTTCCCACTACCATATATACACGTAAATCTGTCGGAAAAATTACTACAATGATTTAAAGAAAATTGTAGCTTCTTAATAGTTTATTAACTATAGACAGCCAAATTTCTCATATCGCCATAAAACTGCTTGTTTTTGCAAAATATAGCACCAAGTCGTTATAGATGCCACAAGTTGATGTTAGAATTGATAGGATTCGGGAAATGTTAGAAGAGCCAGATTCAAAGGAACTAATTTACCTGCAATGCGTTCATCACATTATTTTATTAGCTTTGTAAACCTTGACTCTCCCGGTGCTAAACTAGCACCAGTTTCCAAAGCTACCTTTGCAGTTTGGTATTCTTCAAGCTTCATACAGGCCAACCTGGAAAAGTATCAAAAAAAGGGAAATTAATTCAACAACATAGGAGTATCTAATAAGACAAGCACCGATCCGTTGATAGTGGCCCAGTGGCCATTAGTCAAATTTGTGGTCTTAGGGTCACAAGTTCGATTCTCGGCGGATACGTTCTCCGGGGCATATGCCTCGGATTAAAGCCTGGTAGCTTAACCGCGCGGGCATGTTGCAGTGTGGGTTTGATTCCCTCCAGACAAGTCCTGTTAGGACGTCAGACCTTGTAGCATTGATCCGTTGATAGCGATCAGACACTGAATGCGGGGTGCACATCCCGCTATTTACCCGGCGATGGCGGCTAAGGACGGGTTCCATCGCCTCCAGGAGCCTAGTACCAGTACTTGTGCAGGTACTAGCGATATGGGGTACTAAAGTCACCCCGAGACCTGGATTATCAAAAAAAAACTGTAAAAAATTGTATCATATCACTTTGTCTTTGTTGTTTATCAAAGAAGAGCAGATAAAAGCTAAGAAGGTACTCCATCCGTTGCTTTTTACTAGTCCAGTATTGGTTCCATATCTTTTGACTGCAAAAAATCGTATCATTTCACTGCTTGAAATGGTTCCATATCTTCTGACAGATTTTGCTCTTATAAAACAGATGCTCCACATCCTCCTGGTCATGACTCACACAACAAAACAAATAGAGGGTAAATGGACATTGAAATTTCTCACTAAATTTAACCAAGAGTAAACACTTTGGTAAACAGGAGGTGCAACAAAGGATTAATAACCAAAGATTTCAGCATAAAATCATTGAACTTGGTTCAAACATTTTAACAAACACTTGGTGTACACAGCCTTATCCTTTTCAATTTCACAAACTTGAAGTGTCATAACCTTCTCCCAAACTTAAACAAACAAACCAACCATGGAAGAATAACTTTGGGTTACTCAAGACTTTACCCATGACATGACGTTTTAATTCACATCGACATACAATATTCAAACAAATTGGGTGGAGGTAATGGAGGAATTGGGTCATGAGGGAGATACAATATAGAGAGAATAAAGAAGAGGAAAACATACCTTGAATCGTTGGGCAGAAAATGAGAAATAGGCGAGCAAGGTCTGCATGCAGGTCACAAAAAGCGCCAGGAAATGAGAAATAGCGCCAAGATTGAGATTTCATCTCCATTCGGGCATCTGCTCATATAAAGATCTCCATATATTACTAAAGCTTTACCCGAAATTGGCGAGCAAGGTCTGTAACAGTGGAAAGGGGGTTGGAATCTTAGTAAAAAACGGTCTGTTGTTCGCTGGATATCACTGGAGGGACGAGGGAATCGTTTGAAGGTTAAAGATTAGGGCATCTATAGGGACTGAGTGGGTTTGGGAGTTAAATGGGAGTAGGGACGATCAGGTTGCTTGAGCTTGAATAATGGTCCACTCGCCATTAGTCAAATTTGTGAACTCAGGTCACAAGTTCGATTCTCGACGGATACGTTCTCCGGGGCATATGTTTCGTATTAAAGTCTGGTAGTTTAACCGTGCGGGCATGTTACAGTGTGAGTTTGATTCCCTCCAGACAAGTCCTATTAGGAGGTCAGACATTGTAGCATTGATCCGTTGGTAGTGATCAGACACTGAATACGGGTGCACATCCCGCGATTTACCCGGCGGTAGCGGTTAAGGACGGGTTCCATTGCCTCCAGGAGCCTAGTACCAGTACTTGTGCAGATACTAGCGATATGGGTACTAAGGTCACCCCGAGCAAAAAAAAAAAATGGACTGCTGCTTAGTCCGAAGTGGGAAATAAATACTAAATTTACACACATAATTGATACTTAAAATTATATGTAATATATATTAGAATATTTTGCTGAATGAAATAGCAAAATAGTATCAAATATTATTTAAAAATATTTTTTGACTTGTCCCAACTGTTGATTTATATTTTTATATATAGTTTACGTTAATATTTTTACAGAATTTTTGATATTTTATTTTTTATAATATTAAAACGATAATGTTTAGTTTGTTCGTATTAAAAATAATTTTAAAAAAATAAAATAAAATCGTGTAAGTCTTAATTTGAATTTAAAAAGTATAAAATAAATAATAAAAACGATGTCGTTTTAAACAGTCAAACGCGTCATTTTTGTTTCTCAATTTAAAACACAAGTCACTTATTTATGTGACATTTTACAAAACTGTCACACAAACGTCATAAATAAATGACATTTAAAAAACCGTCACACAAATGTCATAAATATATGACACTTAAAAAATTTGTCACATAAATATCGAGAAAAAATATAAATTTAATAAAAAGATGTGACACTTGCATTTCTGTCATATGTGAACTGTCATCGTAGTCTGTTTTTTGCGGTGGTCAGACAAACCAACACAAGTTGTTGGACAGGTACTCAATGACGCCATCATGGAAAATGCAGCAACCACAGTAGGATTCTATGTACAATATCCTAAGCATTTTTATATGTTTCATGTCCTCTTTGCCGAAGCATATTCTTTTATCGTATCTAAAGTCTAAACCATATTGCTTCCACTGTCTTGGTCCCCTGATAAAAAAGATCATTATTAATTTACAAAGTATTGTTGGAAATTTATTAACGTGGAATAAAGTTTATCTTACTATTTATGACTCGAATAATTGGGGGTCCGACGTCGGAAACGTCGTTTCCGATATACGTGCACACGTTGTACCAAAGATCGTAAATTTTCTTAGTGAAAGAGATATTGGTACGTAAACAAAATGTTTGAGACATGAAATGATAGACAGTTGTTGGCCAAATAACGAGTGTTTCACGTTAGTAAATGAAGGAAGAAGTATATGACGTGTAAAAGATGAAATGAGTCGAAAATCGTCGCGGCACAGCCCCGTCGGAGCCGCGCTTTAGTGTCTGATGGTTACTGGATCTCAGGCGTCGCGGCGCCTCCCAGGCAGCGCCGCGACGTTTCGGATGAAGAATGGTCGACGAGAAGCTAAAAAGTTTCTGACTCTTGGGCTGGTTTGGAGCATTGATTCTCCTTTACTTGGCACATGACTTCATCCATTATTTGGCTGATTAAAACCTCTCAATAAGTGTCATTACATAGCTATTGAATGTCATTAGTTGGCTAGTTGAGAGGCAATCCTTCTTACACTATAAATTGAGGACTTGTCTCAATTGGAAAATGCACCAAACTCAGATTTTCTGATATTCTTCTCTCTAAGCAATCTCTCGCACACTCAGAGGTTCTTCTTTTAGTAAACATTTGAGTTTTCTTTGCTCACTTGTTTGTTGCTGTTTTATCTTCGGAGATAAGTTGTCAATCACCGTAAAATGATATATACGGGGCAATATTGTCTTAAGGACAGAGTGCTAACACTCGACTCAACAAATTCCTTGTTGTAGTTTACCCTTTTGTTCTTGTTCCAGTTTATAATATTTGTAACAATTGCTTACTTCCCGTTTTCTTGTAATCATCATTGTACTCACAATCTTAAGACAATATATTGGTTGTAAGTCATAATTAGACTAACCACAATGACTTTAACTTCATTATTATTCCTAGCCCTTAGACTTAGTTAAGACTTTATACAGTTACAATCTGATATACATAGCTCATTCAACGTCTACCTTCCCAATAGAAACACTATCACATGTTCTTTACTAGACTCGTTACCCAATCACATGGTCATTTATTAGACAACACATAAATGCACATAACTTTCTTAGATTTAGACAATAGTACTGACATATTGACATTTTCGATCATAGTAGTAGTTGACATCAAATACTTATACTTACATAATATAAACCACGAAAACTCATATACAAGAAATTAAGACAGTCGTGGCAACCAATTCAATTTAAACAAATCAAACCATTTATCCAAATGTTCACGAAGGTCAGCCTGATCATGTCAATAATCATGATTCAATAGAATCAATCCAATTCCCAAGAATTCACAGAGACAAGCCCAATCATGACAATCAACCCGATTAATAGAATCAATCTAATTTTCAAGTATCCATAGAGACAAGCCTAATCATAGCAATTAATCCACAATACCAATCAATAGATAATCAATGCAATGAGATGTGTATGATATGAATGCTATGAATAAGTCAGGTACCTTTTCCTGCAGTATACAATACATCAAGTATTTATTATTAACGTACACCCATGGGGGACCCGTGAAGTCAGTATATTCCTCCAGAATTTCACATCGGAGCCCAACTCTTTGCTGAATAATAAATGTTGCAGGTGTGCAACCCACTCTATCACGTATTATCATACCCATTGTGGCGTGCTACCCGATCCATCTGTAACATCATACCCATATTGCATGTAATCTGATCCATCTGTAATATTATCATCATCTCAATATTGCCAATAAGCACGTTTGCCTTTCCGGTCTCTTGGACCCACAACATTTTCATATCACTCTCATATTAATATCATCAGAACCATGAGTGTATGAATACAAATGACAAGGCAAGACAAGACAAGAAATCAGAATGTAGGAGATGCAACCACATTTAGGAGATGAATATCACATGCTTTCAGAGTTCAACAACAAGTAATCCAAGTAAATTAGGATATCATATCAAAGCATGTGTAATTAATAAATAAGAAAATGTCAAATATGACGACGGGCCCACATAATGGAGACAAGCCCAAATAACAACAGTCAGAATCAACTTAAGGTTGATTCTCCAAATCACCCAATAACACAGTTCAACACCGGTACTCACCCAAGAGTTCATCACAACCGCTAAGGTGAGACCCCCAAACACACACAATACCCCTCAACATTTATAACTACTATGTACTTCTATCGGAGTCTAAAAAAACTAACATGTAGCCTACCTCATTGCCAAACAGAGTCACGAACCGTCAAGCCGAAGCCTTTCTGTTACGAAATGTCTCTAAAAGATGAAAGTCTATAAAATATGAATTCTACGATAATATATGAATCCATGGACACTCATTTTGTCATATTTTTACCCAAAATCTTAAAATGGACCCAAAATAGTCAAACCCGAGATCCAAAAGCAAAACTATAATTTTATTGAAAAATCGGTTTCAATATAGTTAAAATAGTGCTCTATGAGTTTAAAGGAGTCCAATGATACATATCTTGCTATACTTTAATTCAAAAATAAAAAATGAACCAAAAAAGTAACCCTGAGCCCCAAGGGCAAAATTAGAATTTTATTTAAAAATCGGATTGCCCATAACTTATATAGTATAGAACCAAAAAATTCATTCAAAAAACCTTCATTTTGATCCTCAAATCCATGATTTACCACTTTTCCATTTTTGAGTTTTAAACCCCAATTTTCCCCAACTAAATTCGGATAAATCGATAACCAACAAAAATAAATTTGAGGAAACATCAAAATAAAGGTTAGATACATACCCCATTATTGATACAAGAACAACGCCATAAAAATTACCTCAATCGAAGCTCTAGAACTCAAGATATGATGAAACTACCAATTAGACGAAGTCTGAGTTTTTAACACCGCGATTTCCACTTCTGTGACCACCGCATTAGCGACCGGATTTTCTCATATGCGACCACACCATAAGCTAGCAATTTTTTCTGACACTAAAATGATCGTAATTCCCTCATACCATGTCGAAATTCGGCGATTCAAGTTGATACGACTCACAAATTTTGATACGCATCTATTTGAACAATAAAAACTCAATTCCAACATCAAAGCGTCAAATTCAAGTGACTTATATCAATGACTCAAACATCTAAACTTGATCAAACGAAGTCCAAATTCAATTTCGAAAGTTCCTACAAGTCACAAATGATCATATGAAGCTGCTCGAACTCTCCAAACACCCAAATGGGCTATCTTGACACGATTTTGATCGTGGTCAACTTCAAATTATTTCAAAAGTTAGTTTCTCAACCAACCACCTAAATCACACCCGAACTTCTCGGGAACCGAAACAACGACTCGACTAAATCATAAATCACATTTCGGACCTAATGGAATCGACAAAACTTTGAAAAAGATTCATTTACCCCCAGTGTTGACTTTGGTCAAACTTCATTATTCTTAACTTAAGGATTTCTAAAATATCCTTTTCCTTATCCAAAACTCATCTGAAAGTCTCGAAAATAGCATCACTCATCCCCACAAGTTATAAACATCGATATGAAGCTAATTGAACCAACAAATTTTGAATTTGAGTCTTATTTCTTCTTGTGTTCATCTTTTCACCTTAAATAGACATATTAAATGCTAAACCCGATTTAATTGTCAAAACACAATCAAACGAACTCCAAAATTAGCTTCATCAATTTCTCAAAGTCATAAATAATATTTCAAATCTAACAAAATATTCAGATCGCCAATTATAGCACACTTTCCTAAAATAAATAATTTATCCCAATAATTAAATGCCAGAATTTTCAAAGTGAAACTTTCTCTTAGAGTGACCAAATGACATTCATTTGACTTAAAATTTTGCAAGCAAGTTAAATATTCATTTGACTTAAAAATGAATTTTTAAAGACTCAGTTAGTTACTACTCTTTCTTTAATCATATATATAAAATGTAATTTTGATAAAAAAATGGAATTTGGGCTCAATTTAATGGCAAAAGTTAGCTCATGTGGTGAATATTGTATACATTTATATAAGTAGACGATAAAGAAATAGAATTTGAGTTTAAATCAACCTAAAAGTTAGCTCATAAGGTGAAGATTTCTCAAGATCAATATAAGGAGACCAAATTCCAGTTAACCCATCGAAACTCAATAAAAATTTACCATAAAAATATTTCAGTATTTTGCAAACACTGAAATTCATTACTTGCGGATAGTGAATTATTGAAAATTTCGTTTGAGAAGTAATTAAAGTGAAATGATCCGAACAAATTTTCAACAGATTTTCTAAGTGAAATCACATCCAAAACCTAGTTTTGAATATGGCTCCTGAATCTACAAAATAAATGACTCTGTTTTCTTGGTCGATGTCTAGTGAGTCGAGATAGGAAAACTGTGTGCCCTCAAAGCTAGTAACAAGCACTCCACACCAATAGTCCACGATATGCATTCAGGACCGTTCCTATACTTTTTAAGGGTTCGGTGCGAAAAATAAAAAGAGACATTTTTTTATTTACATAAAAAATTAAAATTAACTAATTAATTAATATTAAAACAATTATTGATCAAAACATCAAATAAATGTATAGTAAACACTATATTCGATTCAATATTTTCAAATTCAATACAATAAATAATAATGCTACGAAAGAGATACCTTAATGTCATTACATGAAATATTTATAAGAAAAACTATCATTATATCAGACATAGAAAATTGATATCATTGCATTTTTATCTGTAAAGTCATAAACAATCTTTCATAATCAAGAATGTCTGGACAAATCTATCTAATGCCCCTCTTTGAGTCTTGATGAACTCTTCTTCGTGTTTTTTTTTTACGTTTTTAATGTCCAAACGAATATTTTCGGGTATGAGGCATTTGTAATCTCCTATTGAAACAAAAATCCTATTGAAACAAAAAGATAACCCAAATTTAATGTAATCATGTGAAATACAAGTCATCCGTTACATACATTACCAATAAAAGTAATGTAAAATCTAAGATAAATACAATTAATTTAATGTAATATTGAGAACCCTAAATTAAATATAATATTTTGAGATTTGAGAAATTTGAAACCCTAAGCAAAATGGAATAAACCTTGATGCAATCAATCCATGTTAATGGTGAATTAGAACAAAATAATTCTCAAAACAATAACTTACGAAAAAAATCTTTACTTGGAAGTTGAGATTTCTACAATAATTAATAGGGGATTTTTTTTTTGGATTGTATTTGTGGTGTTTTTAAATAGGGAGGGGGCTGTCACGACCCGACCCCGGGGCCGCGACTAGTACCCTACTGGGGTACCCTGTCAGGTATATGTCAGAGAATAGCAGCGGAACATAACACAACACATAACTTCATAAAAAGGGTAAGTCATAACTGGCCAGCCGATAAGGCTGCCTTCCATAAACATACTTAAACAAAGTATTTGTAATACAACTGGTTCTTATAGCCCAAAATATATAGGTGGCCACAGACCTCTAAAGATAACAACTGTGGCGGGACAGGGCCCCGCCATACCCCTGAATATACACAATGTCTATAACATCAGGGAAAGACCGTACCAACAAAATAAGCTTCCGGAGGGATGGAGCTTCTGACACCGGAACAATGATCCTAGGAACGAGGATCCACAATCTTCTTACCCTTACCTGCGGCATGAACGCAGCCCCCGAGGAAGGGGGTCAGTACACAATATGTACCAAGTATGTAAAGTCGAAAATATCAGAATGATAATAACATAGTTTAAAAGTAAATCGTAGTCATGGAAGATAGTCAAAATACCTTTTCGTGCCTTACTAACAATGAGAGTGACACGTATAGATATAGAAAATACGGCATAAAATAGGGGTCTCATGATCACAACCGGATACCGCGCCCGTAGTATCAATAAGCACTCCTACTCCTGGGACTATTTCACCCGCATAAGCCTCACAAGGACTCGCATGAGGTATTCCTCGCATCGTGGGTAGCAAATCCACGGAACAGGTGGTATAACGTCTTGGGGGTTTTCCCCTCATTTATACTCTTACCCTGAAGCAGATGGTATAACGTCTTGGGGCTTGCCCTCATTTATACTCTTACACTGAAGCAGATGGTATAACGTCTTGGGACTTGTCCCTCATTTATACTCTTACACTGAAGAAGGTGGTATGACGTCTTGGGGCTTGCCCTCATTCATACTCTTACCCTGGAGAAGGTGGTATAACGTCTTGGGGCTTGCCCCTCATTTATACTCTTACCCTAGCTCAAATAGTCATCATATCATAATAATAATAAGTTAAGAAAAATTTATAACTTCTTTTCAGTCTTGTTCACATACTCTCTCATTTTAGTTTACTTAAGGCACTTAACCATATCTTTAATAAAAGAACACCGGGAATTTAACCCAAGTACTACATACTCCAACTCTTTCAAAAGTGACTCTTCTTATACATAAAACCTTTTGGCAATTGGTGCCTTTAAACCAATTTGCCTTTCATAACTCAAGTCATTTGCCCTTACTTATCTTACTTAGAGTAAATCTCTTCTCATTAACCTTTTATCAAGTTAATAAACCAACTTCCCATAAAGTTGTCTTATTAACCTTATACTTTAGTAAAATCATACTTTTCCCTTAACCAAGGGACTTTTACATTTTTAAAACGGACAAGTCATTTTATACTCAAACAAGTAAGAACACCAAATCTTGTACGTCCACCGTACTACATAGTTTCATCTATTCATGCTCAAGAGATAGGAAAGCTTCACATACCTCTTTGGTCAATCCTCTTGCCAAGTCCAAACTACCGCAAGTAATATTCAACCTAAAATAATCATGATACGCTTGTTAACCTCTAATCTCAAGTAGAACAATCCAAGTTCTAAGTCACTAAATTCTATGGAAAATTGGGCAGCATTTCCCTTGTTTCTACTCACTTTGCCACCTTTTCTCAAGGCCGAATTTATCATCCAAACACCACAATTAAGGCTCAACAATCCAACATTTTAAAGGGGATTACACATCCAAACTTGGGTGTGTAAAATTCTGCCCCACTAGTTACAACAATTTACTTATCACTTCTAAGGTAGTTTTTAGGCTACAACATGCTCATAATCACTTCTTAGCCATTTCTTTCATACCCAAACCACATTTCTAACATGCAAAGATTCTAGAAGCATTATTTACTACCACAAGTTCTTTCTTCTAAACACGCAACACTTAGAACTAATTCTAAAGGAAGAAATGTTACCTTAAAGTTTTAGCCAAAACTTATTCCAACTATTGCTAGCTTCCTGCCAAGAACACCACCACAACAATGTCAACAAGCTAACCACAAGCTTCCTTTTCTAGCTCTTAACTTTCAGATTTTTCTTGGGTTTTCTTAGAGAGAGGAGCAGATTTTAGAGAGGAGAGAGAGTGTGAAGATGAAAGATGGGAAGAATGACCAAGTCTTGGTCAATATATTGCATGTAGAGAAAATCAGATGGGGACACTTGACACCCTCCCATGGTCTCTTTTAAAACAAAAATCGGACTTTCTAAGTTTTTCCGCCCAAATTTCCCGCCTCGGCCAGCGCTCGCTTCCAAGGCGCTGCCAAACTTCATGCTCTTCGAACTTTCGCGCGGCCTGCTTATCCGGGCCACGCTGCAACTTCGCGACCCTTTCAGAACATTAGCGCCATGCTCAGATCCGAGCGCGCTGCGCCGCCGCGGAACACATTTCGTCCGATCACGACCGAACTTGTAACCCTCATAACTTTCTACTCCGACGCCCTATCGATTTAGCGGTTGGTTGCGTTGGAATCTAGACTCAACGAACTACGCCCTAGGCCTTTGAAACACTTAGGAACTCTCAATATTCCGGGTCATAACCCGCCTCAAAGTTGACTAAAAACCCGTCCGGAACAATTTGTCAACCTATCCTTAAAAATTTTAAGTCTTACATACTTTCGTACGCTCTCGTACGTAGGGTCAGAACTACGGGGTATAACATTCTCCCCCCCTTAGAAACATTCGTCCCGAATGTTCCTTCTAGGCTTACTCAAATCACAACATCGACATAGACCCTCTTAACTATTCATTCGTAAAGAAAAGAAGCTCCACGAGCCACAACATACAGAAGCGTAAATTCTAAATCAAAACTAACAAGCAGGAAAGTAGGTTACCTGGAGGTATAGGGAATAAGTGAGGATACTTCTTCATCATGTCATCCTCTGCTTCCCACGTCATTTCCTCCCTGTTTTCGTTCCGCCATAGGACCTTGACGGAAGCCACGTCTTTCGTCCGAAGTCGTCTAACCTGACGATCGAGTATCGCTATGGGACTCTCCTCATACGATAACTCCTCTGTTACTTGGACATCCTGAACCGGGTGCACTCTAGATGGATCTCCAATACATTTCCGCAACATGGACACATGAAAAACTGGATGCACCGCCTCCAAATCGGACGGAAGATCTAACTCATAGGCAACCTTGCCTACCCTACGACAATCGATACGCCCGATGTACCTTGGGCTAAGCTTCCCTTTCTTTCCAAATCTCATCACGCCCTTCATGGGCGATACCTTTAGGAAAACCCAATCATCTATCTCGAATTCCAAGTGTCGACGCCGATGATCTGCATACGACTTCTGCCGACTCGAGCGCTAACAACCGCTCTGGATAAGCTTCACCTTATCCATCGCACTGGACTAAGTCCGCCCGACTAATCAACTTCTCCCACTCGAACCAGCCTATCGGTGACTCGCACTTCCTCCCGTATAAGGCCTCATAAGGCGCCATCCGAATCTTGGAATGGTAGCTATTATTATACGCAAACTCCACGAGAGGCAAGTGATCCTCCCACTACCCGGTCAATAACACAAGCCCGCAAAGATATCCTCGTTGCGGATAGTGCGCTCGGCTGTCCGTCTGTCTCGAGGATGAAACGCCGCATCGAGACTCACCTGTGTCCCTAACCCTTCTGAAAAGACCTCGAGTTAGCCGAACCGGGCTCTCTATTCGATATAATCGACACCGACCCCGTGCGGTCTCACAACCTCTCTAATATATAATCTGGCATAGTCCTCGGTGAACGCTGCTCGATCGGAAGAAAGTGGTGATTTCGTCACAACTCGACAATCACCCAAATGGAATCATGCTTCTCGAGTGGTGGGTAGTCCCGTAATAAAATCCATATTTATCACCTCCCACTTCCAAGTTGGAATATCAATGGCTCGCAATGACCACCGCTTCGTGCTCAATCTTAACTCACGACAATTCGCATCGCCACGAACTCCGCAACGCCCCTCTTTAGGCCATCCCACCAATACACGATTCGAGGTCATGGTACATCTTAGTCGACCGGATGAATAGAATAACGAGCACCGCGTGCCTCCCCAAAATCTGGCGACGAAGTCTGTCACATCGGGAACACACAACCGCCTCGAATCTTAGCACCCCATCAGCGCTACCTCAAATAGACTCTTCCCTTCGGAGAGTCGCATCTCTGCATCGTACCAAAATCGGATCCTCATACTGCCGCCTCCTTACCTCCTCGATGATAAGACTCGCAACCTCTCGAACCCGAATTCCTCACTATCGAATCAACCAAACGAACCCCAAGGCTCGCTAATCGATGTAACTCTGACCATATCCTCTTCTCTGGCCGACATCGCATGCACTACCCATAGATCTGCGACTGGCGGCATCCGCAACCACATCGCCTTCCCGGGTGGTATAGAATATCAACATCGTAATCCTTAAGTAGTTCCACCACCGCCTCGCCAAGTTCAGCTCCTCGGTGAAGATGTCGAGACTCTTGTGGTCCGTGTAAATGTCCACATGAACTCCATATAAATAATGCCTCCGCATCTTCAAGGTATGAATCATGCCGCTAACTCCAAGTCATGTGTGGGATAGTTCTTCTCATGCTTCCTAAGCCGCCGAGATGCATAAGCTATAACCTTGCCGTCGCATCAAGACGCACTCCAAGTCCGACACTGGCGTCACAATAAACCACATAACCATCTAAGCCCTCCGGAAGAGTAAGAATGAGGCGGTCGCCAACTTCTCCTTTAGCAACGGAAACTTTCCTCACAAGTATCCGTCCATCTAACGTAGCGCCTTACGAGTCGGCTTAGTCAAAGTCTTTGAAATAGAAGCAAACTTCTACAAACCTCCGATAATAACTCGCCAGCCCAAAGCTGCGCACCTCCGTCGGCGTAGTGGGTGCAGGCCAAGTCTCGATCGCTTCAATCTTAGTGTATCAACCGAATACCATCGGCCCAGATAACATGCCCTAAGAAAGCCACCGGCTAGCGAACTCGCATTTCGAGAACTTGGCATACAATCGCCGGCCTCGGAGGACTCCAATACCGCCTCAAATGACCAGATGCTCTCGCTCGCGCACGAATACACCAAGATATCATCAATGAAAACTATAACGAACATATCCAAGAATGGCTCGAACACCCTATTCATCAAATCCATGAATACTTCGGGCGCTGTCAAACCGAAAGACATCACTCAACTCATAGTGCCCATACCGGTCCCGAATGCGCTTTCGATATCCGCTTCTCTAACTCGCACTGATGGTAACTGCATCGCAGTCTATCTTGAAAAACACTTTGCACTCGCAATCGTCAAACAAATCGTCAATCCCGGGAGGGATATCTATTCTTGATAGTTACCTTGTTCACCGTCAGAATCAATACACATACGCAGGCCCCATCCTTCTTTTTACAAATAACACCGTGCTCCCTGCGAGAAACACTCGCCTAATAAAGCCTTTCTCCAATAAGTCTTTCACCGGTCCTTCAATTCCTTCAACTCTGCAGTGCCATCCTATATGGCGGAATAGATATCGTCGAGTATCCGCGCCAAATCAATGCAAACTCAATCTCCCTTTCGGAGGATACCCAAGCTCATCCGGGAATACATCCGAAACTCTCTAACGATCGAATCGATCAAGGTCCTGATTACGCCTCGATGTCGAATACCCAACCATATGGTAGATAGACCCCTTCCGCACCATCTTCCTAGCCTTGAGGTAAGAAATAAACTTACCCCTCGGCGACGCTGTATTCCCCTTCCACTCGATAACGGCCACGAAACCGAACCGAACTAGTCTCTCTCTACAGTCCACATTGGCGTAGCAAGATGCTAGCCAATCCATACCCATAATCACATCAAAGTCTGTCATATCCAACTCTATCAAGTCGGCTAGGGTCTGACGACTATCTATAGTCACGGGGCATGCCTTATACACTCGCCGCTACATCGACCGCCATCGCGTAGCCACCTCGAAAGGTCTTATGGACTCGCTCTATCCCTATTCTACCGCAATATGAGGAGATATGTAGGACAAGGTAGAACACGGATCTATCAAAGCATATACATCACAAAGAAGAAACCAATAATGTACTCGGACGACATCCGCGACGCCTCCCGGTCCCGCTGACCGACATAGCATATACGCGCTCGAGGACCGCTAGAATCGAACCCCTACCACGACCTCCGCCGCGCTCGGACCCATAAGTACCTCGCCTCCGGGCGCCTAACCATCAAGATGAAGATTCAAAGAATCGATCCCGCCGGTGAACTGGGCTCCCGCCAAGCGACGGACAATCCTTCGGGATGGCCTCGCTACAAGAGTAACAAGCTCCCGAACCCCTACGACACTCGCCGATTGAGACCTACCACATCGAGCGCACCAAGATGAGGGTGGTCTCGATTGCGTTGGTCTCGCCTCGAAACTCAAGTCCCGAGCGCCGACCGCCCCGACAACCTCGCTGACGATTCTCCCGCCGAAATCGAGAAGGGGCACTCAGGCCGGCCGGAATGTGGACCTATTCTCGCCGCCGAGGTTGCCCGCCTCGAACCGCCCGAGACCTCGCTGCCTCGCCCTCTCGGCCGACCCATATCTAGCCGATCTTGCCTCTCTGCCCTCAATCCTCGCAGACGCTGCATCCTCGAAATATCCATCCTCGTCAAGAGCCACCCCCAAGCATGCAGAGTGCGTGACGGCCTAGCCCCATCACGTATCTATGAACCCCGCTCGCCATATCGCCTACAATGGTGTGTGCATATCCGCCGCGAGTCAAACTCCAGTCAGACTCTCGATAGTCCTCCCGCCCCGCCTCAAGGTCAAGAACCTATCTACACGGGCTCTCCTCACCTCCGGGCAAGAAATGGTCTAGAACGCTCGTGAACTCCTCCCAATCACCGGAAGCGGCATCCTCGCCTCGACAATACCCACGACTCAAACCAGTTCAACGCAATATCACGTAATCCTAAGAAGCTAGTATAATGCACTCACCGATGCCCTAAGAACTCGCATGGTCCGTCAGAATCGCTTGACAAATTCTCGCGATCTCATCAAATCTCGAACCATAGAACTCGTGGGTGACAACCAAGAAATCCCGAATCAGAAATCGTCGGCTTAGGTTAGCCGCCGCTTCGCCGGCCGCCGCTACTATGGCCGGTCAAGAATCG
The DNA here is from genome assembly GCA_029844215.1 of Przewalskia tangutica. Lineage (NCBI taxonomy): Eukaryota > Viridiplantae > Streptophyta > Magnoliopsida > Solanales > Solanaceae > Przewalskia > Przewalskia tangutica. The sequence goes on along the minus strand of CM056726.1, from coordinate 125,512,596 downwards.
ACTGCTCGTAATCTTCAGATCGTTCTCGATCGCGAGCCGAGGCTCCTGCATCATGGCTCGATGAGCCGCGTCCGCCGAACTCGGCTGAGGCCGGGCGACGACGTGGAACTCGCCGCCTAAACATCATCTCTCGTAAGGATTGGGCCTCGGCCTCGTGATTCTCCGCCCCCACTAGCAAAGACTCTCACCGCTTTGCCCTTCGGGCCGCGGTGCCATGCGAGGCATAATCGATACATAAAGGAAAACATCGTGGAGATTCAACCTATAACTCACTCTATTGCACGATCTTAGAGTGAAAGAATGGAAACCAATCCTAAATATCTCAGCCTCACGATTATAGATGTGTGCACGACACACCGATAATCAAGACTCTACTAGACACCTGCCTGGACACTTTCCGAGGACTAATCGCTCGATACCACTTTTGTCACGACCGACCGGCCGCGACTAGTACCTCATCGGGTACCGCCGTATATGTCGAGAATAGAAATGAACATAACACAACACATAACTTCATAAAAAGGGTAAGTCATAATCGCCACCGATAAGGCCGCTTCCATAAACATACTTAAACAAAGTATTTGTAATACAACCGGTTCTTATAGCCCAAAATATATAGGTGGCCATGCACTTAAAGATAACAATGGCGGGACAGGGCCGCCATACCCCGAATATACACAATGCCTATAACATCGTGAGGAAAGACCGTACCAACAAAATAAGCTTCCGGAGGGATGGAGCTTCTGACACCGGAACAATGATCCTAGGAACGAGGATCCACAATCTTCTTACCCTTACCTGCGGCATGAACGCAGCCCCCGAGGAAGGGGGTCAGTACACAATATGTACCAAGTATGTAAAGCTGGAAAATACTGTAATGATAATAACATAGTTTAAAAGTAAACTGTAGTCATGGAAGATAGTCAAAATACCTTTTACTGTGCCTTACTAACAATGAGAGTGACAAGTATATATATAAAATACTGCATAAAATAGGGGTCTCATGATCACAACCGGATACCGCGCCCGTAGTATCAATAAGCCCTCCTACTCCTGGGACTATTTCACCCGCATAAGCCTCACAAGGACTCGCATGAGGTATTCCTCGCATCGTGGGTAGCAAATCCACGGAACAGGTGGTATAACGTCTTGGGGGTTTTCCCCTCATTTATACTCTTACCCTGAAGCAGATGGTATAACGTCTTGGGGCTTGCCCTCATTTATACTCTTACACTGAAGCAGATGGTATAACGTCTTGGGACTTGTCCCTCATTTATACTCTTACACTGAAGAAGGTGGTATGACGTCTTGGGGCTTGCCCTCATTCATACTCTTACCCTGGAGAAGGTGGTATAACGTCTTGGGGCTTGCCCTCATTTATACTCTTACCCTAGCTCAAATAGTCATCATATCATAATAATAATAAGTTAAGAAAAATTTATAACTTCTTTTCAGTCTTGTTCACATACTCTCTCATTTTAGTTTACTTAAGGCACTTAACCATATCTTTAATAAAAGAACACCGGGAATTTAACCCAAGTACTACATACTTCAACTCTTTCAAAAGTGACTCTTCTTATACATAAAACCTTTTGGCAATTGGTGCCTTTAAACCAATTTGCCTTTCATAACTCAAGTCATTTGCCCTTACTTATCTTACTTAGAGTAAATCTCTTCTCATTAACCTTTTATCAAGTTAATAAACCAACTTCCCATAAAGTTGTCTTATTAACCTTATACTTTAGTAAAATCATACTTTTCCCTTAACCAAGGGACTTTTACATTTTAAAACTGACAAGTCATTTTATACTCAAACAAGTAAGAACACCAAATCTCACGCCCACCGCACTACATAGTTTCATCTATTCATGCTCAAGAGATAGGAAAGCTTCACATACCTCTTTGGTCAATCCTCTTGCCAAGTCCAAACTACCGCAAGTAATATTCAACCTAAAATAATCATGATACGCTTGTTAACCTCTAATCTCAAGTAGAACAATCCAAGTTCTAAGTCACTAAATTCTATGGAAAATTGGCAAGATTTCCCTTGTTTCTACTCACTTTGCCACCTTTTCTCAAGGCCGAATTTATCATCCAAACACCACAATTAAGGCTCAACAATCCAACATTTTAAAGGGATTACACATCCAAACTTGTGTGTAAAATTCTGCCCCACTAGTTACAACAATTTACTTATCACTTCTAAGGTAGTTTTTAGGCTACAACATGCTCATAATCACTTCTTAGCCATTTCTTTCATACCCAAACCACATTTCTAACATGCAAAGATTCTAGAAGCATTATTTACTACCACAAGTTCTTTCTTCTAAACATGCAACACTTAGAACTAATTCTAAAGGAAGAAATGTTACCTTAAAGTTTTAGCCAAAACTTATTCCAACTATTGCTAGCTTCCTTGCCAAGAACACCACCACAACAATGTCAACAAGCTAACCACAAGCTTCCTTTTCTAGCTCTTAACTTTCAGATTTTTCTTGGGTTTTCTTGAGAAGGAGGGCATTTTGCAGAGGAGAGAGTGCCAAGATGAAAGATGGGAAGAATGACCAAGTCTTGGTCAATATATTGCATGTAGCAGAAAATCAGACGATGGGGACACTTGTCACCCTCCCATGGTCTCTTTAAAACAAAAATCAGACTTTCTAAGTTTTTCCCAAATTTCGCCTCGGCGCTGCCTGCTTCCGTGCGCGCTGAAACTCGCGGCTCTCGAACTTTCGCGCCACCTGCTATCCCGGCGCGTACTGCAACTCTGCGACCTTCAGAACATTAGCGCGCGCCCGTGATCCGAGCCGCGTGCCGCTTTCGCCGAACACATTTCGTCCGATCACAAGACCGAACTTGTAACCTCATAACTTTCTACTCCGACGTCCTATCGACGAACGGTTGGTTGCGTTGGAATCTAGACTCAACGAACTACGCCCTAGGCCTTTGAAACACTTAGGAACTCTCAATATTCCGGGTCATAACCCGCCTCAAAGTTGACTAAAACCCGCCCGGAACAATTTGTCAACCTATCCTTAAAAATTTTAAGTCTTACATACTTTCGTACGCTCTCGTACGTAGGGTCAGAACTACGGGGTATAACAGGGGCGTCGGGCGACTGGTTGGGTTGGAGACTTGGAAAGCCAATGAATATTTATTTTTTTGTTTAAAGAGGGAGGTGGACCTGTTTTTTTGTTTAAAAAGATAGTAAAAAGGGCAGGCGATGACTTGTAACTTGAGCCTAAATTTGTTTAAAGAGGGAGGGGGCCTTTTTTTTGTGTTTTTTTTTTTAAAACTTTTGTGATGTTCATTGGATTCGAACACATAACCTATCACTAGGAGATGACTTTCGAAAGGAGCCCTCAATCACTAAGCTACATATCTTACTGATAAGATTAGTGACGTTTTTAATACATATCTTAATATTTGAAACATATAAAATAAAAATAAAAATTGCAGGCGAGCCCACACGGGGGCAATCGCTGTGTGGCACCACCTTGATCGCCTTGTGGCGGCCCTGTATGCATCAATTATATAGAGGTCACCAGTTTTGTAGTAAAATCCAAGGTCATACAGTCTACCACCTATTTGTTGTGATATTGGTTCATTTGTTTCATCACATCTTTCCTTGGTCCTAAATATGCATTGACAAAAATTATTGACAAGGAAAAAAATATGTTGGAAATTGTAACAACCCGTTCGGTCGTGTTAGACTCCTTATCTTATTTTACTCAAAAACCCTTCACGTGGTACCTCTTCGATGTATATGACTTGGGGGGATCGCATACTTTCCGAGGTAAATTGAAAATGTTTCAGGAAGAAAATCTAAAGTTAAAAGTTTCTTGAGTTTTGAAATTTAATAGTTTGACTAATAATTGACTTTTTAGTAAACGCATCCATATCCGAGTTTAGTCGATTCCATTAGGCCTGCAACGTCATTTATGACTTAATTGAGTCTTTGGTTCACGTCTCGAGACATTCAGTTGTGTTTTGGGTATTTGTTTGTCTTAGATTAAAAGTTAAGAGATTTTGTAGAAAAATGTGTCATGATGATGTTGGATCAGTATTTTGAGTGCGCAAGCAAGTTTGTAGCATCGATTATAGTCTAGTAGCATATTTTATTTGTGTCCGAAAAATCTCGGATGAGTTTTGGGTGCTGAGTCAAAATTGGAGAGTTTTTGGGCCTTGCTGGTTCTGGTGTGCCGCTTTTGCGGTAGTTTGGCGGCATTTGCAATGTCATAATTGCGACATTTGACCGGTGGCCGATGGGCGGGCCGCCCATCGGATCGGGGCCGGCGGGATCGGACAGTCGGGGTGGAGAGGAGGCGGGGTGGTGAGGCGGACCAAAGTGACCGGACTAGCGGGACGATATCGTGTCCGCCGTCTGCACTCCGGTGCAAGCGGTCGGGCGGGGCGGGACGACTGCCCGTTTTTTTTAAATTTTTCCACTAAATTAAAAATACTAAATTACTAACAAAGTAACATTAACATATAGTCATAGACTCATATACTCATATTATACTATTATAGTATTATAGTATTATACTCATATATATAATATATTTATAAAGTATAAACTAAATAATTAAACAAAGACAAGAAGAGTGTAAAAAAAACCATTCCAAGGCTGTTTTTGTGCCTCTTATATTATTAATTATTTCATTGAAATATACAAGATTCAGAATTACAACATTGTAGTGTACTGTTGTTGAAAAAATTTGCAAAAGACATAGAAAAATTAAAAATTTCAATGAAATAAATTACCAATTTGAAAATACTTTTTCTAGTTTCTTTATAATTTCGTGTGGTTCTTCGGTTGGATTGGTATATCTTGGTCAAATTGTTCCACGTCGCTACTCATGCCTTCAGATAAAATGTCGTTGTAGTTTTCGTCTTCTTCTTCGTTAATCTCTGGTTGACCGCACCTCCTTCGCTCCGCTCGTATCCAATCTCTGAATAGTACCGCCATGTCCAAGTTGTCTCCGACTAATGAGTGTCTGTGCTCTCCTATTTGAAAGTTGCCTGCATAAAAAGCGCTTTCAGAAGCGATTGATGACACTTGAATGTTCAAAATATCTCGGGCCATCATTGAAAGTGTCGAAAATGTCTTCTCATTCTGCATCCAATATTTCAGCAAGTCTTCCTTTCCGTCTTCATTGATAACTGCTTGGTAAGGTAAAGTACCCTGCAAAACAAAAACATCGAACTCGCTAATTTGGTTAGCAGTGCTACCACCGCACATTCTATTTCTGAGGCTTTCAATACTAGCAGCAGAAACATCATGTCTTTTTTGAGGCTGTGTTGAAGTAGAAGAAGATGGTACGAAAGTCGGTTGGTTACTAGCACTTTCTTGCTGGTAATGCCGATATACTTTTTTGCATTCATCTTCTACGCTATTCAACGCTTCTTCTAGCGTTTGTTCAATAGGTGGCTCAACGTTTAAATTTTTGGGAGTTGGAGGTGGTAGTACGTCCATACAGTTATAAATATTTTCAATAAGATTTTTACAACCCTCTACTTTAATAGTCGGGTTTAATACAACACCAATAATATAAATAGGGGGAATAGGAATAAAATATTTCTTTAATTTCATAAACATTTTTTTTATAGCTGCCTTATAAGTAGGTTTTTCCATATATTCTTTAAGAAGTAAAAATATTATAGCTATATAAAACAACATAGTTGAAATAGTAGGATAATATAAAGTAGAAAATTATTTTGTTGCTCGTTGAAAATTCTCTAGAAATACAATAAGTTCTTTAATTTTGTCTCAATCATTATCCACAATCATATCATTTGGATTTTGATTATGGGCGTTAAAAAATAAAGTTATAGGTTTTCTATAGTCATAAGCAACAACTAGTTGGTCATATAAAGAATTTCATCTAGTTGATACTTCTTCGGAAATTTTTCTGTAAGATAGTCCACAATCGTGACAAGTTTTTTTATATTCTTTTCTCTGTTGAATTATATTATTTTTTAAAATAAAGTAGCAAATTGTATTTTTTCAAGAATATCTTGAAAAAGTGAAAGATCATCCTTTACAACTAAGTTATAAATATGGCACGCACATTTGATATGAAAATGTTTTGGAAAAGACGGAGTTAAAACTTCTTTTAAAATATAAATAGCAACATTGTTAGAAGATGCATTATCTAATGTAATACTCATAACTTTATCAGTTATTCCGTAATAATCGCAGACTGAATAAATATTTTCTGAAATAAACTCACCAGTGTGCCTACTATCTATATATCTATATGCTAAAATACGTTTTTGCATAGACCATTTATAATCTATCCAATGACAGGTTACCGTTAAATAATCATGGCTGTTAGTACTACGACTTATATCAGAAGTTAGAGCGACTTTGCAATTTAAATGATATAATGAATAACGCAAATATTGTTGATATTCGTGTGCAAATTTAAACACGTCTCTCTTAACCGTTGATCTAGGAAAACCTTTATAAGCAGAATTATACATATCTCTAATATAATGAATAAAACCAGGCGATTCAGAAAATGAAAAAGGCAAACCCTCCACAGCAACTAATTTTGCTAGTGCTTCCCTATCTTTATGTTTATCGTATTTAGGGGCTACAACTCCCCCCGTGATAGGGTTAATTTGACCCTGTACTTTGTTCGGAACAGTATGTGAACTTTGTCCCGATTGAGAGGACGCTTGCTCACCATCTTTTTTAATAATGTATTGGGCATGCAAGACTTTGTTTTTTTGCAATAGGTGTCTTCCTAAACCCCCCGTCCCACCATGACCTTGTCCAGTTTTAAAAGAATAAACAGATTTACAAGTTTTACATATAGCTACTTGATTCGGTACGTCCCTGTCAAAATATTTCCATACAACTGATTTTAATGGTCGTTTTGCCGGACCTCGTCTCATACTAGGGGGGATAGGAGACATTTCACTGGTGGGTGTATCATCATCTTCATTAGTAGGTGTATCATCATCTAGAGTGTCATCTAAATTAAAATTTTCTTCATTTTGAGGATAAACATTTGTGTCAAGATCATATGGTATTTCAGGAAACAGTTCAGGATCTATAAAATCATCTTGTCTAGGAATACTAGAAGAAGTACCCTTGCCCTTGTTACCCGCCCTACTAGAAGAAGTACCCTTGCCGAAAAGACTTTTTGTTCTTTTCATTTAATTATGATAATAAATAGTTAAAGACTTAAAGATAATGAAATTAAATGTGCTAAATGAAATAAAAACAAAATAATAATTTAATGAGAGAACGAATGTACCAAATGCCGACGTAGAGTCGATGTGTAATCGAGAGATGTTGAAAATTAAAACTTTGCTCGATAGATTAATCCTAAAGCTAGTTGCCAACTTCACTCCCAATTCTCAAATTAATAAATAGAGTGAATATGTAGTAGACAATGTTGTATAGAAATTAGAGAAAATGTAGGAAGATTTGTGAGAAATAAGAAGAGAAAATGAGGTATTTATAGTTGAAAAATTGGGTTAAAGTGTAAATATAATAACTTAGGGGTTAAAAATAAATATAAAGGGGGTAGAGAGGGTTGGGGGAGTGGGGGAAGCCAAAAATGGCTGTTGTCTAACGGCCAAAATGTAAAATGGCCGTTAGACAACGACTATTTTTGGCAAATGGCGGGATTGGGGCGGGATCGGGTCGGCGGGACCATACCATGTCCCGTCCCGGTTCGAGCCCCGGGCCCGTTTTTTTTTTTTTACACGGTGTCGGGACGGGGTCGGGTCGGCCCACTGGCCAGCCCTAATTTGACCACATTTGTGGTGCCGCATTTGCGATATATGTATATTGGGGGAAATGCGGCTTTTGCGATAGTTTGACCGCATTTGTGGTAGTTGACCTAATTTGCGGCAAAATCTGTAGGTTTTTTAAAACATTTCTCCAGCCCGAAAATCATTTCGCATTTTCATATCTTGAGTTCAAAAGGTCGGTTTAGGGTGATTCCGAGTATGTTTTGCTCGTCTATGCTCGGGGTAAGAATCTTACCTTCATTTTTACATTACCCAATGATTCCTTCCATTAATTTGTAGATAAATCATGTGTTTTTGTTGGGATTCATGGGGGTTTTTTAGCTCTAGCATAAGAATTGAGTTTTTCTTGAAATTGAAGCTTCGTTCATGGTTAGATTTCAATGATTTTCAAAATTATGACTATTTAGGTTATGGGTAAAAAAATTCTAAAATAAAATTTCATTTTTCCTTGTGGGCCCAAGGTAACTTTTTGGGGTTCGGACTAAAATATAGCAATATGAATGTTTTTAGACTCGTGTGAACCCGTTGAACACTATTTTGATAATATTGAACTCAATTTATCAATAAAATTACCATTTTGGCCCTTGGGTAGGGGATGGGGTTTTAGATTTACTTTTGACCCTGAATTTTTACTCTGGTATCATTAGAATCATGTGTTAATCTAGAAGTGTTAATTGTTATACGTTTCTTATTCAGAGACGTACAAAAAAGAATGACGCAAGTCGGATAGTTCGTGGCACCTGCCCGTCTGTGAGGTATGCTACAATTTACTTTTATTAGACTTTGATAAAACATACAGTTGATATAAATATTGAGGGGTATTGGGCGTGTTGGGGTTCCAAATTAGTGATTGTGATGAGCGCTTGGGGGATACTGGTGTTAACCTATTTGAGGGATATTTTGATGAATCATCCTTAGGGTGATTCCGACTGCTGATATGTGGGCTTGTTGCCATTGATTGATATTTCTTGTGTTTACTCATCACATATGTCTTCTGATATGAAAGAATGATTATGTGGAAATATGTGTTATTAATGATTCTGATGTATGCATTATTTATCTCTTGAACTTGATTACATCTCACACTTCATGATAACTTGTCTTATTACTATTACATTCATACACTCATGGTTATTCAGATATTGAAATAGAGTGGTATGGAATGTTGTGGGTCCAACGATACTGGGTAATAAGGGTAATGATACTATTATAAGATGGTTGGAAAATAATTAGATGATTGATAAGGCTAAAAAATGAGTTCGTGATTTATGTTCTAGCTAGAACGAATGACTATTCCGGTTGGTTATGCGCGATGTAAATTGATATGCCTCGATAAATAAGTTTGGGATCTAGCCATATTTGAGGTGTTTTTGGCTGGTTGAGAGCGATATATGGGTTTCACGGGTCCCGCATGAGTCATTTTTATATGGCAAAGACATATAGAGTGTATATACCAATTGATGGAAATGTACATTGCATTGCATTATATCACATTCATATCATGACATTCATTTCACTTGCATCACATTCTTGAGTGTTGACTTATATAATTGATGTGAGCAAGAGGGTTCGTGTTAGTCCTTATTTATGGAGTGAAGATTGAGTCCTTGAAAGGAAAATTACTTGATTAACAGAAAGGCGACCATTAATAAAACACCCTATTTGGTAGCATAAACATCGTTATGTGTGAGTTTATATATGTTTAAGTGATCTTAAATGGCAGACTCATGATCATAACTACTTATTCGAACATAATAAAGTTATATAAGAGCTTACATGTACCAATGTCCTTGTGTATCTAATATATGTTTATGGGAAAAGTTTGTGATGTGGTCGTGTCCTTTATATGTCCGACTATCCATACTAGGAAATCCAATGGTGTTAGGTGACTTGATTAAGTGTGATTCAGATCATTGAATAGCGTATAGAGAACTTATTCTATGTGAGTTATGTATTCTTGCGTGTTTTAGATGACTTAAGTGTTAAACCATCTCTATTATTGAAGGTGACTTATTTGCTTAACCAGTCTATGTAAGTTAAGGATACATGTATGTGTCAACTTGATATTTATGTTTGTTATATGTTGTTTGTCGTTGTCAGCCTGTGATGCCTATGGGGTTACGTTGTGTACTAATGCTACATTTGTTGCATATTTTATGTGGATGTAGTTACATCAATTGATCTAGGTTAGGGGAAGGTTTAGGGCAGACCCCTTATCCTATCGACGACCCTGATCTTCATCCATAGTTGGACTGTCTTATTCATCCAGACAATTGTTAGCTTTACTTTCTATTCATTGTACTCATAGTATCTCTTGTACGAGTCAGACTAGGTTTTATGAAAAGATATGTTGTAAAGATTATTTATGTTTATAAGTTTTCTAAAGGAACAATTTTGCTTCTCTTAAAATCTTGTTATTATTTCCGTAATGTTCAATGATTGTTAAATGTATTTTGGGGATGGTTTGCCTACCGATCGGATAGTGTAGGTTCCATCATGACTGTGATTCAGATCGTGACAAATTGGTATTAGAGCTCTAGGTTCACTGGGCTCATGAGTACAAGATCAATGTCTAGTAGAGTCTTGCGGATTGGTACGTACGTTTGTACCCATCATCGAAAGGCTATAAGAGATCTAGAAAATATTCCATTCTTTCACTCCTTTCGTGCTACTTTATTCAAATTGGTATCTGATCGATTCTAATTCGTATCTAAAGCCTCTTCATCCGATTTTATCATTGATGGTGGGAAAACACTCTTAAATTCGTATGTGAGTGATTCAATATGATGTCGCGCGATAGGATACAAGATGTGTCACTGTGATACAGATGTGTGACCAACTTCAGTTTCCAGTTATGATTTGAAGGTTCAGTTGAGTGGGGTTGTGATTGAGACTCCTTTGTTCGGTGATTTCCTTGGAAAGTGGGAATGATAATACAGAGGCGCAAGGAAAAGAATTTGAATGGATCGATCTCTGCTATATGAAGGGAAAAAATTGGTATCTAACATGCTCGTCGGGATAAAGTTGTAATATGTACGAGGGTGGATTTTGTATATGGTTATGAAAAGTTAAGTTGGACTTTGATATGACAGAATTGTAGTCGTGGAGTAAGAACTAGTGGTTTGGAAGCTCTTTCAAGAAATGACTAGTTGTTCATGATTAGAAGGAATAATTACTTGTGACGAGTGGAATTTAAGGAAATGGACAGTTGTGATCCTTCAGTAAGGGGTGTGTTCGTAGGGTAGTTGGTCTTTTAAGATTCGTGATAAAAAAAGAATTGTTTGAAACCAAGAACTTGTTGAATTACGAGTCACATTGCACTTGCTTAATATAGATGGATGTAAGGAATCATGTATGAGGTTGTATGTTGGACTACGGTGTAGGAAAATGAGAGCCAACGATTGATTAATAGAAATGACTCTAGCGACGGACAAGTATGAAGTTTTATTCTAAAAAATTATCGGGTGTTGAATTACCGGGTGTTGCATCTAGTTCTTGGATGAGGTTTGTGGGCATGTCATATAAAGGCTGATACTTGAGAAGTTTTTATAGTTACTGGTGGCGTGACTTTGTGGAGTTGATCAAATGACATAAATAATCATATGGTTTGTTAAAGATGTTCTGGTTCGACAAGTAAGGCAAGAGATGGTTCTTCGCGAGCAAGCATTTTTAAGGACCCTCGAGTAAGGCGATGGTCAATAGGGGGCATTTATAGTGACAAATTGATGATGGTTTTGAGCTAATATAGTTGTGAAGAACATTTAGTTATCGATGTGGGGTCGGTAAACTTATGAAACAATGATGGAATAAGGACTCATTAGTTAGGGGATTTTGACAAGGGCGCTTCGATGGAGCTATATGAAAATGTTAGTAGGATTGTGTCTACGATAATTAAGGATTACCTTATGTAGTATGGGCAATGTCAGTGATGGCTTTTGGTATTGTGTCGACAATGCTTAATTCGTGTTGGGGTATCCGGAGTTGGTCGGTATTTTCTAGTGGAAGGACTTTAGGTGATACACTAGATTTATATGAATATTCAATTTTGAAGTGAGTGAGGCAAAAGGAACTCTCGGTTGCCTGAGTAGGTGGCATACTACTATCTCTAGGATTGGTTTGACTATTTGGCATGACTTATGATATTGCAGTACACCCTTGAGCAGTTTAAGTGATGATCGATCGTTAGTGGTGAATGTGATTCTAAATAAAATATGGAAATTGAAGAATTAAGATAAATGCATGGTTGATCTAATTTTATAGGAGTAAGGTGCTTCTTCGGAAAAAAAAAGGATTTGAATTTGAGAAAACATATTTCCTTGGTTCAGGTAAGGATTATGGTGGTATTGTTTTGTAATCTTAAGATGTGGTGAAATTGTTAGAGGTAAGTTTTGGGTGACTATCATGATAGGATTGAGGGATAGGCAACTTGTGTCGAATCAAGATGGGTAATCTTACTACATTTTTAATGAATGGTCTAGGGTGGATTAATAAGATGGAATCTTCAGAATCTCTTCTGTTGGAAAGTAAGGTTATATTTTTAAGGTAGCATTGTGACCATGATAGTAATTTGTGTTGAGTCATTGCCAACTGGATATAATGAGTGAGAATTTCAATTATTAAAGGCATGGGAATTTTGGTGCGTGGTAAGGCGCATGGATCGTAAGAGTGGATACTTTGGATTTGTTAAAGGTGTACCGCGTTTAGGTAAAGCACAAGGAGAACTTGATGGGTTTAGAGTTCAGGAAATTCTATAAGATTTACATATCGAGTGTGAGTTGAGAATCATTAAGACTCCAGTAATAAGGTGTGGTACACCGGCGCTAAGTTGAAAACTTGGATAGAATTTAGCTTTTGGAGTCTAGGGCGACGACATATGATTGATTATTCATGAGAAAAAAGATGGAAGAGGACACCACATGGTTGGGAAGTGTACTATTTATTTTGGAATTAGTTCGGATGATTATTGATGATTTAAGAAATTGAGAAGTTTATTCTGAATCAGAATTGTTCAATTAGGGTCGGGTTGCCTATGTTTATACTGTCATGAAGACTCATGGTTATTTTAGTAAACCACTATCAAGGATTTGATGGATTTTAATTCAAAATGGAAGGATGATAGTGTTGTCGGTTCTCATGCAAGTTTACAAGTGGATGTGGTGATATTTTACTAATGGCAACTATTTGGACAGTTCAAATGGTTTACACCAGTTCTTGGCAAGGTATTGAAGAGGTACAATTGGTTATAAAAGGCTCCTAGAGTGGTTAGTGGATATTCTACGGAATTGGCACGGCCAAGTAACCAGTAGGTAGACTTATAATATGGCGATTTGAAGACATGGGAAGAATTAAGTGATGGGTTTGACTCGGTAGCTTCGGCTCGGCGAGACAAAACTGACAGAATTGGGCATGTGACGTATTTCTAAGTGTTTCTAAGGAATATTGGTGTGAAGGACGACCTTGGAGGGTGTGAAGGAATGATCAGTTGGATCAGAATAGTTTATTGTACAAGTTGGATAATGGGGTGTGGTTACATCTAGAGTATTGTGGTGATTAAGATGGTATTTATAGTATCAATCAGATGCATACACAGGTAGGGTTATGCTTCAATCATTGAATTCGAGCAGAGTCAGTTCTTACATTCGAGAATCAATTGTGAACGGATTTTCGGTTATGAAGAAATCGAAATTTGGGCCTTGATCTAAGACAAAGATGATTTTTGACTGATAAAGTGATCAAACAATATTGTCTGTATATTTCTCACCTGTGGAGGCTTTCATGAGGTCATGATAGAGATTCTTTGCTTACTCGTAGGCTCTCGTACTTTCCTTTGTCGTTCGAGGATGAATGCTTGTTTAATTGGTATCTGATGTAACGATTCGTTCGGTCGTTTTAGACTCCTTGTATTTTTTATACAAAATACCCTTCCCACAGTCCCTCTTTGGTGTATATGACTTGCAAGGATGTGTGGCACGCTTCCCGAAGTAAATTGAATGTGTTTCAGGAAGAAAATCTAAAGTTAGAAGTTTCTTGAGTTTTGAAATTAAATAGTTTGAACAATAGTTGACTTTTCATTAAATGTGTCCATCTCTGAGTTTTGTCGATTTCATTAAGTTCGGAACGTCATTTAGACTTAATCGAGTCTTTGGTTCGGATTCCGAGACATTTGACTGCGTTTTGGATATTTGTTTATCTAAGATTGAAAGTTGAGAAAGTTCAGAGATTTTGTAGAAAAATGTGTCATGATGATGTCGGGTCAGTTTTTAAGTGCACGAGCAATTTCATAGCATCGACTAATAGTCTAGTAGCATAATTGAATTGTGTCCAGGAGATCTCGAACGAGTTTCGGGTGTTGACTCGAAGATTGAGAGTTTTTGGGCCTTGATGGTTCTGGTGTGCCACTTTTGGAGTAGATTTACCGCATTTGTGGTAGTTTGACCGCATTTGCGGCATATGCAGATTGGGAGAAATACAGCTTTTGCGGTAGTTTGACCACATTTGTGGTGCCGCTTTTGCGGTAGTTTGACCGCATGTGGTGCCGCTTTTGCAGTAGTTTGACCGCATTTGCGGTGATAGTACCGCATTTGCGGTGAAATCTGTAGGTTTTATAAAAAAAATCCCCGATCCGAAAATCATTTCCCATTTTCATATCTTGAGTTCAAGAGCTTGGCTTTGGGTGATTCCAAGTGGGTTTTACTCGTTAAAGCTCGAGGTAAGAATCTAACCTTTATTTTTATATTACCCAATGATTCCTTCCATTAATTTGTATATAAATCATGTTTTTGTATTAGGATATTGGGGTTTTCAGCCCTAACTTAAGAATTGAGGTTTTCTTGAAATTGAAGGTCCATTTATGGTTAGATTTCAATGATTTTGAAAATTATGACTATTTAGATTATGGTTAAACAATTTCTAAAATAAAATTATGATTTTGTCCTTGTGGGACCGGGGTCACTTTTTGGGTGTTTTCTGTCGCTGTTGACCTATGATGCCTACAGGGGTATGTTGTGTACTCATGCTACATTTGTTGCATCGTTTACGTGGATGCATGTACATTGTTGATCCCGGAGTAGGGGAAGGTTTAGGACGGGCCACTTATTCTATCGGTGACCCAGATCTTCATCCATGGTTGAATTGTCTTATTCATCCAAGGCAGTTGTTAGCTTTACTTTCTATTTATTGTACTCATAATAGCTCTTGTACGAATCAAACTATATTAAAAGATTTGCATTTGATAACGTGTTATAAATTAAAAGAGAATGAATAATAACATAAAGAGAATTGACAAGAATATGAGCGAAAGAGAGATACGACTTTTCTTTCAAGTGTGTCTCATATCATATGTCATGCATCTACTTATATATACTCTTACATAGAGAGTTACAAAAGGTTATCTTAACCATGACACTAACCATTGAGATCATGAAGGATGATCATGGAGAAGGTGGTGTTAAACAGTGTCCCGAAATGTTTGCCCTAGCATGCGCCACTTAGAACGCTGTCACGTACAGTCCTGATTTCCAGTCGGATTTACATATTCTGTATATTGTATATTTGGTAGACTTAATATTGTACCATAATTAGAATTATACTATTACCTTAGTCGTATAGAATAGGGTTTTAGATGTAAAGTAGGAATAGGATTCTCCTATTGTAACTTGTATATATATGTCTTCAATCAATAAGAATAATCAAGGGATTATTTCTTTCATGGTATCAGGAGTCTAGGTTCTCTTTACCCTGCTTCCGCTCCTCAAATTTCTCATTCTTCTCGATTTTCTAACCCTAAAGCGCCGCAGCACTCTCTCGGTTTTCTTCAACAAACCGCGACCCTTTACTTAGAAAATCCTATCTCCTAAATTCCCCAGATGTTCTGCGTCATTTTTCAGATTCGTCAGAAAAAACGTCGTCAGCGCCGCGACCCTTAGGGGAGGCGCCACGGCGCCTGCCTTCCAGTGTCCATACTGTTTCAAACCCGTCATTAGCGCCACGACCCTCTGGGGAAGCTCTGCGGCATCAAAACTTCAGAGAGATCTCCAGCGCCGCGGCTCCTTCGACGGTAATTCCCGAAATTTCTCAAAATTTCCAAAATTCCAGCCCAGAGTCATGGTCCAGTCACTCGCAGTCAACAGAGTATTTTTAAGCCTAAATTACATTTTAATTTTAATGCTAATGTTCTTAAATATCCCTTACCCCGTAATCCTATGTCTGCCTTAAATGACCCTAATTGGAAAATTGTCATGACTGAAGAATATAATTCTCTTATTGATAATAAGACCTGAGAGTTGGTACCCCGTCCGTCTGGTGTTAATATTATTCGGTCTATGTAGATTTTTGTTCATAAGGAAAATTCTGATAGTTCATTTGCAAGGCATAAGACTAGACTTGTAGGTGATGATAAGACTCAGCAGGTTGGTGTGGATTGTGGTGAGACATTTAGCCTGGTGGTCAAACCGGCTACCATTCGCACTGTGCTCAGCTTGGCTCTTTCAAAATCTTGGTCCATTCATCAGCTAGATGTGAATAATGCTTTTCTACATAGTGATTTTCAGGAGACAGTGTATATGCATCAGCCCTTGGGGTTCAGGGATACTAGATATCCTAATATGTCTGTTTATTGAAGAAGTCCTTGTATGGGCTTAAGTAGTCTCCACGGGCTTGGTATAAGAGGTTTACTGACTTTGTTTCGACTATGGGTTTTTCGCAAAGTAGATCTGATAATTCATTATTCATATATCGTCGAGGGTCTTTCATGGCTTATATATTGTTATATGTTGATGATATTATCTTGACTGCCTCTTCTGATGCTTTGCGAAAGTCTATTATGACAATGCTCTGTTCTGAGTTTGTCATGAAAGACTTGGGCCCATTGAGTTATTTTTTTGGGATTGCAGTCACTCGTCATGCAGGCGGATTGTTCTTATCACAGAGGAAGTATGCAGCAGAGATCATTGAGAAGGCTGAGATGTCATCCTGTAAGTCCACTTCTACTCCTTGATACTAAACCCAAGTTGGGTTCTGCAGCTGGCTCTCCATATGAGGATCTGACCCGCTATCGCAGTCTTGCAGGCTCTGATGCGCGTAATATGCACACACTTTTAAACGCAAGTGCACGTTATCGTATCAAGTAGTATAGTCTTAGATAAGACCGAATATCGTCCTCTAGGATTAGGGTTCAAGTACCAGTTATCTATTTTCTACGATCTAATGGGCGAAGTAATAATTGATTGGTTGATGATAACTAAGAAGTAATAAAGATAAGTAACTATAAAGAATTACTTGGATGTGATCGAATAGGGCTTATGTATCCTCACTATCCGCTTATGCTACTCATTAATGCATTACCTATGGTATTCTTCTTTTGGAGAAAGCAGTTTACGTAAATCGCTTTATACTCCGTTAGGTTATATAAACACTCAACCCAGATTGTTCCTTACCTAACTTTCACGATAAAGGGTAACGCTATAGGAGGATTAAGCACAAAAACCTAGTTGACCGTCACGCACAATGCGCAAAATTAGGGTTGTTAAGCCTCTCATCAACGCTACAAATCTAATTGAGGTATTTTCATCCCCAATTCAAAACTGTCTACCCAACTTACAGCATATTCCTTTTCGTAACTGATTGATTAGAAGAAATCATATAGTGATAATTAGTTGTCAATTAATTACCAAGAATTCAGCTCAATTATTGGATAGATCTCTCAATAAGAAAAACAACCATAAGCATGCATTAAATTATAGCATAAGTTTCAAGAAGTTCAACATAGAAAGCCCTATAGGAGAATTAGTTCCTAGCCATATATGACAAGAACTAATTCAAAGTTCATCATAAAAACTGAAATAAAGTAAAGAAAAAGAAAAGAAAATTACTAAGAACGAGTCTCCAAGCCAAGCATCCAAGGGCTGTGTTGTGGAATATTTACAAGATGGATTGGTGGAAGGATGGATGTAGAATGGTGAATGGTAGAATGGAGAATGAATAATTCTTCTAATGATGTAGAGTATTTATAGCCAAAGAATCCTTTAGGTGAAGGGTTAAGGATTTGTGTAGGTAGGAAAAGTTATTAGAATCCTTTTAGGTAAGGGTTTTTAGGTAGGAAAAGGTTTCCCTTTAGGTAGGAAAAGTTATCCCTTTAAGAAGGAAAAGTTATCCCTTTAGGATTCTGAAACATGTCAAATTCGGCCCAAAGATTTCACAATTCCGCGTATGCGCATGACCCATGAGCGCCATGGCTCGAAATTCAGCAACTCTCGGGACTTTCAAGATTTGGCGCATGGCCGGTGACATTTTTCGGCGAATTCCGTTTGCGTCTTTTCTCGTCCGGACTTATTCGATTTTCTCTATAATTCCCGGAACTTCTTAGACTTCATTTCTTGGCCCTTTTGTGTGCAATTTCATCTCTTTTATGCTCATTTCATCTCCTTTTCGTCATTTCTCCATTTCTGACCGCTGTGACACAAAAGAAAGGAAAACGACCCTAATACTATACTAAACATAAATAAAATGAGTAAAATACTAATTAAAAATGACTCAAAAAGTGTATATAAAATACACCGATCAAATACCCCCAAACTTAACCTTTGCTCGTCCTCGAGCAAAGATAGAAAAAAAAGAAATAAAAGACTCAAGAAACGAAAAATAAAAGACTCACTGACATTGATCACTTTTTGCTGCATTTAGTGTTATCTAGAAAAACATGAAGGTTAGCAGAATAATATGCAGGAACATGTAGCATGAAATTTTTCAGCACACTAAACACATTGAGCTAGATATTTCGCAAACTCATATTTATCATGCTTTAATGGAAGTCAATATACTAAATCATGCATATAAATTCAAAAATCCTATGACATGCTTACTTGCTATTCTTCACTAATCCTGGATATGCATAAAAGAGATCTTCAGGACTTTAAGGGTTGTAATGTAGGCTTAGGTAGGGGTTGGTAAAAATAGGCATTTAGGCTCATTTTTGTGTACCATAAGCTCTTTAGCTTTTCAAGATTTCCCTTTTCTTTTGTTCTTTTCTTCACTTCAATTCTATCTTTTCCTCTTTTGTTTTGGGAGAATGAAGAGTATTATAATAACAAGCACCCCAAACTTAGGCTTTTGCCTCTTTCTTATTACTTTTTTTATTGGGGTGCAAGCTCATTCACTCTTTTTGTCTCTTTTTAACACGATTGATTCCACTACTTCACATTTTTACTTATGGCACAACTGTGGGAATATAGGGTGTCAAAGAAGAAGTTTCAATTTTTTTGGCTCAATGGGTGACTAGGGATACTTTTAAAGTTCGGGTAGAAAGAGTGGTAAAAATTGGCTATCAAAGAAATGCCTGAGTCATCTCCCTAACATGCATATCCTAACTATTTCGCCTCAAATAGCAAGCAATCATAACACATAGGTTTTCATAATTTAGCATGCACAATTTTAAGTAAGAAACTCCAAATAGACAGATTTTTGTGAGTTTTTGGCATATCTAACCTAGGTGTTTAGATAGTTGCTTCTAATTCCATTACATTATTCCACCTTCCTTCACTAGGTGTTTCTAGCAACTACAGCATACATGATCTTTGACAGTCAATTATGAAAAAAGAAAGAAAAAAAAAAGAAAAAAATAATAATTTGTGACTCAAAAATAAACACAAAACAATAAAAAAAAAGACTTAATTGAAACATAACAAGACACAAATAAAACACCCCCAAACTTAAATCACACATTGTCCCCAATGTGTGCAAGACTCAAAGAAAATAAAAGAAAAAGGACAACTTATCGACAACACAATGCCATAACTGAGGTCTAGGATGAAAAATTCTGGAATTTGCACGGAAATATGGCTCTCTGAAGTTCCGCGCCCCGAGATTCAGCCATGGCCGCTAATCTTGTGGCCCTCTGGAGTTCCGCGCCGCTGATTCTGGAAGCGCACGACGATCGTATTTTCCTTTTTTCGCGTTTTTGCTCCTTTTTCCTGCTTTAGCTTTGACCCACTGTCATCCAACAACACAAAACAAGAACCCAAGACCGTGAGACTGTTCTAAGCAAAATAACATAAAATAAAGACAGACATTAAAATAACATAATTAAAAACATTGGGTTGCCTCCCAACAAGCCGTTTTTAACGCCTTTTAGCGGACGCAATTAACCTTTCCGAGTGCCCATTGGATCCTTCGCGAATCGCTTGCAATCCGCAGAGTTATTGTTGCAGGTCTCACTTCAACTACAACAATTGCTTCAAACAAGGGCCTCAAATATACGATTATCCCCCAAGTATACAAGACATGCTTGTCTTTTAGGTTCTCTCTAATGTAGGGATCAGTGAGATTCCCTACATCTTTCAACTCTATGGGGTGCCCTTGATGGTATTGACTTCCTGTTTGGGAGTCAACTTTGTATTTGGTGGTGTTTCTTCCGCAATAGGTACAAGAAAAAGATTTTCCAAGGAATCGAAGGTGAATAATTAGATCTTCGCACTCTTCTCCTTCTCTACATCAACCTCACGGATTCCTCAATAGTTGGATTTGGTTCGGACTCCTCAATTTGTTGTTCGTTGTTGAATATGATTGCGAGTTCTGCTATTTGCGTTTCCAACTTCTTTATGCCCGACCTTATTTCGTCCATGAACTGAGCTTGGAACCTCGTGAGACTGAGTATAGTTTCTCGTAATTCCTCCCTCTGTTCCTCTATGGTTGGCTCTCTATCATATGGACAGTAAAAATCCATATCTAAAGTGTTCCTGAACGAATCAAAGCCAACAAAAGATCACGACACCTCGAATTTTCGTAAAAACTAAAACTAAAAATAAAAAAATTTAAAACCAAATTAGAAATTAAAAATAGATAATTTGATATTGAACTATCGCTAATCCCCTAACGACGCCAAAAACTTGATGCACGTAATATGCACACACTTTTAAACGCAAGTGCACGTTATCGTATCAAGTAGTATAGTCTTGGATAAGACCGAATATCGTCCTCTAGGATTAGGGTCCAAGTATCAGTTATCTATTTTCTAGTATCTATTTGGCGAATTAATATTTGATTGGTTGTTTATAACTAAGAATTATTAAAGATAAGTAAATATAAAGAATTACTTGGATGTGATGAGAATAGGGCTTACATGTATCCTCACTATCCGCTATGCTACTCATTAATGCATTACCTATGGTATTCTTCTTTTGGAGAAAGCGGGTTTCTGAAATCGTTTTATACTCCCGTTAGGTTATATAAACACTCAACCCCGATTGTTCCTTACCTAACTTTCACGATAAGGGTAACGCTATAGGAGGATTAAGCACAAAACCTAGTTGACCACGCACAATGCGCAAAATTAGGGTTGTTAAGCCTCTCATCAACGCTTACAAATCTAATTGAGGTATTTTCATCCCCAATTCAAGATCGCTACCCAACTTACAAAGATATTCACAATCCTCCTTTTCGAATCGATTAGAAATCATATAGTGATAATTAGTTGTCAATTAATTACCAAGAATTCAGCTCAATTATTGGATAGATCTCTCAATAAGAAAAACAACCATAAGCATGCATTAAATTATAGCATAAGTTTCAAGAAGTTCAACATAGAAAGCCCTATAGGAGAATTAGTTCCTAGCCATATATGACAAGAACTAATTCAAAGTTCATCATAAAAACTGAAATAAAGTAAAGAAAAAGAAAAGAAAATTACTAAGAACGAGTCTCCAAGCCAAGCATCCAAGGGTTGTGTTGTGGAATATTTACAAGATGGATTGGTGGAAGGATGGATGTAGAATGGTGAATGGTAGAATGGAGAATGAATAATTCTTCTAATGATGTAGAGTATTTATAGCCAAAGAATCCTTTAGGTGAAGGGTTAAGGATTTGTGTAGGTAGGAAAAGTTATTAGAATCCTTTTAGGTAAGGGTTTTTAGGTAGGAAAAGGTTTCCTTTAGGTAGGAAAAGTTATCACTTTAAGAAGGAAAAGTTATCCCTTTAGGATTAAACATGTCAAATTCGGCCCAAAGACTTCACAATTCAGCGTCGCTGCCGCAGATGAGCGTGGCCACCAAATTCAAGAACTCTCGGGACTTTCAAGATTTGAGCCATGGGCGGTGACATTTTTCTCGCGACTTCGCTTGCTTTTTCGTCCGGACTTCGTCTGATTTTCTCTATAATTCCCGGAACTTCTTAGACTTCATTTCTTGGCCCTTTTGTGTGCAATTTCATCTCTTTTATGCTCATTTCATCTCCTTTTCGTCATTTCTCCATTTCTGACCGCTGTGACACAAAAGAAAGGAAAACGACCCTAATACTATACTAAACATAAATAAAATGAGTAAAATACTAATTAAAAATGACTCAAAAAGTGTATATAAAATACACCGATCAGGCTCCCTTCAGTATTTGACGTTCACGCGACCTGATATTACATATGTCGTACATCAGGTGTGTTTGTTTATGCATGATCCTAGAGTTGAACATATGAATGCACTCAAACGCATTCTTAGGTACATTCAGGGAACACTTGAGTATGGTTTGCATTTGTATCCCTCGTCGACATCTACACTTGTCTCCTAAACAGATGCTTATTGGGGTTGTTGTCTTGACGCCAGACGGTCTACGTCTGGCTATTGCATGTTTTTAGGTAATAACTTGGTATCATGGTCTGCCAAACGTCAATCAACGCTTTCACGTTCAAGTGCAGAGGTCGAGTATAAAGGGGTAGCCAATGTGGTTTCTGAGTCACGTTGGTTACGAAATCTACAGTTAGAGTTTCATTGTCCTATTGAGAAGGCTACCTTGATGTATTGTGATAATATAAGTGTCATATACCTTTCTGGTAATCCAGTTCAGCACCAGCGTACTAAACACATAGAGATGAATATTCACTTTGTTCGAGAGAAGGTAGCCAAAGGACAAGTATGCGTTCCTTCAAGATATCAAATTGCAGATATTTTTACAAAGGGTCTTCCCTCGGTCATTTTTGAAGATTTTAGAGACAGTCTCAGCGTACCACCCGCTATGACTGCGAGGTGTGTTAAACAATGTCCCGAAATGTTTGCCCTAGCGCCGCGGCGCCGCCCCGGATTTCCAGAATCCGGATTTTACATATTCTGTATATTGTATATTTGGTAGACTTAGTCTTGTACCATAATTAGAATTATAATATTACCTTAATCTTATAGAATATGGTTTTAGATGTAAAGTAGGATAGAATTCTCCTATTGTAACTTGTATATATATGTCTTCAATCAATAAGAATAATCAAGGGATTATTTCTTTGTGTGTGTTAATTACAAGCATAATTATGAGTAGTTTTATCTCCATATATAATGGATTGAAAAGAGTAGTGAGAGCTATTTTTTTAAGAATTATGTACATCCATCATAATACTAATATTTCATAATAAATCTCTTTTTCATAGAAAAAGATTTTAAATATTTGAATCGACGTGACAATTAGTAGCGTAGATGCTTCCACTTTTTTACTTAACAATTTTAAACGAAAAAAGAATATATGGTTGAGCATAGTTGTACACACAAGTTTACCCCAAATGTAACAGCAAATTTGCTCTATCAGTATATAATTATCTCTTGTAGGAATATAGGTCCCATCATGTAAGGCAAAGATCAGAGTTCTAAACACTATTATAGAAAATATTGGGCCATAAGGAAAGACCGAAGGAAATAATTATCTCTTGTAGGAACATATATAGGTTCCTCCAACAAATAAGTCAGGGATCAAGGTTCTAAATACTAACCCGCAAGAATAGTCAAGTTGGTGTAGCAGTAGAGCGCGGGACCGCAAGGTCACGAGTTCGATCTCCTGCATAAACCTTCTTGGTTGAGTCTGTCATACATGGTTTGCCAAGTGTAATTAATCGGCTGACGTGATTTGCGGTTATCGCTACAAATTTCGCATTCCCCGCAGACTGAAAGAAAGAACTACCATGCTCCTTCGTTTAAAAAAAAAAAGTTCTAAATACTAGTACTATACTATTATAGAAATTATTGGGCCATAAGGAAATACAAAACGGGCTAAGCCCATATCGTCGGCCCAAAATCAAATATTTGGACCAATCTAACTACAAACTTATTATAAACTATAAAGTAAAAAAAAAAAAAAAAACAGGAAATTACACCAAATGATCTTGAAAATGGATGGTCTTCAACTTTTGGCCCCGGCTTGCTCTACGGGCAAACTTCTAGGTCAAAAGTAAAAGTGTTGCCCGCGGGACAAAACTTATTAAACTTGAAGTTTTACGGGGCAAACAGGGTCAAAAGTTTAAGACCACTTACCTCCAAGGCCATTCTTGTAAATCACCCAGAAAAAAATACAAATATTAAAAAGGAAAAACAAATTAAAATTTTAAAAATCCTAAAGGTGAAGGTTATGAAGGCCATGAGTGGGAATATTGTTGGGAGGGAAATGTGTGTAGTGAGGGACAAAAGGGCTCTCATGGTTGTGAATTCCTTCATAGGTAGTGATGACATAGCTTGAGTCTTCATTATCCCTTTCAACTCTCTTCTTCACATAGCATCCTCCACTTGAACATTTGTAGTAATTCCTGTTCATGTTCATTAATAATTGTCACAATCAACTCAACTTATAACATAAATATTTGACAAATGGTACAATAATAACCCTAGGGCTCATTTGGTATGTCGCACTGGACTATATAATTTTACATGGACTGTATTGTATTGTAATGAGTTGGACTGTATTAATATATAATGGACGGTATTAAATTATTAATATATAATAAACTGTATTTTTTTTTTAATTTTTAGTACAGGCAGGGGAGACCCATCAAAAATGGCAGTTGGAGTGTACTATTTTTAAAAATAGTACAGTCCAATCCGACTGAAAACGTCCACCAAACGTTATATTATTTTTTTATTCAGTGCAATCCAGCGTACCAAACGTGCCCCTATTGTCCTATTATTTCCTTAAAATGGTAGAGAAATAATACAATATCATTGCAGGAAAATAGAACAGAGAGGATATGCTATGCCACTTGTTGTTAATTTTGCACTTTTGCAACTTTAACTAAATGTTAGGCCAGTTAACACCAAGGAAAAAGAAAGGTACTGTTAATAGCATTTTCTCATGCTAATAAAGTGAGACAAGTGCCCTTTATGAGGACCAACAAGAAAATGTATTAGTCTTTAAAAAAGGCTTAATACATCGGAGCCCCCTAAATTTATCAGGATATTTCATTTATACACTCGAATTACACATTGTATCAATAATTGAACACCTCAATTGCTAAAAAAGTATTCCAATTAAATACTTTTGATTCAAATTTTAGAAATTGTTTTGCATGTGTTTTCATTCGTCTATTAGGTAGTTAAGTTAACCACATAAATTATGTCATCTCCTTTAATTATACGCATTTGCATCAATAAGCTGTAAAATCCCAAGCATTTTCTACTTGAGGTTGATGTGTATAATTAAAAAAAATGACATATTTTATGTTGTTAACTTAACTACCTAATAAACGCTTGAAAATACGCGCAAAAGCTTTTCAAAATTTAAACCAAAAATGTCTAATAGAAACAATTCAGTAGGAGTTGAAATGTTCAATTGGAATATGGCTTAGAGCCTGTTTGGCCAAACTGCTAAAAACTGCTTATTTTGATAAGTGTTCTCTTAAAAGTGCTTCTCGAAAAAAGATTTTTGGTGAGAAGCACCTTGTGTTTGACTAATTCATTTGAAAAGTGCTTTTGAGTACTTTTGATAAGCAGATTGTGTTTGACTAATCTTTTAAAAAACGTGTTTCAGTGTCAAATTACCAAAAATGACAAGTATCAATGCAATTTTTTTATTAAGATTATTTTATAGAGAAATTATTTTAAACATCTATATATGACTTAATTAAGTTTCTACCTTTAATGAATTAAAAAAATTAAATTACATTTTAACTTTTTTAATTAATATAATACATAGATAAACCTAAAAAAATATTAAATATTAATATGATATCAATATGGTGATTCAAATATACTAAAAGACATCAACCAAAATAAAATTTAAAATCACTCCACAAATTAAAGTTCAACATAAAAACACAACGTAAAATAAAATTAAAAAAAATATTAATTTAAAGTTAATAGGATATTTTTGTCTCGAAGAAAATAAATTTCTGATTCAGCTTTTGCTTCTGTTTTTTTCAAGAAGCAGAATTTTTTTGCTTCTCTCAAACCGCAGAAAAACTGCTTCTGTTTCTACTTAAAGCAGTTTTGCTAATTGGTCAAACACCCCAAATAATCAAAAAATATTTTTGGCCTCAAAATAGCTTGATCAAATGCCTATGTATTAATCCTTTAAGAAAATAAAGTCTTAAATTGAGAGAGTCCCAAATTCACATTGACATCATGACATGGCACACAACCTATTTGCTGCGGATCCTGTAGATAAACTTCTGATCATATTCTTTTTTCTTATACATTTTGGTGGCTTAAATTATTAAAGAAAAGGGAGAAAAATTCTTACAATGTGGACGCAAGTCGTTTTTCATTCACTTTTATTACTTGCTTCTAAGTTCTAAGAACATGCAAATATAATTTCATTCTTAGTTTCTTATGAATATGAGTATCACCAAATATTTTACCAACTTTATATCCGACTGTTAAATTTGAGAGGCGATTGAAATTTAGAGAGAAAAAAAAATTGGGAGAATTCTTTCTTGGTTTGATTCATCATAATGATCTCTTTATATAAAGACAGAAATTCTTCTTTTCCTAGTCTAGCAAGAAAACTTTATTCTAATAAACTACTATAATTACAATTTATCAAATATACTTAGACTAGGATTTTATCATAAAACTAAGAGAGTTAAACTAGAAACATCTCAATACCCCGAAATTGGAGCATGGGAGTCTCGAATGCACAACTTGCCAAGCAGATATTCATGTTGTGCTTTGCCCAAAACCTTTGTAAACATGTCGGTCAATTGTTCGTTAGTTGACACATAACTTAGAAGAATTATACATGATTGGAGTGCGTCCCGGACATAATGACAGTCAACTTCAATATGTTTAGTTCGTTGTGAAATATCGGATTTCGTGCAATATACAATGTTGCTTGACTATCACAATACATTTAAACTGGAGATTTATGTTCGACGCCCAAGCTATGTAGGATTCCCTTCAACCATTTCAATTCACAAACCATTATTGCCATTAAACGGTATGTCGCCTCTACTGATGAACGAGAGACAATGTGTTGCTTCTTGATTTTCCATGATATCGGTGAATTTTCGAGGGAGATAAATCATCCGGTGAACGATCTTCGGGTCAACGAACATCCAGCCCAGTCCGCATCACACCACCCATAAAACTGGAGATCACAATCCTTACTTAACACAATTCCTTGCCCAAGATTTTCTTTCAAGTATCTTACCACCCGGAGGGCGACTCTCCAGTGTGCTTCCTTCGGTTGGTGCATGAATTGAAACAGAACATGTACATAATAAAACATCTCTGATCGCGTAAAACTGAGATATATCAATCTTCCTACCACACGTCGGTATGATTCCGAATCTTTCAAATTAGCCCCTTTGGCCAATGCCAGATTGTGATTCTGTTCCATGAGAGTTTTAATCGATTTTGCTCCCAGTAGCCCGAACTCATATATTTTATCCAAGGCATACTTTCATAAATAGAAAATTTCACCTCGACGCTCACCCTTTTCAATCATCTTCCTCGTGGTGGAGTCCAGTATAACACACATAATTCTATTAAATAATCAACTAGTTGTGATACAAAAATTAAATTGCATGTCAAATATGAAACATAAAGAACATTCTTCAACAATATATTATCATTCAGCCTGATTGTCCATTATTTTGTAACCACCGAGCTACTTCCATTCGGAAGCCCAATCGGACACTCAGGAATGTTCCGCTGATCGCTCAGTTTCTCCGAATTACCTGTCACATGATTGGTACCTCTAGAATCAGTAATCCATGATGAGTTTTCGGTCTACCATCCATCTTGTCATTCAAATTTATATCTTGTGAATTCAACATGTGAATCACCATTTTCTGAATCTCCTCACTCATATTGTGAGGTTCCATCCTGCCTAAGTTCATCTGTTCTATCTCCGCCTATGTATCCTTGACAACAACGATGTTAGCTTGATAGTTTCCTCTTACGCGATAAGATCTCAGGCCTCTCATCTGATGTTGTTTTCCTCATCTTCTTCCTCCGTATTTTCCGTCTTCTTTTTATATCCTGGCCACCATTTCGGATACCCAATGAGTTCATATCCTTCCACAACGTGTCCGGATCTCTTGCAATGTGTGTAGAACACACCATCGTTTTTCCCTTCATCTTGGTCACGATAAGGATTTCTCCCTTGTACGCCAAAGGCCACGGTTTCACTCTGTTCTTCCATTTTTCGTGTGAGTTCTCTCACACGCTCTTCTTGCACTATCTTCGACTATACTTTGTTTAATGTGCAACAGTTTCTGGGCTAGTATGTTCAACCTCACCGTTTCAAACATTGCCTCATCCAATCCCATGAGGAAAATATGCATTTTTTCTTCTTCTATTTTGGTTTCCAAGATCATCCCCAAATTGCACGTGAACTTTCTGCACTTACAAATCAGAATATGTTCGTAGTTTGTCTATTCTTCCCACAACTTAGTTAGTTTTCCATAGTAATCCACTATGGCCCTTCCCTTCTGCTTGTAGTCTGCAACTTTTTCCTTCAGTTGTTGCATCTGAGAGCCGTTGATAACAGCGAACCGCTCCTGGATGCTCGTTCATAATTCTTCCGCTTCCTCTTTATGTGAAATCGTTGAGTGAAGCATTGGTTCGATGGTGTTGTGAATCCATGACACCAACAAAGAGTTTATAGTCCACCAATCTTCTAAGTATGACGACTCTTCATCCGACTTATTGATTGTACCATCAACGAAGCCGAATTTCTTCCTTAGGGTCGTCCTCATTGATCTAGTTCATTCTTCATAATTCTTTCCCTTCAATTGGACTTGTGTCACTACAATTCCGGGATTATCTTTTAACATAATGTAATAAGGGGATATTTTCTTTCTTTGAGTTTTATTTTCTTCACCTGCGATTCTTTTATTTTTATCGTCGTTTTTTCCGTCACCCACTATTATTTAGGGTTTTCATTTTTTTAACGAGGCTCTGATACCATGTTAAATTTGAGAGGCGACATAAATTTAGAGAGAGAAAAATATTTGGAGAATTCTTTCTTGATTTCATTCATCATAATGACCACTTTATATAGAGACAAAAGCTCTTCATTCATCATTGCGTGTTCTTGGGTTCCCGGACAGATTTGTGAGATGGGTCATGGAATGTGTCACTACGCCATCATTTTCTATATCCATAAATGGTGAACTACACGGCTATTTCAAGGGTGAACGTGGTCTGAGGCAAGGTGATCCTATGTCCCCTACTCTGTTCATCCTTTGTATTGAGTACTTTTCTAGGATGTTGAGGTTGAAGACTACAAACTCCGGGTTCAATTTTCATCCTAAGTGCGGCAGTATGGGCATTACATATCTTGCCTTTGCGGATGATCTCATGTTATTTGCCAGGGGGGATGCTACGTCGGTTGCGGTACTTATGGAGAGTCTTGAGAGCTTGGAGGCGGTATCTGGATTATCCCTGAACCCTGCCAAATCTTCTATCTATTTGGCAGGGGTACACGGTATTAGCCGAGACATGATCATTGACAGGGTTGAATTTTCGGAGGGGTCATTTCCCGTACGTTACCTAGGTGTTCCTTTGGCTCCGCTCTCGGTTTCGGTAGGGCAGTTTGCCCCTCTCACGGATGCCATTTTCGGGTACATACGGAAATGGGGGCATCATTCACTTTCCTATGCTGGGAAACTGGAGCTCATTCGATCAGTTATTCAGGGAGTTGAAGGTTTTTGGTTCCGGGCTTTTCCGCTTCATACCACGGTGCTTAATAAGGTGCGTTCAACCTGTCTTCAGTTCTTGTGGGGGGGAGGCTAGCCCGTGTCGCTTGGGATGATGTTTGTGTTCCGCAAGCGGATGGTGGTCTTGGTCTCATGGATATCAAAGTATGGAACCGTGCTCTACTATCACGGTCCATTTGGTTGTTTCACAAGAACGAGGATTCTCTATGGGTGAAGTGGGTGAATTCTTATTACCTGAGGGGTCAATCAATTTGGAGCTATACTGTCAGACACGAGGACTCACTACTGTTCAAGAAGCTATGCGATATCCGAGACAGGTTCACACAGATTTTTGGCAGTCATAAGGCGGTAGTTGACGGTTTAGAAAGGTGTTGCGTTGATGGTAGATTGGATACGGGTCTTGTTTATGATGTTCTACGTACCAAGAGGGAGCGCAAGCCCTGGATGTCTCAGATTTGGAAGGGGTACATCCCGCCCAAGTACTCGTTCACAGTTTGGCTCACTTGTCGGAGACGTCTGGCTACTAGGGATACACTCTCGTATCTCAATCTTGAGGATGTCAATTGCGGGTTCTGCAAGCAGGTTGCTGAGACACGGCCTCACTTGTTCTTCGATTGCACGTTCTCAGGCAGGATTTGGAGACATATTCGGGCATGGTTGGGAATTCGACGGGAGATGTCCACGGTTGAGAGTACTCTGAAGTGGATAAAGAAGGAGCATCGCGGAACGAGGATGCGGTCTAAGGTTATACTCCTTGATTTCTGCGTTGTTGTGTTTGAGATCTGGAAGGCCCGGAATGCATTGATATTCGACGAGACTTCCGTGACTGAGGATGATGTTATTGCTAGAATTAAGCTAACTACTTATCGTGTTATTTACAGATTATTTCCCACATGTACATACACCATTGAGTGTACCCGCCCCCCTTGAGTTTATTATTTATTGCTGCTTTCCACGTTGAGGCTTGAGACCCCTCAATGAACGATGTTATGATCTGATTTTTGCAATATATTATTTATTTACCCAAAAAAAAAAACTCTTCTTTCCCTGATCCGAAGCCCTAGACCAGTTGGTCTTGAAGGCAGAGGATATCCTCATTGGGTGGTGTGGGAGAGCTTGGTCACACGTTGAAACCCTGTGGTAACGTCGCTGCCGCCTCTTGAGGAGCTGTCACACTGGCTTGCCAAGTGTGGTTTAAGCGGCGGCGTGGTTTGCAGCTATTGCGTCGGTCGGGGTTTACTGCATGCGCACTCGAAGAAAGCGTGTTCCTTCACAACAAAAATAAAAGCTCTTCTTTCCCTAATCTAACAAGGAAACCATATTCTAATAAACTACTATAATTACAATTTACCAAATATACTTAGATTAGGATTTTACGATAAAACTAATAGAATTAAACTACGAAACATCTCAATACCAACTAAATGCACGGAGTTTATTCAATATGAAATGTTCTTAATTAAGTACTATAACAAATTATTATTCTATCCGTCTCAATTTGTTTGAAGGTTGATCAGTTTGGGAAGCCAAAACGTTCTTTCTTTGACTATGATTTTTTCCAACTCATTTTATATATTGTAAATATTAATTATGCAGACTTATAATACTTTTTATGTAGTTTTCAAATATGTAAATTTTATTATAAAATATTCAAAGAATCTATATTAAAAATTAAATCAAAGAAAAAATTATTTAACTCTCAAAACTGATAAATTTTAAAACAAATTGGGACGGAAGAAATAATAAAAAATATTAACGTAAAGACCAGCTGTCACGTCATATCAAATCAAACTGAACTATGGTCTAGGCTTAAATGGAAAAGAAAAAAAGTGTTTAAACCGCCTCCCCCACCACCACAAATATCGTGAGCCCATCCACCAAGGGCGGAGCTTCATGATATGAAAGGATAATTGAATCCCCTTCATCATAAAGTTAAAATTAAATTGTACACACGCATGAGGATAGCGAGTTGATGTAGCGATGGCGCGGGGCCATGAGTCGCGAGTTCGATCCTGCATAAACCTTCTTGGCTGAGTGCATACATGGTTTTGTCAGTGTAGTTAATCGGTGGCGTGGTTTGCGGTATTGCGTCGGCCGGGATTTACTGCAGACTCGAAAGAGTAGCGGCGCAGATTCTTTCACAAAAAAAAAAAAAAAGTACAAATATGATGAAAAATAATTGTGTACGTGCATGTGTATACACACACTTGTATATAAACATACATATGACTGAATCCTTTACCATACATTGATGGTAGAGGTGGCTTCAAATTATTTTAGGTCACAAATTCAAATCTGAAATATGTTATTATTGTATTTCTCGAAATCCCCTCATTAAATTTTTTGAGTCTACCCGCAAGAGTCTGGTTAAGTGGTTGGAAGGTGAGTCACCCATGTGGGAGATCCGAGATCGAATTCAGCCTTCGTCTGCAAGCTCGTCGCACGAGACATGTAGTGCGATTTACATCTCTTGTGTGGTTTGTGAGCTATTGCACAATAAACAAAGCTCACCACAGAGTGCTCACCTGAACGGCAGAAGATATGAGTTTCCAAAAAAATATTTATGAGTCTGCCACACTACAACTCTTCATGGAATTATTAACACCTCTTAAATTAGATGTGAAGATTAATGAATCTAAGGTTCATTGATAAACTTTGATTGATTTGATGTTCAAGTTTCCCTCTACCTCTAATAATGGGTGCCAAATAGAAACAAAAAGCACTACGTTATGTTCTTTGGTTGTTTGACCCTTTTCAATTCCCTCTCTTGTCCACGGTATTTTTTTCTACTTTGGCAAATTCCAATTAAACCAAATTTGCTCTATTAAAAAAGGTCATATTCATCACATATATGGCCCTATTATAAATCATTATCATTATAAGTTTGGCTGGTGTATGTGATATGGCATTGTCTTATACTTAGCTTGGGCAAAAGGCGAAATCCCTCGCCCACAGGGTTTCCATCCCCTACCCGACAGAGATTGGTGGAGGAAATCAAATGATTTCGACTGGGGAGACACGGTGCCTGTGAGCCATCTCCAGGAATGAAACTCCCACACTGCGGCTGCCAGGCTCGAACATGCCTATTTGGGGGCAATCTACCACCCTGAAATCAACTGAGCTACGTCGTGTCTATGAGAAAGCATAACAATCAACTCTTTCTACACAATATTTTTAGTTATTTAAGCCCTTTGAGTCCTTGCTCTATTAATAAATTAAAGTTACTGAGAAGCTAAGCTAGCTCTCTTTTAATTAATGATGCTAGCTCCTATTAATTACATTTACTTTGTTGCAAATTCACATATATAAACTACTATAGATTAATAAGATTAAACTTGGTCATTGTCTTTGTGTGTGACTAATTAAAAAATTCAGTGGAACTAACCTAATCTATTTTACTTAATTAGTGTTAGTATATAATTACTAAAACTGAAAGAATATTTCTCACTTAGGCTCTACTACTTAGTGCCTGTTTGATAGGGCTTTTCCAAAGGCCAAAAGCACTTTTGGAGAGCCAAAAGTGTTTTTGGCCTTTAATTTGAGTGTTTGGTTCAAAAATTCAAAAGTGCTTTTGGAAGAAGTCTAAAATTTGGGCTTTTTGAGTAGAGTTTATTTTTGCTTATAACTTTTTTGTCTTTTATACAAAAGTACTTTTTTTTATTGACAATCAAACATCTAACCACTTTTTGATAAAAAGCTCTACTTGAAAGCTCTACTCCTAAAAGCTCTTTTTAATAAGTTGTACCAAACGGGCCCTTAGTGTTTCTAGTAACCTCAAAGTAGATCAATTTCAAGTTAATGGTGGTCAACCAACACAAGCTCTAGCTATTGGTAAAGATAGATCCAAGATTAAAGTTTACATGAATTCTTATTGCAATATCTAGTTAATATATAATAATAACAATTTTATAATTAAATATTTCTATAATATTTAATAAATTTCTTAACATAAATATAGAATTTGAGCAAAACAATATTGAGTTGACGTAAATCCACAAGTTTAAAGCTATATCATAGGGATGAGTATGCCACATATTTCTATAACCATATGAGTGTAGGTTAAAGTAACGTAACCTAAAGAAGCACATAATATGAGGTCTATAATGTTCCTTATATACAGCTAGGTCTCCTTTAACCCTTTATATATATATATATAT
Organism: Przewalskia tangutica; assembly: GCA_029844215.1. Taxonomy (NCBI): domain Eukaryota; kingdom Viridiplantae; phylum Streptophyta; class Magnoliopsida; order Solanales; family Solanaceae; genus Przewalskia; species Przewalskia tangutica. Next base: position 125,478,777 of record CM056726.1, on the reverse strand, counting down.
ATATATATATATATATATTTGTCTTCATCACAATATTTATGAGAGTGACAAAACTATGTATTTTACTCTTAGCGGTTAATCTTGCTCGGTTTCTTTAAGAATATTAGCGCACTCATATTGAATCATTCAACATGCACTATTTTTTAACTTTGAATGATTCGACACACACTCATCGACATTTTTAAATAGTCCGAGCAACACAGATAGTTGTTTCGTTGAGGTTGCTATTTTTTTAAGGAGGATACAGAGAGGAAGACTTAAACCTATATACATAAATCTGACATGGCTTAATCAGGTATATGACCTTAATTTCTTATTAATTTGTACATATTTTGTGTAATTAATGTTTGATCTAGGTATTTATTAATTACTCCTATGTTAGATTGCTAACTTTGTCTGTTTCTGGAGATCTTGTAGCATGTAGGTAAATGATAATGCATGTCACATTAACATATATGTATCTAAAACCAAAAAGTTGATGCCTTATCTTATACTAATAAGAGCATCTATTTATATTTATATAAAAGTACAGTAATGTTTATCACGTGAATCCACTACACTTAATAGTGATTCTGTTTGGATTATTCTACTCTTCACTTCTTATTTTTGTGGACGGAGATAAGATCATGACTATTCTATTACTCCACTTAACTTAATTTATAGAAGTTCTAGGGGAATAGATCTTCGACTTAATTAACCCAAAAGCTAGCTTGTATGGTGAGGATTGTCCAAGTTTATGTTTCTATTCCATATTCGATGTAAAACTTTTAATATTTTTCGCATGCCCCGATCTTGTTAACTGAAGCATGAATAATATAATTTGTGGGTGCAACATCGGTGAACAAAGAATTAGAATGTGTATGACTCTGATACCATGTAAAAAATGGATCACGGGCCTAACTCAACTCCAAAAACTAGCTTATAAAGTAAGGATTATCTAAGTTCATATCCGATGTGAGACTCTTAACACTACGGAATAAACTAGTAGCATAAATTTACCTTTAATTTTCTACAAATGGATATGGAAATTAACTCTTAGTGAGTGGTAGGATAATCATTTACATCTTAGTTCTATATTTATTTTTTTATTTTTTTTTACGAAGGAACCCGCAGCCGCTACTCTTTCGAGTGCGACAGGGTAAACCCCGGGCTGACGCAATATCCTGCAAACCACGTCAGCCGATTAACCACACTTGGCAAGCCATGTGTAACAGACTCAACCAAAAAGGTTTATGCAGGGGATCGAACTCGTGACCTTGCGGTCCCGCGCTCTACTGCTACACCAACTTGACTATCTTTGCGGGTTTAGTTCTATATTGTTAACATTATAAACAGTTGTAGTCACATCAATAAAACAATATAGGGTCTAATTATGACACTTTAATTTGCGCATGCAATAGCAATAATGATGATCTTATAATAGAGATTGTACGGATCATATGAAAATAATATCTTACCTTGGATATGGACTATTCTTGACCATCTTCTTGCCATATTTCCTCCATTTAAATCCATCATCCAACACCTCCAGTTCTGATTTAAATCTAAATGCAACCCTAGATTTTGCCTCCACCTTGTTGTACTTCTTTATACTTTTTCTGTTAAGATCATCAGATCCTTCTCCGGTAAAGAGATAATCGTTGAGCTCGAAATATTCTGGTGTATTGATGAAATTGGAGCTGTAAATATCTCCATTATTAGGGTTAGGGTTTGAGTTATAGGGAAAAGTTTCCATTGTTGAAGATGGAAATGTGTTAGGAGGACTTAGACATGATGACTTTTCAAGATTTGTTTCTATTTATGCTCTTGCTTCCATTTCTTTTTAATTCTTATTTGAGTCACCTTTCATTTATTCTTTCTTGGAAGGTGCTTTTATTGACACATGGAATCTTTCTGTAGGTTGAGTGATGTCATAGGGATGACGATATCAGCTTAGTATTTTGAGAAGACTTTTGTCTTTTAATGCCTCTGTCCAGTGTCCACATATAAATATCCTGCAACTTTAACTTAATTACGATTTTTTTTTTTCCATTTCATATTACTCTCTTTTGAAAGAAATAATCTTTTGTCTTATTAATGACATATAGATTTTTTTAATATATAAGAGTAATATACAAAATATATCATAAATAACTTGTCCACTGTCCGAGATGGCCAGCTACGCCCGAGATGGGCTGGGTTGCTTCTTCAGTCTGTGTATATTCAATATACATCCTATATATTATGTATATAAGATGTATATTTAACACACACCCATAGTCATAGCGGGCAGTCTTCGTACGCTGAGACTGTCTCTAATATTCTTCAAAAAGGACCGAGGGAAGACCCTTTGTAAAGATGTCTGCAATTTGATATGTGAAAGGGACATAACAGACGCGTACTTGTCCACGAGCTACCTTTTCTCGAACAAAATGTATGTCCATCTCGATATGTTTAGTGTGGTGGTGTTGAATCAGATTGACAGAATGGTAGATAGCACTAACATTATCACAATAAACCAATGTAACTTTCTCAATAAGACAATGCAACTCTAAAATAAGATTACAACCAACATGACTCGAGACCATCGATACTCGGCATTGGCTTCGTGACCGAACGTGATAACGCCGATCGACGCTGCACAAAAGACCAAGTTATTTCAAGAAACATCTGATAGCGGACGTAATCGCTCGGTGTGCGACCTCAATCAACATTTGTATGATACAAGTGTAGACGTCGACGATGGATATAAATGCAAGTCATAATAATTTGTCCCCTGAATGTACCTAATAATATGTTTGAGCGCATTCATGTGCTCAATCCTGGGATCATGTATAAATAGACACACATGTTGTACGTCATATGTAATATCATGTGGCGTGAATGTAAGACACTGAAGGGCTCCTGCAAGACTACGATAGCGGGTCGAATCCTCATAAGGTTGATGCATATAGACTGTCTCCTTGAGATCACCATGTAGGAAAACATTCTTCACATCTAACTGATGGATGTGCCATGTTTTCGAAAGAGCCAAGCTGAGCACATTTCGAATGGTAAACATCTCACCACAATCCACACCAACCTGCTAAGTCTTACCATCACCTACAAGCCGAGTCTTATGCCTTACAAATGAACTGTCAAAATTGTCCTTACGAGCAAAAATTCACATAGACCGAATAATATTAACACCAGATGGATGGGTCACCATCAGTCATGACAATCTTCCACTTTGGTTCATTTAAGGCAGACACATGATTACAGGGTAAGGGTGATTTAAGAACATTAAAATTAAAATTAAAATGATTTTTTGGTTTAAGAATACCACGTTGACCTCGGGTGACTGGTCCATGACTCGGGGCTGAATTGCGAATTTTGGGGAATTTTCGGGATACGTGACGGGCTGGCTAGCAGGCAGTGGGCGTGCTGACCCAACTTGGGATATTGAAGCGTGGGGCTGGACGATTCTAGTATTGGGTTGGGTAGCCCAAGCTTCGGAAGTTGTGATGGCGGAAATTAGAGGCGATGGATTAAGACAGTGGTGTGGGATCGTGAGCGATGGGCCATTGGAGAACTGAGTGCGGGACATGTTCGAAAAATGGTGAATAATATATGGGGATATACCATCATCCAAAAAATTACACGAACTAGGCACGGGACTATTTACCTTAGCAAACAGAAATTGGGACTCATCAAATATTATATGACGACAAATAATGATACGATTAGATGATAAATCAAAAAATTATAACCACGATGATTTGATGAATAACTGTTAAGTCTAATTTAGTACTATTTTAGAGTGTGTTTTAGGGAGTCTTTTGTTGTCATTTAATTATTTTGTACAGTATTACGCGTGTTATGTTGTGTTTTCAGGTTGTAAGCGATTCATAAGGTTCGAGGAGAATTAAAAGGAAATAGGTGGTTATTGAGGACAAAAATACATATCTGGTCACAAGAGATAAGTCAAAGAAGCCCTGAGAAGCTCGGGAAGCAATTTAAATAAAATTACAATGTCAACCGCATGGGGTCTACAAGGCTAATTTACAGAAGTTTCTCGAATGAAGAGCCGCGGCGCCATGGGAAATAGCGCCACACTACAAAAAAAAAATCTACCGTGACAGTTCGAGTGTGACGGTTTTAAAAATCGTCACACGTTATGACGGTTTTAGCATTGACTTTCTGGTCAATGGGCCTTTGTGACAGGTATGTGACGATTTTTTAACCGTCACAACTTTGTGACAGCGATGTGACGGTTATTTCAACCGTCACATATTTTTGTGACGGTTTTTAAAATAAGAATTTAATTTTTTTAAATACCTTATACCCGACCATCCTTTCACAAAATTCTTCCACAAAATCAGTTCTCCACAAAAATGTGAACCCTAGCTACATTTCTCCATAAAAAAAAACGATTTGAAATCCTTCCACAAAATCAGTTCGCCGCATCATCCTTTCACAAATCCTTCCACAAATCCTTAACACAAAAAGTTTTCTAATTCTTTTCCTTAAAGCGTGAAGCTTGCTGTCCCAAAACGTGAAGATTTTTTAACAAATTTTGTTTTGACCTATTTCAAAATCTGAAGCAAAATCCCGCCCAAAGGGAACCCTAGCATTGATTCAAAGTTCGTTTTTTATTCAAAGGACCTTACCTCAGTATTCTTTTCCTTAAAGCGTGAAGCTTGCTGTCCCAAAACGTGAAGATTTTTTAACAAATTTTGTTTTGACCTATTTCAAAATCTGAAGCAAAATCCCGCCCAAAGGGAACCCTAGCATTGATTCAAAGTTCGTTTTTTATTCAAAGGACCTTACCTCAGTTTGTCGCACCATATAAAGGTCGGTAATCTTCCCCTTATTGTTGGCTCTGTTATTTTTTTTGTGTTTATAGTTCTGTGTGTATTATAAAATTTATATTCATTGTTCATTTGGTGGTTTAAAAAATTCTTGTGTTTAAAATATTTTGGTACTGGAAAGGACTTGTTAGCTGGAGAAATTCTTGTGTTTAAAATTCTCTGTTATTTCATATTTATGTGTTAGTTGTGTTTTATCTACTGATAAGAACTTATTTTTAGCATTAATTATGCCTATGAGATTTTGGTACTAATTATCATCTGTTAATGTGAGTCGCACCCGATGTATGAATTTGTTTTGGTACAAGTTGTCTCCTGTTAAATGTGTTGTGGTATATTAAGTCTGACTAAGTACTTTGTCAAGCTATTGTGATTTTTTTTGTTGGTTAATTTTGTACTTTTAAGGTGGTTGAATGATATGTGTGCATGTCTTTTGTTGTGTGTCAGGTGTTGTTCTTATTTCCCTTCATTGATGGATAAGTCCTGGATGACATGTTGTCGATTATCACATGAATATGATAAAAGGGTTAAGATTTTTTTGCCATTTGCTGTAGCCAATGCTGTAGACAGTAGTGTGATTAGGTGTCCTTGCAATCAATGTGGAAATTTATCTTTTCACCTCGTAAAAATTGTAACTGAACATTTGTTCTTTAATGGAATAGATAGTGAATATAAAATCTGAGTTTGGCATGGAGAAAAATATAGAAGCATAGACTCTAGAATAGGTGACCAGTTTGAGTCTAACTATATGGATTACAATGATGAAGATACTGTAGATATGGTTAATGATGCTTTTATTAAAGCTTTTAAAGAGTTGCTTGAAGACGCAAAGAAACTTTTATATAAAGGGTGCACAAATTTCACTAAGTTAGGTGCTCTAGTTAAACTTTTTAATATCAAGGGTAAGTTTGGTTTATCCGATAAAAGCTTTTCTAAGATATTGAATGTTGTATCTCAGATGTTGCTAGAGGAAAATGCATTGTCTGTGTCTTTTTATGATGACAAGAAAACAATGACTGCATTAGGGTTAGAGTATATTAAAATTCATGCATGCCCTAATGACTACATACATTATAGAAAACAGTATGAAAAACTAGAAAAATGTCCTACATGTTCTGTTTCAAGATGGAAAAAAATGGGAGTGAAGAAGATAGAGTAGGGTTGCCCTCTAAAGTTTTATGGTACTTTCCTATTATTCTTAGGTTTAGTCGAATGTTTCAGTACTCTCAAACAACTAAAGACTTAAATTGGCATGCAAATGAGAGGATCAAAGATGGAAAGCTTCGACATCCCGCAGATTCTAAAGCTTGGGAGTTAATAGATGAGAAGTGGTCTGAGTTTGCAAAAGACCCTAGGAACCTCCATCTGGCTCTATCAGCAGATGGAATCAACCCACATAGCTCCATTAGAAGTACATATAGTTGTTGGCCAGTCATTCTTACAACCTATAACCTTCCCCGGTGGCTTTGTATGAAAAGAAAATTCATGATGTTATCTCTCTTAATTTCTGGTCCACAACAACCGAGAAATGACATTGATGTCTACTTATCACCATTAGTAGATGATTAATAAATCTTATGGAAAGAGGGGGTTGAGTGTTTTGATTCTTTTAAGAAAGAGTTTTCAATTTGCGGGTTGTCTTGATGTGGACTATAAATGACTTTCCAGCCTATGAGAATCTAGTCGGGTGTACAGTTAAGGGTTATTATGCATGTCCATATTGTGGTGTTGATACTCCCGAGTGTAGACTTTGACATAAAAAATGTGTATATTGGTCATCGACGTTGGCTTCCAGAAGGACATCAATACAGAGGTCAAAAATCTGCCTTTAACAACAAAATTGAAGAGAAGACAACCCCTGTACAGTTGAATGGTGAGGAAATATTACACTTAGTTGAATGTATTGAAAATACATGGGGGAAGAAAAATGAGAAGAAGCGAAAATATGGGAATGATTCATATGATAGATCATGGTGGAAGAAGAAATCAATATCTACAATTTAGAGTATTGGAAGCACTTACTTGTGAGACACCAATTAGATGTTATGCACATTGAAAAGAATGTGTGTGAGAGTTTGTATGGGACTTTACTTCATATTCCGGGTAAGTCTAAAGATGGCTTGAAGTTGAGGATGAACCTTTATTAAAATACTCACACTACTCTCTCACCAATAAACACTTTTATTCAAACACTCAACTGCTTATTTATAAAAACAACTTTCAACACTTAAAAATTCTAAAAACACTTTATACATAAAAGTCACTTTTTTTAAGCTCATCCAAACGGGCCTATACTCTGGGTTCATATTGAAAAGTTTAACTTTGAAGGTAAATGTTTCCTACTACCAAAGGTGGCTTCATCTTTAAGACTCGATGTGAGACCTTGAAATAAGAATGGATCAATTATATTTTATTATTTTAAAATAGTCTATGACAATATATAATTGTCTACAAAAATTTGAATATAATTTCAGTAACTTAGTAACAAAGAAATTATCTTCTAGCATAAATTAAATACTTTAACGGTATAAAAAAATTATACTATTAAGTATAAGTTAAATCGGTAGCTTCCTGATATCGGACACTAAAGGAATAAATATAATTTTGGTGGAGAATACTCACTTTTTCCCTTTTATTTCTTATTCACATTTTTGCAATCATTTCCTTTATATTATTGTAGGGTTTTGTTGGATTTAAAACACATAAGTAAGATACAGTGAAAATTTAAAATTTTGTTAACTTATTTACCCCAACAATTCCGTCTGGTATGATTGTGTTACAATTGAAATCTGCAAAGATAGAAGTAGACTTACAATTTGTGTTATCTGAAGTCTCTACTAGAGGGAGAGCACGCGATTATCCTTTCGACCGCAAGCTTTTGTTGTGGTATATTCCTCTGTCAGGAAAGCCAGGAAATCTTGACAGAGGTTTGAGAGGATTTTATTCTCTGAACTCTGAGTTTAGAAAGTAAGAATTAAGTGTTTGAAATTATGGGTTAAGTGCTGAATATATAGGGGAAATATTGTACAAATCAGATTAGGATTAGACTTAAAATCTGACCAAAAATCTGAGATGCAGTGGGCCAATCGGTGCGGCCATGGCGTCAGACTTCGACCTCTCGGTATGTACTCTCGCTTTGTTTTAATATTTCTGCACGTTTTAATTTTAATTAAATCCAAAATCTAATTTTGACTTAATTAAATAATTTCTATCAAATAGAAATTATCCCATAATTTATTATTGGTTAAAATATCGCGACTCTAAATCGAATATTTTATACTCTCTCAATATACCCTTAGACCGAAAAGACAATCGACTTAGTGTGACCATTTAGGCCTTCACACATCGACATTTAATCTAATTTAAGGTTCACACGAAACTCCTAGACTGCGCCATATGACGAACTCAATATGTGAAGTACGTTTACAAGACTTCAGTAAACATAACATTTATGTGATGATAAATTCCTTCCATTCGTGACACACTCGATCAAGCTTAGGGTCTGTCATGTGTCTATCCAAATGGCTTGATCACTTTGTCTCATAGATATTAGTCGACAACCAGATCATACCCTAGATATGTCTCTTGCATTGGCCAATGACTTGGTAGACCTAATATTACTAAGAATCTGAGTGTTCCATCTCGAATATCCAATCGAGGAATGAATCATATTCTTGGCTCAACTACCACCTTAGTTTGCATCGCAATGTACCCAATACAAGTCATGTCTTATCCTATAAGGAATTTAAGCTTAGGACAGGATCAAAGTACATTACTCTGCAAACCAGGTGCATTGACCTCAAGTCAAAGGACCTTTATCTTCCACATGCTGATAAGACTCTAGACATGTATAACAAATAGTTTATCAGCAGGGCATACCAATACCCTCTAAGAGTATCCATGTGTCCATCACTAGTAATCATTACTAGTAGTAAGTGAGACATACTACATTCTTTAAGAGTGTGATGCAGACCACATGTCTACTTATAACATAACATTGATATCTCATTCTCAATGATCATCAGTCGAAACTACTTTAAGAGTTACGCTCTATCATTAACATCTCACTTTCTCAATGACAACGTAAGTGTTGCGTATTTTATATACGCCTTTTGAGTCATTTTTAGTTAGTATTTTACCCATTTATGTCCAAATAGGTGTCTTGTTAGGATAGTTTTTCTTTCTTTTGAGTCACAGTGGCTTAAAATGGCATATTAGCGAAAAGAAGTAAAAAAAGGGCAGAAACAGAGGTTCCAGAGCCAAAAGAGACGAAAAGTTGGCATCCCGGACGAAGAACAGGGCGGCGCCGTGGCGCCAAACCATCAGAGCCTGCAAGGCTACGACGCCCAATGTACTGAGAGCCGCAGAAGTTTCGGTACCACGACGCCAGACTGCAGGGTCGTGGCGCCGACGCGGAATTTTAGCCAAATCCGAGAAGGAATGGGCCAAGACTAAGAGGGAAAGGTTGAAAACGTTTTTAGAGACTATAAAAGGCCTTTAGGGCATATTTTTTAGGGTTCCACAATCCCTAACTCATCACAATACATAGTTTCTTTGAGGCTTCAAGATTAGATGCTTGTTCTTAAGTAATTCCTTTTCTTTACTTTATTTATTTTCAGTTTATGTTGGATAATCTTTTAGTTCTTGGCATGTCTATGGCTAGGAGCTAAACTTTAATTAGGGTTTTCCATTTGAATCACTTGAACCTCGTTTTTATGATTTAATGCATGGTTTTGGTTTCTTCTTTATATAGTTGAGATTTATTCAATAATTGTTTTGATTGCTTGATAATTAACTGATCACTAGTTATTATCACATATATGATTTCGAATCGAAATCCGAAAGGGGAGATTCTAAATATGCTATAGTTGAATAAACATAAAATCGTGGACGAAAGTATCCCGATACTTGTATAGTCTAATAGGTTATTGTTCTTAATCCTCATTTGTGGTAAATCCTATCATCGAAAGATATAAGGGTTCTGCATCGGGGTTGAGTGTTTATATATCCTAACCAGAATATGAAACGGACTAGTTAACCTGCTATCTCAACATAGAAGAAGAACTTATATTATTGCATTAAAGATTAAATCGAGCGGATAGTTGAGGAGATTGGAAGTCCTATTTCCACCATATCTGATTTAAGTAAAGTAATTTAGTTAAACTTTTACAATTATCCAGTAGTTCATAGATAAAAATCACAACAAAATATTGACAGCCAAATAGATACCATAGATAGATGTTTGGTAATTGAACACTAATCCCTGAGGACGATATTCGGTCTTACCTAGACTATATTACTTGTAACGATACGTGCACTTGCGTTAAGCGTGTGGATAAATCGCTAACAAGTTTTTGGCGCCGTTGTCGGGGATTGACGTAGTTCAATATCAATTTATCTATTCTTAATTTCTAATTTAGTTTTTATTTTTATTTTATTTTCTTTTATTTGTGGAATCGTGCGCCGTGATTTGTTTGTTGATTTTGAACTATTTTAGGGATCTAGTTTATGCGAAGAAGAAGAGGAACAGACACACTTGTTCCCTTCAACCCTGAGATTGAAAAGACTTGCAAGCAGAATCGGCGAAACAAGTGGATTATTAAATTGATAGCCATGGGGGATAGACAGAATAATAATGAGATGAATGAAGAAATGGGTGATCATCAACCCAACCGAGGAATACCCCGAGGGGTGCAGAATAATGTAGAGGAAAGAGTTCAGGTCCAAGCAGAGAGGAGTTTGGGATACTATGTGCTAACAAGAGTGAATGGAGCACAGACATGCATAAGGCTCCCAGCAATAGGAGCGAACAATTTTGAAATAAAGCATGCGATCCTGAGCATGGTGCAACACACAGTCCAATTTGGAGGGTTGTCATCTGAAGACCCACATATGCACATTGCAAATTTCCTGGAGCTGTGTGCCACTTTCAAATATAATGGATTTACTGATGACGCCATCCAGTTGAGCCTCTTCCTTTTCTCACTCAGGGACAGAGCAAAGGTTTGGTTGAATTCCCTGTCGACATATTCTATATTCACATGGCAAGATCTAGCACAAAAGTTTCTGGCAAAGTTCTTCCCACTTTCAAAAGCAGCCAAGCTGAGAGGAGAGCTGAACAATTTTTACCAGACTGATGGGGAATCGCTCTATGAGGCTTGGGAGAGGTTTAAAGATCTGCAAAGAAAGTGTCCACATCATAGCATTGAACTGTGGAATTTGGTCCACATCTTCTACAATGGGCTAAGTGGGACCACGAGGATCATTATTGATGTAGCTGCAGGTGACAGGTGGTACCTTCTTGAAAAAGACAACACATGAGGCCCATAATTTGCTAGAGGACATGGCCACTAATAATCACGTTCCAAATGACAGAAGGGTAAGTGGAAGGAAAGTGATAGGAGTTCATGAGCTAGATGTCATTACAGCGTTGAATTCACATGTTGCTCTCCTGACCAAGCAGCTCCAGCAGAACACAGTGTCAGTAAATGCAATCCAGATGCCAATGACTTGTGAGATTTGTGGGGGTCCTCATACTTTTGACAGGTGCCTATCAGCTGACCCCAACAACATTCCTATTGAGCAAGAGTGTCAAGCAGTGGGGAATTACCAGAGGCCCCAGAACAACCCTTATTCAAACACTTACAATCCGGGGTGGAGGAATCACCCAAACTTCTCATGGAAGGGTGACCAGGGGCAGCAGAATCAATACATAGGCCAGTATCAGAATCATCAACCATTTAATCAGGCCTCATCTTCACAACAGTTCAGTTCACCTGCCCCATAGGAAAAGCCAGATGAATTTAGGGCAGCCTTGTTGACACTCACCAACTCATAGACTCAATTCATGGCAGAAACAAGATCCTCCATAAGGAATTTGGAGACCCAGGTTGGACAGCTGGCCAATATGGCAAACAACAGGCCACATGGCACTCTTCCGAGCAACACAGAGGTTAATCCAAGAGAGCAGTGTCAAGCAGTGACATTGAGGAGTGAGAAGCAGATAGAACAACCTACACCCCAACCTGTGATACTGTCACGACCCGAACCCGGACCCGTGACCGGTGCCTTAACCCGGGCACCCTAGTGACACAACATCAGAGAAAACCAGCGGAATGTAAACTCAAGATAAACAACCATTAAGATATAGAATAGTCTAGCCCAAAATGGCTAACCCAAAAGTACATAAACCGACGATTACATCCTTAACGAACCAAGTTCGACAAGACTACGTGCCTCTAAGAATGAATAACACTATGACGGACAGGCCCCGCCATACCACGAATGTACAAAAGTCTACAACCTCGTGGAATCGTACCAAAAGACGAGGCCTCGGAGAAATGGAGCCTTGAGAACCGAACCGTGATCCTAAGAGTGCGGATCGGCAGCTATGAACATCAACTGCGGCATGAACGCGGCCCGGGAGAGGTCGATAACATGTACCAAATATGAAATCGGAAAATATTGTAATAATATCATAAGTCAAAATATAATTTGGAGTTATAGGCGAAAAATCGTTTACTTTGCTTTGTGCCTTACTAACAATGAGAGTAACAAATGTATATATATATCTGCGTAAAAATAGGAAGATCATGATCAAAGCAGGTACCTCGCCGTAGTATCATTAAGCAATCCTACTCGCGGGACTATTTCACCCGCATAGGTCCTGTGGACCCGCGTGAGGTCATCCGCCTCGTCGTGGGACTATTTCACCCGCGTGGGACTATTTCACCCGCATGGATCCCGTGGACCCGCATGAGTACCATCGCCGTACTCGCGTGAGACTATTTCACCCGCATGAATCACGTGACCGGATCCGCGTGAGTACAAACGCCGCACTCGCATCATGGGTAGCAAATCCATGGCATGAGTAGTAAACCATCCTATTGGAGCATACCCGGGCCACCCATCGTGTCGGTATGTCCAAAGGAAATAACAAGAATAACCCGGGGTTTACAGTAATAATATATATATAACATAGCTCATCAGGCTATCATACATAACATAAGCACTACCGCCTATCATATCATAACATAAGCACTCTCGCCTATCATATCATAACATAAGCACTACCGCCTATCATATCATAACATAAGCACTACCGCATCATATCATAACATAAGCACTACTGCCTATCATATCATAACATAAGCACTACCGCTTATCATATCATAACATAAGCACTCACCGCCTATCATATCATAACATAAGCAAGTTAAGAAAATACCCTAACTTCTTATTAACATTATTAATATATCCTCTCTCATTTTAGTATACCTAAGGCACCAACATGTCTTTTAATAGAAAATCCGGGAATTTAACCCAAGTACCATGTACTTCTAACCTTTTAAGAAATAACTCATTTTTATACAAAAATTTCAAGATACTAATCACCATAGTATCAAGTTACAATTCCTTTTCAAAACAAGTCACATTTCCTTTTAAAACTATCTCAAGCTTCTAAATTAAGTGACTTCATTTCTTGTAAAACCTTAGGCAATTCATGCCTTAGAACCATTTTCCTTCCACAAGTTCAAATCATCAAAACCTTTCTCCATTAAACTTTCACAAACTAATATAACCAACTCCCCATAAAGCCGTTACATTAGAGTTAAACAATAGTAAAACACATTCCTTAAGTCCAGGATTTTTATACTTTTCTTTTAAAGCGAAGCAAGTATCAAATACTTATAACAAGCGAAGATTTCCAAATCTTGTCGTCTACCGTACTACGTAGTACAACTAATCATGCTCGAGAGATAGGAAAGCTCCACATACCTCTTGGTCAATCCACAAGCTAAGTCGATTTACATGCGTAGTATGTCAACCTAAAATGACCACAATCGTTTATCAAGCTCTAATTACAATGCAGAATTTTTCCAAGTTAAATCACCAATTTCCTACGGAAAATTGGGCGGCGTTCCTTTGTTTCTACATACTTTGCCACCTTTTCCAAGGTCGATTTTTAACGCTCAAATGTCATGTTTAAGGCTCAACAACCAACCAACACCAAGGGGATTACACACCTAAACTTTGGTGTGTAAAAATTCAGCCCCACAAGTTATAACAACTAACCCAACAAGTCTAATGTAGTATTTAGGCAACAACATGCTCATAAAATCCCCCTAACCAATTCTTTCATAATCACACCCCATTTCTTACATGCAACTACTCTAAGTGCATTTTTCCAACTACAAGTTCTTCCTATTAAACATGCAACACCCAATACCAACTCTGAGAAGAAATGTTACCTTAAGTTTTAGCCAAACTTATTCCAACACCTTGCTAGCCTTTTTCTCCAAGAACACCACCACAATAGCACTTCTAAGCTAGTCACAAGCTTCCTTCTTGCCTTTAACTTTTCAGATTTTCTTAGGCTAGAACACTTCTTGAGGTTTTAGAGAGAAGGGAGCTCGAGCTTTGGAGAGAGAGAGAGAGAGAGAGAGTAAAGATGAAAGATGGAAAAGCGACCAAGCCTTGGTCAATTATATTGCATCGTTACGAAAATCGGATGGGGACACTTGTCACCCTCCCAGCCCTTTTAAAACAAAAATCATATTTTCTAAGTTTTTCCGCCCAATTTCCCGCCTCGGCGCGCCGCTTCCGCGCGGCCGCGACTCTGCGGACGCCGGATCTTTCGGCGTCGGCCTCTTCCGGCGCCGTACTGAACTTCAGCGCCTCACCACCGCGCGCCTTGGCGCCTGCGCCTCGTGGCCGCGGCTCGAGCCACGAGCGTGTTTCTAATTTATCGCACGGCCACACGCGCGGCCCCACACGCGCGGCGAACCATGGGGTATAACATTCTCCACACCTTAGAAACATTCGTCCCGAATGTTCCTTCTAACCTTACACAAAACACAATACAAAAATATCTTCTGAACTATTCCTTTTCAAATTAGAATGCTCCCCGAGCAACAACATTACTCAGCATAATCAACTAAATTAACACCAATCGGTAGGAAGGGGTTACACGGAGGTATAGGGAATAAGTGTGGGTATTTCTTCATCATATCATCCTCCGCTTCCCACGTCATCTCCTCTCGCTCGTTCCGCCATAAAACCTTGTGGAAGCCACCTCGCTTCGTCCGAGTCGTCTAACCAGCGATCGAGTATCGCTATGGGACTCTCTCATACGACAACTCCTCGTCACTGGATATCATGAATCGGGTGCACTCTAGACGGATCTCCAACGCATTTCCGTAACATAGACACGTGAAAAACTGGATGTACCGCCTCAAGATCGGACGGCAGATCCAACTCATAGGCAACCTTGCCCACTCTTCGGACAATCTGATACGGCCCAATGTACCTTGGGCTAAGCTTCCCCTTCTTTCCCAATCTCATCACGCCGCCGTGGCGATACCTTTAGAAAAACCCAATCATCTATCTCAAATTCCAAGTGTCGACGCCGATGATCTGCATACGACTTCTGTCGACTCTGAGCTGACAATAACCGCTCCTGGATAAGCTTCACCTTATCCACTACCTGTTGTACCAAGTCTGGCCCGACTAACTGAACTTCTCCCACTTCAAACCAACCTATCGGTGACCTGCACTTCCTCCCGTATAAGGCCTCATAAGGCGCCATCTGAACACTAGAATGGTAGTTGTTGTTATAAGCAAACTCCACAAGAGGTAAATGATCCTCCCAGCTACCCCCGAAATCAATAACACAAGCCCGCAAAGATATCCTCGAGTGTGCGGATAGTGCGCTCGTCCCGTCCGTCGGCCCGAGGATGAAACGCCGTCGAGACTCACCGTGTCCCTAATCCTTCCGAAAAGACCTCCGAGTTAGCCGAAGCGGGCTCCTCTATCGATATAATCGACACCGACTCGTGCGGTCTCACAATCTCTAATATATAATCGGCATAGTCCTCACCGAGAACGTCGTTCGACCGGAAAAAATGGGCTGATTTCACGACTGTCGACAATCACCCAAATGGAATCATGCTTCCTACGAGTGGTAGGTAGCCTGTAATAAAATCCATATTTATCACCTCCCACTTCCAAGTCGAATATCAATATCTGCGATAGCCCACCAGCTTTTGGTGCTCAACTTGACTGGCGACAATTAGGACATGCGTGCAAAGAAACCCGCCACATCCTCTTCGTGCCGTCCCACCAATACACACACTGAGGTCATGGTACATCTTAGTCGACCGGGTGAATAGAATAACGAGCACCGTTGTGCCTTCCCAAAATCACGGCGAAGTCTGTCGCACATCGGAACACACAATCGCCTCAAACCTTAGCACCCCATCAGCGCTACCTCATATAGACTCTTCTCTCTCGGCGGCGATCTCGATACCGTACCATAACCGGATCCTCATCGCCGCTTCACTTCTCCCGACGATGGAAGACTCGTGACCTCTCGAACCCGAATTCCATCACTATCAGAATCAACCAATCGAACCCCAAGGCTCGCTAGCTGATGTAACTCGCGGACCATGTCCTTCTTCCCTGGCTGCACCCCCGACAGACTACCCATCGATCTGCGACTAAGGGCATCTGCAACTACATAACCATAGTTGTATTCTCTTTTATCCTTTTGGTCATAACCTACCTTATGATTATTAATAGTAAAGTGTTTCTAATTTGATCCATAATCGTACAGTTTCAAATATGCGTACTACCTGCATTTTTCTTACGACACTTCGACCGCTTCGTAACGTCGTTCTTAATTACCCCCAACATAATACTTTTCCACGGTTATCTAAAATCAGAACTTATGGCATGGCGATCGAAGACCTACCAGTCCCATCCTTCGCCTAACTACATACGGGTACACATAACCCCATAATACGTAAGACTATCCTTTTATGTAGGGGAGAGAACTTATCTCCTTCAATAAACTTTCTCGTGTCACAACCCTAATCACCGTCCTTTCGTGGTCCTCAGAAATATCTAATCATTACGCACCGCCTTAAAATCGTAGATTTTCAAAACCTACCAAAGATGCCCTCGACTAAATACGCGCATTTATTTTATTCTTGCCTTGCACATTTCCTTGAAATTATCCGGAAGGTCGTGGCCCTGACCGCCACACCAAACCAACTCCAAGTGCCTCTAAGAGCACTTAACATAAATTTCTTCAAATTCAAGTATTACTTACTTTTTGCGCCAATTTACCTTAATGAACAAGTCACACAGACTTATTAAAAATAATGATGCCAAAGAATGAAGGATAATTCACTGGTTACTACCACTTCCCTTCCTCTCCACTCGATGGCAAACCGCCACGAAGGCGGTACCGAATCAATCTCTTCTGTAGTCCACGTTGGCATAACATGAGGCCAACTAGCCCGTACTCATAATGACCTCAACGTCTGTCATAACAGCTCTGCTAGGGTCCGACCGACAATTATTATCTGCCCACTCAACTACCACCCCACACTCACGGGTGTGGTTACCTCATAAAGGTTCTCATGGATTCTGGCTTCATTTCTTTCACACTTGGTTGCTCACTTCCTTACCGGTCGTACTCTTTTCCGTACTTCCAAACTTATTCTAGCTACGCATAACTTCCATAATAAAGTGGCCTCCAATCTTGGAGTTACTAAGTTAAACAATATAAGGTCATTTCCGGCTCACAACACGTTCCGGTGGAATCGTCCACGAATCAGTAAAGCGATTAACTAGACTGCTTGTACCTCGTGACTGCCACGTGGCGGGACTACTATCAACCGATCCCACCCCATAAACGGGTACCACGACTTCTCATAATACCACGATCGTGGTCGCCTTGATCACAACAACCATTACCTACTCCACACGGATCTCATCCGTAGTACTATCCTCTTAAGCGTACCACGTAGCTTAATTTACAAACATAGTCTCCCATTGGGCCCCTTAATTAAGCTTCTTAAGGTTCCATTACTTTTCCGACAACTCATCGTCTCCTAATTTTCTCAAACTAGCACGTAAACCTCGATGAGAGTTCCTTAATTGTTCATACCTTCCCAAGATCTATTTAGTCCTTACCAAATCACGGTAATCTAAAATCATTCTAAGCGACACATATGTGACCTCATACGTAAATCAGATATCAGTATGTCACAATACCAACTATACTACAAGTATTACCAACTGGATACACAATCCACATAATCTTCCCCGGTCATCACGCTGCCTCAGAATGCAGAACACCATAACTGTTAGGGAGAGACGACTTAACCACACAAATTCTATCGCACGATCTTAGAGTGAGAAGAAATGGAAACCAATCCTAAATATCCTGCAGCCTCACGATTATAGATGTGGTGCACAACACACCGATAATCAAGACTCTACTAGATACGGCTCAGACTCTTTCCGATGATTAATCGCTCGATACCACTTTTGTCACGACCGAACCGGACGTGGCGGTGCCTTAACGGGCACCCTAGTGACACAACATCGAGAAAACCAATGGAATGTAAACTCAAGATAAACAACCATTAAGATATAGAATAGTCTAGCCCAAAATGGCTAACCTAAAAGTACATAAACCGAACAGCATATCCTTAACGAACCAAGTTCGACAAGACTACAGGCCTCTAAGAATGAATAACACTATGACGGGACAGGGCCCCGCCATACCGACTGAATGTACAAAAGTCTACAACCTCAGGGAATCGTACCAAAAGACGAGGCCTCCGGAGAAATGGAGCCTTCCGAGAACCGAACCGTGATCCTATGAGTGCGGATCGCCAAGCTATGAACATCAACTCGCGCATGAACGCAGCCCGGCGAGGTCGATAACATGTACCAAATATGCGAAACCGAAAATATTGTAATAATATCATAAGTCAAAATATAAGTCGGAGTTATAGGCGAAAATCGGTTTACTTTGACCGCGGCCTTACTAACAATGAGAGTAACAAATGTATATATATATATCGCATAAAAATAGGAAGCTCATGATCAAAGCAGGTACCTCGCCGTAGTATAATTAAGCAATCCTACTACTTGGACTATTTCACCCGCATAGGTCCTGTGGACCCGCATGAGGTCATCCGCCTCGTCATGGGACTATTTCACCCGCATGGGACTATTTCACCCGCATGGATCCTGTGGACCCGCATGAGTACCATCGCCGTACTCGCATGGGACTATTTCACCCGCATGGATCCTGTGGACCGGATCCGCATGAGTACAAACGCCGCACTCGCATCATGGGTAGCAAATCCATGGCATAAGTAGTAAACCATCCTATCGAGCATACCCGCCACCCATCGTGTCGGTATGTCCAAAGGAAATAACAAGAATAACGGGGTTTACAGTAATAATATATATATAACATAGCTCATCCGCTATCATACATAACATAAGCACTATCGCCTATCATATAATAACATAAGCACTACCTGACTATCATATCATAACATAAGCACTACCGGCCTATCATATCATAACATAAGCACTACCGGCCTATCATATCATAACATAAGCACTACCGGCCTATCATATCATAACATAAGCACTACCGGCTTATCATATCATAACATAAGCACTACCGGCCTATCATATCATAACATAAGCAAGTTAAGAAAATACCCTAACTTCTTATTAACATTATTAATATATCCTCTCTCATTTTAGTATACCTAAGGCACCAACATGTCTTTTAATAGAAAATCCGGGAATTTAACCCAAGTACCATGTACTTCTAACCTTTTAAGAAATAACTCCTTTTTATACAAAAATTCCAAGATACTAATCACCATAGTATCAAGTTACAATTCCTTTTCAAAACAAGTCACATTTCCTTTTAAAACTATCTCAAGCTTCTAAATTAAGTGACTTCATTTCTTGTAAAACCTTAGGCAATTCATGCCTTAGAACCATTTTCCTTCCACAAGTTCAAATCATCAAAACCTTTCTCCATTAAACTTTCACAAACTAATATAACCAACTCCCCATAAAGCCGTTACATTAGAGTTAAACAATAGTAAAACACATTCCCTTAAGTCCAAGGGATTTTTATACTTTTCTTTTAAAACGAAGCAAGTATCAAATACTTATAACAAACGAAGATTTCCAAATCTTGACGTCACCGTACTACATAGGTACAACTAATCATGCTCAAGAGATAGAAAGCTCCACATACCTCTTGGTCAATCCACAAGCTAAATCCAATTTACCGCACGTAGTATGTCAACCTAAAATGACCACAATACGTTTATCAAGCTCTAATTACAATGCAGAATTTTTCCAAGTTAAAGTCACCAATTTCCTACGGAAAATTGGGCGTTTTCCTTTGTTTCTACATACTTTGCCACCTTTTCCAAGGTCGATTTTTAACGCTCAAATGCCATGTTTAAGGCTCAACAACCAACCAACACCAGGGATTACACACCTAAACTTTGGTGTGTAAAAATTCAGCCCCACAAGTTATAACAACTAACCCAACAA
Source organism: Przewalskia tangutica (assembly GCA_029844215.1). NCBI lineage: Eukaryota > Viridiplantae > Streptophyta > Magnoliopsida > Solanales > Solanaceae > Przewalskia > Przewalskia tangutica. The sequence continues at coordinate 125,458,558 of CM056726.1, read as the reverse complement.
GTCTAATGTAGTATTTAGGCAACAACATGCTCATAAAATCCCCCTAACCAATTCTTTCATAATCACACCCCATTTCTTACATGCAACTACTCTAAGTGCATTTTTCCAACTACAAGTTCTTCCTATTAAACATGCAACACCCAATACCAACTACAAGAGAAGAAATGTTACCTTAAGTTTTAGCCAAACTTATTCCAACACCTTGCTAGCCTTTTTCTCCAAGAACACCACCACAATAGCACTTCTAAGCTAGTCACAAGCTTCCTTCTTGCCTTTAACTTTTCAGATTTTCTTAGACTAGAACACTTCTTGAGGTTTTAGAGAGAAGGGGGAGCTCAAGCTTTGGAGAGAGAGAGAGAGAGAGAGAGTAAAGATGAAAGATGAAAAAGTGACCAAGCCTTGGTCAATTATATTGCATGCATTCTGAAAAATCGGATGGGGACACTTCACCTCCCATGGCCCCTTTTAAAACAAAAATCAGATTTTCTAAGTTAGTCCGCCCAAATTTCCCGCCGCGGCCTCGCTTCCGGCGCGGCCATGCACTCCCGCGACCTCGGATCTTTCTGCCGCGGCCTGCTTCCGTGGCCATGGCTGGAACTTCGCCACCGCACTTCACCGCTTGGCGCGCGCTCGCCTCCGGCCATGCGCTGAGGCCCCTGAACGTGTTTCTCTAATTTCTCGCACGGCCCCACACGCACGGCCCGAACCACGGGGTATAACAGATACATAGTGTATAATGATTTAAAATAAATTTTGTAACAGATACATATAATTTTTGTACCTGGCATATAATCGTAACCATGTAATTTTATGCTAAGTATTAAAGCATTTAAAAATTCTCATCTTGCAAAGATAACTGCAGATTAGGAAATGCATTAAAATAAGCAGGACCATAGGCCAAACTGGTTTGCACAGTTCCTATAAGGGACTTTTTCCAGTTTAGGTTTCTACCATCTCTTAGAGATGCTATAAAGCTCTTTGGTAAGCGTCTTAAAGTAAGTGGCTTAAATGCAACATTAACTAACTCAATGTGCATATTCCTATAAGGAGCAAGATCGCTATCATTTAATAATTTAAAGGTAACATGATCGCTATCTATAGTGATAGTTTCTTCAGTTGTTTTAACAACTTGTGTAATGCCTAATTTTTCAAAGGTGTCCATTTGATATATTAATTTGGGTTTGATCTGTGGGATAGTTCACTTATTAAGCAAATCTAGATGAGGTATATCATATTCCTCTTTCTTACTATTTTTAACAGTATTCTTGTTTCTGGTGATATTCATCATTGTAAAAGATATTTGTGTTGAAGTTATGTTACCTATTACTACACGGATACCATGACTCTGATATCAAATTCGGCGGAACGGACCTCGGCGAAACGGACCACAGAGCAGACTTGAGGATACACTATTACAGGTTAACAACCCTGGCGGATGTTACCTTAACTCATGACAGACCCAAAACGCCCTAACGCAACCACAGCTTAGCAGGCTTGAACAGGGCCATCAGTCCGAGCTTTAGATATTATGCCTGGTTATTCTCTACCAAACCTCAGTATTTCCTCTCATGGTTTTCTGCTTAATTAAAGTATTAGTACCATAATTCTTCGTAGTCTAGTGCAACATAGTCCAACACAGAGTATTTAGTCTTTCATTTATTAAATATTAAATTCTATTTTATTAAATCTAAGTTTCATATATTTTTTGTTATACTTCAAATATTTATCTATATAATCTACAAAAAAAAATAAAAAAAGACTCAATTATATTGAAAAAAGTTTATATATTATGATACAATAACAACAACATACTCAGTATAATTCCACAAGTGGGGTCTAAGGAGAGTAGAGTGTACATAGACCTTACCTCTACCTTGGGGGTCGAGAGATTGTTTCCGATAGACCCTCGGCTCAAGATAAAGTAAAAAATAATACAACAACAACAACATACCCAATGGAATTCCACAATATGGGTTCTGGGAAGGGTAGAGTGTATGCAGACTGTACATCTACCTTGGGAGGTAGAGAGGTTATTTTCGAAAGACCCCCAGCTCAAGAGAAAGCTTAAAAGAAAGGTTAGATAAGGACAAGAAATTCAAAGCATTATGAAAATGCAAATAACGAAAGCGACTAAGCCATGATAAAGTAGTGTGAAAAAGAAGTAGTATCTACCACGGATAAAATAAGATACTCGAAGTACAAGAAATAACATATAGTAGCAGAAATCAAAGGACAAGAAACTATAGAGTAATACTGCGACTACTAGTATGAAAGGGTAAGTGAGACTGCCTACTAGTCTTCTACCCTAATTTGAGTCCTCCATAACCTCCTATCTAAGGTTGTGTCCTTGGTAAGCTGGAAATGCATCATGTCCTGCCTAATTACCCCTCCCCAATGCTTTTTCGTCCTACCTCTACCTCTTATGAAACTGTCCATAGCGAACCTCGCATACCTCCGCACTAGGGCATATGTGTATCTCCTCTTCACATGCTCAAACCATCTCTACCTCGCTTCTCGTATCTTGTCTTCCACCGAGGTCACTCCCACCTTTTTCCGGATAACTTCATTCCTAATCCTATCTCTCCTAGTGTGCTCACACATCCATCATAGCATTCTCATCTCTACAACTTTCATCTTTTGAACGTGAAAGATCTTAACTGGTCAATACTCCGTCCCATAAAGCAAAAAATAATGCAGGTCAAAAAGGAAAAAGAAACAATACCTACAATAAAATAGTATGCTAAGCAAATAACAAAAGATAATAGATACTAGTAACAACAATTAAAGGAAAAAAAACTACAAGAGAAATACTAGTACTACTCGTATGGAAAGAAATGCGAGACAATGATGTATGACTAATAAATATAAAATGTTTGTGAATTTGAGCATTTAATAAACACAACTATAAAGAATCCACCTCCTCCTACCACCAAACTACTTCTCATATGGAGTAACTGTTTTAGGGACAAAATCATGTGATTGTCACAAGAATTAATGCTTCATGGCTTCTCACATTGTGACCTTTTTAGACCAGATAAAAAGAAAAGTTGGTACTAATTAATTTGATAAAGTTAAATCACAAGAAAGAAAACAAAAACAAAAAAGGCAGTTGTAGAAGTTGCCTGCACTTGTGAATATGCAAATCTGAGAAGCACAACTGGATAATAATCACCCACACATTAATTTCACAAAATATGTTTCTGGAAGGCATGAGAATAAAATTTTGAGATATATGTGAACCATTAGTAAGAAATAAGTATTTTCTTAGTGAGTTTATTTTTTGTGCACCAATAGTATATAGATCTTCTACGTTATCAGGTTAAGAATACCTATAATAACAAGTTACTGCTCATAACGAACTTGATTTGGTAACCTAGAATATAAAATGAAAGTTTAAAATTTAACCAGACGGCTAAAAATATTTGTGTGTGCCTAGCCGTAACCTTTTGTTATTGCCGCAAGTATATACCAAATGTAATCCGAAGCTCTAGACGGTTAGTGAAGGAAGGAGAAGTATCATCGTTGGGTGGTGTAGGAGAGAGCTTGGTCACAAGTTCGAAACCCTGCAACGCTGCGCCGCCTCTTGGGGAGTCTGTCACACCTGTCTTGTCAAGTGTGGTTTAACTGGCTGACGTGGTTTGCAGGCTATTGCGTCAGTCCGGGTTTACCCTGTGCGCACTCGAAAGAGCAGCGGCTGCGGGTTCCTTCGTCAACAAAAAAAGTATATACCAAATGTAAACCCGCAAGAGTAGCCAAGTTGGTGTAGCAGTACAGCGCGGGACCGCAAAGTCACGAGTTCGATCACTTGCATAAACCTTCTTGGTTGAGCCTGTCACACATTGTAGGCGTCAGTCCGGGGTTTACCCTGTGCGCATTCGAAAGAGAAGCGGTTGCGGGTTTCTTCGTCAACAAAAAGTATATACCAAATGTACATACTAATTATACGCATATTATATTGTAACCACCAAATTTTGTAAAATATAAAAGATTAGGGTACTTTGAAGTGATGTCTAATATAAAAATCTCAATATAATAGTAATAATCTAAAATCAGTTAAATTGTACAAATAGTATAAAAAAAATTATATTATCACAATATATAACTTAAATCCTTTCTTAAATAATGAAAACATTTGTTTGGTATATGCAAAATATTTTCTCTATGATTATAAGTCTTTAAATTTGAAGTAGGGAAAATAAGTTTTATAAGTGATATCCCAAGTTCATTATTTTCTCCCCACTGACCCAACGCTCTCAGCCCCAACCCCTTGACCATCGCACACCTCCACCACTCCCGAATCCCTACCCTACCCCCACTCACCGTCATAGTATTTTGTTGAATTACATATAAATTGCTTTAGGGATAATATTTCTTTCGTGTTTACCAAACATTAGAAAATAAATAAGAAACTCACTTTTTTTTAAGAAATGTTTTTTTAGGAAAACACTTTCCTTCGTACCAAACACACCCTCAATCTCATTGTTTTTTCCTCGTTTTCAATTGATCTCTAATAAACCAGTTAATTATAATAGGCCTATTAGATTGGAATTTGATGAATTTTAAAAATAGCATCAAACTACAATGTGGTATTCTGTATAATTTTAGAAACCTTAAGGGCTCGTTTGGTACGTTGCATTACGCTGGACTGCACTGGACAAAAAATAATACAGCGTTTGGTGGGTGTTTTCAGTCGGACTGGACTGTACTATTTCTAACACTCCAACTGACATTTTTTAGACTCATTTAGTAGATGGGTCTCCCCTGGATTGTATTAAAAAAATACAGTCCATTATATATTAATACTCTAATACCGTCCATTATATATTAAACAGTCAATTATAATACAGTACAGTCCAATATAAAATATATAGTCCAGTGCGACGTTTGAGCCCTAAGTCTTCAAGTGAAATTACCTCTCAAAATATTCAATTTGGAAATCTTGTAGGAGTATATGCAAGAATTTCTGAGAAAGAAAAAGATTAAAGGGAAAAAAACACAAGTTTAATTTTGAAGTCAACAAAATTCTCTTGATTAACATGGAAAAGAACACTTGAATGTGAAAGAATTCATTATGAAAAATTAATAATCACCTAAATGCAAGGTCAACCATGTACATGGAATGCACTACCCCTTGGAGAAATTAAATAATCAATAGAAAAAGAGAAAGACTCATTCCAATAACAACCAAATCATAAAAACAAAAGCTTTGCTGGCAAAAATCTTTTTCTTGGTCAATTAATAAGCTTCTATGTTAATACCTCCTTTACAGACCTGTCGGACCGAACCGAGTGTGAGGGCTCCTGAGATGGGAGATTACACCTTTTGGAGCAATAAGCTTCCATGTTCAATTAAATTCCCTTCTTCAGATACAAAAACCACAGAGAAATTATCTGACATGTTACATTTGCCTTTTTTGATCATGTCCTCCACTTAATTCTCCCTATATCTTTGGAGCCCTCTAGAAGAAAACTAACTTTATAACAAAATTTCTTAAGACAAAAATAAAGAGATTTTTTTCAACTACAAAGTAACAAGTAGTTTCTTGAACATGTCCAAGCCACTAAGAAGTTTGCTCAAAGTCATTGTTCTTGGTGATTGTGGGTAAGAAGTTTCACTACCCTTTATCATTTTCTCTATAAAATGCTTTCTTTTTTAGGCGAGGCGGAGTCATGATATGAACTTTATTGGTTCGGAGTTTTAGTCCTTTGATGTTACTGGTTCTAAAGTAATAAATTGTATGTATTAAATGCATTAAGACCAAAAAAAACAAGGTTTGAATCAAAATTATTGAATTCTATCGAACCAGCTTCTTACATTCTAGCTATGCCCCGTTTTCAAATTCCCTTTTGCTGATTTTCTTCAAACTGCATGTTTTTTTGTTTTTATTCCTCTGGTTACTGCTAACACTTTAACGTGATTTTATTCTCAGGGTGGGAAAGACATCTTTGGTGAATCAGTATCCATCACATTGCTTAACATTTTCATTTCATGTTGGTGAATCAGAATTTCATTGCGATAATTATTTTATACTAACAGTTAAGCTGATATTTTTTTGTACAAGAATATATATTAAGAGGTTGGCTGCAAAAGGGGAGAGAACATGTTCTCAAAGTATGTCCTAGAGATGGAAAATATGATGGACAAGGTACTTAGGCAAGGATTTTGCAATGTTTGGTTCCATTAACTGCAATTATAGATATGTTTTCAAGAAATTTAGGGAACAATACAAGGCAACAATTGGAGCTGATTTCTCTACTAAAGAACTAGAGATGGATGAAAGAGTAGTCACCTTGCAAGTAAGTGATTTATTTTTTGGTTTCCAGCCTATGTTCGGTATCTGCATTGAGCCCGATTAAATCCGGATTCGCGCCGTAAAGTTCCGCGCTCTCTAATATAAGTGACTCTGTACCCAGCAGGACTCGAAATTTTCTGAAATATTACTACAAGAGGAGAAAATATTGAATATTTTACCAAGTTAAAATTTTCATAATTTTTTTGTGACAGATATGGGATACAGCAGGGCAAGAAAGGTTTCATAGCCTTGGCGTTGCATTTTACAGAGGAGCAGATTGTTGCATTCTTGTATATGATGTGAATGTGCCTAAGTCATTTGAGACTCTTCAACACTGGCATGAAGAATTCATCAAACAGGTGAGCGAATTAATTAAGGGCAAAATCTCAAATATGTCATCGAACTATCGAAAATAGCTCATTTATATCGCTTGTCAATAGTTTGGCTCATTTATGTCATCGATTTTACCAAAATGGTTCATTCATGTCATTTTTCATTAACGTTGACGTGATTTTGGCTCATTTATGTCATCGTCATTATCAAAATGGTTTATCTATGTATTTTTTTCATCAACACCGGTTTTACAATACTATTTTTCATTAACACCGGTTTTAATGAAAAATCGATAGTTCGATGACATATTTAAGCTTTTTCCCATTAATTAATTATCATAAACTTTTTTCATGTTGATAATTGGCATTTTTTACATGGTTAATTCAAATGGTAATTTTCTCAGTATGTGATTGATTCCAGGCAGACCTAACAGAGCCTGAAAAGTTCCCCTTTGTCTTGATTGGTAACAAAGTAGACTTGGAATATGGCAGCATTGAGACAGTAAGTTTTTTCTTCTCATCTCATCTTTGACAACACACATTTCCTTCACCCTATATGTTTTTACTAAGAGTTTAATTGTTATATACCGACAGTATAAACAATTTTTTATAGTATCAGCTCATCTAAAAGATAACACATATAACTATCTATATAAAGTAAGATTAATGACTAGGAAAATAAGGCAGGTTAAATGCGACATACGTTAATAAAAAAACAAAAGGTCATCCCGATGCACAAAGCATCATGCGTTCAAGCAAGATTCGGTAAAGGGTCACATCCCAATGAGGAGTGATGTAGGCAGTACCCTGATGCAAGCATTAGTGATTGATTTCACAACTCGAACACATAATCTAGGTCACACAGAAATAATTTTATCGTTGCTACAAGACTCGCCTCATGTTACATATACTGATATTGTAAAAAGTATTTAGACTGTCGGCGTGTATAAGTTAATTTTTTTTCTTAAATAATCCTATTAACAGGTTTCAGAGAAGAAAGCAAAGGAATGGTGTGCATCTAGGGGAAATATACAAAACTTTATGACCTCAGCAAAAGAGGATTACAATGTGGATGCTGCATTCTTGTGTGCTGCACAACTTGCCCTTGCTAATGAAGATGATCAGAACATGTAAGTACAATTATCACTAAAATTGAGAAACCTTCGGACTAAAGTTAGATGTAAATGACGTTTGACTAGATTATATACAAATGCTTTGTACACTGGATTTATTGTTGTTGTTGCTTTTGGAATAATATTCGCTCCTCGACATCGTTATTATTGCTATTTTTGTTTTAATTCTTGTTATTTTGGCATTTTTCTTTTTCAAGTTACTGAATTACATTCTCATGTTCTTTTCCAAAATAACCCTTCATTTGCTCCAGTTGGCAGCCATCAGTAGATGAAGAAATGCCTTCTCATTGGTGAGTAATTAATGTGTGCATCAAATAATGTAGTAATTTAAATTAAAATAGGAGTATGATTCTTTAATATTTTGTTCACTAAATCTTGTTTTCAGTCAGCTCCAAAGAATAGCAGAGTCTGGATCAGGAATTGAACAGCAAAGAGGAGGGTGTGCATGTTAATTAATGTCATAAAACTCTATTACATCCTAATTAACTTGTTTAATCTTCCATTCTTTATTGTTTTCAGATATTTGGTACGTCCATAATCTTCTATTGTTTACTTTACTTCAATAGAAATTCACTTTCTAGCTCAATTGAAATTGCATTCACTGTTACTGTTTATTCCGTATAGAAATTCACTACTGTAAGAAAACAGAATTTAGTATATTTATATACTTGTATAAAAGGCCTAAAGAGTCGTTTGGTGGCTGATTAGAAAGAAAGTTATTCATGTAATAAATTAGCATAGCTTATAATATGGTGTTTGGTTATTCTTTTACGTCCCACGTGAATAAAATAAGTATAAGTGATGAATCAATTTATATATTACTTTTTACAGAATAGATGAAATAAGTAATATAAATTAGTAAAGCATGAATAACTAAACCTTACATAATTAATACCTCCATAACTATAACCAGCAATCAAACGACTCTGAATTTTCTTAAATGAAGGACCTAAGAAAGCTATTTTGTTATTTTAGCCCAAAATAACAAAAGCTCTTTTGTTAATAAATATAAAAACAAATGAAAGACCTAAACTCGCATGTAAGTCAGTTAACCAAATCACGTCAAATTATTTTATCTCTTTCTGCTAATTTCAATTTTCTTGTGTGAAGCCGCAGTGATGCGGTGGGGATGACTAGTATAAAAAGTTTACCCTCAAAGTTTACCCGCAAGGGTAGCCAAGTTGGTGTAGCAGTAGAGCGCGGGACCGCAAGGTCACGAGTTCGATCCCCTACATAAACCTTCTTGGTTGAGCCTGTCACACATGGCTTGCCAAGTGTGGTTTACCTGGCTGACGTGGTTTGCGTGCCATCACACACCGGTTTACTGTGGCGCACTCGAAAGAGTAGCACATGATTCCTTCGTCAACAAAAAAAAAATCCTAACCAAAAAAACAAAAGGTAAAAAGGAAATACAATTTGGCCTTTCCTCCATACAGAGCTTCCAACTCCACGGTGTGGGATTACACTGAGTATGTTGTTGTAATACTAGTCCATACAGAACCATTGCTAGACTTCATACAAGATGGATGAGAAAAATGTTATTTTCCTTGCTTCCGAAGCAAACCAAACTATCGGACTGAATGACAAGACAGCCTAACCTATAACATAGTGAAAAACCTTCTTAAGAAAATTTTACTTTGGCAAATGAACCAAGTACAAAATTGGACCTATAAATGATTGCATGAACAGTGCTGATGGTTGCAATTAAGAAGCTAATATGCAGTGAGATACGCATGATCTCGCTCTACTCCTCCCTCCTGGCCATAAAGCTAGGAGGAGAAATCACCTACGAAATAAATGGGCCTTAGAAAAAGAAAGGGTAGAAATTGTTACGCCAACAAGATTAACTCTTCCTCTTCTTGTGTGATTTGGATCCAGAGTTGCTTTTGTGTCTTTTCTTGTCACGGTTTTCAGTCTCCGGCTTGGAACGCTTCTCTAACTTGCTTTTGTTGGATTTTATACTAACTACACCACTAGAACCACCAATCTTCCCACCACCATTCTGGAGAGCATTTTCGAAATCAACCCCTTTGTCTACTACGTATTGCTGACATAGTTCTGGGTCCAACGAACCCTCTGTCGCCTTGGCTTTCATCTCATCCTAGATATGAACTTTAGGTTAAAGTAGATATCTTGCCAAATGGGAGAAAACTTGCAAAGACGAGCAAGAAAATTCAAACCTGGACTTTCTTTGCAGCGTCATTAAGATCTTCATCAACAGATTTAGGATGTCGGTCCATCTTAATCTGAAAACAGGAAGGAAAAAGTGCCTCCGTTAATGTTCAGCAAAGATAGATGAACAGAAGATAAGCAGTTACAGTGCCTCAAATGCTCTTTGATTAAACTAAATTGTCCATATCTTGAGACAAACTAGTACGAGAAGCGTTAGTATGTTTCCTTGTGTTGACTAATTGACACACAGCATGACGATGCATGCGGTTATTTTTCACTTTTTTTGTTTCTCCTTGTCTTAGCATAGGAAGTTTGGGAGAGCGAAATAAATAACTCATCTACTTACCGCTTTAAGCCGAGATACGGTTGATGATTCAAATTCTTTTGATTTTAGATTATGCAGGTATTTGCAAAGTCTCTTCATGACTTTCATGAACAAGGACAATATCTGCTGCCTTTCCAAATTCATTTCTCCCTGTAAAATAAAAACTAAAAAGAGTGAACTCGAAGCACTTGAGTTTATTGAATGAAATATCTTATTTAGTTTGGATGTGATAAAGGATAACTAGCGAACTTAACAAAAAAAAGAAGGGTATTTAACTGCACAAGGCCTGATAGTACTGAATAACCTATTCAAAAAAAGACTAGAGAGCCAGCAAACCTCTATGTCAGGTATGTCTTTGTGCTGCAGGCCATAGCAAAGCAAAAGGGAAGCCTGGGCATATGAAAGTGAAACTGGAAGATGCTCCAAAAAGTACTCACGCGCAAGTTTTTGAGCAACATCTCGAATCTGTGATAAAATAGCTCATGCAAATAATTAACATGGAAAATAAACAAAAAACCAAATGTCAGGCACTTTTGACATATTTAAACATGGCTTGCACTAGCAAATAACAGAAAGGGTTATGTGGACATAACCTAATATCGGCACTTTTGAAGGGTTTGTTGTTGTGAACACATCTTGTATCCCTTCATTTCTTTCCCCTTCTCCATTATTGGTCTTTCTAATTCTAGGAACCGGAGAACAAGCCACTTACTTAAAAATCATTAGATATCAAATGTCTAATTATTGGATTTTCTTCCCCTATATCAAATAGAACTTCAACCTTTATAACTGAAGACCTAGACACAAACAGACAATGAAAATCATGCACCTGTTATTTATAAAGAAATATAACTGACATATTCCCATGTCTTTTTTGGTTCAAAATCTTCTTGTTGTCAAAAGTAACACGTACCAATATGAGCTTTTTTCATCTACACTTAAACCATTTTCTTGTTGTCAAGAGTAAAATCTACCATATGAGTTTTTCATCCACACTTGAACCAACCATATACCAACAATTTTTTCAAGACACCAGATTTGCCTAAAAGTGAACTCCAGTTGGTTATGATGCTTGAAATTAGAAAATATGCACAACGTTAAGCTCTTTTCAGTGTTTCAAGTTGTTCAGGCATGTTTACCACAATGTTTTGTCTTTAAGTACAAGCTCCATATGATTGTTGATATTGAAACAGCATAACTTGATAGTAGCACCAACGAAAATCTCTATCACTACTCCATATAACATATTTTCACTCCCATCACTAATCGAGATCTAACCAGTAGTCAATAAGGTTATTTGAGTAGGCTCAAAGCACGCTTAGCCTTTTTTTAAGACTGTTGATATAGTATGTTTGTCCACTTACCCATTTCGACAAGTAAAACTGCATCACAATTTCACAAGAGATATCGCTTCACTACTAAGTATAACATATTTCCTCACTAATCACCAACTCAGATCTTACCAAGGGATAGTCAATACAGCTATTTGAGTAAGCTTCAAGCCTATTCATCTCATAAGGTCCCAGAACACTTGAAGCAGAAGAACCAGGGTCCTGCTCCACAAAGTTGATCTTTGGATCAAAGACACTGCAAGATTAGGACATTGTTGAGAATATAATCAAATATTAAAAAATGTACTCTCTCTAACAGCTTAAGCTTTTCGATGAGATGGGCACACACTTCAACATGGTATCCGAGCAAGCAGAGGTCCTGGGCTGGAATCTCACCGTCACCCATTGTCAAAAAGAATTTCCACGTGCTTGGACCATGAAAAAAAATCAGGCCAGCCCGTGAGGGAGCGTATTGAGAATATAATCAAATATTACAAAGTGTGTTCTCTCTAATAGCTTAAGCTTTTAGATGAGATGGCCACACACTTCAACAGACATCATAAACATATGTAAAGAGACACATATTAACTAACCACCTAAATATACATTTTTACCTCATAGCAAGCTTGTAGTTCATCTTCCGATAGGTAGAACCCAACAGTTCCACTAACTTTTCTTTGTATTCTGATAATGTTATAGACAACATCAATATATCGAAATAGGAATAGAAGACAATTCTAAAATCAAAGAGAAAAAAAAAGTAATTGAATAAATACAAGAACTACAACTTGTTAGATTGACGGGATGCGGATACAAAGGGAGGGAGATAAGAAAGTCAGAGGGCAACATATGAAACTTGTATCTCTGTCTTCTCCAAATTTTGGACCAGAATGCGGAGGACAAGTTTCACCTTCTCGATGAAAATTTTCATAATTCCAAAAGTTGCTTGTAATATGAAGTCACTACTCTCTTAACAATATAAAAACAAACGAACATATATTAGGAATTGTAAAATTTGTGTTCATCTTTATCACGGCAAAAGATTATCTTCCCATCTCCTTTCACTTCCTTTAGATGATAAGGTACGAAAAATCGAAGAACAAAAACAACTTATTACCTCGGTAGTAGGGACCATAAAAGCCCCACTCATCTGACCCAGCATCTTCAACATCATCATTTTTCAATGCCTTCAAGACCATGCATGTGTACTCGCCAGTTACGCTATTCTGATTCATCCAATCACATGTTTGATCACAATTAATCCTCAACTGTAAACATCTTAAAGGAATTTAAGGAACAGATGACTCTGAGACTAACCGGGGTATTGCCTATGAAAAATGGAGCAAACTTGTGTTTTCTCCAAAAACGGAAGAGATCCAATGTAAGTCCAAATGAGACCCCAAGGTAATGGAGCCTTTCAGGCCGTCTTTCACGTAAAGGGACAAGCAACGGAGGAAGATCTGTTCTTGGTTTTATATTTTCTTCGAGCAACGAGACCTGCAAGGAACGGAGTTTGATTCAATAACAAAAAGTAAACAAACGTTCTAATTCCACATAAAAGTCTTTCTAGCTTTGTCAACCATCTCGTTTGCCATATTACAGCTAATTGTCAATAGACGGCCTTAACACAATATACACACTAGAAAGTGGTCTGAAGACAACCCACATCAATAGGAAAGACAGAGATTCAATGAGAAATAATATTATGATTTAACACTGTAAAAGAAAGTACAATGATATAAATTTTAGACACCCAAATGATAACAGGGAAGTCAATAACCTAAAGTACAAACTGCAAAGTTAGATCAAATAAGATTACCTCTTTTGCAGTTTCAGTTACATTGATTTGAGGAGTCTCCAATGTATCTTCTGTCTCTACTTCGGATAATTGCGTAAACTGACCCTCAAAGTACCTATTAGCAGTAAATTAACTTATTGTGCCTCAAAGATAAAGATATGTGTTAACTGTGATTATGTCACTCAATACAGATGGATTAAACCCATTCAGTAGAAGAAGAAGAATATGTACTTAACTGAAAACATATTGAAAGAATGTCACTTCTTTAAATCTTGCACAATTTAACAAATGCATTAGTGAGACCTAAGAACATACCTGGTGAAATGATAGAAATCTAGAAATGAAAACTTAAAAGCCATGATGCATAATAATATGCAGAATCACAAGTGTAAAGGAAGCCCTACTATGCAGATTTGCAAGTGTAAAAGGAATTAGTCAACAAGAGCACAACGCCACAACCCTTTCAAATCATCATCAACAATCAACAACAACAAAAAAACAATAATATCAAAATAACAACAAAGAAAACATCTATATCACAAAGACTCAAATTTGAAAATGTCATTCTTGTGCATCCTCAAAAGAAACATTTTGCGTGATTTTAGTATTTGAACAACTACTACTTTTCATAAATACTACAACTAAAGGCTACGTACAACAGACCCTTGTGGTCCGGCCCTTCCCCGGACCCCGCGCATAGCGGGAGCTTAGTGCCCAGCATAGCGGGAGCTTAGTGCACTGGGCTGCCCTTTTTACAACTAAGATCCACCACTGAAACAGTCACCAGCTCACCACATACTCTTAAGGTTTCTCAAAACCTGCTAATCCACTTTTTAATCTACATCCAGGAAAAGCGTTCTTGATTAAGTAGTAAATTGTAATTATCCTCATTTGAGATTATAGTGAGCAGTCATTTCACATCATTTTGAGTAGGTAAAGGGTGTGCTGTTCAGAGGCCATCGAGGCCATATTTGGGATTCACGGTGGTATGAATTTTAAAATCTTTGTTGCGCCAAACAACAAGGGTCCTTGGCCTTGACATACAAACAGACAACAATGATATGAAAGGTTGCAGTCTAGGCAATAAAGAAGCTGAAATAATTAGTTCTTTTTTGAAACTAACCAGCTGAAATAATTAATTCATGGTCAAACCAAACAAAATAACAAGCAATCGACAGAATACTCTTCCGTTTTCCTTAAATTTTCTGAGAATGGTAACAAGTTTAAATATAAAAGGTAAACTACACAAGCTGTGTAGTCTCCCAAAAACAAAGTAAAGTTCCTAGCTGTGCGCCTTCCTACAGAAAGAAAGATTAGAAAAAACTTGCCTTGGGACTAGTGCCTGAGAGCATTTAGGAAAAAGAATTGTTCTATAAACATGCTTATTCACGATTCACCTTTTTTCCTTGAATTTATCTTATACTGTCACAGGGCTTTCCAAACAAAAGTAGCAGCTAGTTTTTGTTACTTCGCCTCTCCATGTATTTTGCTCGGGATATTCATCTCCAACATCCACTAGTACCCGGTAATAAGAACTACTTTTTTTAACAAGGTATACTTGGTCATGAGAAAAAGAGTACCTACCCAGTTTTATGCAATGAATACCAGACCCCATGTCAGTTAACAAACAAAACTTTCACCCAGTTCAATTTTGCAATTTTGCAGGAACTTCTGACTGCTGAATCACAGCCAACTTAATGCCAACAGAATATTTGTCCCTCTACATTGAGATGCACCATGTTGATAGGAATCGGCAAAGACCTTGTACACGTCCTCCTCGATGGCAGCATTCATGGCAATCATCACAAGTTATGAACAGTAACACCAGAATATGATGTGAGTGCCAAGACTTTAAGAAAAAATTCCTCGCCACCGTCAATCATCCCAAAACTCTCCATACTGCCACTCGCTTAAAAGTGCAAAGTTGGAAAAGGGTATTGAACCTTTCCAATCCCTTTCTCGAGAATAGATATCCCGCAGCGCTTGCATCATTTTCATCATCTAAAAGCTCTCCCGTAATTTACACACAATAACCTACACCATGATAGACCCACTGATTTGTCAGAGGGGATTTCAATGGACATATTGCGTCACCTCCGGGGGTTATGACGATGTGCATGGAGGCTTTGGACTCGGGGGCAGGAACGGGGGAGGCGTCTCACTTTTGGACTTTTGGAGTTCGCTAGAGCTTATGGGATGGTGATAGCCAATTTGAGGTTCCTGAAGGAGAACACTTTGTGACTTTCCGTAGTTCGGTGGCTAAGATTCAAATAGACTTTTTGCTCCTTAGGAAGGTTGAAAAATGTATTTGTAAAGACCGTAAGGTTATTTCGAGGGAAGATCTTACGACCCGACATAAGCTTTTGGTGATGGATTTGGAGATCAAGATGGAGAAGAGGAGGGTTACGAAGGACAGGTTAAGAATCAAATGGGGGAGTTTGACCATGGCTAGTGCAAAGGAGATGGGGGATAGGTTGATGGCCAAGAGGGCTTGGGGGAGTAGTGGGGATGCAAGCGGTATGTGGGATAGGACGGTCTGCATTCGAGAGGTAGCTAGAGAAGTGCTTGGGGTCTCGAGGGGTAGTTGTGGTGGGCATCGAGGGTACTTGTGATGGAATGGTAGAGTTCAAGAGAAGGTGGAAGCGAAGAAAGCGACGTATGCGAAATTGGTAGAAAGCAGGGATAAGGTAGAGAAGTGAACGAATAGGAAACGGTATAAGATGGCGAGGAATGAGGGGTAGAGGTAGGCCGAAGAAGTATTGGGGAGAGGTGATTAGACGGAATATGGCGCAGGTGCAACTTACTGAGGACATGACCTTAGATAAGGGGTTGTGGAGGACACGAATTATGGTAGAAGGGTAGTAGGTAGTCGAGCATAGTCCTACTTACGCTTGCAAACTGATAGTGGTAGTGTTGTTATTGTAGGTCTGCTTAGCCTATCATACAAATAGGCACAGTATTGCTTTATAGTCTCATGTAGCTGGTTTTCTGCTGATATGTGTCCTTTAGTGTACTTTGTTTAATTTATTTACATTCACTAGTTAATGCTTGCTTTTTCAAAATGCGCTATCATTGCTTATTCGCTTTTGATACCAGCATTTTTATACTGCTTTAATTTTTTCCTGGCTATTTCTCTTGCTTGCTTTACTCTTGCTTTGCTTTTGCTTTGATGTGTTTATGCTCTGTCTTGAGCTGAGAGTCTCTCGGAAACAGCTGTTCTACCTACCAAGGTAGAGGTAAAGTATGTGTACACTCTACTCTCCCCACCCAGACCCCACGTTGTGGGATTTCACTGGGTATATTATTGTTGTATGGTGTTTATAAAAAAAATTTGCTCGACCATGAACAATCCATTCTTAATGATTACCCAAACAAAGAGATTACTCTTTTAAGTTCAATAAGCGGGAGAAAGGGGCTTCTTGCTATACAGACGTTGTGTTGATAGTGTGAGGGAGAGATATAGTTTTTGGTGTTAGCAGCTTCCGGACGATGAGGAGATGTCTACAAGAATTTATTTTGGGTTTTAGAGTAAAATGACATAATTATAAGTTAGGACAACAAAAAATGGGGATGGTGCTAAC
This sequence comes from Przewalskia tangutica, assembly GCA_029844215.1. NCBI lineage: Eukaryota > Viridiplantae > Streptophyta > Magnoliopsida > Solanales > Solanaceae > Przewalskia > Przewalskia tangutica. The sequence continues at coordinate 125,441,594 of CM056726.1, read as the reverse complement.
CGACTACACACATGTAATAGGTTAGCAAAACCCTAGATATATAAGCAACAGCCTATGGAGTAGCTTAACCATTCACAAATTATAGAAAGCCAAATGTGAGTGAAGCAACTGTCAAATCATATTGAAAACTGAAGGACGTGAGAATTGCAGTGAAATTTGAAGCTACCTGCTTAGGAGTTCAACGGCAGCAGAACCATATCCAAGCTGCAACACCACAGTGAGACATGGTTAGACATGCTGATAAAGTCAAGGAAATAAGCAGTTGGAAATTTTTCAAAAACCTCCCTCCATCTCTGTTTGTAAACATAAACCTCCATTGTCGTAAGATATGGAGACCAACCTCATTTTGAATTTATTTCAATGAGATTGGGTTAAGATGACAAGATTCCTGAGATTGCAAATCTGTCTTTTTCCAGCTTTAATTAATAGTGCTATATTTTGTATAGCAAATCTCCCGTTAAATTCTTTTTTACTATTAAATTGGTGCGGAACCTTCGCCAATATCTTCAACAATAAAAAAATGTCAAATAAAATATGCTTTCCCACACTTGTATTCCACATCATTAAGGGAATGTTTGTTTCAAAATCAATTATATGGAGGGACTTTATTTCTATATCTTATTATATTTTTTTTGGTAATGAAAGATACTATTCCGTTGCCGGGACTTGAACCCGGGTCTCTCGGGTGAGAACCGATTATCCTAATCAACTAGATAGATCTTATTATAATTTGAAAAGATTACCCACAACTTCACACAGAGTTTGGGGGATGTGGGTGGGTGGGGAGGGGGAGGTAGCTTTACAAAATTAAGTATCCAACAATTAATGCATCAAAGGACATTGCAAGATATTTTACAAATTTTGTCGCTTAAACAGTCTCATTCAATCAATCCCCTCAGTCCAAGCTAGTGAGGATTGGTTTTGCAAGTCCTTTATATCCACTACACTCCACCCGGGCTCATTTCTTTCCTATACCAAACTATTTGTCTTTTAAGGCAAAACAAGGAGGTCACCATCCTCTTAAACCATGAAGGAGAACAATATGATAAAGGCAAACTTAAAGGGAGATCTCAGAAATTCTTTTACTAGATTTTTAGAATTGGTAAGCATTACCCTCATAGCACTTGGATGTGTAGCAATGCGTACGATGCGGGCACCTGAAAGGCTTGGGAATACATGATCATCGAACTGCTGAGAGAACTTCCAAGGTATCTGATCTCCAAAGGGCTGGCGACCTTGGCTCAAAGCTATTTTAGCAGACTCCTGAGAAATTTGACCCTCCAGGCAGACCTGTGTGTTTCAGTCAAATTAAAATATAGATCAAAAGCTCTTAATGACTTTGATTCCAAGTAAATGTTAAGGTGAATAAATAAAGTACCATCAATTTAATTCTCAGAAGAACTAAATGAAACTAGAAAAAAGAGCACAGATAAAAAGTAAATTTTTATCAAGTAAATCTTGAAAGTTCGTTTCTCTAGACCAATAAGGGTTATGATATCATGAGAGATTTCACAGGCAATGCCGTTGTCCGGATTTTGAGGCAAATGTACTGTCCATATCAGAAAGGACTTATGATATCAACCTTACATTATTTGCTTATAAAAAAATAAATTACTACTACAGCGCATCAATCCCAAGCTAGTTGAGGTAGACTTTATGAACCCTCATTAAACATGTAGCTCCATTTAGACCTGTTCCAATCCAATTAAGAAAAAGTGAAACCTCTGATCATGCATGAATATGCAGTCTATTTTGTCAATGAGAAACACTTGAAAGGAAATACATTAATCATGTGTTCCCTCCAAAAGGGGCAGAATCAGCCACAGAGCAGAAGATGAGGATCAATAAGTGGCAAAAGAAAAACATGATCAGCTCTCATCAGGGAAAGAAAACAAAAATAACATTGTGACCAATTTTCCATAGAGATGAACTTTCGAACCAAAAGACGCTAGATGCTTTGCAGATTCCAAACCAAAACTACCCGACAAAAAGAACACGCATGGCCAAGTAAGAGGAATTGAATTAACTTGCCTTTCGAGAGCTCTACAGCTGAATAGAACACAAAACACAGAATGGAGTAAAATATGCTATGGATACAACAACAAAAATTACTAACTTGTTTTCGACATCATGACACTATTTGACGGCAAAACTAACCTGAGCCAATTTTAGCCGTGATTTCGTATTTTAGGACCAAAATTTTACTCAAATAGAAAGACAATCATGTATCTGTTACCAGGAGTTTATTGAGAGGATTTTCTATTTTGTCACTTACGTTATAGCACAAGAAAGAAAATAGCATATAAGAGGAGGAACTACTGTAATTCTGGCCATCCAACCAATTGGAATACCAGATAAAGGTAACGCAAAGAAGAGAATTGGATCGGCATAAACGAATACTGAAACTAATTTAGCAAGTCAATATTGTGTTCGGCCAGAAGATTTCTAACAGATGTAGCATCCCAAAGAAAACATTTGCATAACAGCTACAGACAAAACCACTAACCTGGATGACACAGAGAATATCAGGAAGACGATTTTCAGACTCATCAACAGGGCCTGTGAGAACAATTAGTTAGGCGCTCCTGCATTTACTTAATGCGCAATTTGTTTATCGTGTTCTACTGAGAAGCATTCAGCTGGTTTTATTATACCTAGTAGCACAAACAAATGGTGAGCTGGAGCATCAGCCATCAATTGTAAATCATTCGGAGAATTTTTGTAATGAGAAGCAACATAGAGGGCCATCATTCGCTGCAAATGTCTCAAAGCAAAAGGATCACAATATATCAAAGTTGACCAAGCAATAATAAGCCTAAAGAATACATTACTTCAATAGCAAAGGTGATTTACCTGCAAAAATAACTCACTGTCTTTATGATAAGAGAAAAGTGTGTCCCGGTTAACATAGTAGAGATCACAATCACCCGGTTGGGGTAACCTGATTGAAGAAAAGATAACTGTAACTGGAGATAAAGAATGGTTGACTTCTACAGGAACTAGGTTAAGCCAAAGAAGATTTACCTTCTGATACTTGGGATACTATTTGTGACATCCAAACAGAGCAAAGCATTAAGCCACCGTTCAATGCGATCACCAGAAGCATATCTAATGGATTCATTCAATTCTATCTTCTTGAAAAGCCGACCTATATTTGATGGTAAATATAGATTTTAAACAACTAGATGAATGAAACAATTTATCATACCACTACTTCAAACATCCAGTCATAGAAAGCTTCACCAAGATCTAAAATCACAACCAGACCTTCATTGTCCAAGGCACAAATTAAGGCATGATTTAAGGTAAGGCCTGTGTTATTTAACAAATACAAGCACAATTCCAGATTATCTCCTGCCTATTAGAAACTATAAGGAGTTCTCAGCCCAATAGCAGTGCTCTCATCTCAGTTTTCTTTGTTTTCCTAGTTCCTCCTGTAAATTCTACACCCTCCGTTTCAATTTGTTTGTCTGGTTTTGACTTGACACGGAGTTTAAGAAAGTAAAGAAGACTTTTGACTCTTGTGGTTTTAAATTAAAGATATGTATAATGTACCAAAATGCATTTAACCTTGTGGTCTTAAACATGCCAGATAGAAAGTTGGATTTAAAGAGTTGCCTAAAAAGGAGAGAGGCATTCTTTTTAAATGGAGGGAGTATTTCAGGATACATGAACTCTACGCAACCAAAGTCGAGTGATCGACAAGCAATTGTGGGGCTGAAATACCTGAAAGTGCACTATCTGCACTTTTGGACTTCTGACTTTGCTCCTCTAGTTGCTGCAGCAACTTCAATGATAAGGATCTTCCAGTGCCTTCATAGCTTTAAAAACAAAAATAACAAGGATAGAATGATCAACAGCACCGTTAACCCCAGGGTAAACACACATGACTGTGTCAAAATGATTCTTCTGTCATATAAGAGAGTAAGAAACGAAACTGCAAGAAGCAACATATATTGGAAAAGGAGTAGAACAGTTCTTTGGAGGAACAACATTAGTAGACAGAAACTAAGCAAGAACACTGCATACCCATTCACAGTTGACGCAAGGAAGACAAGGTAAGGACCAAGCAAAGATTTGACAACAGGTAATGGAATAGCTGCTGCTTCATCAACCACCAACAATTCAACTTGTGATAGCTTTTCATGCTCGTGTGGTAGTATATACTGGCATTGCATAAATGATGTAGAGAACATCAGAAACTCAGACATACAAATTAATTTCCATAGACATGATAAAGTACATCATTATATACTCGCAAGAAAATTTTGCAACGAATGGAAAGTAGGGCGTAAAAGATGTCTGTAAGAAGAGGAAAATTTTAGTTTATAATCCCAATATATTGACAACCTTAAGAGAACACAAAAGCACAAGAGATCAAGAAATCTTGCAGTAGAGAAATCACCACCAAGAGGAACTAAATTAGAGCAAATTCTCAAAATGCCTTTAAAGTTCAGGGACAAGGGGAACAGAAGGTGCAGAAAGTGATGTCAGATGAGCTGGAAAAATGGAAGAGCCATTATCACGATATAACTCGTCAAAATTACTGACCTGAATTGTCTGTCTGTGCTGCTTATAGATGTTGATCCTCACGGTAGCTTTTTTAAACTCCGGGTTATTGCTTTTCACAATATCATAATCAAGGTGTTCCTGCAAGTAAAATGCATATAGTGAGCTACAATATCTCTATATACCATCAGCAGAACGTGAAATCAATCTCAGGTACCAACTAGATGTGAAACAAGAAAAATCCCTTACGCGAGAACTTAAAGAAAATTGCACACTATGTTTACGTTTCTACGCACATTTCAGCAGGAGAAGCATTTTCTCACTTAAAAAACATCCCTGGAAAAGATAGATTTCATAGAGATTATGCAAATCCACCCTATAATCAAGCCGATATATTTGCACCCTACCTTGTACTCGAGCATACCGAAACCCTTGCAGACAAAGTCAAATAGAGTTTTCAGATTTTCAGGACTAGGCGCTGTTACAAAAATATTGGAATACCTGTAATAGAAAACTATAGAAGTTAGTAAAGCACAATATAGGATCACAGAGAGGGAAGGTTGAAACCCAGACCAGATTTACCCTGCAGCAACAGCCCCTGCAATTGCCAACCCAAGAGCAGCTGACTTCCCCCGGCCACGAGCAGCAAGAAGAGCAACAGTGCTTCGAAGAGTCTTATCCAGAATAGCATCAAGAAACGTGATCACTGCTTTTCCCTATTTCATATTATTGGATTAATAGCACGATACAGTAGCAGGACAAAAAATTGCAGTGAACCCACAACTGCTATTTATGGTGAACCTTGGTAATTAAGTTAATACTGATCCATACATCTAAGCTAGTAGAAGTAGTATGTAAAAAAGTTCACTATTAGACTCAAAATTACAATTAGAGAAAACTACAGATTTATTTAATGAAAGCATGGAAGGAGTATTTTTTTTACGAAAGGGAAAAGCAAGAACTTTTTTTTGTTGGAACAGGATGGGAAAAGCAAGAACTTTTCTTGGTAACTAACCTGGTCCAAGGTACAGCATTTACGAATAAGAGGACCGACAGGGAAGTCTTCATTCAATTGTTCTTTTAAATTCCTTAATTCCCTTTCTGCTTCTGAAAGCCCCTCAGAGTCCTTCATCAAAGTAAATTAAAAAAGAATCAAGAATACTTGTATCAAAGGATTACCAAGGATAGTTTATCGTGTACTAAATGCGACTCCAGAGAGAGTAATTCCTTCGCAGTTCAACATCCGATATAATGTAATTATACATGGGCATTACATTTATATGGCCTATCATCTGAATCAGCATATATTATCTAAGATATAGAAATCAGTGAATAGAACACTCGTGACCGAATTGATCCAGGAAGAAGTTTACCTCTTGAACAGGAACAGCAGTAATTTTCTTCATATGGGAGGAGATTGGTAAAACGTTTAATTCATCATCCATGACAATACATGTTTCACATGATGCAAGTGAGAGTATAAATCGCTCATTAAAGCGACCAGTGGCCTGTGAATGGGATTCCGTACGAAACCGGGAGTGAACGTCCTGCATATTCACAAAACTTTACTGTGTTTTAACATCAAGCACAGATAGAAAACCAATTAACTATCTGCAAGCTAGTAGCAGCTTCTTCATTCAAATAATCTTGTGTGTGTGATCAGTTTAACAAATAAAAAAGTAAGAAATAAGGTACTGAGTGTACCATGGCCATGGTGAAGAGGCTGGTTAGAGAGGACAAATTGCGAAGCAACAATACAATTAGCCCACCACCTTCAACTGTCTCTATTGTTCTTGCAAGAAGATTGGGTGTCAAAGCCTCGAAATCCTAGAACATCATCGAGGAAAAGAAATGAAAATTTTCCCGAATATCACGATACCATAGCGGTGCTTAAAAGAGGAAATAGGTGTACTCGATTTGCTTTAAATAGTTTATGGAAATTTAAAAAACTTCTAAGTTACCTGCAATATACACATGCCAAAAGTGTTTCCTAAAATTCTTTCTGAATCTCTATACAAGCAATAGCTGACGCCTCCAGTTTCAACAAAAAGATCAAATGGGTCTGCTTTTTCAGGGTCCAGTACTCCTTGCTGCATCATTTTTTTCATTTGCTTCTTTCTCTTTTTCTTGTGACTGCAAAAAGATGATTGGTTTTATCATTGTGTCTAAATGACTAATAACATCTACTTTTTTTTAAACCGGTAACATTGATATTAGAAGCACTAGGGCAGTGCAAAAGCCATATTTACAGAGGGATTCCCACAAACCAACAAAAGTCTAAAACAAATTACAATTGCCCTATCAAGTCTATTAAAGAAACCTCCTCCTCTACATAACACTCTTAACACCAAAAGTGAAACAAAAGCAGACACTTCATCTTAATGTCCTGCACATGATTACCCCTATTATCAAAAACTCTGGAGTTATACTCTTTCCAAACTGTCCACCATATGCAAGCAGGAACTAATCTCCACCATTTCTTCTGTCTAACTGATCCTCCCAATTTGTTCCAACACTTGAGAAGCTCAACAGTATTTGCAAGCACACACCACTTGATCCCCACAATATTTAGAAAGAGTTGCCACAGTTGGATGGTAAAAGAGCAATGGAGAAACAAATGACTATTTTACCATCTACTGACAAACTGGTATGAACGCAATGAGAAAAAACACCAGAACAAGGTCCCCGCTAATCACTCCCAAGATAATCATCCCAATATTACAACCTCCACAAAAGAATGACCCAAGCATTCCTTCCTCTCACCAGCAATATTTACACCAGATATACTGCTTAAATTAACTTTTAGCACAATGAGTAGAGTCACTAAAGTTTCAACATTCACAAAATCTTAAAGTTTCTTCAGTAATATACAATTAAGCCTACATTTTTATCATATTCCAACTAGGCAGTGTAACAGTTTCTTTGGGTGTGTTCTGTATAAGAGGAACACATTTTCCAGATTCCAATTTTCGCATGTTCGGTTGGTCAAACTTTCTGGAAAATATTTTCTCTAAGAAAACAGGTTCCTTAACAATGAGGAAAATTACTTCCCTCGTGGAAGTAGGGAAACAAGTTCCATAAGTGACATTTCAAATTCACTTTTTTCATAATTTTATTCTGGAATCATGTTTGGACATAGAATTGTTACAATTTTCCAGAATTCGAAAAAACTCCAGATTCCTGTTTTCACATTTTTCACTCCAAATCACTCACAAAACTTCAACATTTTTCCAAGTAGTATTCATGTCCAAATACCATTCTTCAACTTTTTTCCAAATACTACTTTTTTTCAAATTTCATTTTTTTTATGTCCAAACACCCACTAAACCTACATTTTTATCATTTTCCAACTAGTCAGCTCTGCTACAACAAAGTCTCTTATAGAGTTTTCGCAGTTTTTGTGTGTCAAATAAAACCAATGGTAACTAACTCTAATTTCCATTACAAAATTTATTCCAACTTCCACATGGGACTAACCAACTCAGATTTCAATAAAGAAAACAAATACTCCCTCAGTTTCAATTTGTTTGTCTTAATTTCCTTTTGAGTCCGTTTCGAAAAGAATGTCTCTTTCCTAATTTGGCAACTCTTTAATTCCAATTTTTCACATGGCATGTTTAGGATCACAAGATTAAAGGACATTTTGGTACATCATACATATCTTTAATTTAAGACATCAAGATTCAAAAGTCTTCCTTATTTTCTTAAACTAAGGTTAGTAGGGGTAGTAGAACATTGTATCGCTTTTTTTTCCTTACTAGTAGTCATAATATTTCTCATGTAGTTCTTATCCTTTCTGTTACTATCTTTTGTTATTTGCTTAGCATACTATTTTGTTGTAGTTATTGTTCCTTTTTAACCTGCTTTGTTTTTGCTTTATTCTGAGTTGAGGGTCTATAGGAAACAATCTATCTACCTCTCAATGCTTAGCATACTATTTTGTTGTAGTTATTGTTCCTTTTTAACCTGCTTTGTTTTTGCTTTATTCTGAGCTGAGGGTCTATAGGAAACAATCTATCTACCTCTCAATGTAAGGGCAAGGTCTGCGTACATTCTACCCTCCTCAAACCCTACTTGTGTGACTATATTGGGTACGTTATTGTTGTTGTCGTGTCAAGTCAAGTCAAGTCAAACTAAAATAAATTGAAACACAGGGAGTAACAACCTACAACTATAATTGGAAAAAAAAAATTACCCAGTATAATCCCACCAGGTGAGGTCTGGGGAGTGTAGAGTGTACGCAGACCTTACACCTACATTTTGACGGATAGTTAGTTTGTTTCCGATAGACTCCCGGCTCAAGTAGAAACGAAAGCAACGATGATAATAAGAAGTAACCGCAACAAGATAACAAAGTGAAAGAAATAAGCATGTAGAAACGATAATCAAAGTAGAAAAAATAATAAATAGTAACAGAAATCGAGACAAGGAACTACCAGAATAATATTACAACTAACTAGCATGAAAGAATAAGTAGTACAACACTCAATTAGTTCCTAACCTTCTACTCTAAGATGTGTCCTCCATAACCTCCTATCTAAAAAAAAATTAAAAAAAGGCAAAGTTGGGAGTAAGTAAAGAACCAACCAACCTGCTAAGTTCAAGTTTGTCCTTATAGCACCAAAGAACAGTAGGCCTTGACTTCACAACAGCTTTGCTCAACATATAGTGCAGATTGACAATCTATTTTATTCCATAAAAAAAAAAGAGTCAGATACAATTAATCTAAACAGATAATAACAGAGCAAAATGGAAACTAAATTACCTGATCACGCGATTTGTCACCAATAATGACAAACATTGAACGGTGACGATTACGGAGACCATTTTCAATTAGGGTTCTAATGCGTTCATCCACTTTCTTCCTCATTTTTGTTTTCTTGGCTCAACTGATGGCTGTTTGTTGTCTGCTCTGTTATGTACTAGGGTTTAAAGGGTTTAAAATAAAAGTACTGGGGTCCATATATTTAGGTTAAGTTTGTTACGCTGTATTAAGCTATTGTACTGGACAAAAAATAATATAGCTGTCATTTTTTAGACTCATCTAACAGGTGGTCTCCCTGGACTGTACTAAAAAAACATTACAATGCATTATATATTAATAGTCTAATACCGTCCATTATATATTAATACAGTTCAATCCAATACAGTCCAGTCTAATAAAATTAGTACAGTCCAGTGCGACATACCAAACGAGCCCTTATAGTTGTTACAATTGTAATATGATTTGTATATATTCTACACGTAAAAGGATTGGATGTACTAGAATATGTAGATACACAATTTAATAATAATATTTTTCTCTCATATTTTCTCGCATGTTATCAGAGCCACAATAGAAGATTATCATCGGAACAAATTTTTTTCTTGATGTGAACAATGTCTCCATAGTTCAGCACTATCTTTTCAGCGATAAATCATTGTTTTCCAATTTGTTTCTCTTCGGTTGAGGTCGCCCATATCTTCTAAGCACTTTATATCGTGTCGTAGGACTTGTAGCTCGGCAGTCCACCGGGTGGGTTTGTTTATCCTTCCAGTTTCGAGTGTCTTCTTGGATAGTTATAGCGGCCCATTGCAAAAGATTTTGATCGCCAGAATTAGGGTTCTAGCGACTCTAGCACTGTTTTCGACATATCTACATTTTCTCGACCACTTTTTTGACAAAAGGAATTTCCCGGTCCTGGTGTGTGAGCAATTTCGCACCTACCTCAGTAGTTATTTCTCAATTCCAGTCACTTTTGTTTTCCGGCAAAAAAATCGACGACTGATTTCTGGCAACTTTTGGATCTTTATTTTCTTACCACAATCAACTAAGTTTTATACTTGTTTTGGTGTCTTTCTTGAAGTTTTGAGTCATGTCTCTCGGATATGATATTTTTTGCTTTAAAAATACGAAAATCGAAACTTCAACCCCTGTGATTACTTCTGAACTGTTAATGAGAGGTTCAAACTATTTAGCCTGGGCTTCCTCGCTTGAGTTGTGGTGCAAGGGTCATGTGTTCAAGATCACTTAACGCAAAAGGCTATTGTGGTTGACGAAAAGAAAAAGGCTAGTATTACAGATGAAAAGGCCAAAGTACATTGGGAGAAGGTTGACGCTAATTATGTGTCTTCTATGGCGATCTATTGATTTCAAGTCTTACATATACCTCAGGTTTTACCTACACCGATCTTTGAGGAATCTACTACTTTTATATCTCTAGTCACAATACTATCACTTCTGACTTATCATCATTGATCGCGTCCAGCATCAGACCCGACATCAGGTCCAGATATGTCATGCGTCGAACGTTGTACCTACTGCGGACTGTCTCTTCCTGATCAGCTGATTTCACTTCGAAAAGATAAATAGTCCACTCATAATATTAACCCACATTATATCATTTTAAGTTATCATCATATCATTATGCCTTAGTATAATCATTGTCCTCTGTCCTCATTTCTAAGTCTACAGGCGAAGCCCTTTCTCATCCCAGATGGCGACACGCTATAATTAACGAGATGTTTGTTTTACACGTGAGTGGTACTTAGGAACTTATTCCTCTTCCTTAGGGTAAATCTATTGTTGGTTGTCGTTGAGTTTATGTATCAAAGTTGGTCCGGACGGTCAAGATGATCGGCTTAAGGCTCGTCTTGATGTGACGGGGTATACACAAATATTTGGGCTTGATTATAATTATACTTTCTCTCCCGTGGCTAAAATGACATTTGTCCGCTTCTATCTATGGTTGTTGTCTGTCATTGGCCTCTTTATCAGTTGGACATTAAGAATGCTTTTCTCCACGGTAATCTTGAGGAGGAAGTTTATATGGAGCAACCACCTGGTTTTGTTGCTCATGGAGAGTCTAATTTGGTGTGTCGATTGTGTCAGTCACCTTATTGTATGAAATAGTCTTCTCGAGCCTGGTTTGGTAAATTTAATTCAGTAATTCAGGAGTTTAGCATGACTCGCAGCGAAGCTAATCATTCTGTGTTTTATCGACATTCTACTCAAAATTTGAGTATATATTTGGTGGTTTATGTTGACGATCTCGCTATAAATGGCAATGATCAAGATGGTATCACTAATTTAAAGCAACATCTCATTCAACATTTTCAGACTAAAGACCTCGACAGACTGAAGTATTTTCTAGGTATTGAGGTTGCCCAATCCACATCAGATATTGTTATTTCGCAATGCAAGTATGTCTTAGACATTTTTGAGGAGACAAGAATGATAGAATATAGACTCATTAACACTCATATGGATGTGAATGCTAAACTCCTGTCAAGACAGGGGGAACCACTCAGTGATCCTAAAATATATAGGCGGTTGTTGGTTAGTTGAATTATCACTAGACCCGACATTTAGTTTCTTGTGAGTTTTGTAAGTCAGTTTATGGATTCTCCCTGTGATATTAGTTGGGATGCAGTTGTTTGCATTATGAAATATATTAAGTCATAAAGGACTGCTTTTTTAATCAAGGCCATGAACAGATCGTTGGATATACAGACGTTGATTATGCATGATCACCCTGTGATAACGCTTTACATCCGTATATTGTGTGTTAATAGAAGGTAATTTGATGTCCTTGGATAGTAAGAAACAGAGTGTCGTTGCTCGATCAAGTGCGGAATCAGAGTATCGAGCAATGTCTGTAGCAACTTGTGATCTAGTTTGGATTAAGCAGTTGCTCATGGAACTAAAATTTAGAGAAAACAGTCAAATGAAACTTGTGTGTGATAACAATCAATCACATCAAATCCGATATTTCATGAGAGGACTAAGCACATTGAGATTGACTGTCACTTTGTCAGGGAAAAGATACTCTCCGAAAATATTGTTACTAAATTTGTGATATCGAGTAATCAACTTGCTGATATTTTCACCAAGTCACTCAGTGGTCCTCGCATTAGAGACATTTGTAACAAACTCGATACATATGACTTGTATGCACTATCTTGAGGGTGAGTGGTAGAATATGATTAGATCTAGACGTAATGTTTATAAATAAGATTCAATGTAATAATATAGATACACAATTCAATAATAATTTTTTTTCCATATTTTCTCACACAATAGTCCTGCGCAATGAGCCAACATGCTCATCATGGCCCTGCAACCATCCAAGAGAGATGAGCAATACCAATTATGATTATATAATGGATTAACAATCTCACTACATCTGTTCTAAGAATTCATATGCTCATAACTCTATTATCTAAGAAAATCAAATTAGCACAAACATAAATTAAAAGTCTACACAAAAATGGCTACTGGCCTCATCTCGTAAGAAAGTTCAAAATTAATTAGGAACATTCATATTTCTCTTCTCTAACAATCCTTCAATGACTCATAAAATTCTTATGATAGTTTTTTGTAATCGATATAATGTCAGGTCGCAGATTCACCAAAAAGTCACATGTATTGTATATTTCTGCCAATGATTGATTTTAGTTTTTCATAAAAATACTTCTCTATTAGAATAGTTTGGAGTCAAAATTAGTCGAAATCCACTTGAAATACATCATTGTGTATCACACATTAATATACATAATATACAATCATATACAAAAAAGTATAATCTGCGTACACTCTATCATTACTGAACCACACTTATGGAAATATATTGGGTATATTATTGTTGTTATAGAGAAAAGGTATATGTAAACGTCATTGTGTATCACACACAAATATACAAGATATACACAAGATGTACCATATATTTTGACTAATTTTATTTCTAGTATATCGCCATATGATAAGTGTGTCGTACGATCCTAACACGGTCACCTAGATTATTCATGTGGTGTCATACAATTCAAAGTTCTAACATGTCGTAAGGGTGACACTATTGGAAATTTACTAATGTGGAATTGAGTTTATCCCATTATTTATGACTCAAATAATTGGGGCCCCGCACGTCGGAAACGTCGTTTCCATACACGTGCACTCGTAATGTCAAGTATCGTAAATTTCATTAGTGAAATAGATATTGGTACGTAAGTAACATGTTTGAGACATAGAATGATGGACGGTCATTGGCTAAATGACGAGTGTTCCACGTTGGTAAATGAAAGAAGAAGTATGCGTAGTGTAAAGATGGAACATATCGGAAAGGGCCGCGGCGCCACCGCAGAGCCAGGGAGAGCCGCGACGCCACCTCCTTCAGGGCCGCGGTGCTAATTCCTGACCGAGTCACTGAAGCCACGATGCCTCCGAGGCTCAGCCGCGACGCTTCACTGGCAGTAAGTGCGACAGAAGTCCAAAAGTTTGGCTGATTATGGAGAGGTTTTGGAGCATTAAAATTGCAGTTTTTCCTTCATAAACCAACCATTATTTGATGAATTAAAGGACCATTACATGACCATTACATGGACACTTGAAGAGACCACTCTTACACTACTATAAATTGAGGCATTTAGCTCAATTGTTGAACACTTGAAAAACTTGCAAAACTCGCATTTTATGAAAACTTCTTCCTTTCTTGCATATTTCAATACTCAAAGTTCTTAAAGAGAAACACTTGAGTTTCATTTGCTAAAGTATTAGTAGATGTTTTATCTTGGAATACTATTGCCTATCAACGTAAAATGATATATACGAGACAATATTGTCTTAAAGACAGAGTGACATCACTCGACTCAACACAGTTGTAACATTTTCAGATTTAGTGTCTTTTGATTTCAAGTTATCAAGATTCAAAGAGCTCTTCGCAATTGGAACAAAGATTCAAGAACGATTCAAGAACTCATAAGCTTGTTGTTGCAACAATTCTTGTTTGCTACAAGTTTGTTGCTATTGTAATCTTTACTGTTTATCCTTTCGAAACACTTGTAATAGTTATTTACTATTCCCGTACTGTTTTATTTTCCAAACATACACTACAAGAAGGACAAATGGCCATGCGTCGCGCCGGAGGGCGTTGCAATTTGCTCTTACTTCTTGGTGATCTGCTAGGTGCGACACGACTCCCGCCGTGTACAACGCTCAATTTTATATTTATACTCCTCCGGTTCAAAATAAGTGTTACTTATTCTTTTTCGTAAAACACTAAATTTTAGAGAAAAAAATAGTTATTTTGATTAAAACACCTTGTTTAATAAGACTCTTGTTTATTTAGTGTTTTCAGTAAATAAGATCAAATCTGAAAAAATGAAATTAATTCCTTCTTAATTTATAAATGAAGATATATTTTAAACCAAAATAAAAAAACTTCACTTATTTTGTTGAATAGGAGTAATTTGTAGTATCTCCTTTTTTAATTAATAGCCAGTTAGATTTTACAATAATTGGAGAAGACTACCTTAGCATCTATTAATTATATTCTTATTAAACCCCCTTGGAGGTTTTATAATAATGCCATCCCATGAAAATAACTTGATGTTCATGTTCTTGTTCTAAGTTCTAACCAGCTGCTTCTCCTACAGTGCTGCTACAATCATTAATCAAATCAAATTTTCCTTGTTAGACCATCTCCGAAAGGAAATAATTGAAATCACTTTTATCTCCTACCGCATTAGATTATTCATCTGTCATATCATCTAATATCTCCATTTATCATATACACTCCACATCAGGAGATATTTCATAAAATAATTCATTTTCTCTTTTCTTCCAAACTTTTATGAAATATTAAAATCACAAATTGAAAATTAATTTTCGTTTCTTCCAAACTTTTGCCAAATTCCAAAATTTTCGGTTATACAAATATTGCATATCAAAATTTGTTGGCATCATATATGACATTTGAAAATTGGATAACATATTTTGAGAATTTTATGGACGTTGAATATTGAGATTTTGTAGTTGGTTAGGAAATATAAAATTTGGAGGAAGATTAAAATTTTGATAAGGATCCATATTAAAAAAATAGCAAATAATTTGGAAGAAGATAGAAATTTGGAGAAAATTTGCCAAAATATTTCGGTATAAAATGAAGTAAACTTAGTCTTTTTTTATAGATCTTGAAAAATAAAAAAAATTGATATTTTTTTATTTTTTAATTCGGTCAAATTATTGGTCAAAAACAACAATTAAAATAGCGATGAAAAATAATGTTTTTTGCGGCCAATCGCAGAATGACACATAACATTACAGAAGACATTATCTCCTTCTCCAGCAATATCTCTACATGTCAAGATTATTTCCTATATATTCAATAATTAATAATTATTTTCACGTCAATGTCACATTCAAATTGTATATTGATGTGTGTAATTATGGGTACAATGTCCTTGTTGGAGAGTCTTTAAGCACTTGGTGCTATCTTTCTTTCTACTAGTTTGCTAACATGGTTTCTTCATTTGCCACCAAAATCCCACTTTGCCTACACTCAACCCTCAATCATCACAACCCAAAACTTCACTACAATTCCTTCAAAACCATTTTTCTTCATCCTCCCCTTTACACTCACAAAACCATCACTACCCTTTACCCCAAACTCCAATCAACTTCCAAGAAATCCCAAAATTCATCTATTTTAACATGTTCTTGGAACCCCCACAAAGAAATTTCCAACTTTTTCAATGAAAAGATTGTTTTTTTACTTGTTGGGTCATTCTTGATTATGGGTTTAAGAGCCAAACATGTATTGTCTGTGCCACAGCAACCAGTTCAAGAAAGTAGTGTTCTTGAAACCCAAGAAGGGAATAATAGTGAGGAAGAAGAGATATATGTGACGTTATTGGAGAAGAATCCAAGAGATGTTGAGGCTTTAAAGACTATTGTTAATGTGAAAATGAGGAAAGGGAAGATTAAAGAGGGTTTGAAGTATGTTGAGAAGCTTATTGAGGTGCAGCCTAGAGAAATGGAGTGGAGGTTTTTGCAAGCTCTTTGTTATGAGATGATGGGGCAGTTGAGCAAGGCTAAGAGGTTGTTTAAGGAAATTTTGAAGCAGAAGCCTCTATTGTTGAGAGCTTTGCATGTATGTCCTAAACCTTAATGTATTTTAATTCAATTTCAATTAAGAAATGCTTAGATGCTTCCTATTTTTTAGGCATTACACACTTGTTTATGACTATTGCATGGAAGCTGTTTAATCTGTAACTTAGGATAATAATTGGATTTATATTTGAAGATCAAGGGCTCTTTGAGCTGAGGGTCTATCAGAAACAACATCTATATCCCACAAAGGTAGGGGTAAGGTCTACGTCCACCCCGCCCTACCCAAACCCCACTTGTGGGATAATATTGGGTATGTTGTTGTTGTAGTATTTGAAGGTCAAGGGCATGCATATGAATGATCAACTATTAACTTCGTGATGCATAAGGACTTGCTTATGGTAATAATTAGGATAATAAATGAAAACAAACTGAAATGCAATAGAGAATAAGAGTAAGGGCTTGCTTATGGTAACAGTTGTGTCCGACAAAGCTGTCAGTCCGGCCGGCCGGAAAAGTAAATGCTTGATTGCTCGTTACAAAGTATGCGATTATGTAGTAGTGATGATAAAAATCAGATGGGATACAAGTGAGGGAAAGGGGTAGATTTATAGTCAAAACCCTAAGTAACGTCGCGCGTGTACTCAACCCCTCATAATGATCATTATCTGCACGTTGAAGCCGCTACCTACGTGGGTGTGTAGTGTAACTGCTGGAGCGAATCCCGAATTTCCGGGAGCCGGTTAGTTGGTGAAGTTTATCTCGACTGGTTGCAGATGACCTACCCGTCGTTTTACTCCGGGGTGAGGCAGATCATCATGGTTGCACCAGGTCTGGGATGGACTAGAATCATGTCCGACCGATCTTAACCCGGGTGTGATCTCGAATCCTGCCCGGTGTCATCTCTGCTGAGCTGGACCTGACTAGAATCGGACTGCCACATGCCATCTCCTGATACGGCCAACTGTCAAATCCGTATTTTGACCAATACAAAAACCATGCATGAGTTGAGGAGGATTAGGTAATATCTGTTTTTGATTTTTGAGTAATTCTCGTTAATGGATATTGTCAATGATGTTATTGGACGAGCTTAAAAACATTGTTGAGTGTAAAACTCTAGAGGTCATATAAATATCTTGTTGTGTAGCACTTTGTGCATTAAGACACTGAGTGGCAGACCTAACAACCACTATGTGCTTTTTCTTCTTCTTATTGTTTGTTGTGATGTATGCTGGTTTGACTGATGTAGCTCATATAGTTGTGATGTCTTTCAACTGTCGAATTCTGTATGGCATGGAGAATGTCAATAACCTAGTACTTATTTGGATTTTATTTTATGGTTTGAAGGTTGAACATGGATTCTAGAATCTAATTTATGTGGAAATTTCTGCTCTCTCACAATAGATGTTGGATGCAATATCCATTTTCTTTATCAACTCAGTGGTTAAGCCACTGTCACCATATTATCAGTTATCCAGATAGTAATTGAGCAATGCTTTATTGTAATTGATATTCTGTAAAGGCTAAACAGAAGGATCTTGTAGTTGGCTGGAATGCATTGGCCTAGACAGTTTTACATGACTAAAAAAAATGCAGGTTTGTTCTAACTAAACTTGAAAATTTCAACAGTAACTACATTTGAAGCCCAATAAATTTGGCAAAAATTGTATTGGACAACCATGCAATAGCAGAAAATCGTGTCTCTTGAGTTTTTCAAGTTGCTTTCCTTGGCTGCTTGTTTCTATAGATGCAGCAATACTTGGTTCCCTCTGATGTGGTTTTTCCTTTCGACTTTGCCCTTGCTAAACTGAGGAATGATAAAAGAATGGTTGCTTCAGAAGCTCGTTGGCTTACTGAGCGTGCTAACCATGGTCTGAACACTGGGGGTACTACCTGATGTAATGAAAATTCAATACTCAAGAAACAATTGATATTTCGTACAAGGTAAGATTTGACACGATGGTGTAAAAATACAAATCAAGCTTCTTTGAGGAGAGCAGTTTTACATTTGTCAGTTAATCTCTAGTGTTATCGAAGCCTGGGTCTCAGTGTTTACTATGCCTTCAAGTTGGCTATTCAGTTATATGTATATATATATATATATATATACTTGCAGTGGGTGCCAACCTGAGACAAGAATATTTTGAACATCAATCATATGTCATTTTCAAAGTACCATTCCCACTAGAATGAAGAGACAATTCTTTAAAGGATAGCTACAAATTTTTTGCGTGGAGGAAGAGAGTAATCATCAAGTGTAAACATATACATCTATACAGTGAGCATTGTAAGTAGTTGGAATCAAGCAGGTATCTGTGTCGAGTGATTACATTAAGCACTTTGGTGCATGTAGTATTTGTTGAGAACTAAAATATTCCATTCTCAGGGAGGATGCAAATGGAGTGTATCCCTAGATATGAGTATTCAGTATGATGTGTGGTCAAATTATCTTGTGTATGGAAATTCGATACCCATCACTATGTCCTACCAGTTTGTCACTGGTATGTCTAGATCAATGAGGAGTCCAGGCAACAAAGAACAGGTGTCATGCTGTTTCTGATTTCTTCACTGTTTTCTCTCCACTCCTATTATCGAATTAGCATGCATTTTTAGGCATTGAGTTTGAATCTTGTACTGATGTTTGCTTTGCCTGTTTCCTTTTGTTTGCCACAATTAACTTGTCATGCCTGTTATGAACATTTCATTAGAAGTAGCATACATCCTTCTAATTATAAATTTTTGCTTATTAAGCTTATCTCTTTATGGAATTGTTTCAGGGTTTAGCTATGGTGATGCACAAAAACTTTGAAGGTCCCGCTGTTTTTGAGATGCTGAATGGCGCTCTAGAAGTTGCTCGCCGGGAAAAAAAAGTCAATGAGGAGAGAAACATAAAAATATTAGTTGCACAAATGCATGTTGTTAAGGTAATGGCTTGACGTACAACTGCCAAAGTTGGTTTCTTTAGTGTGACGTTATCTGTTACATCAACAGGAATTACTTAATTCTCATGAGGGGCCATGTAAATCACAGTGTCCTCCCACTATTAGCATAGCTGTTGTAGCTTGTTTGCCGTAATATCTTGTGCCTAAGTTGATACAACTAAGTGTAATAGATTTGTCTCCCTTGTTGCTTTGTAATAATAACATTGGATACAAATTTGTTCTCGTCTATCCACCTAAAAAAAGGGTGGATACAAATTTGTTCAGACTAGTTCACCTCTCTTATATTCATTCATGTCTTGCAGGGTGAGTTAGAAGAGGCCTTACAGAAGTTTAAACTTCTTGTCCAAGAAAACCCAAGAGACTTCAGGCCTTATATGTGCCAGGTAATTTTTGTTAGACTTTTTCTCAGCATATTGCTTTATAAGCTTCAAATGTTTTTGAATTGTGAGCTTTTAAAAAGGATAAATGACACGAATAAGCAAAATTGTAGCTTTGCTAATCAGCTTAAACTTCTGGCTAAAATGTTACTATGCATCCTTGTGGACTCAAGTGCGACTGGAACTGTTTAGAGCTTTTCATAATTGATCTTGTATTTGATCAAGGTTCATATATCATGAGATCGGTGAAACTGAGAAGAATGATGATAAAATGCTGTTTAGTATGTAGTCGATGCAATGCTTGATATACTCCGGATTAGACTGTCACTGATAAACATGGCATCAGGCAACAAAAGATAGTACTAATTAAATGGATGGCAAAGGATAGCAAAGCAAATTTAGTGCATAGTAAGGAAAGACGATGCATGGTTAAGCAATAAACAAGTTTCATGCATATGCAGCAAAATTTGCTATTGAGTGTAATTAATTTTGATTATTGTGTTCTGAAAAAAAGAACAGAAATATTAGAGCTTATTATAGTGAGAGCTTAAAGTTGCTGCAGTCAACACAGATATGTTTGTTCTCGAATCTGACAGTGTTTGGAACTTGGTGGCAGGGAATAGTCTACAGTTTGTTGGACAAGAAGAAAGAAGCGGCTGAGCAGTTTGAGATATATCGAAGTCTTGTACCCGAAGAATTTCCTCAGAGAGGTTTCCTTGATGATGTTGTGTTGGCTGCAAAGACAGAAACTAGGGAACAACTTCAGAAGGAGTTCAAGAATGAATTCTCTTACAAGACTTGAAAAGTCATGCCCAATTATCAAATTTTCAACTAGGCTTATCATGACTGGATGGTTAAGGGTGTATGGAGGGGGGTGGTCAGAGGGGTAGGATAGAAACCAAAACATTGCTAATGTAGACAGACATTATAGTTTTTTTTTTTGGGCTAATGGAATCTGAAAGTCTAGTCTCCCCTTGAAGAGGAGTGAAGTTCTAGGACAGTACATTTTTGTGTTCTCTCTTCTGTTGATATTTCTTGTTTTTGGTAATCGAGATATCCCTGAGGTCAGCTCTAACAGTTCTATAAACTCTGTGGATAATGGATCCGCTTCTCTACTATTCTTTACTTAAATATCAGGCTTATGTTTGCCACTTGTTCGAACTCGTGATATGCGTTAAACTCACATATCACGCGTTGTGCTCTTGCCACTAGATCAACGCTCTGCGCCCTCTTTGTTGATACTGAAAAGGTAGAAATGAGCCTGTGGTTATTGTGCTTTGTGTGTCAAGGAATACTTAATTTGTCTCTAGAAATAAGAAAACAGGTGTTCTCAAATATGTTTATCCATTATTGTATAAATAACTAGACATGGTGTTGCATATAATTTTTGATAATATCACTCTTCATTAATAGCTATTTTACCCTCTTTAATCCTGCATAATTGCTTATCAATTGACTTATATTTGGTTGTAACTTCTGTCTATGTACTTTTTTTCTTTCATATGCTGCCTTACCAAAAAAGAAGGGGAAAAAATCAAGAAAAAAGTGAAACGCCCACCGTGGGGCTCGAACCCACGACCACAAGGTTAAGAGCCTTGCGCTCTACCAACTGAGCTAGACGGGCTTTCATGTTGAGCATCATTACATTCCCTAATCCAATACGTTTATGGATTATTGTTTCTTTATTGTTAAAAATATTAAGACTCAAACTTAGACATTTTGTATAGTGGACTTCCATCGATACCTATATTGCCCGACTCTTCAAATCCTTGCTACACCCGTATCATGTCAATATGGGTGTGACTGTGAAATCTACATTGTATATGGTCAACTGGTTGTTTTGACTACTTCTATGACCGAGAAGTATAGATTGATTGAGTATTTAGTTTGATTTTCGAGTTTAGGTATATACATAGTTATATAAAGTATGAACATGTTATGCCATTACACTAGTAAATAAGACAAGCGGTCAAGCTGGCAAGTCAGGGTGAAAGGAATCAACAAAGAAAAGAAAAACGGGTCAACAACATCAACATGTGTATTTGAGAGATTGAATAACACAAAGATATTTATAAAGAATTAAATTTTATTAGTTTTAGACTTTTAGTTTAGTAACTTTAATTTATCAAGATATATACTTTAATACGTTAGTAATATATATTTATTGTCTATATTCTAGCATCCGTATCGGCACGCGAATCTACACGCCCAAATTCCAAAATTTATGTGATGAAGAATTCCATCTTTAGATCTGTACCTCTATTAGATATCCGCACCCGAGTTGGAACAATTTAGATCGATACCATAGAGTTGAAAGCTCATTGACACGTGTAGTGGTTTAAAATTAGTGAACGGGAGAAGAATGTCTATAATTCAAACTATTTTGAGCGGGGAGTTTGAGATTTAAACTAAAGAGTAAGAAGATTTTCACCATTTTCCGCAACAAGTCACATTTCACAAGAATAGCCTCCAGCTTCAGCTGAACAAGGAACATCAGTTGTATTACCAAGGAAAACATCCATATATGTTCCAAAATAAAAAGAAGGAAAACATCCAGAACATGAAAACGAAATTCCAAGGAATCCAAAAAAGTTAAAAATTGGATCTATGTCCAACGGATTACACCTAGTAAGAAAATGTTTTTTGTTTAGTTCAACATGTCGTCACATATGAAATAACAGACGGTATAAATTTAGCAACCCTTTTTCCGCAGGATCCATTGCAGGAAAGGGATAATGTGCAACTTTGAATTGTCAATTATATCCTTTATAAAAATGGCAAACCGATTCGAGGAAGACACATATATTCAATTAGTTCGTACATAGGTTGAATATAACGATACTGTATAATCTGCCATCGATAACACTAGCTAATGTAATTACTATAGTGTCAGCAGTACTAAAGATAACAAGAGATTCGAGACTCATGTACTAAAGATATGTTGGAAATTTATTAAACGTGAAATAAGTTAATCCTATAAAATTATGACTCGAATAATTGGGGCCCCGCATGTCGGAACATCGTTTTCACATACATGCATATGTTGTACCAAAGATCGTAAATTTTCTTAGTGGAAGAGATATTGGTACGTATACAAAACGTTTGAGACATAATATGATAGACGGTTATTGGCCAAATGACAATGGTTTCACGTTGGTAAATGAAGGAAGAAGTGTACAATGTATTAAAAGATGAAACGAGTCATGAACCAGCGCGGAGCCGTGAAGAGCCGCGACGCCTCCTCCCTTGGGCCGATGCGCTTAAGTTCCAGTAAGTTAGGCGCCGCAGCGCCTCCCTGAAGGGCCGCAACGCTGGTGACGGGAATGAGAGAGCGCCGCGACGCTTGGCTTCCAGAAAGTCACGACGGAAGACGAAAAGACATGACTATTGGGCTGGTTTTGGAG
Source organism: Przewalskia tangutica (assembly GCA_029844215.1). NCBI lineage: Eukaryota > Viridiplantae > Streptophyta > Magnoliopsida > Solanales > Solanaceae > Przewalskia > Przewalskia tangutica. The sequence goes on along the minus strand of CM056726.1, from coordinate 125,418,499 downwards.
CATTAAACCTCCACTATTTCCCATATGAATTCAGCCATTATTTGGCTGAATTGTAACCCCATATTAAGTGCCATTACATGGTCATTAAAGACCATTACTTGCCTAGATGGCAAGTCATCTTCTCTACACTATAAATTGAAGCCGGCGCAATTGTAAAAGACACTTCAGATTTTAAGAATTTTTCTTCCTCTCTTGCAATCTTCCACACACTCAAAGATCCTTATTTTCTAGTAAATATTTGAGCATCCTTTACTCAATTGTTTGTTCGATGTTTTATCTTGGAAGACAAGTTGCCAACACACCGTCAAAGGATTAATGAAGGGCAATAATGTCTTAAGGACAAGGTGCTAACACCCGACTCAACAAGTTCTTTGTAGAAGAAATATTTGTACTTACTTTTCAGACTTAGTTTCTCTTGATTTCATATTATAAAGATCAAGGGGCTTGCTGCAGTTCCAACGAAGATCTCAAGACTCCAAAGAGGATTTAAGACATAGATCAAGATCATCAACACTTATTGTTGTTGTAACAACTGATGTTAGGCTTCAAGCCTCTTGTATTGTAATTGTTTATCCTTTCTAAGCACTAGTAGTAGTTATATACTATTCCCGTACATCCATTGTGTATCTCACAGTCTTAAGACAATATTGGTACTAGTTTTAGGAAGATGTATGTCAACAAATCTGATCCTAGTTTTGGGTCTCTCTTTGACGATAGTTACAAATCTATTTTCGTCAAAAAGTGAGATCTATGTTGTTGATCCTAAACTTGAAGATACTTACGATAGTCATGCTAGCAAGGCTAAGGATCAAAGAAGAGTTGTTGTCACCGCATCCGAGAGTGGTGGAAACAAGCGTCCACAAAAGGTTGAGGATGTCAACTAAGACATGAGGAGAAAACTGAAGACGATGTTCCATCTTGTAGCAGAAAGCCTACATCTCATGGAAAAGAGAATTTGGACACGTCACTGACGTGTGCCAGATTCCAAAGGTATGAGTTAATTAGTCTTCCTTGTCCATAATATGTTTAGAGAATTTCTGTATAAAAGGGAATAAAGCAAGGGTAGGAATATGAAGTGTTTTCATTAAAACCTTATATTCCCTACACCCTAAAATCAGAAATTAGACTACTCACCTTCCCGTTTAAAGATTGGAATGTTATACACAACAGCCTAAAAGAAATGGACTTAGATTGTAATAAACTAGATTTATGGACAATCCTAAGCAAGGGAAGGACTAGAGGACCTGTCACGACCCGACCCCGGGCCCGCGACTGATGCCCTACCTGGGCACCCTTACAGGTATACATCAGAGATAACCAGCGGAATATAACTAAATCTCGTAAACATGCTTCAGTATGAAATAAAAAACAGGCTAGCCGATAAGGCCACATTTTTATAATACATACAAAACAAGGAAATACATCATTTACAAGTCCAACCCACAAAACATGACTACAGACCTCTATGAGTTTTGACATAACAACTGTGACGGGACAGGGCCCCGTCATACCACTGAATATACATGAATCTACAACAACAGGGATCCATACCAAAAGATGAACCTCCGGAGAAATGGAGCTTCTCAAAAGCTGAACTATGATCCTAAGAGCGAGGATCAGCAAATTGTGTACCTCTACATGCGGCATGAACGCAGCCCCCGAGGAAGGGGGTCAGTACAAAATATGTACCAAGTATGTGGCAGAAAGCATCAGAACGAAATCATATAGTCTAAAATAAAGCTAGAGACATGTATGATAACTAAATTAACAGTGCACTGTGCCTTATTAAGAATGAGAGTAAATAAGAGTAAACTTTGCCGGTTTTAAAATAGGAGCTTATGATCAATCTAGGGCCACCCGCCCGTAGTATCATTATGCAATCCTACTCCTGAGACTATTTCACCCGCATGAGGTAATTTCCTCGCATGAGACTATTTCACCCGCATGAGACTATTTCACCCGCATGAGCCCTACGGACTCGCATGAGGTAGTTTCCTCGCATCGTGGGGAGCAAATCCACGGAAATGCAAAATGCAACATGACCTGGGGATTGGCCCCGTAATAAGTAGTATAACACTAGCGCAACCGGCTATCATAAATACATATGCAAGTTAAGAAACCCCTTAACTTCTTATTAGACTTAAGTAGCATGTGCTCTCTTTATTTAAACTTAAGACACTAACATGTCATGTAAAAATCCGGGAATTTAACCCAAAGTACTACGTACTTCTATTTTTTTCAAAAGACTCATTTTAATATAAAACCCCAAGATACTAACGCTCGTAGTATCAAGGCATGTCTACTTTTCAAATCAAATTACTTCACCTTTAGAATTTCATTTCAAATCTTTGAAATCAAATACTTCTATTTTCAAAACTTAAGTAACTTATACCTTTAAATAAGTTACCCTTCTTTAAATCAAGTCTTTGATCCTCTTTTTAAATCAATCAAGTAAATCACTCTACTAACTTCCCATAAAGACGTTATACTAACATCCCATAAAGACGTTATACTAACATCCCATAAAGCCGATATAACAACTTTATGCTTTAGAAAACTAAGTCATTTCATCTTTTAAAATCAAGTGAGTTAACTCTCTAACTCAACCAAACTTGGTCATTCTTAAATCAAGTCAATGATATCAAAATGAAACCAAATTCATTCAAAGCTCGTACGTCTACCGTACTATACATTTATAAAAACTCATGCTCAAGAGATAGGGAAAGGTCCACATACCTCTTCGGCTCAATCCACTCGCTAAGTTGAATATGCCACACGTAGAACGTCAACATATAATGACCATAATACGTCTATCAACTTCCATCTTTCTAACGTAGAATATTTCTAAGTATAAAGTCTCTTATCCTACGGAAAATTGGGCAGTATTTTCCCTGTTTCTACGTACTTTTCCACCTTTTTCAAGACCCGAAATCAATAACCAATACGCCACATTTAAGGCACAACAAATCATCCAACCAAAGGGGATTACACGCCTAACATGACGTGTAAAATTCTACCCCACAATTCATATAAAACAGTCCATTTAATTAATCCATTTCTAGCCAACTTCTAGGGCCATTCTCGACCACAATGTGTGACAACAACATATATTCTTTTTCAATCCAAGTCGTTATTCCAACATGTTATATAATTCATAATCAATTATAACAACCATATTTCCTTTCTTATATAACATGTAACGATTATAACTAACAACCAAATTGATTTCCAATTTCAATGGCTAACATGCCATAATTCGGTTTTAAGGTCTCAACATGGTCCAAATCTTTTCATGTGAAGTCTTGAAAAATTGAAAGAAAAAAAAAAGAAACAAAAGAAAAAGAAAACGTTAGCTAAACAAATATACAAAAAAAAAAAAAAAAAAAAGAAAGAAAATAATTTTTGCACGTCCCTCCCCTTAACCCATTTTCCCCTCCCCTTAACCCATTTCTCCCCCTTTCACGTCCAACAATAATAATTGTGCAAACATGCACAATTATATAACCAACCCACACACATATAGTTTTTATAAAAGACAATCAAAAGAGAAATACAAAAAACAAAAATCTGAACAAAACAAAGAGAAAATTTCAGAGAACAAGGATTAAAAGAGAGCAATTAAGGAGTCTTAAATAAAAGTTTGGTTGAAGGATAAGTTGAAGTTGCGTCATTTGCGATTACGAAGCAACAAAGGTGAGTTTTTCTCACTCAAATTTCTTAGTGAAATCCTGTATTTTAAGTTTTATACATGTTAGAATATAATGTTGGTGTTAAAAGAAAAATTATGAATTTAGATTTCTTAAATAACTAGTTCGGGACATGAACGTTACAAACTGTTTTTCGGAGTTATACTTGTTTTAATTAGACGAAATTTGGTATGGTTGTAAATCACTTTTTTACGAACAGATTGAACTAAAGAAGAGGTAAAACGGACTTACGGTTTAAGAGTTATCATAGTTTAAACTTTCTGCCACAGATTTGGACGAAATCTGAGGGCAGGTAGAATTATGAACTGTTTTTCGGAGTTATACTTGTTGGAATTAGACGAAATTTGGTATGGTTGTAAATCACTTTGTTATGAACAGATTGAACTAAAGAAGAGGTAGAATGGACTTACGGTTTAGAAGTTATCGTATTTTAAAATTTCTGCGCCGGATCGGTTGAAAGTCCGTAAAGCAGTGGGTAAAATGGTAAAACTGTAGCAATTGGTACAGAATATGAAATGTTGATTCAGATACAAGTCCTAGATTTGTCTTTTCTCGTCAGTTTGGGAATTTACGGGGCTTGATCCGACTTACGGATAATAAGTTATGATTGTTTTAAGATCGTGTGTCGTTCTGATAATAAATTCGGCAAACAGTTCTTAATGTATTTGTTAAAACTGAAAAACTGAATGTTTCGGTGGGAAATTTAAATTTTTGTGTTGAATAAGAGTTCTAGATTATTCTGTTCTCGACAGTTTGAGACTTTGCGTACATAAATCTGACTTACGGTTTGAGAGTTGTAATCCATACAAGTGGAAAGGGCGAAATATTGAAAGAAGAAAATATTAAATGAGCCTTTTGAACATATAACACATACTAAATAAATATGTAAATGCATTTGTAAATGCATCAGATCGGGTTGCACGCCGCAACAAAACGTAAAGTGAATACGTGTTCACAAATACGTAAATATAATGGATCGGGTTGCACGCCGCAACAAAACGTAAAGTGAATACGCATTCACAAATACGTAAATATAATGGATCGGGTTGCACGCCGCAACAAAACGTAAAGTGAATACGCGTTCACAGATACGTAAACATAATGGATCGGGTTGCACGCCGCAACAAAACGTAAAGTGAATATGCGTTCATAAATACGTAAATATAATGGATCGGGTTGCACGCCGCAACAAAACGTAAAGTGAATACGTTTCACAAATACGTAAACATAATGGATCGGGTTGCACGCCGCAACAAAACGTAAAGTGAATACGCGTTCACAAATACGTAAATATAATGGATCGGGTTGCACGCCGCAACAAAACGTAAAGTGAATACGCTTCACAAATACGTAAACAAAATGGATCGGGTTGCACGCCGCAACTAAACGTAAAGTGAATACGCGTTCACAACACGTAAACTTAATGGATCGGGTTGCGCGCCGCAACAGATATGTAAATGCATTTGTAAATGCATCGGATCGGTTGCACGCAACAAATATGTAAATACAAAGGAATACCTTAATATGTAACATGAGATAAAACATGTATGTGGGTTAAGCTGAGTACATCCTGAAACGAATTGAAAGAGAATATTATTGTGTGAATACTTGATTATGATACATTGAAAATGTTGAAGTTTGTCTCACAACATGGTTATTGTGTTCTAATATGTTTGTACTTAAGATATTGTGAGATTACTTTGATTTATAGGGTGAGGTTCTCACTCAGCCCCGGATGGTAGGGCTGACTCTTTTATTTAACATATTTCAGGGAAGCGTGATAGAGGAAAAGCTCCGCAACAGGGCTAGCGATCGTCCCGTAGCCTCTTTGACCCACCAATCCATTATTTCGGATTTGGTGAAAGTTATTCTCATAAAGTATGTTTTAAGAACTAGGTTCCATTATCTCGGGGAATGCCCCACACAAAATTGTTCTTTGTAAGCTTTGAATTGTTTATTATGATATATATATTATTTCCGCACTTAAATACATGTTTAATCTAGGAAAAAAAGGAGTTGATTACTTTGGAAAATAAATAATTGTCCAGGTGCCATCACGCCTTAAGGAAAGACTTAAGAAAAGTCGGGGCGTGACAAGTTAAGCGTCAATGAAGGGAGTGATGCGATTTGGAAAGAAAGGGAAGTTGAGTCCAAGGTTTATTGGACCATATGAAATCTTACGAAGAGTGGGGAATGTGGCTTACGAACTAGCCCTTCCACAAGAATTAGAAGCAGTACATCCGGTGTTTCATGTATCAATGTTACGAAAATATATGCATGATCCAAGTCACGTCATCCAACCCCAAGAGATAGCCCTGAATGAAGAGCTTCAATATGAAGAAATTCCGGTGGAAATACTGGATAGACAAATTAAGCGTCTTAGGAACAAAAATATTATTTCCGTGAAAGTTTTATGGAAGAATCACTCCACAAAAGAAGCGACCTGGGAAGCTGAGGACGCGATGAAAGTCAAATATTCATTCCTGTTTGAGTAAGGTAATAAAAAGTATTAAGTTGTGTTTCATGTGTGTGCAGTTTGCATGTTTGTGTGCATATGTTACGACCTTATTCACATTCGCGGACGACTGTTGTTTAAGGAGAGAGGAGAATGTAAAGTCTTGGAAAATTAACATGTGTGTGCGGTTTCATATCTATATTTTGTTACACTTTATTCACATTCGAGGGCGAATGTTGTTTAAGGAGGAGAATGTGAAGTCTTGAAAAATTGAAAGAAAAAAAGAAACAAAAGAAAAGAAAACGTTAGCTAAACAAATATACAAAAAAAAAAAGAAAAAGAAAGAAAATAATTTTTGCACGTCCCTCCCTTAACCCATTTTCCTCCTTAACCCATGTCTCCCCCTTTCACCTCCAACACTAATAATTGTGCAAACATGCACAATTATATAACCAACCCACACACATATAGTTTTATAAAAGACAATCAAAAGAGAAATACAAGAAACAAAAATCTGAACAAAACAAAGAGAAAATTTCAGAGAACAAGGATTAAAAGAGAGCAATTAAGGAGTCTTAAATAAAAGTTTGGTTGAAGGATAAGTTGAAGTTGCGTCATTTGCGATTACGAAGCAACAAAGGTGAGTTTTTCTCACTCAAATTTCTTAGTGAAATCCTGTATTTTAAGTTTTATACATGTTAGAATATAATGTTGGTGTTAAAAGAAAAATTATGAATTTAGATTTCTTAAATAACTAGTTCGGGACATGAACGTTACAAACTGTTTTTCGGAGTTATACTTGTTTTAATTAGACGAAATTTGGTATGGTTGTAAATCACTTTTTTACGAACAGATTGAACTAAAGAAGAGGTAAAACGGACTTACGGTTTAAGAGTTATCATAGTTTAAACTTTCTGCCACAGATTTGGACGAAATCTGAGGGCAGGTAGAATTATGAACTGTTTTTCGGAGTTATACTTGTTGGAATTAGACGAAATTTGGTATGGTTGTAAATCACTTTGTTATGAACAGATTGAACTAAAGAAGAGGTAGAATGGACTTACGGTTTAGAAGTTATCGTATTTTAAAATTTCTGCGCGGATCGGTTGAAAGTCCGTAAAGCAGTGGGTAAAATGGTAAAACTGTAGCAATTGGTACAGAATATGAAATGTTGATTTAGATAAAAGTCCTAGATTTGTCTTTTCTCGTCAGTTTGGGAATTTACGGGGCTTGATCCGACTTACGGATAATAAGTTATGATTGTTTTAAGATCGTGTGTCGTTCTGATAATAAATTCGGCAAACAGTTCTTAATGTATTTGTTAAAACTGAAAACCTGAATGTTTCGGTGGGAAATTTAAAATTTTGTGTTGAATAAGAGTTCTAGATTATTCTGTTCTCGACAGTTTGAGACTTTGCGTACATAAATCTGACTTACGGTTTGAGAGTTGTAACCCATACAAGTGGAAAGGGCGAAATATTGAAAGAAGAAAATATTAAATGAGCCTTTTGAACATATAACACATACTAAATAAATATGTAAATGCATTTGTAAATGCATCGGATCGGGTTGCACGCCGCAACAAAACGTAAAGTGAATACGTGTTCACAAATACGTAAATATAATGGATCGGGTTGCACGCCGCAACAAAACGTAAAGTGAATACGCATTCACAAATACGTAAATATAATGGATCGGGTTGCACGCCGCAACAAAACGTAAAGTGAATACGCGTTCACAGATACGTAAACATAATGGATCGGGTTGCACGTCGCAACAAAACGTAAAGTGAATATGCGTTCATAAATACGTAAATATAATGGATCGGGTTGCACGCCGCAACAAAACGTAAAGTGAATACGCGTTCACAAATACGTAAATATAATGGATCGGGTTGCACGCCGCAACAAAACTAAAAGTGAAAACGCTACACCAATACCTAAACAAAATGGATCGGGTTGCACGCAACTAAACGTAAAGTGAATACGCGTTCACAAATACGTAAACTTAATGGATCGGGTTGCACGCCGCAACAGATATGTAAATGCATTTGTAAATGCATCGGATCGGGTTGCACGCCGCAACAAATATGTAAATACAAAGGAATACCTTAATATGTAACATGAGATAAAACATGTATGTGGGTTAAGCTGAGTACATCCTGAAACGAATTGAAAGAGAATATTATTGTGTGAATACTTGATTATGATACATTGAAAATGTTGAAGTTTGTCTCACAACATGGTTATTGTGTTCTAATATGTTTGTACTTAAGATATTGTGAGATTACTTTGATTTATAGGGTGAGGTTTCTCGGCCGGATGGTAGAGTGACTCTTTTATTTAACATATTTCAGGAAGCGTGATAGAGGAAAAGCTCGCAATGGCTAGTGATCGTCCCGCAGCCTCTTTTGACCCACCAATCCATTATTTCGGATTTGGTGAAAGTTATTCTCATAAAGTATGTTTTAAGAACTAGGTTCTATTATCTCGGGGAATGCCCCACACAAAATTGTTCTTTGTAAGCTTTGAATTGTTTATTATGATATATATATTATTTCCGCACTTAAATACATGTTTAATCTAGGAAAAAAAGGAGTTGACGGTTCGCCTGGAAAATAAATAATTGTCCAGGTGCCATCACGCTTAAGGAAAGACTTAAGAAAAGTCGGGCGTGACAAGTTAAGCGTCGATGAAGGAGTGATGCGATTTGGAAAGAAAGGGAAGATGAGTCCAAGGTTTATTGGACCATATGAAATCTTACGAAGAGTGGGAATGTGGCTTACGAACTAGCCCTTCTTCCACAAGAATTAGAAGACATCCAGGTGTTTCAGGTATCAATGTTACGAAAATATATGCATGATCCAAGTCACGTCATCCAACCCCAAGAGATAGCCCTGAATGAAGAGCTTCAATATGAAGAAATTCCGGTGGAAATACTGGATAGACAAATTAAGCGTCTTAGGAACAAAAATATTATTTCCATGAAAGTTTTATGGAAGAATCACTCCACAAAAGAAGCGACGTGGGAAGCTGAGGACGCGATGAAAGTCAAATATCCATTCCTGTTTGAGTAAGGTAATAACAAGTATTAAGTTGTGTTTCATGTGTGTGCAGTTTGCATGTTTGTGTGCATATGTTACGACCTTATTCACATTCGAGGACGAATGTTGTTTAAGGAGAGGAGAATGTAAAGTCTTGGAAAATTAACATGTGTGTGCAGTTTTCATATCTATATTTTGTTACACCCTTATTCACATTCGAGGACGAATGTTGTTTAAGGAGGGGAGAATGTGAAGTCTTGGAAAATTGAAAAAAAAAAAAGAAACAAAAGAAAAAGAAAACGTTAGCTAAACAAATATACAAAAAAAAAAAAAAGAAAAAGAAAGAAAATAATTTTTGCACGTCCCTCCCCTTAACCCATTTTCCCCTCCCCTTAACCCATTTCTCCCCCTTTCACGTCCAACAATAATAATTGTGCAAACATGCACAATTATATAACCAACCCACACACATATAGTTTTTATAAAAGACAATCAAAAGAGAAATACAAAAAACAAAAATCTGAACAAAACAAAGAGAAAATTTCAGAGAACAAGGATTAAAAGAGAGCAATTAAGCAGTCTTAAATAAAAGTTTGGTTGAAGGATAAGTTGAAGTTGCGTCATTTGCGATTACGAAGCAATAAAGGTGAGTTTTCTCACTCAAATTTCTTAGTGAAATCCTGTATTTTAAGTTTTATACATGTTAGAATATAATGTTGGTGTTAAAAGAAAAATTATGAATTTAGATTTCTTAAACAACTAGTTCGGGACATGAACGTTACAAACTGTTTTTCGGAGTTATACTTGTTTTAATTAGACGAAATTTGGTATGGTTGTAAATCACTTTTTTACGAACAGATTGAACTAAAGAAGAGGTAAAACGGACTTACGGTTTAAGAGTTATCATAGTTTAAACTTTCTGCCACAGATTTGGACGAAATCTGAGGGCAGGTAGAATTATGAACTGTTTTTCGGAGTTATACTTGTTGGAATTAGACGAAATTTGGTATGGTTGTAAATCACTTTGTTATGAACAGATTGAACTAAAGAAGAGGTAGAATGGACTTACGGTTTAGAAGTTATCGTATTTTAAAATTTCTGCGCCGGATCGGTTGAAAGTCCGTAAAGCAGTGGGTAAAATGGTAAAACTGTAGCAATTGGTACAGAATATGAAATGTTGATTCAGATACAAGTCCTAGATTTGTCTTTTCTCGTCAGTTTGGGAATTTACGGGGCTTGATCCGACTTACGGATAATAAGTTATGATTGTTTTAAGATCGTGTGTCGTTCTGATAATAAATTCGGCAAACAGTTCTTAATGTATTTGTTAAAACTGAAAACCTGAATGTTTCGGTGGGAAATTTAAAATTTTGTGTTGAATAAGAGTTCTAGATTATTCTGTTCTCGACAGTTTGAGACTTTGCGTACATAAATCTGACTTACGGTTTGAGAGTTGTAACCCATACAAGTGGAAAGGGCGAAATATTGAAAGAAGAAAATATTAAATGAGCCTTTTGAACATATAACACATACTAAATAAATATGTAAATGCATTTGTAAATGCATCGGATCGGGTTGCACGCCGCAACAAAACGTAAAGTGAATACGTGTTCACAAATACGTAAATATAATGGATCGGGTTGCACGCCGCAACAAAACGTAAAGTGAATACGCATTCACAAATACGTAAATATAATGGATCGGGTTGCACGCCGCAACAAAACGTAAAGTGAATACGCGTTCACAGATACGTAAACATAATGGATCGGGTTGCACGCCGCAACAAAACGTAAAGTGAATATGCGTTCATAAATACGTAAATATAATGGATCGGGTTGCACGCCGCAACAAAACGTAAAGTGAATACGCGTTCACAAATACGTAAATATAATGGATCGGGTTGCACGCCGCAACAAAACGTAAAGTGAATACGCTTCACAAATACGTAAACAAAATGGATCGGGTTGCACGCCGCAACTAAACGTAAAGTGAATACGCGTTCACAAATACGTAAACTTAATGGATCGGGTTGCACGCCGCAACAGATATGTAAATGCATTTGTAAATGCATCGGATCGGGTTGCACGCCGCAACAAATATGTAAATACAAAGGAATACCTTAATATGTAACATGAGATAAAACATGTATGTGGGTTAAGCTGAGTACATCCTGAAACGAATTGAAAGAGAATATTATTGTGTGAATACTTGATTATGATACATTGAAAATGTTGAAGTTTGTCTCACAACATGGTTATTGTGTTCTAATATGTTTGTACTTAAGATATTGTGAGATTACTTTGATTTATAGGGTGAGGTTCTCACTCAGCCCCGGATGGTAGGGCTGACTCTTTTATTTAACATATTTCAGGGAAGCGTGATAGAGGAAAAGCTCCGCAACAGGGCTAGCGATCGTCCCGCAGCCTCTTTGACCCACCAATCCATTATTTCGGATTTGGTGAAAGTTATTCTCATAAAGTATGTTTTAAGAACTAGGTTCCATTATCTCGGAGAATGCCCACACAAATTTGTTCTTTGTAAGCTTTGAATTGCTTATTATGATATATATATTATTTTCGCACTTAAATACATGTTTAATCTAGGAAGAAAAGGAGTTGATTACTTTGGAAAATAAATAATTGTCCAGGTGCCATCACGCCTTAAGGAAAGACTTAAGAAAAGTCGGGGCGTGACAAGTTAAGCGTCAATGAAGGGAGTGATGCGATTTGGAAAGAAAGGGAAGATGAGTCCAAGGTTTATTGGATCATATGAAATCTTACGAAGAGTGGGGAATGTGGCTTACGAACTAGCCCTTCCACAAGAATTAGAAGCAGTACATCCGATGTTTCATGTATCAATGTTACGAAAATATATGCATGATCCAAGTCACGTCATCCAACCCCAAGAGATAGCCCTGAATGAAGAGCTTCAATATGAAGAAATTCCGGTGGAAATACTGGATAGACAAATTAAGCGTCTTAGGAACAAAAATATTATTTCCGTGAAAGTTTTATGGAAGAATCACTCCACAAAAGAAGCGACCTGGGAAGCTGAGGACGCGATGAAAGTCAAATATTCATTCCTGTTTGAGTAAGGTAATAAAAAGTATTAAGTTGTGTTTCATGTGTGTGCAGTTTGCATGTTTGTGTGCATATGTTACGACCTTATTCACATTCGAGGACGAATGTTGTTTAAGGAGAGGAGAATGTAAAGTCTTGGAAAATTAACATGTGTGTGCAGTTTTCATATCTATATTTTGTTACACCCTTATTCACATTCGAGGACGAATGTTGTTTAAGGAGGGGAGAATGTGAAGTCTTGAAAAATTGAAAGAAAAAAAAAAGAAACAAAAGAAAAAGAAAACGTTAGCTAAACAAATATACAAAAAAAAAAAAAAGAAAAAGAAAGAAAATAATTTTTGCACGTCCCTCCCCTTAACCCATTTTCCCCTCCCCTTAACCCATTTCTCCCCCTTTCACGTCCAACAATAATAATTGTGCAAACATGCACAATTATATAACCAACCCACACACATATAGTTTTTATAAAAGACAATCAAAAGAGAAATACAAGAAACAAAAATCTGAACAAAACAAAGAGAAAATTTCAGAGAACAAGGATTAAAAGAGAGCAATTAAGGAGTCTTAAATAAAAGTTTGGTTGAAGGATAAGTTGAAGTTGCGTCATTTGCGATTACGAAGCAACAAAGGTGAGTTTTTCTCACTCAAATTTCTTAGTGAAATCCTGTATTTTAAGTTTTATACATGTTAGAATATAATGTTGGTGTTAAAAGAAAAATTATGAATTTAGATTTCTTAAATAACTAGTTCGGGACATGAACGTTACAAACTGTTTTTCGGAGTTATACTTGTTTTAATTAGACGAAATTTGGTATGGTTGTAAATCACTTTTTTACGAACAGATTGAACTAAAGAAGAGGTAAAACGGACTTACGGTTTAAGAGTTATCATAGTTTAAACTTTCTGCCACAGATTTGGACGAAATCTGAGGGCAGGTAGAATTATGAACTATTTTTCGGAGTTATACTTGTTGGAATTAGACGAAATTTGGTATGGTTGTAAATCACTTTGTTATGAACAGATTGAACTAAAGAAGAGGTAGAATGGACTTACGGTTTAGAAGTTATCGTATTTTAAAATTTCTGCGCCGGATCGGTTGAAAGTCCGTAAAGCAGTGGGTAAAATGGTAAAACTGTAGCAATTGGTACAGAATATGAAATGTTGATTTAGATAAAAGTCCTAGATTTGTCTTTTCTCGTCAGTTTGGGAATTTACGGGGCTTGATCCGACTTACGGATAATAAGTTATGATTGTTTTAAGATCGTGTGTCGTTCTGATAATAAATTCGGCAAACAGTTCTTAATGTATTTGTTAAAACTGAAAACCTGAATGTTTCGGTGGGAAATTTAAAATTTTGTGTTGAATAAGAGTTCTAGATTATTCTGTTCTCGACAGTTTGAGACTTTGCGTACATAAATCTGACTTACGGTTTGAGAGTTGTAACCCATACAAGTGGAAAGGGCGAAATATTGAAAGAAGAAAATATTAAATGAGCCTTTTGAACATATAACACATACTAAATAAATATGTAAATGCATTTGTAAATGCATCGGATCGGGTTGCACGCCGCAACAAAACGTAAAGTGAATACGTGTTCACAAATACGTAAATATAATGGATCGGGTTGCACGCCGCAACAAAACGTAAAGTGAATACGCATTCACAAATACGTAAATATAATGGATCGGGTTGCACGCCGCAACAAAGCGTAAAGTGAATACGGCGTCACGAATACGTAAACATAATGGATCGGGTTGCACGCCGCAACAAAACGTAAAGTGAATATGCGTTCATAAATACGTAAATATAATGGATCGGGTTGCACGCCGCAACAAAACGTAAAGTGAATACGCGTTCACAAATACGTAAATATAATGGATCGGGTTGCACGCCGCAACAAAACGTAAAGTGAATACGCTTCACAAATACGTAAACAAAATGGATCGGGTTGCACGCCGCAACTAAACGTAAAGTGAATACGCGTTCACAAATACGTAAACTTAATGGATCGGGTTGCACGCCGCAACAGATATGTAAATGCATTTGTAAATGCATCGGATCGGGTTGCACGCCGCAACAAATATGTAAATACAAAGGAATACCTTAATATGTAACATGAGATAAAACATGTATGTGGGTTAAGCTAAGTACATCCTGAAACGAATTGAAAGAGAATATTATTGTGTGAATACTTGATTATGATACATTGAAAATGTTGAAGTTTGTCTCACAACATGGTTATTGTGTTCTAATATGTTTGTACTTAAGATATTGTGAGATTACTTTGATTTATAGGGTGAGGTTCTCACTCAGCCCCGGATGGTAGGGCTGACTCTTTTATTTAACATATTTCAGGGAAGCGTGATAGAGGAAAAGCTCCGCAACAGGGCTAGCGATCGTCCCGTAGCCTCTTTGACCCACCAATCCATTATTTCGGATTTGGTGAAAGTTATTCTCATAAAGTATGTTTTAAGAACTAGGTTCCATTATCTCGGGGAATGCCCCACACAAAATTGTTCTTTGTAAGCTTTGAATTGTTTATTATGATATATATATTATTTCCGCACTTAAATACATGTTTAATCTAGGAAAAAAAGGAGTTGACGGTTCGCCTGGAAAATAAATAATTGTCCAGGTGCCATCACGCCTTAAGGAAAGACTTAAGAAAAGTCGGGGCGTGACAAGTTAAGCGTCAATGAAGGGAGTGATGCGATTTGGAAAGAAAGGGAAGATGAGTCCAAGGTTTATTGGACCATATGAAATCTTACGAAGAGTGGGGAATGTGGCTTACGAACTAGCCCTTCCACAAGAATTAGAAGCAGTACATCCGGTGTTTCATGTATCAATGTTACGAAAATATATGCATGATCCAAGTCACGTCATCCAACCCCAAGAGATAGCCCTGAATGAAGAGCTTCAATATGAAGAAATTCCGGTGGAAATACTGGATAGACAAATTAAGCGTCTTAGGAACAAAAATATTATTTCCATGAAAGTTTTATGGAAGAATCACTCCACAAAAGAAGCGACGTGGGAAGCTGAGGACGCGATGAAAGTCAAATATCCATTCCTGTTTGAGTAAGGTAATAACAAGTATTAAGTTGTGTTTCATGTGTGTGCAGTTTGCATGTTTGTGTGCATATGTTACGACCTTATTCACATTCGAGGACGAATGTTGTTTAAGGAGAGGAGAATGTAAAGTCTTGGAAAATTAACATGTGTGTGCAGTTTTCATATCTATATTTTGTTACACCCTTATTCACATTCGAGGACGAATGTTGTTTAAGGAGGGGAGAATGTGAAGTCTTGAAAAATTGAAAGAAAAAAAAAAGAAACAAAAGAAAAAGAAAACGTTAGCTAAACAAATATACAAAAAAAAAAAAGAAAAAGAAAGAAAATAATTTTTGCACGTCCCTCCCCTTAACCCATTTTCCCCTCCCCTTAACCCATTTCTCCCCCTTTCACGTCCAACAATAATAATTGTGCAAACATGCACAATTATATAACCAACCCACACACATATAGTTTTTATAAAAGACAATCAAAAGAGAAATACAAGAAACAAAAATCTGAACAAAACAAAGAGAAAATTTCAGAGAACAAGGATTAAAAGAGAGCAATTAAGGAGTCTTAAATAAAAGTTTGGTTGAAGGATAAGTTGAAGTTGCGTCATTTGCGATTACGAAGCAACAAAGGTGAGTTTTTCTCACTCAAATTTCTTAGTGAAATCCTGTATTTTAAGTTTTATACATGTTAGAATATAATGTTGGTGTTAAAAGAAAAATTATGAATTTAGATTTCTTAAATAACTAGTTCGGGACATGAACGTTACAAACTGTTTTTCGGAGTTATACTTGTTTTAATTAGACGAAATTTGGTATGGTTGTAAATCACTTTTTTACGAACAGATTGAACTAAAGAAGAGGTAAAACGGACTTACGGTTTAAGAGTTATCATAGTTTAAACTTTCTGCCACAGATTTGGACGAAATCTGAGGGCAGGTAGAATTATGAACTGTTTTTCGGAGTTATACTTGTTGGAATTAGACGAAATTTGGTATGGTTGTAAATCACTTTGTTATGAACAGATTGAACTAAAGAAGAGGTAGAATGGACTTACGGTTTAGAAGTTATCGTATTTTAAAATTTCTGCGCCGGATCGGTTGAAAGTCCGTAAAGCAGTGGGTAAAATGGTAAAACTGTAGAAATTGGTACAGAATATGAAATGTTGATTCAGATAAAAGTCCTAGATTTGTCTTTTATCGTCAGTTTGGGAATTTACGGGGCTTGATCCGACTTACGGATAATAAGTTATGATTGTTTTAAGATCGTGTGTCGTTCTGATAATAAATTCGGCAAACAGTTCTTAATGTATTTGTTAAAACTGAAAACCTGAATGTTTCGTTGGGAAATTTAAAATTTTGTGTTGAATAAGAGTTCTAGATTATTCTGTTCTCGACAGTTTGAGACTTTGCGTACATAAATCTGACTTACGGTTTGAGAGTTGTAATCCATACAAGTGGAAAGGGCGAAATATTGAAAGAAGAAAATATTAAATGAGCCTTTTGAACATATAACACATACTAAATAAATATGTAAATGCATTTGTAAATGCATCAGATCGGGTTGCACGCCGCAACAAAACGTAAAGTGAATACGTGTTCACAAATACGTAAATATAATGGATCGGGTTGCACGCCGCAACAAAACGTAAAGTGAATACGCATTCACAAATACGTAAATATAATGGATCGGGTTGCACGCCGCAACAAAACGTAAAGTGAATACGCGTTCACAGATACGTAAACATAATGGATCGGGTTGCACGCCGCAACAAAACGTAAAGTGAATATGCGTTCATAAATACGTAAATATAATGGATCGGGTTGCACGCCGCAACAAAACGTAAAGTGAATACGTTTCACAAATACGTAAACATAATGGATCGGGTTGCACGCCGCAACAAAGCGTAAAGTGAATACGCGTTCACAAATACGTAAATATAATGGATCGGGTTGCGCCGCAACAAAGCGTAAAGTGAATACGCCTACAAATACGTAAACAAAATGGATCGGGTTGCACGCAACTAAACGTAAAGTGAATACGCGTTCACAAATACGTAAACTTAATGGATCGGGTTGCACGCAACAGATATGTAAATGCATTTGTAAATGCATCGGATCGGGTTGCACGCGCAACAAATATGTAAATACAAAGGAATACCTTAATATGTAACATGAGATAAAACATGTATGTGGGTTAAGCTAAGTACATCACAAACGAATTGAAAGAGAATATTATTGTGTGAATACTTGATTATGATACATTGAAAATGTTGAAGTTTGTCTCACAACATGGTTATTGTGTTCTAATATGTTTGTACTTAAGATATTGTGAGATTACTTTGATTTATAGGGTGAGGTTCTCACCACCTGGATGGTAAGTGACTCTTTTATTTAACATATTTCAGGGAAGCGTGATAGAGGAAAAGCTCCGCAACAGGGCTAGCGATCGTCCCGTAGCCTCTTTGACCCACCAATCCATTATTTCGGATTTGGTGAAAGTTATTCTCATAAAGTATGTTTTAAGAACTAGGTTCCATTATCTCGGGGAATGCCCCACACAAAATTGTTCTTTGTAAGCTTTGAATTGTTTATTATGATATATATATTATTTCCGCACTTAAATACATGTTTAATCTAGGAAAAAAAGGAGTTGACGGTTCGCCTGGAAAATAAATAATTGTCCAGGTGCCATCACGCCTTAAGGAAAGACTTAAGAAAAGTCGGGGCGTGACATTTCAGTCTTCATTCTATATAGCACATGCGCATTTATAAACTAATCATAACATATAATCTTCAATTACATTAGGGGGACAAGATTATTACCTCAAAAAGCCCAAATATAATCCAAGACTAAAAGTCGATCCTTAGCAACTTTAGTTCCTCTTCTTCACGTTCCAATCCACTCTAATCAACCCTTAGAAGTTCATAACCAACTTCTCTTCAAATTCCAACCCAACATATGAATAACACCTTAGGGTTTCATGTTGCGACTAATGGATTAACGTAGTATTTCCGGGATTTAGGAGTTTGGTTATGCTTAGTATACTACCAGGGACCTTTGGTTTGAATATTGGGATTTATCATCAAAAAATGAAGAATTTTTCTTGTTCTTGGAGGGGCTTAGCCGAGAGCTTCCAATGCCCAACAAAAGTTTTTGATTTTTTTCTAAGTGTTAAACTTATCTTGCACTAGTAGTATGAATATATAACACAACCAAGGGCTTAGATTAACCCAAATGTGTGGCTAGTATTTGGTTAATAATATCAAGCCAACTTGGCTACTTGACTTGGTCAAGTTTTCGTCCAGCATACCCATGTGGAGGGTGACACGTGTCACCCTCCGATTGGTCTAAAATATTTTATCTCCCGTAATTCCAATAAATTCTATAAGTCTCAAAAACCAAATTTGGGGACTCAATTCCCATTAATAAACGTTTTTCCTTCACGAGGTTCGGAATATTTTTTGTAGGAAAAGAAATCTTTCATTCGTTTCAATTTATAAGTCTAAATTTCTCACGTACGTTCTCTTACACGTGTCTTGGAATTACGGGGTGTAACAGGACCAAAGACAAGGACTAGAGGACTAGAGGCAAACCTGTCACCGTGTTATACCCCGTAGTTCTGGCCATATGTGTGAGGGCGTACGAAAGGGATTAAGACTAAAATTTTAGAAGGATAGGTTGACGGATTGTTTCGGACGGGTTTTTGGTCAACTTTGGGGCGGGTTATGACCCATTACATTGAGGGTTACTAGGTGTTTCAAAGGCCTATTGCGTAGCTCGTTGAGTCTAGTTTCCAACGCCACCAACCGTTCGTCGATAGGACATCAGAGTAGAAAGTTATGGGAGTTACAAGTTCGGTCTGTGATCGGGCGTAAATGTGTTTGGTCGAGAGCCACGCGCGGCCGGATCTGGGCAGCGCGCCAAATGTTCTGGGGGTTCGCTGAAGTTTCAGCGCACGGAAAGATCCGGGAGTCGGAAGTTTCAGTACGCGCCGAGGCGGGTTTCATGGTGAGTGGAAAATTCTGCACTGTTTTATTTTAAAAGAGGCCATGGGTGGGTGACAAGTGTCCCCCCCCCCCCATCTGATTTTTTTTGCATATCTTATATATTGACCAAGTCTTGAAGACTTGGTCATCTTTCAAGTCCTTCTCTCTCTCTAAGCTAAAGCTCTCACTTCTCTCTAGAATTCCAAGAGGAATTCAAAGCTTGTGAAAAATCTGAAAAGTTAGGACAAGAAGGAAGCTTGTGGCTAGCTTGTAGGAGTTATTGTGGTGGTATTCTTGGAAAAGAGGCTAGCAAAGTTATTGGAATAATTTTGGCTAAAGCTCTAAGGTAACAATTCTTCTCTTGTAGCTAGTTATTGGTGTTGCATGTGAAGAAGAAGGAACTTGTAGTAGTAAATAATGCTCTTAGATTAATTGCATGTAAGAAATATGGTTTGGATATGAAAGGATTGGTTAAGAAGGTTATGTGAGCATGTTGTAGCCTAAAAACTACCTTAAACTTGTTAAGTTAATTGTTGTACCTTGTGGGGCAGAATTTTACACACCCAAGATTAGGTGTGTAATCCCCTTTGAAGTGTTTGGATTGTTGGGCCTTAAATATGGCGTTTGGATGTTGAATTCGGCCTTGTTAAAGGTGGCAAAGTATGTAGAAACGAAGAAAATGCTGCCCAATTTTTCATAGAAATTAGTAACTTTGAACTTGGAATATTCTACATTGAAACTAGAGGTTAATAAACGTATTATGGTCATTATAGGTTGACATATTACATGCGGGATTTTGGACTTAGCAAGTGGATTGACCGAAGAGGTATGTGGAGCTTTCTTATCTCTTGAGCATGAGTAGTTGTACCTATGTAGTACGGTAGACGTACAAGATTTGACATTCTTCACTTGTTTTAAGTATATGATGCTCGTTTCGTTTTAAAGTATAAGTCCCTTGGATATAGGGAGATGTGTTTGACTAGTGTATAATGGTAATGTAACAACTTTATGGGAAGTTGGTTGTATTGGCTTTATGAAAGGTTAATAAGGAAAGGTTTACTCCAAGTAAAATAAGTACGGATAAAGGATTTGAATTTATGGAAGGCAAATTGTTTTTAAGGCATTAATTGCCTAAGGTTTTAAAAGAGATGAAGTTACTTGATTTTAGAAGCCTATTGTATTTTAAAGGTAAACGTGACTTGTTTTGAAAAGTTGTCGTGACTTGATACTACGGTTATTAGTATCTTGGGAGTTTTACATAAAAGGAGTCATTTTCTTAAAAGGTTTAAGGAACGTGGTACTTGGGTTAAATTCCCGGATTTTCTTTTAAAACGACATGTAGTGCCTTAAGTAACTAAAATGAGAGGATGTACTAGAAATGTTATTAAGAAGTTAGGAGATATTCTTAACTTGCTTACGTTATGATGAGCCGGTAGCGCTTATGTTATGTATGATAGCCGGTTGTGCTGATTTATGTATTATTATTATTATTACTATTTATGCCATGGATTTGCTACCCATGATGCGAGTGCGGCGCTTGTACTCATGCGGGCCCAATGAGTCCATGCGGGTGAAATAGTCCCATGCGAGGCGGATGACCTCATGCGGGTGAAATTGTCCTATGCGGGTGAAATAGTCCCATGCGAGGTGATGACCTTATGCGGGTCCACAGGACCCATGCGGGTGAAATAGTCCCAGGAGTAGGATTGCTTAATGATACTACGGGCGGGAGATCATGTTTTGATCATGAGCCTCCTATTTTATGCAGTAAAGTTTATACTTGTTACTCTCATTGATACTAAGGCACAGTGTACGGTATTTTGACTCTCTTCCATGACTCCAGTTTATTTTAAACTTATGATATTATTACAGTATTTTCCAGTTTTGCATACTTGGTACATATTTGTGTACTGACCCCCTTCCTCGGGGGCTGCGTTCATGCGGCAGGTAAGGGAAAGCAGGTGGTGGATCCTCATTCTTAGGATCTTTACTTAGGTGTCAGGAGCTCCATTTCTCCGGAGGCTCGACTTTTGGTACGGTTCTCCCCGGTGTTGTAGATATTTGTACATTCAGGGGCATGACGGGGCCCTGTCCCGTCATAGTTTTTATTCATTCTTAGAGACCTGTAGTCCTGTCATAACTTGGGTTGTTAAGGATGTAACTGTTCAGCTTTGTTGTGTTAGAGGTAGTCATTTTGGGTTAGCCTGTTTATTTTATATATGGGTTCTTGTTGTGAGTTTATTTTTCCGCTGGTTTTCTCTGATGTTGTATCACAAGGGTGCCCGGGGTAAGACACCAGTCACGGGTCCGTGGTCGGGTCGTGACACACCGTTTCCGACAGAAGATCCGTCTTTTGACATGATTGTAGTGGACACTCAGTCATACAAAACCTACGGGCGACTGGAGTGGGCCAGATCCATCACATGATATGACGATGTTGGACACTTAGTCATACAAAGCCTACGGGCGACTAGAGTGGGCTAGAGTTTCCAGATCTTAAATGATTTGAAGGCCAAAAGTAAGGCAGAAATTGGATACTCAGTCTGCCAAGACAACTGGAGTGGGCCCAGTATCTAGAACTCATACGATCTGGTTACACCCTAACTATATGCAAGAGGTTGTTCATGTGAAGCAACACCACCTTCAAAGTAGAAGAGGTTGAAGAGGTTGTCCTCAAAGGACTTAAGGGAATGAGATCACTCTAACAAGAGGTGATACATGTCCCAAACTTGGTTCAAGGACGATGTTGGTCAAACTGGCTTTAGTCTAGTCCAACAGGTCTATGATAACTAAGAGTGGTACAATAAGATTGTAGCCAAGTGAATGATATATTTGTAATCCGTGCATCTATGCCTTCATAGATTAAGACACGTTAAATAGAGAGCCATTCAAAACTAATTAAGTTGAGATTGTTGCCATCTGTCGACATAAACCCTCAAAATGAGTATGAAGTAGGCGAATAGACAAAATCACCTTTTCATTCTGTCGAAGGAATAGCGAAAGAAGCACCGCTCCTCTATAACATAGTCACGTCTACGTGAGTGATTTGACGCTTGTACAAATAGAGGGGGGAGACAAGTAGGCTGTGATCTTCATCAAATTATGGTACAATGTATTACTTTCTTTGTTGAAGAACAAAGATGAATCTATTGAAGCGGATTGGCGACGGAGCGCCACAGCGCCTCCTCCAAGAGCTGCGACGCTTGAAGCCTGGATTGGCTACTGGAATTCAGGCACCGCGGTGCCTCTCAGACAGGGCCGCGACGCTTCAGAAGCAGAAGATGATAGCCTACGGATTGAGGAATTCATAGGGATATAAGGGGAGAATGTGAAGCATCGTTTATCAAACGACTGCTCCTTACTCACCTCAGACCAACGTTGTTTGTGTGAAATCCGGAAAAAAAAAAAAATATATAGTTGTGGTTGGGTTAATAAATATATATAAGAAAATAAAGAATAAATTGCATGGGATAGAATTAGTGTTAAAGATGGATAAATAGATAGATGAAATGAAAATAAGAAAACAAAACAAAAGAAAAACAAAAGAAAAAAAAATAAAAAAAATAACAATTTTGGAGCATGCACGTACGTGCAAGGCCTTCCCTTCCCCTTCCCCCCTTTTCATTTCCCCTCCAACTCTTGTCATTTCACCTCCTATAGGTTATAGAAAACTCTACACTTATACATTGTATTTACACACAAACAAAGTACATAACATAAAGGTTAGAAAATCAGAAAAAAACAAGAGAAAAGAAGAGGAAAAAATACCAAGAGGGCAAGAAGAACAAGAAGCAAAATACTAGAGAGTAAGGATAATTTTAGCAACCACACAACAATAATCTTCACACTTACAAGGTGAGTTTTCTCACTCAGAAATTCTTGGTAACATCCTTTATTTTTAGTTCAATACATGTTGGAATAAGAATTGAGTGTTGAAAAGAAATATTGAACTTTTGATTGTTTAGACAACTAGTTGCGTCATAAACTTTACGAACTGTTCTTACTGAGTTATAATTGTTAGAATTTGATGAAATTCGGAAGAATTGTACACCTCTCTAATATGATCATATAGAACCAAAAATGAGGTAAAATGGACGTACGGTTTGAAAGTTATCATAGTTCAAAGTTCCTGCCTTAGATTTGGTCGAAATTCGGAAAGGGCATAATTACGGACTGTTTTTATTGAGTTTTACTTATTATAATTATATGAAAATTTACATGGTTGTAAATCTCTCTGTTACGGACAGATATATATAAAGATTTATTAAAACGGACTTACGAGTTGAAAGTTATTGTAGTTTGAAGTTGCTGCCTCGGATTTGTCGGAATCCAGAAGGGAAGGACGTTGAAACGTAAAACTGTACTAATATGTGGGGAATATGAAAATTATTGCTAAATGAAAGTTCTAGATCTCTTTGTTGTGAACATTTTGAGACCTTACGGGGGTCTATCCGACTTACGGATTGAGAGTTATCTCTGTTTAAAGTTTCTGCCTCGGATCTATCGAGATCCAGGAAGGGCAGCGAATAAAAGTGTAAAACTGTACCAAATGGTACAGAATATGAAAGAATGGTTCACATGGAGACGTGTATCTCTCGGTTCTCGTCGTTTTGGGAATTTATGGGGATTGAACGGGTTTACAGATTAGGAGTTATGACTATTATAAGATTGGGTGCTGTTTAATAAAAATTCTGCCGAAACAAATTTCATGTGGCTGTTTTGAGGATAAATTTGTGTTAGTTACCCAAAGTAGTTTTAAATGAAATTGGGTACAGTGAAAGATCCCCGTCTTACCTTAGTTTCCGCTTGAGAAACACCTTAGTTGGAGTTATGGTTAAAATGTTATAATCGTTACAAGTATGAATGACAGAATGTTAGAAAAGAGAATAGTATTTATTTGATCTTCTAAAAAATATGAAAAGTGAATACGTGTTCACATAAATATATAAATATATAATGGATCGGGTTGCACGCCGCAACAAAACGTAAAGTGAATATATGTTCACCAATACGTAAATATAATGGATCGGGTTGCACGCCGCAACAAAACGTAAAGTGAATACGCGTTCACAAATACGTAAACATAATGGATCGGGTTGCACGCCGCAACAAAACGTAAAGTGAATATATGTTCACAAATACGTAAATATAATGGATCGGATTGCACGCCGCAACAAAACGTAAAGTGAATACGCGTTCACAAATACGTAAATATAATGGATCGGGTTGCACGCCGCAACAAAACGTAAAGTGAATACACGTTCACATATACGTAGAAATAATGGATCGGGTTGCACGCCGCAACAAAACGTAAAGTGAATACACGTTCACAAATACGTAGACATAATGGATCGGGTTGCACGCCGCAACAAAACGTAAAGTGAATACGTGTTCACAAATACGTAAATATAATGGATCGGGTTGCACGCCGCAACAAATATGAAAGATGAATACATGTTCACCTATATATAAATATGAAAAGTGAATACGCGTTCACAAATTTATAAATGTAATAAACATGTGGAAATGCAGGGGAATGTCTTAACATATAATACGAGATAAAATGAAGTGTTAGTTAAACCGAGAATTCCCTATGAGGAGTTGTTGCATATTTAAAAATGTTATAACCTGATATGTTTTTGCAATATGCTTATTACGTTATAATGTGATTGCACTTGGAATATTGTGGTGTTACTTTGAATTGCAGGGTAAGGTTCTCACTCAGCCCCAGATGGTAGGGCTGACTCTTTATTTAACATGTTTCAGGAAAGCGTGATAGAGGAAAGGCTCCACGCCAAGGCTAGCGATCGTCCATGACCTCTTGTCATACCAAGTCCATTGCGGGCTTGGTACTCGTCAAGTTCAGAATGTCAGTTCCAGTGTCTCGGGAAATGCCCGTGTGGAATGGTCTCCCTTCCAACTTAGAATAATATTTGTCAGTATGTCTATATAGAAACAATATTTGCACGAGCATGGGCTCGCGTTATATTTTCAATAAAGTCATAAACAAATGTCTTTATTGTTATTTTTATTAATAGCTCCGTATTTGAATATAAGTTTAAATTTCTAAATAAAGAGAATTAAATGGTGCTCTGGTGGAAAATAATTGTCCAGTGCCATCACGCCTAAGTAAAGACTTAGGAAAAGTCGGGCGTGACAAGTTGGTATCAAAGCTAAACCAGTTAGAAGATTCTAGGAAGTTTCTTCGAGTTGGGTGTTTGAGCGGTTACTTATTGCGGCGGTGTGCGCACCTTAGTAATAAGTAAACGGAATAACATCCTAAAGTTTCACTTCTTTCGTACTCTTCTCGTGCCTATCTTGAGTCTTTTCAAAGACTTGGTTCTCGTACTACCTCCTTCAAAGGATTGTGGAAGGGAGTGTACAACGATAAAATCACCAGATGTGACTGCACCACCGAAAAGGTAGGAGAGGTACAGATAGACTATGGGGCAAATTTTGTGAGAAGAAGGAACATATCTATACAGGAAGGACTACAAGTCTAACCCAATAGTATTTCTCGATGAGGTAGAAAACCTCTGTTTACACGAGGATGTGTGAGACGCACGACGCCAATTTGGTAATGTGCAACGATAAACTATGGACAATACAGGTGTGGTGGAGAAACTTTAGAAGAAATCGTTCTCGATGTCACCACCGATGATGTGGGGAGTTGAGCCGTATTCATTAAAAGTACATGCCTAACACGAAAAGATGCGCTCAGGCGTGAGTTTGAACAATTGAAACAAGAAGACCGCAATGTGAAAGAATATAATACCTAATTCATGCGATCTTCATCATACAACGTGCATATTATTCCTACGAAAGGGAGAAGGTCAAAGGATTTGTGAGGGTTTAAACACGAACTTGGTAGAGAAGGTAGTGGCATTAGCCTATGATCGGACGTACCTTCAGGTCGTCAACATGACAATGAGGGTAGAAGGTTTTGCCAAATCAAAAAGAGAGTATTCACGAAAGAGGCATTTATGTGACTCGACCTTTTTCAACTATCCGATTGGAGTCATACTATAGAAAATAGTCAACTCCATCCAGAGAGAGTTCCACTTATCGTTTAGAAGATCAATAAAGGTATGTGGAACTTTCCTATCTCTTGAGCATGAATAGTTGTACTTATATAGTACGGTAGACGTACAATACCTTGATATCCTTTACTTATTTAAGAATGGCCAAGTTGAAGTTAGGAGGTTAACCCACTTCTTTAAAACTATTAAGGATGTCTTAAGTTTTCAAAGTTAAGGGACTTGAAGTGTTTTGAGTATATGATACTTGTTTTGTTTTAAAAGTTTAAGTCCCTTGGAAATAGGAAAATGTAATTGACTAAGGTATAAGATTAATATAACGACTTTATGGGAAGTTGGTTATATTCGCTTTATGGAAAGTTAAAAGGAGAGATTTACTTTAAGTAAGATAAGTAAGGACAAGTGACTTGATGCTATGGTTATTAGTATCTTGAAAGTTTTATATAAAAAAAAAGAGTCATTCGTTTAAAAGAGTATAAGTATGTAGTACTTGAGATTAAATTTCGATTCTTTTATTAAGGCATGTTAGTGCCTTAAGTGAACTAAAATGAGAGGATATATTAATAATGTCAATAAGAAGTTAGGGGATTTCTTGACTTACTTATGTTATGTAGGATAGCCGGTTGAGCTAGGGTAAGAGTATAAATGAAGGGTAAACCCCCAAGACGTTATACCACCTTCTCTAGGGTAAGAGTATAAATGAGGGGCAAGCCCCAAGACGTCATACCACCTTCTCCAGGGTAAGAGTATGAATGAGGGGAAAGCCCCAAGACGTCATACCACCTGCCTGTGGTAAGAGTATAAATGAGGAAAATCCCCAAGACGTTATACCACCTGTTCCGTGGATTTGCTACCCATGATGCGAAGAATATCCTCACGCGTCGACTTATTTCCTACCTTAGGTCTCAAAAGTTATTAAGGAGTCACAAAGTGGAGTACGCATATCTGGCTAATATAGTAGATACCCAAAAAGAGTCCCCAACGGTGCATGATGTCCTTATTGTTTGAAAAATTTCGAAGGTTTTTCCTGAAGATCTCGTGCCTTCCTAGGATAGAGAAGTGGAGTTCGCTATAGAGTTAATGCAGGTACAAGACCTATTTCTATTCTTCCATATCGAATGGCCCAGTGAATTGAGGGAGTTAAAAGAACAATTGAAGGATCTTACGGATAAAGGTTTTATAAGGCCTGTTTCCCCTTGGGTGCACCAGTCCTGTTTGTGAAAAAGAAAGACGGATCGCTCCGATTGTGCATCGATTATCGGCAGCTCAATAAGGTCACGATCAAGAACCGGTACCCATTACCAAGAATCGATGATCTTTTTGACCAACTTCAGGGCGCTAGCTATTTTTCCAAGATTGATCTCCGTTCGGGATATCACCAGCTGAAAATAAATCCAGATGATATATCCAAAACAGCCTTTAGGACCTGATATGGCCATTATGAGTTCTTGGTCATGTCTTTCGGATTAACCAATGCCCCAGCAGTTTTTATGGATCTAGTGAACATAATCTTTAAACCATTCTTGGATTTGTTCGTAATTGTATTTATAGATGATATCCTAATTTACAGCAAGTGTGTTGAAGAACAGGAAGAGCATCTGAGGGTAGTGCTTCAAGTCTTGAAACATGAGAAACTATATGCTAAATTTTCAAAGTGTGAATTTTGGTTGGAAAAGGTAGTCTTTTTGGGTCATGTTGTGTCAAGGGATGAAATTATGGAAGACCCCCAGAAGATAGAAGCAGTGAAGAACTGGCCAAAACCGACCACTCCGACAGAGGTTAGAAGTTTCTTGGGTTTGGCTGGGTATTATAGAAGATTCGTAAAAGGTTTTTCTAGTCTTGCTGCTCCTTTGACCCGGTTGACTCAAAAAGCGGTTAAGTACCAGTGGTCAGAAGCATGTGAAGCAAGTTTTCAGAAACTAAAGGAATTGTTGACTACTGCACCAGTCCTAACCTTACCATCGGGACAAGAAGGGTTCACAGTCTATTGTGATGCCTCTAGAGTGGAGTTAAGACGCGTCTTGATGCAATTTGAAAAAGTTATTGCGTATATATCTAGACAACTGAAGATACATGAGAAGAATTATCCAACTCATGACTTGGAATTGGCCGCGGTGGTGTTTGCCTTACGAATATGGAGACACTATTTGTATGGGGTGCATGTAGATATATTTACAGATCATAAGAGTTTGCAATACATAACCACACAAAAGGATTTAAATCTTCGACAAAGAAGATGGTTAGAGTTGCTTAAGGATTATGACCTTAGCATTCTTTACCATCCTGGAAAGGCTAACGTGGTGGCGGACGCACTCAGTAGGAGATCAATGGGCAGCTTGGCCCATTTGGCAATACAAAAGAGGGGTATTGTTCGGGAGGTACAAAGATTGAGAAACCTCGGGGTTAGCTTAACTGAGATCGGTGAAGGTAGGGTGGTGGTACATGATACCTCGCAGTCTGCCTTAGCTTCAGAAATAAAAGAAAGTCAGTTTGAGGATACGGAGTTTGTTGGATTTCGGGAGAGGATCCAACAGGGAAAACCTTCACAGTTTACATTGGGAGATAATGACGGAACCCTTCGGTATAAGGGTAGGTTATGTGTTCCTAAGGTAAATGATCTAAGGAGGAAGATCTTAGATGAGGGTCACAACACAAGATATTCCATTCATCCAGGGTCAACAAAAATGTATCAGGACCTCAAGGCAAATTACTGGTGGGACGGGATGAAGAAAGACGTTGCGGAGTTTGTCGGAAGGTGTCTTATATGTCAGCAGGTGAAAGTTGAACATCAAAAACCTGGCGGATTACTTCAGGACATTGGAGTCCCCATGTGGAAATGGGAGGCGATTCATATGGATTTCGTAACTGGTCTACCGAAAACTCGAGAAGGGTATGATTCTATTTGGGTGATTGTTGATCGGCTTACAAAGTCAGCCCATTTCTTACCGGTCAAGACTACGTATCGCGCACCACAGTACACACAGATTTATTTGAGGGAGATCGTGCGGTTACACGGGATTCCCTTACAAATTATTTCAGACAGGGGTTCTCAGTTCACCTCACACTTTTGGCAAAGTTTCCAGCAGGGTCTCGGGACAAAAGTTAAGTTAAGCACGGCTTTCCACCCGCAAACAGATGGGCAAGCTGAGCGAACAATCCAAACACTTGAGGACATGTTGCGATCTTGTGTGTTAGATTTTCAGGGAAACTGGTTGGACCATCTATGTCTAATTGAGTTCGCCTACAACAATAGTTTTCACTCTAGCATACAAATGGCCCCGTTTGAAGCATTATATGGACGAAAATGTAGATCTCCACTTGGATGGTTCGAGGTGGGTGAGGCGCAACTGTTCGGACCTGAAGTCATTCAAGAAACAAATGATAAGGTACAGATGATTCGGGAGAGGATCAAAACAGCTCATAGCCGTCATAAGTCTTATGCGGATCATCGGAAAAGAGATCTTGAATTCCAAGAGGGGGAGAAAGTATTTTTAAAAGTGTCCCCAATGAAGGGAGTGATGCGTTTTGGTAAGAAAGGGAAATTGAGCCCAAGGTTTATTGGGCCATATGAGATCTTGCGAAGAGTGGGGAATGTGGCTTACGAATTAGTACTTCCACAAGAGCTGGAAGCAGTGCATCCGGTATTTCATGTGTCAATGTTACGAAAATACTTGCACGATCCAAGTCACGTCATCCTTCCCCAGGAGATAGTTCTTAATAAAGAGCTTCAATATGAAGAGGCTCCGGTAGAAATACTTGATAGAAAGGTCCAACGCCTTAGAAATAAAGATATTGCTTCCGTGAAAGTCCTATGGCAGAATCACTCCACAGAGGAAGCCACCTGGGAAGCGGAAGAGGCGATGAAAGTCAAATATCCATTCCTATTTGACTAAGGAAAAAAATGCATTACATAGTACTTCGTATGTGTACCATTTGCGTGTCTATATGCATTGTGTTACAACCATATTTTCATTCGAGGACGAATGCTTGTTAAGGAAGGGAGAATGTGAAGCCCCAAATTAGTGTTACAATAACAATAAACATTATTGTGTCTATGTGATTATGTTACGACCTTATTCACATTCGAGGACGAATGTTGCTTAAGGAGGAGAGAATGTGAAATCCGGAAAAAAAATAAATATATATAGTTGTGGTTGGGTTAATAAATATATATAAGAAAATAAAGAATAAATTGCATGGGATAGAATTAGTGTTAAAGATGGATAAATAGATAGATGAAATGAAAATAAGAAAACAAAACAAAAGAAAAACAAAAGAAAAAAAAATAAAAAAAATAACAATTTTGGAGCATGCACGTACGTGCAAGGCCTTCCCTTCCCCTTCCCCTTCTCATTTCCCCTCCAACTCTTGTCATTTCACCTCCTATAGGTTATAGAAAACTCTCCACTTATACATTGTATTTACACACAAACAAAGTACATAACATAAAGGTTAGAAAATCAGAAAAAAACAAGAGAAAAGAAGAGGAAAAAATACCAAGAGGGCAAGAAGAACAAGAAGCAAAATACTAGAGAGTAAGGATAATTTTAGCAACCACACAACAATAATCTTCACACTTACAAGGTGAGTTTTCTCACTCAGAAATTCTTGGTAACATCCTTTATTTTTAGTTCAATACATGTTGGAATAAGAATTGAGTGTTGAAAAGAAATATTGAACTTTTGATTGTTTAGACAACTAGTTGCGTCATAAACTTTACGAACTGTTCTTACTGAGTTATAATTGTTAGAATTTGATGAAATTCGGAAAAATTGTACACCTCTCTAATATGATCATATAGAACCAAAAATGAGGTAAAATGGACGTACGGTTTGAAAGTTATCATAGTTCAAAGTTCCTGCCTTAGATTTGGTCGAAATTCGGAAAGGGCATAATTACGGACTGTTTTTATTGAGTTTTACTTATTATAATTATATGAAAATTTACATGGTTGTAAATCTCTCTGTTACGGACAGATATATATAAAGATTTATTAA
Organism: Przewalskia tangutica; assembly: GCA_029844215.1. Lineage (NCBI taxonomy): Eukaryota > Viridiplantae > Streptophyta > Magnoliopsida > Solanales > Solanaceae > Przewalskia > Przewalskia tangutica. Next base: position 125,387,129 of record CM056726.1, on the reverse strand, counting down.
AACGGACTTACGAGTTGAAAGTTATTGTAGTTTGAAGTTGCTGCCTCGGATTTGTCGGAATCCAGAAGGGCAGGACGTTGAAACGTAAAACTGTACTAATATGTGGGGAATATGAAAATTATTGCTAAATGAAAGTTCTATATCTCTTTGTTGTGAACATTTTGAGACCTTACGGGGGTCTATCCGACTTACGTATTGAGAGTTATCTCTGTTTAAAGTTTCTGCCTCGGATCTATCGAGATCCAGGAAGGGCAGCGAATAAAAGTGTAAAACTGTACCAAATGGTACAGAATATGAAAGAATGGTTCACATGGAGACGTGTATCTCTCGGTTCTCGTCGTTTTGGGAATTTATGGGGATTGAGCGGGTTTCTGATTAGGAGTTATGACTATTATAAGATTGGGTGCTGTTTAATAAAAATTCTGCCGAAACAAATTTCATGTGGCTGTTTTGAGGATAAATTTGTGTTAGTTACCCAAAGTAGTTTTAAATGAAATTGGGTACAGTGAAAGATCCCCGTCTTACCTTAGTTTCCGCTTGAGAAACACCTTAGTTGGAGTTATGGTTAAAAGTTATAATCGTTACAAGTATGAATGACGGAATGTTAGAAAAGAGAATAGTATTTATTTGATCTTACGAAAAATATGAAAAGTGAATACGTGTTCACATAAATATATAAATATATAATGGATCGGGTTGCGCCGCAACAAAGCGTAAAGTGAATATATGTTCACCAATACGTAAATATAATGGATCGGGTTGCACGCAACAAAGCGTAAAGTGAATACGGCGTTCACAAATACGTAAACATAATGGATCGGGTTGCGCGCAACAAAAGCGTAAAGTGAATATATGTTCACAAATACGTAAATATAATGGATCGGGTTGCGCGCAACAAAGCGTAAAGTGAATACGCGTTCACAAATACGTAAATATAATGGATCGGGTTGCGCGCAACAAAGCGTAAAGTGAATACACGTTCACATATACGTAGAAATAATGGATCGGGTTGCGCGCAACAAAGCGTAAAGTGAATACACGTTCACAAATACGTAGACATAATGGATCGGGTTGCGCGCAACAAAGCGTAAAGTGAATACGTGTTCACAAATACGTAAATATAATGGATCGGGTTGCACGCAACAAATATGAAAGAGGAATACATGTTCACCTATATATAAATATGAAAAGTGAATACGCGTTCACAAATTTATAAATGTAATAAACATGTGGAAATGCAGGGAATGTCTTAACATATAATACGAGATAAAATGAAGTGTTAGTTAAGCGAGAATTCCACATGAGGAGTTGTTGCATATTTAAAAATGTTATAACTCGATATGTTTTTGCAATATGCTTATTACGTTATAATGTGATTGCACTTGGAATATTGTGGTGTTACTTTGAATTGCGAGGTAAGGTTCTCACTCGGCCCGGATGGTAGGTGACTCTTTATTTAACATGTTTGAAAGCGTGATAGAGGAAAGGCTCCACGCCAAGGCTAGCGATCGTCCATGACCTCTTGTCATACCAAGTCCATTGCTTGGGCTTGGTACTCGTCAAGTTCGAATGTCGGTTCAGTGTCTCGGGAAATGCCCGTGTGGAATGGTCTCCCTTCCAACTTAGAATAATATTTGTCAGTATGTCTATATAGAAACAATATTTGCACGAGCATGGGCTCGCGTTATATTTTCAATAAAGTCATAAACAAATGTCTTTATTGTTATTTTTTATTAATAGCTCCGTATTTGAATATAAGTTTAAATTTCTAAATAAAGAGAATTAAATGGTGCTCCTGGTGGAAAATAATTGTCCAGGTGCCATCACGCCCTAAGTAAAGACTTAGGAAAAGTCGGGGCGTGACAGTTTGCCAAGCGCAAAGTCATACGCCCAAGGTATGTGGGAAAGGCGATTCTTATCGCTAATGCGTGTCTTAACGAGAACTCCGTATAAGGATAACCCTCTATGTCAAACATGGAAAGAATCTCATATACAAATGTTGTGATATGGGGTAGTGTGGAAAGTGTTGAGATACCAAAGTCAAAACAGGTCAAGTCGGACCTAAGACTGTAGATTGCATATCCACTCGATCTGCAAATAACAGTAGTTTGTAACAAATCTTGGTGCCAAAGACTTTGAAGATAACTTTCCTTAAGAAGGGAAAAGAAATAATTGCTCAATGTTGACAAGAACCCGCGAGTGCCTGATTGTACGAAACTAGACGTTCTAGATCTATAGGACTCGGAAGTTGCTGACTATTCGGAACCTAATGTTTCAGATCTACAGAACTCAGGGATTCTAGATGTTGAACCGAGACAGAGCAAAAAGAGAGGACAAAAATTAATTCCAGGCCTTCTAGCTTGAATGGTTGAGAATGAACCATGGACAATTAATAAAGAATTTTTAACTCCAGAATCATTGCTTTGAAAAGAAGCTAAAAGAGAGAAATAAACTCCATCAGATAGAACCACGCTTATGTGATGGTTGATCTTCATCCGAGAAAAGAACATTTGGGTTGTAAAAGTGGATACTCAAATCGAGTATAAAGTAGATAGATCTACTGACGAGTAAAAGGCCTCGGCTACTTGGACATGTGCTCCTATGTGGATAGCTTAACATCCAGATTCCAGGGTCACTGCAGTCTTGCATGACATGGATGTTGAGACAACCTTCATAACCGGAGAGTTGGTTTAACAGACTGTTGGGCTTCTTCCTGAACTTCCATTATGGTCTCTGAAAGTTTCAGATAAAACAAAAATAATGAATCTGACTACAGAAATATTGACTCTAAAGCTAAAAAGCCAACAGTTGGAAACCCAAAAGTCCGAAAGTGGAAGAAGAAAGTAATACAGAAACAACCTGAGGGGTTTGTGGTTCCAGGGAAGATAAGAAAGTCTGTCGACTTGTCAAATCGTTGTGTGGGCTGAAACAGGCCCCGAAGCAATGACATGAAAACCTTGATAGTACTCTACTATCGAAGGGTTTCTCCATTAAAGAGTGTGACAAATTTGTCTACATGAAAGGTAATTCTGAGTCGTTCATGATATGCCTTTACGTAGACGACATGTTGATCACAAAGAGTAATCCTAGGTTGATCCTAGAGACTAAGAGTGTTGAAATAATATTTCTATATGAATGATACGGGTATTACAGATGACATCTTAGGCATGGGAATTCCTAAGACATCTAACGGACTAGTCGAAACCAAACTCTTCTGTGAGGTGTTTTAACAGTCTCGTTGAAGTCACCAATGAATATGAATCATAGAATTAATTGGAATCATGGTGCACTCATATATTAGGAGCGATATGCGCAGGTCACATGTAGTTCAATATATTTTACACACTACAACTAACCTGGTATCGGCTCAAAGATCAGTTGAACTAAGGTTCACTCGTGATTCTGGAAATGATAAATAGAAGACTTTAAATGAGATGTGACGACATCTGAATTATTCGCTTGTCTATGACTTACGATAATCTGGATGTCCAACGATTATGAGAGAACATAGTGATGCAAACTGTACATCAGACTTGAAGAACACCAAAGCCACAAGTGGATGTGCATGGCGTGTCTCTGGAAAATCCTCTAAGCAAATTTGCATCGACCGATTCGTGATGAAATCAGAGTTTATCGCTTTATGCAAAACATGATGAGAAGTTGAGTAACTTCATGACCTCTTAGAGGATGTCCCTTTTTTGGAGTAACTCGTGCCTTCGTCAGTTATACACTGTAAGGGCACAGATGATAGCGTTTGGACATATCTGTCGCAGACATAAGACCGTATGACAGTTGATCGGGTGACACATCCTTGATTACTAAATCAAATGATATAAAAGATCCTTTAAATTAAGGGACTATCCGAAGATCAAAAGTTCTGCTGGTCTAGGGGAATGGGTCTAAAACCCAAATTATAAAAATTGATACGGTGGATACCCAATCTTACAGACTGGAGATCCCGGGAATAACGTTCAATGGGAAAACTAAGTCATAAAAGTTTAGTTGAACGCTTCAGTGGAAGCAAGAGCACTTCAGATAATGTTTCTTCCTAGAAACATGAATCCAAGGTCGTTACCGAGATAGACATTAAGTGCAACATGTAGAGTGGGTAAATGTTAAGTTTCTAAAACCTTTTATGATCCTCAACAATTGAGGTTAGATTTGGGGGAACATTTAATGATTCCTAACACATGTGAAGTGGGGTATAGAAGGATACTTTGTAGGATATCACCTATTTAAGTGCGAGGATATGTCGCCTCAAACGAACTTAAGAAAACAAGACGTGTTCCACGACCACAACGGACAAAATCTTAAAGAAGGATAGAGTAAGGAAAGATGTTGTGTTGGTACCATTGTCTTGACTTACACAAAACACTAACGGTTCAGGACATCACGTTCACCGCACAGTAAGTAAGTCCGATGGTATTCTACTATGGAAGGTTCAAAGCTACAGCTACCTATCCAGATGCAACATTGATCCGCCGGAAGGTTGCTAGAAAGACACCATGTGCGTGCGCCAAAATCTCTTTCAAGAGGGGATTGTTGGAAATTTATTAAACGTAAAATAAAGTTAATCCTATTAAATTATGACTTGGACAATTGGGGTCCCGCATGTCGGAAACATCATTTCCACATACGTGCACACGTTGTACCAAATATCGTAAATTTTCTTAGTGGAAGAGATATTGATACGTATACAAAATGTTTGAGACATAATATTATAGATGATTATTGGCCAAATGACAATGATTTCACGTTGGTAAACGAAGAAAGAGGTGTAAAATGTGTTAAAAGATGAAACAAGTCATGAATCGTCGCGGAGCCGTGAAGGGTCGCGGCAGCGTCGAACGCGACGCACTGGCGGCGCTACCATCCCTTGGGCGGACGGTGACAGGAATGAGAGAGCGCTGTGGCGCCTCACTTAAGGACCACGACGCTTGGCTTTCAGAAAGTCACGACGTGAGACGAAAAAACATGACTCTTGGGCTGGTTTTGGAGCATTAAACCTCCACTATTTCCCACATGAATTCAACCCTTATTTGGCTGAATTGTAACCCCATATTAAATGCCATTACATGGTCATTTAAGGTCATTACTTGGCTAGATGAGAAGTCATCATCTCTACACTATAAATTGAAGCCATTGACTCAATTGTAAAAGACACTCCAGATTTTAAGAATTCTTCTTCCTCCCTTGCTATCTTCCACACACTCAAAGATCCTACTTTTCTAGTAAATATTTGAGCCTCCTTTACTCAATTTTTTGTTCGCTATTTTATCTTGGAAGACAAGTTGCCAACACACCATTAAAAGATTAATACGAGACAATATTGTCTTAAGGACAGGGTGCTAACACTCGACTCAACAAGTTCTTTGTAGAAGAAATATTTGTGTTTTATTTTCAGACTTAGGTTCTCTTGATTTCAGATTATAAAGATCAAGGGGCTTGCTGCAGTTCCAACGAAGATCTCAAGACTCCAAGGAGGATTTAAGACAGAAGATCAAGATCATCAACACTTATTGTTGTTGTAACAACTGATGTTAGACTTCAAGCCTTTTGTATTGTAATTGTTTATCATTTCTAAGCACTAGTAATAGTTATATACTATTTCCGTACCTCCATTGTGTATCTTAAGGAGAAAGATAGAGCCACATAAATTTTACAGGTATTGTCATGCTGGAGAATGATATGTGAAGATACAAAGGCAGTTCTTTTCATGGCTCATAGTCTGAAGTTAGTCTAAGAAAAATTTGTTTCAAAGTTGCAAAAACAGTGACAAACTGAACTGGAAGCGCTTATAGCCATTTTACAAGTTAGAACATGATAGAGAATACATATGCTGTTGGTGAATAGTGAGCCTTGTGAGTCAGCTTGTCACCATACCAACATCAGAGGGTAAATGTTATGCTTTTCTTTAGTAATTCCTCTATTTAGCACACTTTGGTAGAAATATGGAGGGTGGCCCAACATTAAGGTAACTAAAAATGTTGTCTCTCATTTTTTTTTTATGACGGGGAACTTGCCGCCGCTACTTTTTTATAAGTGTTCACTGGGTAAACCCTCCGGTGTGTGATAAGCGCGCAAACCACGTCGTAGGATAAACCACACTTGTCAGCCCATGTGTGATTCCAACCAAAAGGTGTGAGGAGAATCAAACTCGTGACCTTTCGATCTCGCGCTCTCCTACTCCATCAACTTGGCTACCCTTGAGGATTGTTGTCTCTCATTTCTATTTTAACTGTCAATTCGGTCAAATAAACTTTGTATGAAAAAAGAATGTAGTTGATTGAGACAAAAAGAGAGAAGACTATTCTAGAAGTAGTCTTGTAAGTTGTAAAATACTTTAATTTACATTTGACACAGTTAGAACAATATAATTGTTACGAAACCTAATCAACCTCAGTATATTTAGAATATTTTTATTTCAATATTAACATTTAATATAAACTAATATAAAAAAGTAGGGCTGCACAAAAGTTGGTCCGGACCGAAAAATTGGACCGGACCGAACCTGTTCGGACCGGATCGAACCGGACAGAAAAATTCGATCCGGTATTCGATCTTCATAATCTGAGTTTTCGGTTTTGGTCGATGCAGTCGGTCAGTTCGAGTTGGTCGGTCGGACGAAAATTTTAAGTTTTTTTTTATAATATATATAATTCATAATATATATTGAATTATATAATTCCTAATATATATAATTCCTAATTTTCTAAATTCCTAATATATAATATATATAATTTCGGATCGGGTTTCGGGGCCCAATTTTTTATAAAAATATGAAGTCGTCATTCGATATAAAGTACGCTAGTAATTCTAAGAATTGACGAACGTGTTATCATTATTATAGGTTGAATTACTAAACGAGACATATCCTAAATAGTGAGTTGGCTAGTTCGATCAAGAGGTATGTGAGATTATCCTTTCCTTCTTTGGCATGATGTTGTGAAAATCTTCCTTCTTTCTTCTGGCATGATTTTAATGAAAGTACGACGGACGTACGTGATTCCTTCAATGTCTAGTTTTAATAAAATGATATATGATATGATAAGTGCTTTGACTTTCCAAAAGATGTTTTAAAATGATTCATGAGATCGTGCCTTGATTTTCTAAAGGATAGTTTATTTTACTTATTCCATTGAGTCTTATATGATGATTTAAAAAGACATATGATTATTCCATTCAGTCTTATATGATGATTTAAAAATTGACAGATAAAACTTTAACAACAATAAATATATTGTTACTAAAAAAACGTAAATGACAACAAAAAATTAATATATTATTGTTAAAAAATATAAATGACAAAAAAAACTTGTTATTGCGAAAATTTATTATATCGGAGGTTACTGTAACGACATGCAATAATTTTTGTGATTGCGAAAAGTACTTTTGTCAACAACATTCAGTATATGATTGTTGACAAATATCTTTCTTCGTGTAGTGATCACAAGTTATTCAACAACGATTTATCTCTTAGTTAGAACTTATAGATTAATTGAATTTGTACATGGCATGCCGCCTAACACTACTTGAATTTCTAAAATGTGTTTCTCCCACATTTTAAATTATTATAATTGCTCTATATAAATAGTGGTACTAATGGAAATACAATTAACAAACTCAGCAGAAAACACAGCATTATACCAACATATAGCAACAATGACTTCTTTTGCTGGAAATGTAAACCATGAAGATGTGATTTTTCGCCCAGAGGCTAATTTTTCTCCTAGTCTTTGGGGAAATATCTTTAGCTATTCTACTACGGATAATAAGGTAAATATGTATACGGTTAAACCTTTTTATAACGATGTTATTTGTCCAGATATTCTTTGGCCGCTACAACGAGATGTTATGGAAAACATATAATATATCATATGAAAGCAATTCCAAATAAAACTTGACCGTCATAGTAAATGTTGCTATAAAGGATGGTTGGTACATAGGTCTATATATGCTTATTTATTTAATTTTTATCACCCTTTTCAATTCTTTATATTTACAGGTTTCCCAGAAAAATGTAGAGGAAATTGAGGTTTTGAAAGAAGAAGTCAAGCACATGATAACAAGTACTACTAGCAATGACGCCATAGAGAAAATACATTTGATTGACACTCTTGAACGCCTTGGTATCTCGTATCACTTTGAGGAGGAGATTGAAGATCAAATAAGCAAGATGTTTGATCAAAATGTTATCCGCGAACAGGATGATCTATACAAGGTTGCTCTATATTTTCGATTGTTCAGGCAACATGGCTATCCGATCTCATCTGGTATGTTTATATACACATATTACAAGTTTGTTTTCGACTGTCAATATAAGACTTTGTTCACATATCCAACGATATATAGCTGACGGAATGAAATGTTTTGTGAATTAGATCATTTCAACCAATTCATGGACAACAATGGGAAATTCAAGGAAACACTACTTAAAGATGCAAAGGGTCTGCTAAGTCTGTATGAAGCAGCACATGTTAGGAAACATGGAGATGACATATTAGAAGATGCCCTTATTTTTGCAACATCTCATCTTGAGAAGATAACACCTAATACCTTAGATTCTACTCTTGAGAAACAAGTGACACATGCCCTAATGCAATCTCTTCATAGAGGCATATCAAGGGCTGAAGCACATTTTAACATTTCAATATATGAAGAATGTGAATCAAGAAATGAAAAACTATTGAGGTTTGCCAAACTAGATTACAATTTGTTGCAAATGATACACAAGGAAGAGCTTAGTGAACTCACACAGTAAGTTATTTTTGAGTGTGTTCTTTATAATGAGTATACATATATATATATATATATATATATATGGACAGTCTGGTGCACTAAGCTCCCGCTATATGTGGGGTCGGGGGAAGGGTGGACCATAAGTACACAGTCTTACCCTGTATTTCTGCAAGAAGCTGTTTCCACAGCTCGAACCTTGACCTCCTAGTCACATGACAACAATTTACCAGTTACGCCAAGGGTACCCTTCAATGATCATTATATATATTGTGGAGTATTATTAAGCTAACTTAACATTACTCTTATTTATTCTGAAGGTGGTGGAAAGATTTGGATTTTGCATCTAAACTTTCTTATGTTAGAGATAGAATGGTGGAATGCTTTTTTTGGACAGTGGGCGTGTACTTTGAACCTCAATACTCTCAGGCTCGAATTATGCTTGCAAAATGCATAGCTATGATTTCAGTAATTGATGACACATACGACTCTTATGGAACCCTTGATGAACTAGTTGTATTCACGGAAGCGGTGGACCGGTATAAATTTTGTCAGATAATTTATCTATACTCATTCGTTCCAATTTAAGTATCTTAGTTTCGATATAAAATTTGTAAAAAAATATCATACTATTAAATATTTATGTTGTGATTGATATGTGGAGTGGATACATCAATTAACATTTTTCTATTGTTATAGGTGGGATGTAATTGAAATTGATCGACTTCCAAATTATATGAAATCAATATATACAATTCTTCTTGATCTATTCGAGGAGTATGAAATCGAAGTAAAAAAACAAGATAGATGCAATGGAGTTTATTATGTCAAAGAAGCAGTATGACACTTACAAACACTAAATTCCTTTGATTTTATGATTTTTGAACTATTTTATGGAAGATTCGAAAGGTTAATAAGTATATTGTTTTTTCAATAGATGAAAGAAATCGTGAGGAGTTACTATATTGAAGCAGAATGGTTCATGAAAGGAACAATTCCATCATTTAAAGAGTACCTAAGCAATGCACTGATTACTGGAACTTATTACCTACTTGCACCAGCATCATTATTGGGCATGAGGTCAGCATCAAAGGAAACATTTGATTGGATGATGAATAAACCTCAAATTCTTGTGGCTTCTGCATTAATTGGTCGAGTCATTGATGACATAGCAACTTATAAGGTATTGATATACAAATTTATACACATTTTTACCAACGCTAATTATTGTTTATGGATACTGTGTTTCGTTGTAGCTACTGCTTCTTCCTTGTTAGTAGTCGTAGTATTCTTCGGTATTATTTACTGTCTCTTGTTCTTCACTCCACTACTAAAAAATCTGTATTTTCAGTGACTATTTTCAATTGAATGTTGGTGGAAAAAACCTAAATAGTAGTGTTTTAACACGGAAAAATGAGGAAGTTTCTCAACGTTTCAATGTGAACTTGTTTCCCACTATGTGTTTTCTTAGTGAGCTGGTTCGATAGAATTGAAGTGAGAAATTTATGTTTTATATATAGCATAAATTTTCTATTGAAAGTCGGTGGAAAAACTATCTATTGCTTTGTTATTGCTTTATTCTGAGTTGAGGGTCTATCCGAAACAACTTATTTACTTCCCAAGGTAAGGGTAAGGTACGCATACACTTTAGCCTCTGCAGATTCCACTTATAAGATTTGTTGTTGATAAATATTGTTTATAACATTTTCATAAATCACATTTTTTCTTATAGATTGAGAAAGAAAAAGGACAACTTGTCACGGGAATTGAATGCTATATGCAAGAGAACAACCTATCTGTGGAAGAAGCAAGTGCAGAACTTTCTGAAATAGCTGAAAATGCATGGAAAGACTTGAATAAAGAGTGCATTAAGCCTACTTCTATGCCAACTGAAATATTAATGCGTGTTGTAAACCTCACACGTTTGATTGATGTTGTTTACAAGAATAATCAAGATGGATATAGTAATCCAAAGAATAATGTGAAATCTGTGATTGAAGCCTTGCTTGTTAATCCCATCAATATGTAGGAAACTTTGTATGTTTACAAGTCGACATGAAAGATGATCTATGAAATAAGTCGATGTGAATCATTAATGTACTTTGTTCAAAAATTTCACTAATAAGTGATTTGTATTGCACAATATGTTGAAAATATTTATTTAAACGTGAAATAAACGACTCGAACAATTGGGGCTCCGCATGTGGGAAACTTTGTTTCCACACACGTGCACACGTAGTGCCAAAAATCAAAATTTTCTTAATGGAAGAGATATTGGTACATATACGAATTGTTTGAGACGTAAGATAATAGACGGTTATTGGCCAAATGACGTTGGTTTCACGTTGGTAAATGAAGGAAGAAGTGTACAATGTGTTTAAAGATGAAACGAGTCATGACTCGCCGCGGCGTCAAACTGCAGGGCCACGACGCCAACTCTCTGAAGTTTGGGCGTCGCGACGCCTCCCTGCAGGGCCACGACGTCAACTCTCTGAAGTTTGGGTGCCGCGGCGCCTCCCTGCAGGGCCACGGCTCCAACTCTCTGAAATTTGGGCGCTACATATATGCCTAACAATATTAAAAAGACATACCTTTGACTATAAAGTCCACATGCATTGAAGATTTTCACTATGTAGAACATTCTTTATCTAACCAAACCCACATATACACAATACCCAAAAAAGGGAAACCACTTTTAAAGTCTAAAAACAAAAATTACAGACTCTATACTTGAAGAAGATTAATGTTGATACATTTAATAGTGTGGAGCTATAAGAGTTATTGGACATACATATTATTGGAAACATCAACTCTTGCTCGCAGATCAATTTATCTAACCAAACCAACATATACAGATCAGTTTTTTGCTGTTTGAGGAAGGTGAACTATCACAACCCATAAACAAAAACCAATAAAAAATAGCAACACTCAGCCGAGCAGACTTACCTTCGATTGGGTTGAAATTGCAACGAGTTTTGAGTGGTTTGAAATTGTAGCGAACTTTGATCACCCTACTTGCTACGATGCGCAATTTGAGTTTAACTTTGCGGTAGAAGCGGACTCACTCCGTCGTCAACTTTTGCCCTTTTGCTGAGTTAGCGTGTTTTTGCCCTTTTGCTGCAGACGATGAGACGACTGACGAGTATGAATGATGTAGGGTTTTTTACTTTGTGCGATATCCATTTTGCTGACTTAAGAATTGGACCTGGGCTCTCTCGAGTCTGACTTTGTGCGATGTGTCCTATGCGATTGTCACGCCCCGACTTTTCTTAAGTCTTTCCTTAAGGCGTGATGGCACCTGGACAATTATTTATTTTCCAGGCGAACCGTTAACTTCTTTTCTTCCTAGATTAAACATGTATTTTAGTACGGAAATAATATATATATAATAATAAGCAATTCAAAGCTTACAAAGAAAAATCTTGTGAGGGGCATTCCCCGAGATAATGGAACCTAGTTCTTTAAACATACTTTATGAGAATAACTTTTACCAAATCCGAAATAATGGATTGGTGGGTCAAAGAGGCTGCGGGACGATTGCTAGTCCTGTTGCGGAGCTTTTCCTCTATCACGCTTCCCTGAGTCAGCCCTACCATCCGGGGCTGAGTGAGAACCTCACCCTATAATTCAAAGCAATCTCACCATATTTTAAGTACAAACATATTAGGACACAATAACCATGTTATGAAACAAACTTCAACATTCTCAATGTATCATAATCAAGTATTCACATAATAATATTCCCTTTCAATTCATTTCAGGACGTACTCAGCTTAACCAACATACATGTTTTATCTCATGTTACATATTAAGGTATTCCTTTGTATTTACATATTTGTTGCGGCGTGCAACCCGATCCATTATGTTTACGTATTTGTGAACGCGTATTCACTTTACGTTTTGTTGCGGCGTGCAACCCGATCCATTATGTTTACGTATTTGTGAACGCGTATTCACTTTACGTTTTGTTGCGGCGTGCAACCCGATCCATTATATTTACGTATTTGTGAACGCGTATTCACTTTACATTTTGTTGCGGCGTGTAACCCGATCCGATGCATTTACAAATGCATTTACATATTTGTTTTGTATGTGTTAAATGTTCAAAAGGCTCAATTAATATTTCCTTCTTTCAATATTTCGCCCTTCCCACTTGTATGGGTTACAACTCTCAAACCGTACGTCGGATTTATGTACGCAAAGTCTCAAACTTTCGAGAACAGAATAATCTAGAACTTTTATTCAACACAAAATTTTAAATTCCCCACCGAAACATTCAGTTTTTCAGTTTTAACAAATACATTAAGAACTGTTTGCCGAATTTATTATCAGAACAATACATGATCTTAAAACAGTAATAACGTCTTATCCGTAAGTCGGATCAAGCCCCGTAAATTCTCAAACTGACGAGAAAAGACAAATCTAGGACTTTCATTTGAATCAACATTTCATATTCTGTACCAATTGCTACAGTTTTACCATTTTACCCACTGCTTTACGGACTTTCAACCGATCCGGCGCAGAAATTTTAAAATACGATAACTTCTAAACCGTAAGTCCATTCTAACTCTTCTTTAGTTCCATCTGTTCGTAACAAATTGATTTACAACCATACCAAATTTCGTCTAATTATAACAAGTGAAACTCGGGAAAAACAGTTCATAATTTTACTTGCCCTCAGATTTCGTCCAAATCTGTGGCAGAAAGTTTAAACGGAGATAACTCTTAAACCGTAAGTCCGTTTTACTCCTTCTTTAGTTTAATTTATTCGTAACGGAAATATCCACATCCATACAAAATTTTACCTAATTCAAACAAGTATAACTCAAAATAAACAGTTGTAACGTTCATGTCCCGAACTAGTTGTTTAAGAAATATAAGTTCATAATTTTTCTTTTAACACATGGATTACATTCTAACATGTATAGAACTTAAACTAAATGATTTCACTGAGAATTTTGAGTGAGAAAACTCACCTTAGTTGCTTCGTACAACGAATGATTTTCCCAACTTTGGACTCTTCCTTGCTCTCTTTAACTATATTTTTTTTCCCCTTTCAGATTGCTTTTGGTTTCCCTGTGAATAGTCCCCTTTTGTTGTATTTTAAATAACAGTTTAAAATACGATAACTTCTAAACCGTAAGTCCATTCTAACTCTTCTTTAGTTCAATCTGTTCGTAACAAATTGATTTACAACCATACCAAATTTCGTCTAATTCTAACAAGTGAAACTCGGGAAAAACAGTTCATAATTTTACTTGCCCTCAGATTTCGTCCAAATCTGTGGCAGAAAGTTTAAACGGAGATAACTCTTAAACCGTAAGTCCGTTTTACTCCTTCTTTAGTTTGATTTATTCGTAACGGAAATATCTACATCCATACAAAATTTTACCTAATTCAAACAAGTATAACTCCGAAAAAACAGTTTGTAACGTTCATGTCCCGAACTAGTTGTTTAAGAAATATAAGTTCATAATTTTTCTTTTAACACATGGATTACATTCTAACATGTATAGAACTTAAACTAAAGGATTTCACTGAAAATTTTGAGTGAGAAAACTCACCTTAGTTGCTTCGTACAACGAATGATTTTCCCAACTTTGGACTCTTCCTTGCTCTCTTTAACTATATTTTTTCCCCTTTCAGATTGCTTTTGGTTTCCCTGTGTTCTGTCCCCTTTTGTTGTATTTTAAATAACAGTGTAAGTGTGTGTGTTATGTGTCGTGGGTGTGTTTATGTAGAGGTGCAAATTGCACACAAATCTTTGGAATGTGAGAAGTTACAATAGGGAGTTGAAATGAGGAGTAGAGGGGAATGTTAAAGGGGAAGGAGTTGGACGTGGGAAGTAAATGGAAATGGTTAGTGATTGGTTTTGTTCAGTTATTTAGTTTAGCAATTTTTTTTTTCAAGACTTTACATTCTCCTCTCCTTAAACCACATTCGTCATCGAATGTGAATAAGGTTGTAACATGTGCACATAGACACACATATTGCACACCTGAAACACAATTTAACACATTTTACATTCTCCCCTCCTTAAACAACATTCGACCTCGAATGTGAATAAGACCGTAACACATGCACATAGACACACAAGTTGTACACACATGAAACATAACTTAATATTTTTTATTACCTTACTCAAACAGGAATGGATATTTGACTTTCATCGCGTCCTCAGCTTCTCAGGTCGCTTCTTTTGTGGAGTGATTCTTCCATAAAACTTTCACGGAAATAATATTTTTGTTCCTAAGACGCTTAATTTGTCTATCCAGTATTTCCACCGGAATTTCTTCATATTGAAGCTCTTTATTCAGGGCTATCTCTTGGGGTTGGATGACGTGACTTGGATCATGCATATATTTTCGTAACATTGATACATGAAACACCGGATGTACTGCTTCTAATTCTTGTGGAAGGGCTAGTTCGTAAGCCACATTCCCCACTCTTCGTAAGATTTCATATGGTCCAATAAACCTTGGACTCAACTTCCCTTTCTTTCCAAATCGCATCACTCCCTTCATTGGAGAGACTTTTAAAAACACTTTCTCCCCTTTTTGGAACTCGAGATCTCTTCTGCGATGATCCGCATAAGACTTATGGCGGCTATGAGCTGCCTTGATCCGTTCCCGAATTATCTGGACTTTGTCATTTATTTCTTGAATTACTTCGGGTCCGAACAGTACCGTTCACCCACTTCGAACCACCCAAGTGGAGATCTACATTTTCGCCCATACAATGCTTCGAACGGGGCCATATGTATACTAGCATGAAAGCTGTTGTTGTAAGCGAACTCGATTAGAAATAGATGGTCCAACCAATTGCTCTGGAAGTCCAGCACACACGACCGCAACATATCCTCCAATGTTTGAATTGTTCGTTCAGCTTGTCCGTCAGTTTGTGGAAGGAAAACCGTACTCAACTTGACCTTTGTCCCGAGGCCTTTCTGGAAACTTTTCCAAAAGTGTGAGGTGAACTGGGAACCCCTATCCGAAATAATTTGTAATGGAATCCCATGTAACCTCACTATTTCTTTCAAATAAATTTGCGCATATCGTGGTGCCCGATATGTAGTCTTTACCGGTAGGAAATGGGCTGACTTTGTAAGCCGATCAACAATCACCCATATAGAATCATAACCTTCTCTTGTTCTTGGTAGACCAGTTACAAAATCCATATGAATGGCCTCCCATTTCCACATGGGGACGCCAATGTCCTGAAGTAGTCCGCCGGGTTTTTGATGTTCGGCTTTCACCTGTTGACACGTAAGGCATCTTTCGACAAACTCTGCAACATTTCTCTTCATTCCTTCCCAGATAATTTGTCTTGAGATCATGATACATTTTCGTTGATCTGGATGAATGGAATACACAGTGTTGTGACCTTCATTTAAGATCTTTCTTCTTAGATATTTTATCTTAGGAACACACATCGCCACTTATACCGAAGGTACCATCATTTTCTCCTAATGTAAATCGTGAAGGTTTTCCTGTTGAATCTCTCTCGACATCCAACAAATTCCATGTCCTCAAACTGACTTTCCTTTATTTCTGAAGTTAAGGCTGACTGCGAGGTATCATGTACCACCACCCTACCTTCACCGACCTCAGTTAAACTAACCCCGAGATTCCCCAACTTTTGTACCTCACGACAATGCCTCTCTTTAGTATTGCCAAATGGGCCAAGCTGCCCGTTGATCTCTCTTGAGTCGTCGCCACCACGTTAGCCTTTCCAGGATGGTAAAGAATGCTAAAGTCATAATCCTTAAGCAACTCTAACCATCTTCTTTGTCGGAGATTTAAATCCTTTTGTGTGGTTATGTATTGTAAACTCTTATGATCTGTAAATATATCTACATGCACCCCATACAAATAGTGTATCCATATTCGTAAGGCTAACACCACCGCGACCAATTTCAAGTCATGAGTTGGATAATTTTCTCATGTACCTTCAATTGTCTAGACGCATTGATGCGCGTAATATGCACACACTTTAAACGCAAGTGCACGTTATCGTATCAAGTAGTATAGTCTTAGATAAGACCGAATATCGTCCTCTAGGATTAGGGTTCAAGTACCAATTATCTATTTTCTAGTATCTATTTGGCGAATTAATGATTGATTTGTTGTTTATAACTAAGAATTATGAAAGCTATTTTAACTATAAAGATTTACTTCAGTGATGATGAGAATAGGACTTCTATGTATCCTCACTATCCGCTTATGTTACTTGTTAATGCATTACTTATGGTGTTCTTCTTTTGGAGAAAGCGAGTTCTGAAATCGTTTTATACTCCCGTTAGGTTATATAAACACTCAACCCAGTATTGTTCCTTACCTAACTTTCGATAAGGGTACTATAGGAGGATTAAGCACAAAAACCTAGTTGACCGTCACGCACAATGCGCAAAATTAGGGTTGTTAAGCCTCTCATCAACGCTACAAATCTAATTGAGGTATTTTCATCCCCAATTCAAGACTGTCTACCCAACTTACAGCATATTCACAATCCCCTTTCGTAAATCGATTAGAAATCATATAGTGATAACTAGTTGTCAATTAGCTACCAAGAATTCAACTCAATTATTGGATAGATCTCTCAATAAGAATAATAACCATAGGCATGCATTAATTTATAATATAAGGTTCAAGAAATTCAACATAGAAAGCCCTATAAGAGAATTAGTTCCTAGCCATGAATATGACAAGAACTAATTCAAAGTTCATCATGCAAAAACTGAATTAAAGAAAAGAAAAAGGAAAGAAAATTACTAAGAATGAGTCTCCAAGCCAAGCATCCAAGGGTTGTGTTGTGGAATATTTACAAGGTGGAATGGTGGATGGATGGATGTAGAATGGTGAATGGTGGAATGGAGAATGAATAATTCTTCTAATGATGTAGAGTATTTATAGCCAAAGAATCCTTTAGGTGAAGGGTTAAGGATTTATGTAGGAAAGGAAAAGTTATTAGAATCCTTTTAGGTAAGGGTTTTTAGGTAGGAAAAGGTTTTTCTTTAGGTATGAAAAATTATCCCTTTTTGAAGGAAAAGTTATCCCTTTAGGATTCTGAAACATGTCAAATTCGGCCCAGCACTTCACAATTCCGCGTGGCGCGCGGCTGTGACCCAGCGCGCTGAAATTCAGCAACTCTTCGGAACTTTCAGCACTTTGGGAGCGGCTGCTCTCTTCCGGCCATGGCCGTGACATTTTCTCGCGAATTTCCGTTTAAATCGTCTTTTCTCGTCCGGACTTCGTCTGATTTTCTCTATAATTCCCGGAACTTCTTAGACTTCATTTCTTGGCCCTTTTGTGTGCAATTTCATCTCTTTTATGCTCATTTCATCTCCTTTTTGTCATTTCTCCATTTTTGACCGCTGTGACACAAAAGAAAGGAAAACGACCATAATACTGTACTAAACATAAATAAAATGAGTAAAATACTAACTAAAAATGACTCAAAAAGTGTATATAAAATACAGATCAAATACCCCCAACTTAACCTTTGCTCGCCTCGAGCAAAGATAGAAAGAAAGAAATAAAAGACTCAAAAAACGAAAAATAAACAGACTCCCTGCCATTGATCACTTTTGCTGCATGAATGTTAACTAGAAAAACATGAAGGTTAGCAGAATAATATGCAGGAACATGTAACATGAAATTTTTCAGCACACTAAACACATTGAGCTAGATATTTCGCAAACTCATATTTATCATGCTTTAATGGAAGTCAATATACTAAATCATGCATATAAATTCAAAAATCCTATGGCATGTTTACTTGCTATTCTCCACTAATCCTGAATATGCATAAAAGAGATCTTCAGGACTTTAAGGGTTGTAATGTAGGCTTAGGTAGGGGTTGGTAAAAATAGGCATTTAGGCTCATTTTTGTGTACCATAAGCTCTTTAGCTTTTCAGTATTTCCCTTTTCTTTTTGTTCTTTTCTTCACTTCAATTATATCTTTTTCCCTCTTTTGTTTTGGGAGAATGAAGAGTATTATAATAACAAGCACCCCCAAACTTAGGCTTTTGCCTCTTTCTTATTACTTTTTTATTGGGGTGCAACAAACTCATTCACTCTTTTTGTCTCTTTTTTAACACAATTGATTCCACTACTTCACATTTTTACTTATGGCACAATCTGTGGGAATATAGGGTGTCAAAGAAGAAGTTTCAATTTTTAGGCTCGATAGGTGACTAGGGATACTTTTAAAGTTTGGGGTAGAAAAGAGTGGTAAAATTGACTATCAAAGAAATGCCCGAGTCATCTCCTATCATGCATATCCTAACTATTTCGCCTCAAATAGCAAACAATCATAACACATAGGTTTTCATAATTTAGCATGCACAATTTTAAGCAAGAAACTCGATAGGCAGATTTTTGTGAGTTTTTGGCATATCTAACCTAGGTGTTTAGATAGTTGCTTCTAATTCCATTACATTATTCCACCTTCCTTCACTAGGTGTTTCTAGCAACTACAGCATACATGATCTTTGACAGGCAATTATGAAAAAAGAAAGAAAAAAAAGAAAAAAAAAATTGTGACTCAAAAATAAACACAAAACAATTAAAAAAAAGACTTAATTGAAACATAACAAGACACAAATAAAACACCCCCAAACTTAAATCACACATTGTCCCCAATGTGTGCAAGACTCAAAGAAAATAAAAGAAAAATGACAACTTCATCGACACAACACAGTGTCATAACGGAGGTCTAGGATGAAAAATTACGGAATTTGCGGAAATATGGCTCTCGAAGTTCGGCGCGCTCGAGATTCAGCGGCTGCTAATCTTGTGACCTCCTGGAGTTCCGCGCGGCCAGTCTGGCGCGTGCGGCCGACGCTTCGCTTTTTTTTTAGCGTTTGTTGCTCCTTTGTCCTCGGTTTCAGCTTTCAGTCCACCTGTTATCCAACAACACAAAACAAGAACCCAAGACCGTGAGACGGTTCAAGACAAAATAAAATAACATAAACACAGAAATTAAAATAACATAATTAAAAACATTGGGTTGCCTCCCAACAATGTGTCTTTAACGTCTTTTAGCGGACGCAATTAACCTTTCCAAGTGCCCATTGGATCCTTCGCGAATCGCTTGCAATCCAGCGAGTTATTGTTGAATGTCTCACTTCAACTACAACAATTTCTTCAAACAAGGGCCTCAAATATACGATTATCCCCCAAGTATACAAGACATGCTTGTCTTTTAGGTTCTCTCTAATGTAGGGATCAGTGAGATTCCCTACATCTTTCAACTCTAGGGGGTGCCCTTGATGGTATTGACTTCCTGTTTGGGAGTCAATTTTGTATTGGTGGTGTTTCTTCTGCAATAGGTACAAGAAAAAGATTTTCCAAGGAATCCAAGAAGGTGAATAATTGGATCTCTGCACTCTTCTCCTTCTCTACACCAACTGTCTTGCCAGATTCCTCAATAGTTGGATTTGGTTCGAGCTCTTCTTGCGGTTCGCTGTTGAATATGACCGCGAGTTCTGCTATTTCTGTTTCCAACCTCTTTATGCCCGACCTCATTTCGTCCATGAACTGAGCTTGGCGCCTCGTGAGACTAAGTAGGGTTTCTCGTAATTCCTCCCTCTCTTCCTCTATGGTTGGAGCTCGATCATATTGACAGTATAAATCCATGTCTTAGGGATCCCTAAGATAAATCAAAACCAACAACGAATCACGGCACCTCGATTTTTTTTTTTTTTTTTTTTTTTTTAATAACGAAAAACGTAAAAATAAAAAAATTAAAACCAAATTAGAAATTAAAAATAGATAATTTGATATTGAACTATTGCCTAATCCCCGGCAACGGCGCCAAAAACTTGATGCGCGTAATATGCACACACTTTAAACGCAAGTGCACGTTATCGTATCAAGTAGTATAGTCTTAGATAAGACCGAATATCGTCCTCTAGGATTAGGGTTAAAGTACCAATTATCTATTTTCTAGTATCTATTTGGCGAATTAATGATTGATTTGTTGTTTATAACTAAGAATTATGAAAGCTATTTTAACTATAAAGATTTACTTCAGTGATGATGAGAATAGGACTTCTATGTATCCTCACTATCCGCTTATGTTACTTGTTAATGCATTACTTATGGTGTTCTTCTTTTGGAGAAAGCAGGTTTACGAAATCGTTTTATACTCCCGTTAGGGTTATATAAACACTCAACCCCAGTATTGTTCCTTACCTAACTTTGTGATAAAGGGTAACGCTATAGGAGGATTAAGCACAAAAACCTAGTTGGCCATCACGCCTGATGCGCAAAATTAGGGTTGTTAAGCCTCTCATCAACGCTTACAAATCTAATTGAGGTATTTTCATCCCCAATTCAAGGTATCTACCCAACTTACAGCATATTCACAATCCCCCCTTTTCAGAATCTGATTAGAAATCATATAGTGATAACTAGTTGTCAATTAGCTACCAAGAATTCAACTCAATTATTGGATAGATCTCTCAATAAGAATAATAACCATAGGCATGCATTAATTTATAACATAAGGTTCAAGAAATTCAACATAGAAAGCCCTATAAGAGAATTAGTTCCTAGCCATGAATATGACAAGAACTAATTCAAAGTTCATCATGCAAAAACTGAATTAAAGAAAAGAAAAAGAAAAGAAAATTACTAAGAATGAGTCTCCAAGCCAAGCATCCAAGGGTTGTGTTGTGGAATATTTACAAGGTGGATTGGTGGAAGGATGGATGTAGAATGGTGAATGGTAGAATGGAGAATGAATAATTCTTCTAATGATGTAGAGTATTTATAGCCAAAGAATCCTTTAGGTGAAGGGTTAAGGATTTATGTAGGAAAGGAAAAGTTATTAGAATCCTTTTAGGTAAGGGTTTTTAGGTAGGAAAAGGTTTTTCTTTAGGTATGAAAAATTATCCCTTTTTGAAGGAAAAGTTATCCCTTTAGGATTCTGAAACATGTCAAATTCGGCCCAGCACTTCACAATTCCCGCGTCGGCGCCGCGGCCCTGCAGACTGGCGCCGCGGCGCCTGAAATTCAGCAACTCTTCGGGACTTTCAGCACTTTGGGCGCCGCGGCGCCGGTGACATTTTTCTGGCGAATTTCCGTTTCGTCGTCTTTTCTCGTCCGGACTTCGTCTGATTTTCTCTATAATTCCCGGAACTTCTTAGACTTCATTTCTTGGCCCTTTTGTGTGCAATTTCATCTCTTTTATGCTCATTTCATCTCCTTTTCGTCATTTCTCCATTTTTGACCGCTGTGACACAAAAGAAAGGAAAACGACCCTAATACTGTACTAAACATAAATAAAATGAGTAAAATACTAACTAAAAATGACTCAAAAAGTGTATATAAAATACACCGATCACGCATACGCAATAACTTTTCCAAATTGCATCAAGACGCATCCTAACCCCACCCTAGATGCATCACAATAGACTGTGAATCCCTTTTGTCCCAATGGTAGGGTTAGAACTGGTGCGGTAGTCAACAATTCCTTCAGTTTCAGAAAACTTGCTTTACATGCTTCTGACCACTGGTACTTAACCGCTTTCTGAGTCAATCGGGTCAAGGGAGCAGCAAGACTAGAAAAGCATTCTACAAATCTTCTATAATACCCAGCCAAACCCAAGAAACTTCTAACTTCTGTCGGAGTGGTCGGTTTTGGTCGATTCTTCCGCTTCTATCTTTTGGGGTCTACCATAATTTCATCCTCGACACAACATGGCCCAAGAAAGCCACATTTTCCAACCAAAATTCACACTTTAAAAATTTAGCATAAAGTTTCTCCTATTCTCTTCGTTTCTCCTCGATTAAGAAAATTTTCAAAATCAATAATCTGCATACCACCTTCCACAGTTATTTCCATCATTCTTGTCATAGACATCTTGTCCATTAAAAATACAAAATCAATCTTGTATGCTCCTTGGGAATATGAATCTTTCAAGACCACCAGTCTCCATTTAGACAAGTCTCAGTTGGACTTGTAGTAAAAGATCTCCAACACCAGTCATTAAAAGCTCCCATAATCAAAATAGCAGGCTCATTATTCAAAGTGGAAAGACTTTTGTTAAGGAATATTTCGACATCTTCATCAGGTTTTACAATTCTGGAAAACAAAATAATCTGATCCCTTGCAATATATTTTCCTCAGCAAGACTTTCTATAGCCTGCCTACGTTTATTTGATTTCATCTCCAATCTTAAGTTTAGAAGTATCTTTAGTCTCTAAAGTTCCTACAGTTATTAACTCAACCTCTTCAACTGAATCTGATTTTTAAGAAACTACTACTGTCTAAGTCACTAATCTCGTTTCTTTCAGTATGTTCCACAACACTAGGCTTAGTCATTTTCAATAGCTCACTTGCTACAAGTCCTCCGTATCCAACACTTCCACAAATATTTTCTTTGAAGTTATGTGGCTCATCCAACTCATCGCGGTTGTATTGTTCAATTTTATAACCTCCGCCAATATCCACCTGCAATATCTCAGAAAGTTTGGTACCCACAACATGGCTGCCCTTGCTACTGGTATTAGTTACCCCCTGAGAATTTTTGGAGTAGTCACCTCCACTTTGTTCTCTTATTGCAGAATCAATTAGAAAATCAATCTCTTTGATTTAGTGGAACCATTGATTTCATTATCATCATCATCCTGAAATTTGAAGTCCCTTACTTTCTTTATCATCATCACTAGTTTCAACTTTGACTTCCGTCTTACGGTTGGAAATTTGATTCTTTAGTTGATGAAGCACTTTGACTTTCTTTATCACCATTTCTCTTGATCCCTTCTTTGTGTGCTCATTCACGAAGGCTTCTTTGGCACAAACCGCCCGTGAAAAGCCTTGGCTCCTAGGAGTTGAAATTTTTCTTCGTCTTCTTCTAGAGAAATTTGCACAAGATGGAAATGAAACCACAACAACCATTCCATCGTTCGTCTATGAAGAAGATTGTACTGATAGACTTATGGTTTCATGAGGGACAAACCCAAGAAAATGTTTGATCTTGAGGTGAGTTCTTTCACTGGATACTTGTGCAACTCAATGGTTTTTGTAGTGGCAATGGAACATCCATGACTGATCCAAATTCCAAAAAGGAATGTTTTTTTTTTAAAACTATTGTTCACCACAGAATCAAATAGAACATCCCATGTAAACTCTCTTCTTATCCTTCATTTACATAATTTCTTCACTTGACGTAGAAGATTTGAGCAAGGAGCCTTCTTTACTATCTCCACATACCTTTATTGCTCTTCTAAACGATGAGTGGAACTCTCTCTGGATGGAGTTGACTATTTTCTATAGTATGACTCCAATCGGATAGTTGAAAAAGGTCGAGTCACATAAATGCCTCTTCCAGGAATACTCTCTTTTTGATTTGGCAAAACCTTCTACCCTCATTGTCATGTTGACGATCTGAAGGTACGCCCGATTATAGGCTAATGCCACTACCTTCTCTATCAAGTTCGGGTTTAAACCCTCACAAATCTTTTGACCTTCTCCCTTTCGTAGGAATAATATGTACGTTGTATGCTGAAGATCGCATGAATTAGGTATTATATTCTTTCACATTGCGGTCTTCTTGTTTCAACTGTTCAAACTCACATCTGAGCACATCTTTTCGGGTGTTAGGCATGTACTTTTTAATGAATGCGGCTCTGAACTCCCCCCACGTCATCGCTGGTGACATCGGGGAACGATTTCTTCTAAAATTTCTCCACCACACCCATGTATTGTCCATAGTTTATCGTTGCACATCCCCTTCCACAATCATTTGAAGGAGAAAGTACGAGAACCAAGTCTTTGAAAAGACTCAAGGTAGACACGAGAAGAGTCTGAAGAATGGAAACTTTAGGATGTTATTCCGTTCACTTATTACTAAGGTGGCGCGCACACCGTCGCAATAAGTAACCGTTCAAACACCCAACTCGAAGAAAACTTCCTAGAATCTTTTAACCTGGTTTAGCTTTGATACCAACTTGTCACGCCCCGACTTTTCTTAAGTCTTTCCTTAAGGCGTGATGGCACCTGGACAATTATTTATTTTCCAGGCGAACCGTTAACTTCTTTTCTTCCTAGATTAAACATGTATTTTAGTACGGAAATAATATATATATAATAATAAGCAATTCAAAGCTTACAAAGAAAAATCTTGTGAGGGGCATTCCCCGAGATAATGGAACCTAGTTCTTTAAACATACTTTATGAGAATAACTTTCACCAAATCCGAAATAATGGATTGGTGGGTCAAAGAGGCTGCGGGACGATTGCTAGTCCTGTTGCGGAGCTTTTCCTCTATCACGCTTCCCTGAAATATGTTAAACACAAGAGTCACTCTACCATCCAATGGTGAGAACCTCACCCTATAATTCAAAGCAATCTCACCATATTTTAAGTACAAACATATTAGGACACAATAACCATGTTATGAAACAAACTTCAACATTCTCAATGTATCATAATCAAGTATTCACATAATAATATTCCCTTTCAATTCATTTCAGGACGTACTCAGCTTAACCAACATACATGTTTTATCTCATGTTACATATTAAGGTATTCCTTTGTATTTACATATTTGTTGCGTGCAACCCGATCCATTATATTTACGTATTTGTGAACGCGTATTCACTTTACGTTTTGTTGCGGCGTGCAACCCGATCCGATGCATTTACATATTTGTTTTGTATGTGTTAAATGTTCAAAAGGCTCAATTAATATTTCCTTCTTTCAATATTTCGCCCTTCCCACTTGTATGGGTTACAACTCTCAAACCGTAAGTCGGATTTATGTACGCAAAGTCTCAAACTTTCGAGAACAGAATAATCTAGAACTTTTATTCAACACAAAATTTTAAATTCCCCACCGAAACATTCAGTTTTTCAGTTTTAACAAATACATTAAGAACTGTTTGCCGAATTTATTATCAGAACAATACACGATCTTAAAACAGTCATAACTTCTTATCCGTAAGTCGGATCAAGCCCCGTAAATTCTCAAACTGACGAGAAAAGACAAATCTAGGACTTTCATTTGAATCAACATTTCATATTCTGTACCAATTGCTACAGTTTTACCATTTTACCCACTGCTTTACGGACTTTCAACCGATCCGGCGCAGAAATTTTAAAATACGATAACTTCTAAACCGTAAGTCCATTCTAACTCTTCTTTAGTTCCATCTGTTCGTAACAAATTGATTTACAGCCATACCAAATTTCGTCTAATTATAACAACTGAAACTCGGGAAAAACAGTTCATAATTTTACTTGCCCTCAGATTTCGTCCAAATCTGTGGCAGAAAGTTTAAACGGAGATAACTCTTAAACCGTAAGTCCGTTTTACTCCTTCTTTAGTTTGATTTATTAAACGGAAATATCCACATCCATACAAAATTTTACCTAATTCAAACAAGTATAACTCAAAATAAACAGTTTGTAACGTTCATGTCCCGAACTAGTTGTTTAAGAAATATAAGTTCATAATTTTTCTTTTAACACATGGATTACATTCTAACATGTATAGAACTTAAACTAAAGGATTTCACTGAGAATTTTGAGTGAGAAAACTCACCTTAGTTGTTTCGTACAACGAATGATTTTCCCAACTTTGGACTCTTCCTTGCTCTCTTTAACTATATTTTTTTTCCCCTTTCAGATTGCTTTTGGTTTCCCTGTGTTCTGTCCCCTTTTGTTGTATTTTAAATAACAGTTTAAAATACGATAACTTCTAAACCGTAAGTCCATTCTAACTCTTCTTTAGTTCAATCTGTTCGTAACAAATTGATTTACAACCATACCAAATTTCGTCTAATTCTAACAAGTGAAACTCGGGAAAAACAGTTCATAATTTTACTTGCCCTCAGATTTCGTCCAAATCTGTGGCAGAAAGTTTAAACGGAGATAACTCTTAAACCGTAAGTCCGTTTTACTCCTTCTTTAGTTTGATTTATTCGTAACGGAAATATCTACATCCATACAAAATTTTACCTAATTCAAACAAGTATAACTCCGAAAAAACAGTTTGTAACGTTCATGTCCCGAACTAGTTGTTTAAGAAATATAAGTTCATAATTTTTCTTTTAACACATGGATTACATTCTAACATGTATAGAACTTAAACTAAAGGATTTCACTGAGAATTTTGAATGAGAAAACTCACCTTAGTTGCTTCGTACAACGAATGATTTTCCCAACTTTGGACTCTTCCTTGCTCTCTTTAACTATATTTTTTTTCCCCTTTCAGATTGCTTTTGGTTTCCCTGTGTTCTGTCCCCTTTTGTTGTATTTTAAATAACAGTGTAAGTGTGTGTGTTATGTGTCGTGGGTGTGTTTATGTAGAGGTGCAAATTGCACACAAATCTTTGGAATGTGAGAAGTTACAATAGGGAGTTGAAATGAAGAGTAGAGGGGAATGTTAAAGGGGAAGGAGTTGGACGTGGGAAGTAAATGGAAATGGTTAGTGATTGGTTTTGTTCAGTTATTTAGTTTAGCAAATTTTTTTTTTTCTTGACTTTACATTCTCCTCTCCTTAAACCACATTCGTCATCGAATGTGAATAAGGTTGTAACATGTGCACATAGACACACATATTGCACACCTGAAACACAATTTAACACATTTTACATTCTCCCCTCCTTAAACAACATTCGACCTCGAATGTGAATAAGACCGTAACACATGCACATAGACACACAAGTTGTACACACATGAAACATAACTTAATATTTTTTATTACCTTACTCAAACAGGAATGGATATTTGACTGTCATCGCGTCCTCGCCTTCTCGTCGCTTAACGTGGAGTGATTCTTCCATAAAACTTTCACGGAAATAATATTTTTGTTCTAAGACGCTTAATTTGTCTATCCAGTATTTCCACCGGAATTTCTTCATATTGAAGCTCTTTATTCAGGGCTATCTCTTGGGGTTGGATGACGTGACTTGGATCATGCATATATTTTCGTAACATTGATACATGAAACACCGGATGTACTGCTTCTAATTCTTGTGGAAGGGCTAGTTCGTAAGCCACATTCCCCACTCTTCGTAAGATTTCATATGGTCCAATAAACCTTGGACTCAACTTCCCTTTCTTTCCAAATCGCATCACTCCCTTCATTGGAGAGACTTTTAAAAACTCTTTCTCCCCTTTTTGGAACTGGAGATCTCTTCTGCGATGATCGCGTAAGACTTATGGCGGCTATGAGCTGCCTTGATCCGTTCCCGAATTATCTGGACTTTGTCATTTATTTCTTGAATTACTTCGGGTCCGAACAGTACCGTTCACCCACTTCGAACCACCCAAGTGGAGATCTACATTTTCGCCCATACAATGCTTCGAACGGGGCCATCTGTATACTAGCATGAAAATTTGTTGTTGTAAGCGAACTTCGATTAGAAATAGATGGTCCAACCAATTGCTCTGGAAGTCCAGCACACACGACCGCAACATATCCTCCAATGTTTGAATTGTTCGTTCAGCTTGTCCGTCAGTTTGTGGATGGAAAACCGTACTCAACTTGACCTTTGTCCCGAGGCCTTTCTGGAAACTTTGCCAAAAGTGTGAGGTGAACTGGGAACCCCTATCCGAAATAATTTGTAATGGAATCCCATGTAACCTCACTATTTCTTTCAAATAAATTTGCGCATATCGTGGTGCCCGATATGTAGTCTTGACCGGTAGGAAATGGGCTGACTTTGTAAGCCGATCAACAATCACCCATATAGAATCATAACCTTCTCTTGTTCTTGGTAGACCAGTTACAAAATCCATATGAATGGCCTCCCATTTCCACATGGGGACGCCAATGTCCTGAAGTAGTCCGCCGGGTTTTTGATGTTCGGCTTTCACCTGTTGACACGTAAGGCATCTTTCGACAAACTCTGCAACATCTCTCTTCATTCCTTCCCACCAGTAATTTATCTTGAGATCATGATACATTTTCGTTGATCCTGGATGAATGGAATACCTGGTGTTGTGACCTTCATTTAAGATCTTTCTTCTTAGATATTTTATCTTAGGAACACACAATCTGCCCTTATACCGAAGGGTACCATCATTTTCTCCTAATGTAAACTGTGAAGGTTTTCCCTGTTGAATCCTCTCTCGACATCCAACAAATTCCATGTCCTCAAACTGACTTTCCTTTATTTCTGAAGTTAAGGCTGACTGCGAGGTATCATGTACCACCACCCTACCTTCACCGACCTCAGTTAAACTAACCCCGAGATTCCCCAACTTTTGTACCTCACGAACAATGCCTCTCTTTAGTATTGCCAAATGGGCCAAGCTGCCCATTGATCTCCTACTGAGTGCGTCCGCCACCACGTTAGCCTTTCCAGGATGGTAAAGAATGCTAAAGTCATAATCCTTAAGCAACTCTAACCATCTTCTTTGTCGGAGATTTAAATCCTTTTGTGTGGTTATGTATTGTAAACTCTTATGATCTGTAAATATATCTACATGCACCCCATACAAATAGTGTATCCATATTCGTAAGCAAACACCGCGACCAATTTCAAGTCATGAGTTGGATAATTTTCTCATGTACCTTGATTGTCTAGACGCATCTGCAATAACTTTTCCAAATTGCATCAAGCGCATCCTAACCCCACTAGATGCATCACGATAGGCGTGAATCCCGTTTGTCCCAATGGTAGGGTTAGAACGGTGCGGTAGTCAACAATTCCTTGATTTGAAAACTTGCTTTACATGCTTCACCATCGGTACTTAACTTTCGAGTCAATCGGGTCGAGGAAGCAAGACTAGAAAAGCATTCTACAAATCTTCTATAATACCTACCAAATCACGACCGGGCGCGACTAGTACCTCTTGGGTACCGCATCGGTATATGTCGAGAGAAAAAGCAATGGAACATACACAACACAAAATCGTATAAGGTAAACATCACTATGGCCCGATAAGGCGCCTTTCATAAAATAACTTAATCGAAAGTGAAGCGAGACATCTTATCATTACTTCAAACCACAAACGTGACTACGGACCTCAGGAATAACTTGTGGCGGGACAGGGCCCGCCATACCCCGAATGTACAAAGTAAATAACCTCGAGGAATCATACCAAAAGACAAAGCCTCGGAGATGGAGCTTTCGGAAAATGAGCGGTGATCCTAAGAGTGCGGACGGAAGTTACGTATCTCGACTGCGGCATGACGCGGCCCGAAGGAGGTCGATAACAACGGTACCAAGTAGGTGGCGAAAATCGTAATGAAAACATAAGTGAAAACAAGTTGGGATCGGGGATGAAATCAAATTACCTTTTCTTGTGCCTTACTATGATAAGAACATCAATCATATACTACACTGGCATGAAGAATAGGAAACTCATAATCAAAATACAATGGAAGCGTACGTGGAATCCTTCATCACTGGAGGTACGTCCAGTAAACTCATAACTGAACAATGGAAGCATACCCGTGGAATCCTTCATCACTGGCGGTACGTCCAAGTAAACTCATAATCGAACAATGGAAGCATACGTGGAATCGCCATCAGCGGCGGCGTCCAAGTAAACTCATAATCGAACAATGAAAGCATACGTGGAATCGCCGTCATCGGCGGCGCGTCCAGTAAACTCATAGCGAACAATGGAAGCATACGTGGAATCCTTCATCATCGGCGTGCGTCCAAGTAAACTCATAATCGAACAATGGAAGCATACGTGGAATCGCTTCCGTCAAGCGCGTCGCCCAAGTAAACTCATAATCGAACAATGGAAGCATACGGTGGAATCGCCCGTCATCGGCGACGTCCAAGTAAACTCATAACTTCTTTAGGCTTTCATTAACATACAAAATGAATCTCATTTTCATGACCTTATCCAAGAAAAACCAACTCTTTAACCTTTCATAAAGTTATTATAACCAACTCCCCATAAAGCCGTTATACTAACTTTATGCTTTAAAGCTTTAGGCGTTCATACTCTTTCATAAGGCGTTCTAACTAACCTCTAAAGGCCGTTATAACTCCTTATGTTTCAAAAGATTTCGTTCTTTTTATTAACCAAGAGACTTATACTTCAAATCAGCCTCACACAATTTCCGTAATACTTCTTCATGTCACGAAATCCTTATCTACCTTATTTAGGTTAAACCATTACTTAGGAATAGGTGGGTTAACTCTCTAACCCAACCAACTTAGACATTTTCGTAAAACAAGTCAAGTCTGACAAATAGATTTACTTCATTTAAAACACGTCGTCACCGTACTATATAGTTCAAACTACTCATGCTCGAGAGATAAGAAAGCTCCACATACCTCTTTGGTCAATCCACTTGCTAAGTCCAACTACATGAAGTAATATTTCAACCTATAATAACCATGATATGTTCATTAACCTCTAATTTCAATGTAGAATAATCTAACTCAAAGCCACTAAATTCTAGGGAAAATTGGGCAGCATTTCCTTTGTTTCTACTCACTTTGCCACCTTTCTCAAGGCCGAAATTACCATCAAAACACCACATTTAAGGCTCAATCAATCCAACAATACAAAGGGGATTACACACCCAAAATTCTGTCCCATAAGTTTACAATAAATCACTTAACAATTCTAAGGTAGTTTTTAGGCTACAACATGCTCATAATCTCTTCTTAACCCATTCTTCATATCCAAACCACATTTCTAGCATGCAATGACTCTAAGAGCATTATTTACTACCACAAGTTCTTTCTTCTTAACATGCAACACTATAAACTAAATCTAAAGGAAGAATCATTACCTTAAAGTTTTAGCCAAAACTTATTCCAAATATTGCTAGCTTCCTTGCCAAGAACACCACCACAATGCCAAGCTAGTTACAAGCTTTTCTTGTTCTTAACTTTCAGATTTTTCTTGGGTTTTTAGAGAGAAGGGAGCAATTTGAGAGAGAGAGAGAAGATGAAAGATAGACAATGACCAAGTCTTGGTCAATATATTGCATCTGTGAGAAAATCAGATGGGGACACTTGTCACCTCCCATGGTCTCTTTTAAAACAAAAATCAGATTTTCTAAGTTTTTCGCCCAAAAATCCGCCTCGCGCGTTGTGCTGAAACTTCATGAGCTCGCGAACTTTGTGCGCCTAACATCTGGCGCGCTGCAACTTCAGCGACCCCTCGATGCTTTAGGAGCGCGGCCTGCATCAGCGCCGCGGCCACGCCGCTGCACTCGAACGCATTTACGCCCGCATTGCGAACTTGTAACTCGCTTTCTACTCCGACGTCCTATAGACGAACGGTTGGTTGCGTTGGAATCAAGACTCAACGAACTACGCCCTAAGCCTTTAAAATACTTAGGAACTCTCAATGTACCGGGTCATAACCCGCTTCAAAGTTGACTAAAACCCGTCCGGAACGACCCGTCAACCTATCCTTCGAAAATTTTAAGTCTTACCCCCTTTCGTACGTACTCAAACGCATGACCTGAACTACGGGGTATAACATTCTCCCCCCTTAGAAACATTCGTCCCCGAATGTTCTTTTGGAGCCAATCTAATATCCCTCGGTACCCCCTCGTACTTTACACTAATGGAACTTTATTATGCCATACATGGTCCTAAGATATCGTACACACATATCCACTCATCACTATCACACAAGACAACAGACCCCAAGGGTGCACTAACGCTATCTTACTTCTTTTCAAGGCCTAAAAGGATTCTCTTATCGTACTTCCAACCTACTGCTAGCATACATACATAACCTTAATATCATCCACTCATGGCATTCTATCATACAACAATCCTATCATGCATACTAATCTCTAAAGGGTCAAAGGTATACCTGACGTCATATAGGCGGGTCAAAGGACCGCTAAAACTGGGAACCGCTACCACGACCTCTGCCGCGTCCTGCCGGTGTATGAACATCCTGCCTAGCCATTGAAAGTGAAGAACCCGCAACTGACCCAATAGATTGTGCCATCCCACCAGGGCTACCTCTAGTCGGACAATCTCTCGCCAAATGGCCCGGTTGGCCGCAAGTGTAACAAGCTGTCGATCTAGTCCGACACTCCCCAGAATGAGATCTACCACAATGACCACATCGAGGCAAAGGTGGCCCCCCCTGCATAATATCTTCGGATACCTGTGAACCTGTCGCCCCAGAGCCTTGACCGCTCACGAATATCTCGACGGTCAAACCACCCGCCGGAAGACCGGGAAGGGGCACTCGGCGTTGGCGAGAATGTAGACCCAACTGCTTCGAGGTGTCCACCAAAGCTATCACGAAACCACATGTCCCGGCCTCTTGGTGAAATTTGGAACTGGTAGCCTCGCTCTCCACATCCTCAATCCGCGTGCAAGCGCTGCGTCTGGCAATATCCATACTGGTGAAGAGCCACTCCCGCATACGATGTCATGTAACGATCTAACCCGTCACATAGCGGTGGACTCGGTCCGCCATGTTTGCCTGATAGTGGCGCGTACGGCGATGAATCAAACTCTAGGTTGTATTCACGATGGTCTTCCCATTCTGTCTCGATGCCAAAAACCTATCCAGCGGGCTCTCGCCGTCTCGGGAGGCAAAAAGTGACCAGGAAGGCTTAGTGAACTCATACCAAGCGGTGGAGGAGCACGCACCTTTTGACAACACCGCGACTAAAACCAATTCAACGATATCGCGTAACGGTGAAGCTAACACAACGGACTCGTCTCAGGGCCCTAAGCACTGCGTGGTCGCCGCCGTGACTTCGGATAAACTCACGAGGATCCTCGCCGGACCTCGAACCATAGAACTCGGGTGGATCACAACTTAGAAAGTCCGAATCCTTAAGCGTCGGCTCTGGGGTTAGCCGGCTCGCAGCGTCTTGCCGCGCAATGCTAGTCAACAACCTGACCGCTCCAGTAATCCCTATACTCGCCCCGGTGTGGAACGGGAGGCTCGATCTGCGGTCTCGATGGCGGCTGCGCCTCGAACTCGCTGAAATTTGGCGGCGTCGTGGAACTCGCCGCGAAACATCATCTCGGCAAAGGCGGGCACAGGCCTCGTAGCCTCTGCGTCCTCTTGCGGTTCCCTCATTGCCTTGCCCACGGGCTCTGGTTGCCTTACGTGGAGGCATCACTGCTATAAAAGAATACGTCAGAGGGAGTCCAACTTATAACACAACTCTAAGGCACGATCTCAGAGTGAGAAGAATGGAAACCAATCCTAAATATCCTGCAGCCTCCTGATTATAGATGTGGTGCACAACACACCGATAATCAAGACTCTACTAGATACGGTCTGTAGACACTTTCCGAGGACTAACTGCTCTGATACCACTTTTGTCACGACCCGACCCCGGGGCCGCGACTAGTACCCTACTGGGGTACCCTGTCAGGTATATGTCAGAGAAAAACAGCGGAACATACACAACACAAAATCTGTATAAGGTAAACATCACTAGCAAGCCGATAAAGCCGCCTTTCATAAAATAACTTAATCGAAAGTGAAACAATACATCTTATCATTACAGCCCAAACCACAAACGTGACTACAGACCTCTAGGAATAACGGCGTGGCGGGCGGGCCGCCATACCCACGAATGTACAAAGTAAATAACCTCGAGGAATCATACAAAGACAAAGCCTCGGAGATGGAGCTTTCGAGAAAATGAGCGGTGATCCTAAGAGTGCGGACCAGAAGCTCATTATCTCGACTGCGGCATGGCGTAACGCGGCCAGAAGGAGGTCGATAACAGTGCCAAGTAGGTGGCCCGAAAATGCTGTAATGAAAACATAAGTCTGAAAACAAGCTGGGATCAGGGATGAAATCAAATTACCTTTTACTGTGCCTTACTAACAATAAGAACATCAATCATATACTATACGGCATGAAGAATAGGAAACTCATAATCAAAATACAATGGAAGCGTACCCGTGGAATCCTTCATCATTTGGCGATGCGTCAAGTAAACTCATAATCGAACAATGGAAGCATACGTGGAATCCTTCATCATGGCGATGCGTCAAGTAAACTCATAATCGAACAATGGAAGCATACGTGGAATCGCCCATCAAGTGGCGGCGCGTCAAGTAAACTCATAATCGAACAATGGAAGCATACGTGGAATCGCCTTCATCGCTGGCGGCGCGTCAAGTAAACTCATAATCGAACAATGGAAGCATACGTGGAATCGCCCATCGCGGCGGCGCGTCAAGTAAACTCATAATCGAACAATGGAAGCATACGTGGAATCGCCATCACTGGCGGCGCGTCGAGTAAACTCATAACTTCTTTAGGCTTTCATTAACATACAAAATGAATCTCATTTTCATGACCTTATCCAAGAAAAACCAACTCTTTAACCTTTCATAAAGTTATTATAACCAACTCCCCATAAAGCCATTATACTAACTTTATGCTTTAAAGCTTTAGACGTTCATACTCTTTCATAAGGCCGTTCTAACTAACCTCCCATAAGTAGTTATAACTCCTTATGTTTCAAAAGATTTCGTTCTTTTTATTAACGAGACTTATACTTCAAATCAGCCTCACACATTTCCGTAATACTTCTTCATGTCACGAAATCCTTATCTACCTTATTTAGGTTAAACCATTACTTAGGAATAAGTGGGTTAACTCTACAACCAACTTAGACATTTTCGTAAAACAAGTCAAGTCTGACAAATAGATTTACTTCATTTAAAACACGTCGTCTCACCGTACTATATAGTTCAAACTACTCATACTCGAGAGATAAGAAAGCTCCACATACCTCTTTGGTCAATCCAGCACTAAGTCCACTCGCAAGTAATAATTCAACCTATAATAACCATGATATGTTCATTAACCTCTAATTTCAATGTAGAATAATCTAACACAAAGCCACTAAATTCTAGGGAAAATTGGGCAGCATTTCCTTTGTTTCTACTCACTTTGCCACCTTTCTCAAGGCGAAATTACCATCAAACACCACATTTAAGGCTCAATCAATCCAACAATACAAAGGGGATTACACACCCAAAATTCTGTCCCATAAGTTTACAATAATTCACTTAACAATTCTAAGGTAGTTTTAGGCTACAACATGCTCATAATCTCTTCTTAACCCATTCTTCATATCCAACCACATTTCTAGCATGCGATGACTCTAAGAGCATTATTTAGTACCACAAGTTCTTTCTTCTTAACATGCAACACTATAAACTAAATCTAAAGGAAGAATCATTACCTTAAAGTTTTAGCCAAAACTTATTCCAAATATTGCTAGCTTCCTTGCCAAGAACACCACCACAACACTGCCAACAAGCTAGTTACAAGCTTCCTTTTCTTGTTCTTAACTTTCAGATTTTCTTGGGTTTTTAGAGAGAAGGGAGCAATTTGAGAGAGAGAGAGAAGATGAAAGATAGACAATGACCAAGTCTTGGTCAATATATTGCATCTGACAGAAAATCAGATGGGGGGAAACTTGTAACCCTCCCATGGAATCTTTTAAAACAAAAATCAGATTTTCTAAGTTTTTCCGCCCAAAAATCCCGCCTCGGCGCGCGCCCTGCGCCGGCGCGCAACTTCCGCGAGCTCGCGAACTTTCGCGCGGCCCTGCATCTGGCCGCGGCGCTGCAACTTCAGCGACCCTCGATGCTTTAGGAGCGCGGCCTGCATCAGCGCGCCTGCCGCCTTCTGCACGGCAGCATTTACGCGCCCGAACTTGTAACTCTCATAACTTTCTACTCCGACGTCCTATAGACGAACGGTTGGTTGCGTTGGAATCAAGACTCAACGAACTACGCCCTAAGCCTTTAAAATACTTAGGAACTCTCAATGTACCGGGTCATAACCCGCTTCAAAGTTGACTAAAACCCGTCCGGAACGACCCGTCAACCTATCCTTCGAAAATTTTAAGTCTTACCCCCTTTCGTACGTACTCAAACGCATGACCTGAACTACGGGGTATAACACAAACCCAAGAAACTTCTAACTTCTGTCGGAGTGGTCGGTTTTGGTCAGTTCTTCACTGCTTCTATCTTTTGGGGGTCTACCATAATTTCATCCCTTGACACAACATGGCCCAAGAAAGCCACATTTTCCAACCAAAATTCACACTTTAAAAATTTAGCATAAAGTTTCTCCTATTCTCTTCGTTTCTCCTCGATTAAGAAAATTTTCAAAATCAATAATCTGCATACCACCTTCCACAGTTATTTCCGTCATTCTTGTCATAGACATCTTGTCCATTAAAAACACAAAATCAATCTTGTATGCTCCTTGGGAATATGAATCTTTCAAGACCACCAGTCTCCATTTAGACAAGTCTCAGTTGGACTTGTAGTAAAAGATCTCCAACACCAGTCATTAAAAGCTCCCATAATCAAAATAGCAGGCTCATTATTCAAAGTGGAAAGACTTTTGTTAAGGAATATTTCGACATCTTCATCAGGTTTTACAATTCTGGAAAACAAAATAATCTGATCCCTTGCAATATATTTTCCTCAGCAAGACTTTCTATAGCCTGCCTACGTTTATTTGATTTCATCTCCTCTCTTAAGTTTAGAAGTATCTTTAGTCTCTAAAGTTCCTCTGATTATTAACTCAACCTCTTGGTGAATCGATTTTTAAGAAACTACTATGTCTAAGTCACTAATCTCGTTTCTTTCGGTATGTTCCACAACACTAGGCTTAGTCATTTTCAATAGCTCACTCTTCTGAGTCCTCCGTATCCAACACTTCCACAAATATTTTCTTTGAAGTTATGTGGCTCATCCAACTCATCGCGGTTGTATTGTTCAATTTTATAACCTCATGATATCCACCGATATCTCGAGAAAGTTTGGTACCCACAACATGTTTGCCGCACTCTGGTATTAGTTACCGCGAGAATTTTTGGAGTAGTCACCTCCACTTTGTTCTCTTATTGCGAGAATCAATTAGAAAATCAATCTCTTTGATTTAGTGGAACCATTGATTTCATTATCATCATCATCACGAAACTTGAAGTCCCTTACTTTCATTTATCGTCATCACTAGTTTCAACTTTGACTTCAATTGTCTTACGGTTGGAAATTTGATTCTTTAGTTGATGAAGCACTTTGACTTTCTTTATCACCATTTCTCTTGATCCCTTCTTTGTGCTTTCATTCGCGAAGGCTTCTTTGGCACAACCCGCCGAAAAGCCTTGGCTCCTAGGAGTTGAAATATTTCTTCGTCTTCTTCTAGAGAAATTTGCACAAGATGGAAATGAAACCACAACAACCATTCCATCGTTCGTCTATGAAGAAGATTGTACTGATAGACTTATGGTTTCATGAGGGACAAACCCAATAAAATGTTTGATCTTGAGGTGAGTTCTTTCACTGGATACTTGTGCAACTCAATGGTTTTTGTAGTGGCAATGGAACATCCATGACTGATCCAAATTCCAAAAAGGAATGTTTTTTTTTTAAAACTATTGTTCACCACAGAATCAAATAGAACATCCCATGTAAACTCTCTTCTTATCCTTCATTTACATAATTTCTTCACTTGACGTAGAAGATTTGAGCAAGGAGCCTTCTTTACTATCTCCACATACCTTTATTGCTCTTCTAAACGATGAGTGGAACTCTCTCTGGATGGAGTTGACTATTTTCTATAGTATGACTCCAATCGGATAGTTGAAAAAGGTCGAGTCACATAAATGCCTCTTCCAGGAATACTCTCTTTTTGATTTGGCAAAACCTTCTACCCTCATTGTCATGTTGACGATCTGAAGGTACGTCCGATTATAGGCTAATGCCACTACCTTCTCTATCAAGTTCGGGTTTAAACCCTCACAAATCTTTTGACCTTCTCCCTTTCGTAGGAATAATATGTACGTTGTATGCTGAAGATCGCATGAATTAGGTATTATATTCTTTCACATTGCGGTCTTCTTGTTTCAACTGTTCAAACTCACATCTGAGCACATCTTTTCGGGTGTTAGGCATGTACTTTTTAATGAATGCGGCTCTGAACTCCCCCCACGTCATCGCTGGTGACATCGGGGAACGATTTCTTCTAAAATTTCTCCACCACACCCATGTATTGTCCATAGTTTATCGTTGCACATCCCCTTCCACAATCATTTGAAGGAGGAAGTATGAGAACCAAGTCTTTGAAAAGACTCAAGGTAGACACGAGAAGAGTACGAAAGAAGGGAAACTTTAGGATGTTATTCCGTTCACTTATTACTAAGGTGGCGCGCACACCGTCGCAATAAGTAACCGTTCAAACACCCAACTCGAAGAAAACTTCCTAGAATCTTTTAACCTGGTTTAGCTTTGATACCAACTTGTCACGCCCCGACTTTTCTTAAGTCTTTCCTTAAGGCGTGATGGCACCTGGACAATTATTTATTTTCCAGGCGAACCGTTAACTTCTTTTCTTCCTAGATTAAACATGTATTTTAGTACGGAAATAATATATATATAATAATAAGCAATTCAAAGCTTACAAAGAAAAATCTTGTGAGGGGCATTCCCCGAGATAATGGAACCTAGTTCTTTAAACATACTTTATGAGAATAACTTTCACCAAATCCGAAATAATGGATTGGTGGGTCAAAGAGGCTGCGGGACGATTGCTAGTCCTGTTGCGGAGCTTTTCCTCTATCACGCTTCCCTGAAATATGTTAAACAAAAGAGTCAGCCCTACCATCCATTTGGTGAGAACCTCACCCTATAATTCAAAGCAATCTCACCATATTTTAAGTACAAACATATTAGGACACAATAACCATGTTATGAAACAAACTTCAACATTCTCAATGTATCATAATCAAGTATTCACATAATAATATTCCCTTTCAATTCATTTCAGGACGTACTCAGCTTAACCAACATACATGTTTTATCTCATGTTACATATTAAGGTATTCCTTTGTATTTACATATTTGTTGCGGCGTGCAACCCGATCCATTATATTTACGTATTTGTGAACGCGTATTCACTTTACGTTTTGTTGCGGCGTGCAACCCGATCCGATGCATTTACATATTTGTTTTGTATGTGTTAAATGTTCAAAAGGCTCAATTAATATTTCCTTCTTTCAATATTTCGCCCTTCCCACTTGTATGGGTTACAACTCTCAAACCGTAAGTCGGATTTATGTACGCAAAGTCTCAAACTTTCGAGAACAGAATAATCTAGAACTTTTATTCAACACAAAATTTTAAATTCCCCACCGAAACATTCAGTTTTTCAGTTTTAACAAATACATTAAGAACTGTTTGCCGAATTTATTATCAGAACAATACACGATCTTAAAACAGTCATAACTTCTTATCCGTAAGTCGGATCAAGCCCCGTAAATTCTCAAACTGACGAGAAAAGACAAATATAGGACTTTCATTTGAATCAACATTTCATATTCTGTACCAATTGCTACAGTTTTACCATTTTACCCACTGCTTTACGGACTTTCAACCGATCCGGCGCAGAAATTTTAAAATACGATAACTTCTAAACCGTAAGTCCATTCTAACTCTTCTTTAGTTCAATATGTTCGTAACAAATTGATTTACAGCCATACCAAATTTCGTCTAATTATAACAACTGAAACTCGGGAAAAACAGTTCATAATTTTACTTGCCCTCAGATTTCGTCCAAATCTGTGGCAGAAAGTTTAAACGGAGATAACTCTTAAACCGTAAGTCCGTTTTACTCCTTCTTTAGTTTGATTTATTCGTAACGGAAATATCCACATCCATACAAAATTTTACCTAATTCAAACAAGTATAACTCAAAATAAACAGTTTGTAACGTTCATGTCCCGAACTAGTTGTTTAAGAAATATAAGTTCATAATTTTTCTTTTAACACATGGATTACATTCTAACATGTATAGAACTTAAACTAAAGGATTTCACTGAGAATTTTGAGTGAGAAAACTCACCTTAGTTGCTTCGTACAACGAATGATTTTCCCAACTTTGGACTCTTCCTTGCTCTCTTTAACTATATTTTTTTCCCCTTTCAGATTGCTTTTGGTTTCCCTGTGTTCTGTCCCCTTTTGTTGTATTTTAAATAACAGTTTAAAATACGATAACTTCTAAACCGTAAGTCCATTCTAACTCTTCTTTAGTTCAATCTGTTCGTAACAAATTGATTTACAACCATACCAAATTTCGTCTAATTCTAACAAGTGAAACTCGGGAAAAACAGTTCATAATTTTACTTGCCTCGATTTCGTCCAAATCTGTGGCAGAAAGTTTAAACGGAGATAACTCTTAAACCGTAAGTCCGTTTTACTCCTTCTTTAGTTTGATTTATTAAACGGAAATATCTACATCCATACAAAATTTTACCTAATTCAAACAAGTATAACTCGAAAAAACAGTTTGTAACGTTCATGTCCCGAACTAGTTGTTTAAGAAATATAAGTTCATAATTTTTCTTTTAACACATGGATTACATTCTAACATGTATAGAACTTAAACTAAAGGATTTCACTGAGAATTTTGAGTGAGAAAACTCACCTTAGTTGCTTGCATAACGAATGATTTTCCCAACTTTGGACTCTTCCTTGCTCTCTTTAACTATATTTTTTTCCCCTTTCAGATTGCTTTTGGTTTCCCTGTGTTCTGTCCCCTTTTGTTGTATTTTAAATAACAGTGTAAGTGTGTGTGTTATGTGTCGTGGGTGTGTTTATGTAGAGGTGCAAATTGCACACAAATCTTTGGAATGTGAGAAGTTACAATAGGGAGTTGAAATGAGGAGTAGAGGGGAATGTTAAAGGGGAAGGAGTTGGACGTGGGAAGTAAATGGAAATGGTTAGTGATTGGTTTTGTTCAGTTATTTAGTTTAGCAAATTTTTTTTTTCTTGACTTTACATTCTCCTCTCCTTAAACCACATTCGTCATCGAATGTGAATAAGGTTGTAACATGTGCACATAGACACACATATTGCACACCTGAAACACAATTTAACACATTTTACATTATCCCCTCCTTAAACAACATTCGACCTCGAATGTGAATAAGACCGTAACACATGCACATAGACACACAAGCTGTACACACATGAAACATAACTTAATATTTTTTATTACCTTACTCAAACAGGAATGGATATTTGACTTTCATCGCGTCCTCAGCTTCTCAGGTCGCTTCTTTTGTGGAGTGATTCTTCCATAAAACTTTCACGGAAATAATATTTTTGTTCCTAAGACGCTTAATTTGTCTATCCAGTATTTCCACCAGAATTTCTTCATATTGAAGCTCTTTATTCAGGGCTATCTCTTGGGGTTGGATGACGTGACTTGGATCATGCATATATTTTCGTAACATTGATACATGAAACACCGGATGTACTGCTTCTAATTCTTGTGGAAGGGCTAGTTCGTAAGCCACATTCCCCACTCTTCGTAAGATTTCATATGGTCCAATAAACCTTGGACTCAACTTCCCTTTCTTTCCAAATCGCATCACTCCCTTCATTGGAGAGACTTTTAAAAACACTTTCTCCCCTTTTTGGAACTCGAGATCTCTTCTGCGATGATCCGCATAAGACTTATGGCGGCTATGAGCTGCCTTGATCCGTTCCCGAATTATCTGGACTTTGTCATTTATTTCTTGAATTACTTCGGGTCCGAACAGTACCGTTCACCCACTTCGAACCACCCAAGTGGAGATCTACATTTTCGCCCATACAATGCTTCGAACGGGGCCATCTGTATACTAGCATGAAAGCTGTTGTTGTAAGCGAACTCGATTAGAAATAGATGGTCCAACCAATTGCTCTGGAAGTCCAGCACACACGACCGCAACATATCCTCCAATGTTTGAATTGTTCGTTCAGCTTGTCCGTCAGTTTGTGGATGGAAAACCGTACTCAACTTGACCTTTGTCCCGAGGCCTTTCTGGAAACTTTGCCAAAAGTGTGAGGTGAACTGGGAACCCCTATCCGAAATAATTTGTAATGGAATCCCATGTAACCTCACTATTTCTTTCAAATAAATTTGCGCATATCGTGGTGCCCGATATGTAGTCTTGACCGGTAGGAAATGGGCTGACTTTGTAAGCCGATCAACAATCACCCATATAGAATCATAACCTTCTCTTGTTCTTGGTAGA
The DNA here is from genome assembly GCA_029844215.1 of Przewalskia tangutica. Lineage (NCBI taxonomy): Eukaryota > Viridiplantae > Streptophyta > Magnoliopsida > Solanales > Solanaceae > Przewalskia > Przewalskia tangutica. The sequence goes on along the minus strand of CM056726.1, from coordinate 125,344,405 downwards.
CCAGTTACAAAATCCATATGAATGGCCTCCCATTTCCACATGGGGACGCCAATGTCCTGAAGTAGTCCGCCGGGTTTTTGATGTTCGGCTTTCACCTGTTGACACGTAAGGCATCTTTCGACAAACTCTGCAATATCTCTCTTCATTCCTTCCCACCAGTAATTTGTCTTGAGATCATGATACATTTTCGTTGATCCTGGATGAATGGAATACCTGGTGTTGTGACCTTCATTTAAGATCTTTCTTCTTAGATATTTTATCTTAGGAACACACAATCTGCCCTTATACCGAAGGGTACCATCATTTTCTCCTAATGTAAACTGTGAAGGTTTTCCCTGTTGAATCCTCTCTCGACATCCAACAAATTACATGTCCTCAAACTGACTTTCCTTTATTTCTGAAGTTAAGGCTGACTGCGAGGTATCATGTACCACCACCCTACCTTCACCGACCTCAATTAAACTAACCCCGAGATTCCCCAACTTTTGTACCTCACGAACAATGCCTCTCTTTAGTATTGCCAAATGGGCCAAGCTGCCCATTGATCTCCTACTGAGTGCGTCCGCCATCACGTAAGCCTTTCCAGGATGGTAAAGAATGCTAAAGTCATAATCCTTAAGCAACTCTAACCATCTTCTTTGTCGGAGATTTAAATCCTTTTGTGTGGTTATGTATTGTAAACTCTTATGATCTGTAAATATATCTACATGCACCCCATACAAATAGTGTATCCATATTCGTAAGGCTAACACCACCGCGACCAATTTCAAGTCATGAGTTGGATAATTTTCTCATGTACCTTCAATTGTCTAGACGCATACGCAATAACTTTTCCAAATTGCATCAAGACGCATCCTAACCCCACCCTAGATTCATCACAATAGACTGTGAATCCCTTTTGTCCCAATGGTAGGGTTAGAACCAGTGCTGAGTCAACAATTCCTTGATTTGAAAACTTGCTTTACATGCTTCTGACCACTGGTACTTAACCGCTTTCTGAGTCAATCGGGTCAAGGGAGCAGCAAGACTAGAAAAGCATTCTACAAATCTTCTATAATACCCAGCCAAACCCAAGAAACTTCTAACTTCTGTCGGAGTGGTCGGTTTTGGTCAGTTCTTCACTGCTTCTATCTTTTGGAGGTCTACCATAATTTCATCCCTTGACACAACATGGCCCAAGAAAGCCACATTTTCCAACCAAAATTCACACTTTAAAAATTTAGCATAAAGTTTCTCCTATTCTCTTCGTTTCTCCTCGATTAAGAAAATTTTCAAAATCAATAATCTGCATACCACCTTCCACAGTTATTTCCATCATTCTTGTCATAGACATCTTGTCCATTAAAAACACAAAATCAATCTTGTATGCTCCTTGGGAATATGAATCTTTCAAGACCACCAGTCTCCATTTAGACAAGTCTCAGTTGGACTTGTAGTAAAAGATCTCCAACACCAGTCATTAAAAGCTCCCATAATCAAAATAGCAGACTCATTATTCAAAGTGGAAAGACTTTTGTTAAGGAATATTTCGACATCTTCATCAGGTTTTACAATTCTGGAAAACAAAATAATCTGATCCCTTGCAATATATTTTCCTCAGCAAGACTTTCTATAGCCTGCCTACGTTTATTTGATTTCATCTCCTATCTTAAGTTTAGAAGTATCTTTAGTCTCTAAAGTTCCTACAATTATTAACTCAACCTCTTCAACTGAATCTGATTTTTAAGAAACTACTACTGTCTAAGTCACTAATCTCGTTTCTTTCAGTATGTTCCACAACACTAGACTTAGTCATTTTCAATAGCTCACTTGCTACAAGTCCTCCGTATCCAACACTTCCACAAATATTTTCTTTGAAGTTATGTGGCTCATCCAACTCATCGCGGTTGTATTGTTCAATTTTATAACCTCCGCCAATATCCACCTGCAATATCTCAGAAAGTTTGGTACCCACAACATGGTTGCCCTTGCTACTGGTATTAGTTACCCCCTGAGAATTTTTGGAGTAGTCACCTCCACTTTGTTCTCTTATTGCAGAATCAATTAGAAAATCAATCTCTTTGATTTAGTGGAACCATTGATTTCATTATCATCATCATCCTGAAACTTGAAGTCCCTTACTTCTCATTTACTGTCATCATCACTAGTTTCAACTTTGACTTCAATCTTACGTTGGAAATTTCAGATTCTTTAGTTGATGAAGCACTTTGACTTTCTTTATCACCATTTCTCTTCTGATCCCTTCTTTGTGTGCTCATTCCTGAAGGCTTCTTTGGCACAAACCCCTTTGGCGAAAATCCTTGGCTCCTAGGAGTTGAAATTTTTCTTCGTCTTCTTCTAGAGAAATTTGCACAAGATGGAAATGAAACCACAACAACCATTCCATCGTTCGTCTATGAAGAAGATTGTACTGATAGACTTATGGTTCCATGAGGGACAAACCCAAGAAAATGTTTGATCTTGAGGTGAGTTCTTTCACTGGATACTTGTGCAACTCAATGGTTTTTGTAGTGGCAATGGAACATCCATAAATGATCCAAATTCCAAAAAGGAATGTTTTTTTTTTAAAACTATTGTTCACCACAGAATCAAATAGAACATCCCATGTAAACTCTCTTCTTATCCTTCATTTACATAATTTCTTCACTTGACGTTGAAGATTTGAGCAAGGAGCCTTCTTTACTATCTCCACATACCTTTATTGCTCATCTAAACGATGAGTGGAACTCTCTCTGGATGGAGTTGACTATTTTCTATAGTATGACTCCAATCGGATAGTTGAAAAAGGTCGAGTCACATAAATGCCTCTTCCAGGAATACTCTCTTTTTGATTTGGCAAAACCTTCTACCCTCATTGTCATGTTGACGATCTGAAGGTACGTCCGATTATAGGCTAATGCCACTACCTTCTCTACCAAGTTCGGGTTTAAACCCTCACAAATCTTTTGACCTTCTCCCTTTCGTAGGAATAATATGACGTTGTATCTTTGAAGATCGCATGAATTAGGTATTATATTCTTTCACATTGCGTCTTCTTGTTTCAACTGCTCAAACTCACATCCGAGCACATCTTTTCGGTGTTAGGAATGTACTTTTAATGAACGCTCTGAACTCCCCCCACGTCATCGCTGGTGACATCGGGGAACGATTTCTTCTAAAATTTCTCCACCACACCCATGTATTGTCCATAGTTTATCGTTGCACATCCCCTTCCACAATCATTTGAAGGAGGAAGTACGAGAACCAAGTCTTTGAAAAGACTCAAGGTAGGCACGAGAAGAGTACGAAAGAAGGGAAACTTTAGGATGTTATTCCGTTCACTTATTACTAAGGTGGCGCGCACACCGTCGCAATAAGTAACCGTTCAAACACCCAACTCGAAGAAAACTTCCTAGAATCTTTTAACCTGGTTTATCTTTGATACCAACTTGTCACGCCCCGACTTTTCTTAAGTCTTTCCTTAAGGCGTGATGACACCTGGACAATTATTTATTTTCCAGGCGAACCGTTAACTTCTTTTCTTCCTAGATTAAACATGTATTTTAGTACGGAAATAATATATATATAATAATAAGCAATTCAAAGCTTACAAAGAAAAATCTTGTGAGGGGCATTCCCCGAGATAATGGAACCTAGTTCTTTAAACATACTTTATGAGAATAACTTTCACCAAATCCGAAATAATGGATTGGTGGGTCAAAGAGGCTGCGGGACGATTGCTAGTCCTGTTGCGGAGCTTTTCCTCTATCACGCTTCCCTGAAATATGTTAAACAAAAGAGTCAGCCCTACCATCCGGGGCTGAGTGAGAACCTCACCCTATAATTCAAAGCAATCTCACCATATTTTAAGTACAAACATATTAGGACACAATAACCATGTTATGAAACAAACTTCAACATTCTCAATGTATCATAATCAAGTATTCACATAATAATATTCCCTTTCAATTCATTTCAGGACGTACTCAGCTTAACCAACATACATGTTTTATCTCATGTTACATATTAAGGTATTCCTTTGTATTTACATATTTGTTGCGGCGTGCAACCCGATCCATTATATTTACGTATTTGTGAACGCGTATTCACTTTACGTTTTGTTGCGGCGTGCAACCCGATCCGATGCATTTACAAATGCATTTACATATTTGTTTTGTATGTGTTAAATGTTCAAAAGGCTCAATTAATATTTCCTTCTTTCAATATTTCGCCCTTCCCACTTGTATGGGTTACAACTCTCAAACCGTAAGTCGGATTTATGTACGCAAAGTTTCAAACTTTCGAGAACAGAATAATCTAGAACTTTTATTCAACACAAAATTTTAAATTCCCCACCGAAACATTCAGTTTTTCAGTTTTAACAAATACCTTAAGAACTGTTTGCCGAATTTATTATCAGAACAATACACGATCTTAAAACAGTCATAACTTCTTATCCGTAAATCGGATCAAGCCCCGTAAATTCTCAAACTGACGAGACAAGACTAATATAGGACTTTCATTTGAATCAACATTTCATATTCTGTACCAATTGCTACAGTTTTACCATTTTACCCACTGCTTTACGGACTTTCAACCGATCCGGCGCAGAAATTTTAAAATACGATAACTTCTAAACCGTAAGTCCATTCTAACTCTTCTTTAGTTCAATATGTTCGTAACAAATTGATTTACAACCATACCAAATTTCGTCTAATTCTAACAAGTGAAACTCGGGAAAAACAGTTCATAATTTTACTTGCCCTCAGATTTCGTCCAAATCTGTGGCAGAAAGTTTAAACGGAGATAACTCTTAAACTGTAAGTCCGTTTTACTCCTTCTTTAGTTTTATTTATTCGTAACGGAAATATCTACATCCATACAAAATTTTACCTAATTCAAACAAGTATAACTCCAAAAAAACAGTTTGTAACGTTCATGTCCCGAACTAGTTGTTTAAGAAATATAAGTTCATAATTTTTCTTTTAACACATGGATTACATTCTAACATGTATAGAACTTAAACTAAAAGATTTCACTGAGAATTTTGAGTGAGAAAACTCACCTTAGTTGCTTCGTACAACGAATGATTTTCCCAACTTTGGACTCTTCCTTGCTCTCTTTAACTATATTTTTTTCCCCTTTCAGATTGCTTTTGGGTTCCCTGTGTTCTGTCCCCTTTTGTTGTATTTTAAATAACAGTGTAAGTGTGTGTGTTATGTGTCGTGGGTGTGTTTATGTAGAGGTGCAAATTGCACACAAATCTTTGGAATGTGAGAAGTTACAATAGGGAGTTGAAATGAGGAGTAGAGGGGAATGTTAAAGGGGAAGGAGTTGGACGTGGGAAGTAAATGGAAATGGTTAGTGATTGGTTTTGTTCAGTTATTTAGTTTAGCAAACTTTTTTTTTTTTCTTTTTTTTTTCAAGACTTTACAGTGATGTGCCCTTTTAAATATGGCCAAATAAATTACTTTATGCGATGTGGCCTATGCGATGTGCTCTTTTAAATATGGCCAAATAAATTAGTAAATAACCTAATTAAATTAATAGGCGGTGCGGGTGTGGACGGTGCGGGTACGGTGCGGGTAGCGAGGCGGTGCAGGTACGGTGCAGGTCTTATATGAAATCCACCCCGCCCCACTACCCATGGCGGATAACACTTTTGATATCATACCCGCCCCACCACCCACCAAACCATCCACCATACCCGCCCCAACTGGAGCGGGTGCGGGCGGTACCCATATTTACCCGCCCAACTGACATCCCTAATTATATATTAATACTCTAATACTGTCCATTAAATAGTAATATAGTTCAGTCCATTACAATACAATACAGTCCAATATAAAAATATATAGTCCAGTGCGACGTACCAAACGAGTCCTAAACGGGAACAAGAGGAGCTTGGGGTCAACATGACTGCATCACCTACATAGGGGTATTCCCGTAATTTAGCTGCTTTTAGTACTTTGTGATTGGCTGGATTTGTACTCGCTAATATAAGTTCTAGGTTATTTCTTTCTTTTTTCAGAATGCTTATCATGACTTATTCGCTTTTGTTACTCTCATTTTCATTCTGCTCTAAATTTTTGTCCGGATCTGACCGTTTCTCTTGCTTTGCTTTTGCTTATGATTTGTCTTGAGCCGAGTGTCTTTCGGAAACATCATCTCTACTTACCAAGACAGAAGTAAGATCTGCGTACACTCTAACCTCCCCAAACCCCACGTTATAGACTTCACTGGGTATGGTGTTGTTGTTGTTATTGCCTTCCCGTGTAGACAATTTTCTCCTTTGTCGGCTCAGTCCATCAATTTATTGCATATGAGGAGTCCTCTTATATATTTTCTTTTCACACCTTTTTGGTTCTCTGCCTTAAAATAGGCCTGCCTTTTTCTTTTCCGTCTGTGTAAAATTATCTCACATTATCTTAGGGCCTGTTTGGATTGACGGTGGACAGAAGTGCTTCTGGCAGAAGTGATTTTGTCAGAAGTGATTCTGGCAGAAGTGATTTATGTTTGGATGCAACAATGTAAAAGTGATTGTTATCAATAAATGATGTTTGGATGCAACTTTTGTATTCGTTGAAAATTTCCAATTAATTGTTTAAGTAATTTCAAGAAAGTAAGTTGATATAAAAATATCATTTATAGTTCCTATTTATGTACACTTTATTATTTCTAGAAAATTAATTCATGACTTTGATTTATCCGAGCTTTTCTAATATTATTATATTATTCTAACAAGTGAATAATATTAAAACATATTATGCTCCCGAGACAATAGTCTCTTATGATCATTTACACTTTTAAATAGAAGATTTTTTTTTTCCAGATATCTTATGTGTAATTTTTTTAATATAAATAACACAAAACTAAAATCAATTGATTATTGTTATGAGGCTTAAGTTCCTAATGAGTGTAAGTAGCATAAAGAAGCAATTACCCGCATGAGTGTAGCTCAGTTGGTTCCAGGGTGACAGATTGCTCCCAATAAGGCAGGTTCGAGCCCTGGCAGCCGCAGTGTGGGAGTTTCATTTCTCCTTTGTGAGGGATGACTCCTTGTGGGCACCAGACACTGTGCCTCCCACCTAGTGGGCCGCTGAGTACCATGATTTACCTTCCTCCACCAATCTCTGTCGGGTCGGAGGGGTGGGGGCCCTGTGGGCGAGGGATTTCGCCTTTTGCTCCCAAGCATAAAGAAGCAATGCTTACTTTTATTTTCTTTTAGGGAACTTTCACGCGCTTCGCGCGGGCATTATAGAAATAATTTAAATGAAGCAATGTTTTCTGTAAGATCAATTTTATAATGATTATATTCTCCAACCATAACATTATCACTTGGTTTATTTATATTATCAAGTTTGTTTCTAAATACAATAACAATAATTTACCAGTGAAATCCTATAATGAGGGGTCTGGAGAGGGTAGAGTGTATGCAGACCTTACCTCTATCTTGGTAAGTAGATCGACTATTTATGGGAGACCATCAGCTCAAGACAAAACATAATCACAAGCAAAACAAGTCAAAGCAAGAGAAACAGTCAGACCCAGACAATAAACTAAAGCAATATGAACATAATGATAACAAGATCGAATACGCCATGATAGCGCATCATGACACAAGGAAGCAGTAGCTAACACAGATAAATAAGATAAACAAAGTACATTAAAGAACACATAGCAACATATATCAAACTATAGGGGACTATAAAACAATATTGCGCCTATAAGTGTGATAGGTTAATCGGGCCTACAATAATAACAGTAAAACTATACTTTTGTAATCATAAGTAGGACTACGCTTGACTATTTACTACCCTTCTACTCTAATTTGTGTCCTCCACAACCCCTTATCTAAGGTAATGTCCTTAGTAATTTGCATCTGCTCTATATCTTATTTAATCACATCTCCCCAATACTTTTATGGCCTACCTCTACCCCTCCTAAACCAGTCCATAACCAACCTCTCACACCTCCGCACTGTGGCATCTATGTCTCTTCTCTGCACATGCCCGAACCATCTCAACCTCATTTCCTGCATATTATCCTGCACTGAGGCGACTCCCACTCTGTTTCAGATATCATAATTTCTAATCATATCTCTCCTTGTATGCCCACACATCCATCTCAACATCCTTATTTCCACAACTTTTATCTTTTGGATATGTGAAGTCTTGACTGACCAACACTCCGTCCCATATAACATAGTCGGTCTATCCACTACCCTATATAACTGATCGGTGTATTTTATATACACTTTTTGAGTCATTTTTAGTTAGTATTTTACTCATTTCATTTATGTTTAGTACAGTATTAGGGTCGTTTTCCTTTCTTTTGTGTTACAGCGGTCAAAAATGGAGAAATGACGAAAAGGAGATGAAATGAGCATAAAAGAGATGGAATTGCACACTAAAAGGGCCAAGAAATAAAGTCTAAGAAGTTCTGGAAATTAGAGAGGAGATCAGATGAAGTCCGGACGAAAAAAGGACGACAGCGGAATCGCGAAAAAGCGTCACCGGCGCGGCTGAGCAATGGCCGCGGCGTGATATCTTGAAAGTCCGAAAGTTGCTGATCTTCACGTACGGCTGATTCTGGCAGCGTAGCGACGCTGAATTTAAGAAATGCGGGCGGGTGACATGTTTTCAGAATCCTAAAGGGATAACTTTTCCTACCTAAAGGGATAACTTTTCCTACCTTAAAACCCTTACCTAAAAGGATTCTAATAACTTTTCCTTTCCTACAAATCCCTAACCCTTCACCAAAAGGATTCTTTGACTATAAATACTCTACATCATTAGAAGAATTATTCATTCTCCACTCCACCATTCACCATTCTACATCCATCCTTCCACCAATCCATCTTGTAAATATTCCACAACACAACCCTTGGATGCTTGGCTTGGAGACTCATACTTAGTAATTTTCTTTTCCTTTTCTTTACTTTATTTCAGTTTTTATGAAGAACATGGAATTAGTTCTTGTCATGTCAATGACTAGGAACTAATTCCTCTATAGGGCTTTCCATGTTAAATCTCTAGAAACTTTTGTTATGAGTTAATGCATGCTTATGGTTATTTTTCTTATTGTGAGATCTATCCAATATTTGAGTTGAATTCTTGGTAATTAATTGACAACTAATTATCACTATATGATTTCTAATCAGATTCTGAAAAAGGGGATTGTGAATATGCTGTAAGTTGGATAGACATTCTTGGATTGGGGATGAAAATACCTCAATTATTTATGTAGCGTTAATGAGAGGCTTAACAACCCTAATTTTGCGCATTGTGCATGACGGTTAACTATGTTTTTGTTCTTAATCCTCCTATAGAGTTATCCTTATCACCGAAAGGTAGGTAAGGTGCGATACTGGGGTTGAGTGTTTATATAACCCTAACGGGAGTATAAAACGATTTCGTAAACCTGCTTTCTCCAAAAGAAGAATACCATAAGTTATTGCATTAATAAGTAGCATAAGCGGATAGTGAGGATACATGAAAACCCTATTCTCATCATCACTGAAGTAAACCCTTTTAGTTAAATAGCTTTTATAATTCTTAGTTATAAACAACAAATCTAAATATCAATTTACCAAATAGATACCAAAAAATAGATAGTTGGTAATTGAACCCTAATCCTTGAGGACGATATTCGGTCTTATCAAGACTATACTACTTGTCACGATAACGTGCACTTGCGTTTAAAGTGTGTGCATCTTACCGCGCATCAAGTTTTTGGCGCCGTTGCCGGGGATTAGGCATAGTTCAATATCAAATTTATCTATTTTTAATTTCTAATTTGGTTTTTATTTTTGTTTCTTTAAATTATTTATTTTATTTTCTTTAAAAAAAAAAAAAAAAAAAGTGTGCCGTGATTCGTTGTTGGTTTTGATTCATCTCAGGGATTCTTAAGACATAGATTTCTACTGTCAATATGATCGAGCTCCAACCATAGAGGAAGAGGGAGAAATTACGAGAAGCTATACTCAGTCTCACGAGGTACCAAAATCAGTTCATAGACGAAACGAGAATAGCCATGAAGAAGTTGGAAACGCAAATAGCAGAGCTCACGATCATATTCAACAGCGAAACACAAGAAGAGCAATCTGCACCTGGGGTAGGCAATGAGGAAACACAATGTCAGGCAATTGACTTGAAGGATGCCGAATCAGGGGAGATAGAGAGTTCGCAGCAGCAGCAGCGCCGCGGCGCCGATGAGCATGGCATGGCGCCAAGATTCGAGACGAGGCGGCGCGGCGCGAACCAGTAAATCGAGGTTATTTTGAACAGCGAACAACAAATTGAGGAGCCTGAACCACACCAATCTGGTGAGATAGTTGGTGTAGAGAAGGAAAAGATTGCAGAGATCCAATTATTTACCTTCTTGGATTCTGTGGAAATTCTTTTTCTTGCACCTATTACAGAAGAAACACCACTAGCTATCACGACTGATTCCCAATTAGGAAGCCCATACCATCAAGGGTACCCCCTAGAGTTGAGAGATGTAGAGAAGTTCACGGATTCCTACATTATAGAAAGCATAAAAGACAAGCCTACTTGGGGATAATTGTATATGTAAGGCTCTTGTTTGAACAAATGGTCGTAGAGAAATTGAGACATACAACAATAACTCTGCGGATTGCAAGCGATTAGCGAAGGATCGATGGGCACTCGAAAAGGTTAATTGCGTCCGCTAAAAGGCGTTAAAGACAGCGCTTGGGAGGCAACCCAATATTTTTAATTATGTTATTTTAATTTACATCTTTATTTTATTTTATTTTGTCTTGAAACAGTCTCACGGTCTTGGGTTCTTGTTTTGTGTTGTTGGATGGCAGTGGGTGAAAGCTAAAGCAGGAAAAAGGAGCAAAACGCTGGAAAAAAGGAAAATCGATGCTGCACATGCGCTAGAACTGGCCGCGGCCAGAATCTCGTTACATAAGATTAGCAGGCTGCGCACGATCTCAAGCGCTACCGAACTTCGAGAGCCATATTTCCGCAAATTCGAATTTTTCCTCCTAGACCTCCATTATGACCATTGTGTTGTCGGTAAGTTGTCCATTTTTTTAGTATTGCACACATTGGGGACAATGTGTGATTTAAGTTTGGGGGTGTTTTATTTGTGTCTTGTTATGTTTCAGTTAAGTCTTTTTTATTTGTTTTGTGTTTATTTTTGAGTCACAATTTTTTTTTTCTTTTTGAGTTATAATTGCCTGTCAAAGATCATGTATGTTGTAGTTGCTAGAAACACCTAGTGAAGGAAGGTGGAATAATGTAATGGAATTAGAAGCAACTATCTAAACACTTAGGTTAGATATGCCAAAAACTCACAAAATCTGTCTATTTGGAGTTTCTTGCTTAAATTGTGCATGCTAAATAATGAAAACCTATGTGTTATGATTGCTTGTTATTTGAGGCGAAATAGTTAGGATATGCATGTTAGGGAGATGACTCAGGCATTTCTTTGATAGCCAATTCTTACCATTCTTTTCTATCCCGGACTTTAAAAATATCCCTAGTCATCCCCATTGAGCCTATAAATTGAAGCTTCTTCTTTGACACCCTATATTCCCACAAATTGTGCCATAAGTAAAAATATGAAACAGTGGAATACATTGTGTGTTAAAAAAAAAAAAAGACAAAAAGAGTGAATAAACCTGTTGCACCCCAATAAAAAAAAGAATAAGAAATAGGCAAAAGCCTAAGTTTGGGGGTGCTTGTCATTACTATACACTTCACTCTCCCAAAACAAAAGAGGGAAAAGATAGAATCAAAGTGAAGGAAAGAACAAAAAGAAAAGAGAAATACTGAAAAGCTAAAGAGCTTATGGTACACTAAATGAGCCTAAAATGCCTATTTTTACCTACCTATACCTAAACCAACATTACAACCCTTAAAGTCCTGAAGATCTCTTTTATGCATATCCAGGATTAGTGGAGAATAGCAAGTAAGCATGCCATAGGATTTCTTTGAATTTATATGCATGATTTAGTATATTGACTTCCATTAAGCATGATAAATATGAGTTTGCGAAATATCTAGCTTAATGTGTTTAGTGTGCTGAAATTTCATGCTATATGTTCCTGCATATTATTCTGCTAACCTTCATGTTTTTCTAGATAACACTAAATGCAGCAAAAGTAATCAATGTCAGTGAGTCTTTTATTTTTCGTTTCTTGAGTCTTTTATTTCTTTCTTTCTATCTTTGCTCGAGGGCGAGCAAAGGTTAAGTTTGGGGGTATTTGATCGGTGTATTTTATATACACTTTTTGAGTCATTTTTAGTTAGTATTTTACTCATTTCATTTATGTTTAGTACAATATTAGGGTCGTTTTCCTTTCTTTTGTGTCACAGCGGTAAAAAATGGAGAAATGACGAAAAGGAGATGAAATGAGCATAAAAGAGATGGAATTGCACACTAAAAGGGCCAAGAAATAAAGTCTAAGAAGTTCTGGAAATTAGAGAGGAGATCAGATGAAGTCCGGACGAAAAAGGACGGCAAACGGACCGCGAAAAACGCCATCATGGCCAGCGGCCAGCAGCGCGCCCAATATCTTGAAAGTCCGAAAGTTCTTGATCTTCAGGCGCGCCGATTCAGTGGCGCCGACGCGGGAATTTAAGAAGTCTGGGCCGAATTTGACATGTTTTCAGAATCCTAAAGGGATAACTTTTCCTACCTAAAGGGATAACTTTTCCTACCTTAAAACCCTTACCTAAAAGGATTCTAATAACTTTTCCTTTCCTACAAATCCCTAACCCTTCACCAAAAGGATTCTTTGGCTATAAATACTCTACATCATTAGAAGAATTATTCATTCTCCACTCCACCATTCACCATTCTACATCCATCCTTCCACCAATCCATCTTGTAAATATTCCACAACACAACCCTTGGATGCTTGGCTTGGAGACTCATACTTAGTAATTTTCTTTTCCTTTTCTTTACTTTATTTCAGTTTTTATGAAGAACATGGAATTAGTTCTTGTCATGTCAATGACAAGGAACTAATTCCTCTATAGGGCTTTCCATGTTAAATCTCTAGAAACTTTTGTTATGAGTTAATGCATGCTTATGGTTATTTTTCTTATTGTGAGATCTATCCAATATTTGAGTTGAATTCTTGGTAATTAATTGACAACTAATTATCACTATATGATTTCTAATCAGATTCCGAAAGGGGGGGATTGTGAATATGCTGTAAGTTGGATAGACATTCTTGGATTGGGGATGAAAATACCTCAATTATTTATGTAGCGTTAATGAGAGGCTTAACAACCCTAATTTTGCGCATTGTGCGTGACGGTTAACTATGTTTTTGTTCTTAATCCTCCTATAGAGTTATCCTTATCACCGAAAGGTAGGTAAGGTGCGATACTGGGGTTGAATGTTTATATAACCCTAACGGGAGTATAAAACGATTTCGTAAACCTGCTTTCTCCAAAAGAAGAATACCATAAGTTATTGCATTAATAAGTAGCATAAGCGGATAGTGAGGATACATGGAAGCCCTATTCTCATCATCACTGAAGTAAACCCTTTTAGTTAAATAGCTTTTATAATTCTTAGTTATAAACAACAAATCTAAATATCAATTTACCAAATAGATACCAAAAACTAGATAGTTGGTAATTGAACCCTAATCCTTGAGGACGATATTCGGTCTTATCAAGACTATACTACTTGTCACGATAACGTGCACTTGCGTTTAAAGTGTGTGCATCTTACCGCGCATCAATAACTTGTCTTTAAGTTTTGGTGGCACATTTTTGTCGTACAAGACTCCAGATGCCAGCCTCTATTTCATCCATCCTGCCCAATACGATGTGTGACATCGTCATTAATCTTTTCATTCCCTTGGATAATAGACTACATGTACTTGAAGATTTCTTTCTTAGGAATGATCTGAGTACCAAGTCTCACCTCTACGCTTGTCTCAAGGTTGCTCCCGTTGCTGAACTTGCACTCAAAATATTCTGTCTTGGTCCTATTCAACCTGAACCCTTTAGACTCCAGAGTCTATCTCCAAACCTCCAGCTTGACGTTCACTCCGATATGAGTCTCATCAATTAGGACTATATCGTCTGCGAATAAGATACACCATGTCACCTCCCATTGGATTTGTTGCGTCAGTTCGTCCATCACCAAGGCAAATATAAACGAGCTAAGAGATCTCTGGTGCAAACCCATCATCACTGGAAAGTGCTCCGAGTCTCCTCCTTCTGTCCGTACCCTAGTTTTAGCTCCATCATACATATCCTTGATCGCCCTAGTGTACACCACAGGTACACCTCTAACCTCCAAATATCTCCATAGAACCTCTCTAGGGATTTTGTCGTATGCCTTATTGAGGTCAATGAAAATCATATGTAGGTCTCTCTTCCTCTCCCTTTACTGTTCTACTAACCTCCTAATAAAATGAATGGCTTCAGTAGTCAAATGCCCCGGCATGTGTTATACCCCGTAGTTCTGACCCTACGTATGGAAACGTACGAAAGTATGTAAGACTTAAAATTTCCGGCGACAGTCGATTGTGGTCGTTCGGACGGTTTTAGTCAACTTTGAGGCGGGTTATGACCCGATTCGTTGAGAGTTCCTAAGTATTTTAAAGGCCTAGGACGTAGTTCGTTGAGTCTTGATTCCAACGCAACCAACCGTTCGTCGATAGGGCATCGGAGTAGAAAGTTATGAGAGTTACAAGTTCAAGGCAATCGGGCGTAAAATGCGTTCGAGCAAAGCGCGAGGCAGCGGCAGTATCAGGCGCGCCAAAGTACCGAGAGAGGTCGCAGAAGTTGCAGCCGCTGGCCAGACAGCGTGGCGCGCCAAAGTTCGAGAACTCGCGGATTTATTGTAGCCATGGCAAGTGGCCGCGCAGGCGGGAAATTTGGGCGGAAAACTTAGAAAGTCTGATTTTTGTCTTAAAGAGACCATGGGAGGTGACAAGTGTCCCCATCTGATTTTCTGTTGCAGATGCAATATATTGACCAAGACTTGGTCATTTTCTATCTTTCATCTTCTCTCTCTCTCAAATTGCTCCCCCTTCTCTCTAAAAACCCTTAGAAAAATCTGAAAGATAAGAGCAAGAAAAGGAAGCTTGTGGCTAGCTTGTTGGCATTGTTGTGGTGGTGTTCTTGGCAAGGAAGCTAGCAATATTTGGAATAAGTTTGGCTAAAACTTTAAGGTAACATTTCTTCCTTTAAACTTAGTTCTAGTGGCATGCTTAGAAAGCAAGATCTCGTGGTAGTAAAATAATGCACTTAGAGTCTTTGCATGCAAGTAAATGTGGTTTGGATATGAAGAATGGGTTAAGAAGAAATTATGAGCATGTTGTGGCCTAAGAACCACCTTAGAATTGTTAAGTGATTTGTTGTAAACTTATGAGGCAGAAATTTTGGGTGTGAAATCCCCTTTGAAGTGTTGGATTGATTGAGCCTAAAATGTGGTGTTTTGATGATAATTTCGGCCTTGAGAAAGGTGGCAAAGTGAGTAGAAACAAAGGAAATGCTGCCCGAATTTTCTTAGAATTTAGTGACTTTGAACTTGGATTGTTCTACATTAAGATTAGAGGTTAATAAACGTATCATGACTATTATAGGTTGAAATATTACTTGCGGTAGTTTGGACTTGGCAAGTGGATTGACCAAAGAGGTATGTGAAGTTTTCCTATCTCTTGAGCATGAATAGATGAAACTATGTAGTACGGTAGACGTACAAGATTTGGTGTTCTTACTTGTTTTGAGTATAAAATGACTTTTCGTTTTAAGAATGTATGAGTCCCTTGGTTAAGGGAAAAGTATGATTTTTACTAAAGTATAGAGTTAATATAACAACTTTATGGGAAGTTGGTCTAGTAGCTTCATAAAAGGTTAATGAGAAGGGATTTACACTAAGTAAGATAATTATGAAGAGGCAAATTGATTTAAAGGCATCAATTGCCCAAAAGCTTTTATGTATAAAGAAGAGTAACTTTTGAAAGAGTTGAAGTATGTAGTACTTGGGTTAAATTCCCGGTGTTCTTTTATTAAAGATATGGTTAAGTGCCTTAAGTAAACTAAAATGAGAGAGTATGTGAACAAGACTAAAAAGAAGTTATAAGTTTTCTTAACTTATTATTATTATGATATGATGACAGTTTGAGATAGGGTAAGAGTATGTCTGAGGGGCAAGCCCCAAGATCGTCATACCACCTCCTTCAGCAAAGAGTATGTCCGGCGGGCCAGCCCCAAGATCGCCATACCATCCGCTCAGCAAAGAGTATATCCGGCGGGCAGATCCAAGATCGTTATACCACCGCACCAAAGATAAGAGTATATCCGGCGGCAAGCCCCAAGATCGTTATACCATCCGCTCAGGTAAGAGTATATCGGCCCAAGATCGTTATACCATCCGCTTTGGTAAGAGTATATCCGGCGGAAAGTCCCCAAGATCGTTATACCAATTGCCCGTGGATTTGCTACCCATGATGCGAGGAATACCTCACGCGAGTCCTTATGGGCTTATGCGGTGAAATAGTCCCATGCCAGTACACTGACGAGGAGTACCTCACGCGGTCCACGGGACCCGTGCGGGTGAAATAGTCCCGGGAGTAGGATGGTTTCTTTTTGATACTACGGGCGAGGTACCTGTTTGATCATGAGCCTCCTATTTTATGCAGATATATATATGTATATATACTTGTCACTCTCATTGTTAGTAAGGCACAAGAAAAGGTATTTTATTGTCTTCCATGACCCCAAATTGCTTTTAGACTTATGATATCATATTACGATTTTCCCACTTTACATACTTGGTACATATCACAGATCGACCCTCCCGGCCGCTCATGCGCAGGCAGGTGGTAAGCGATTGAGGATCCTCGTTCTAGGATCACTATTCCTGTCGAAGCTCCATTCCTCGGAAGCTTATTTATCGGTATGGATATTCCTCACGCTATAGGTATTTTGTACATCCGTGGTATGGCGGGCCCCGTCCCGCCACGATTGTTATCTTTAAGTGTGTGGCCACCTATATGTTTTGGGCTATAAGAACCTTGTATTATAAATCGTGTTTAAGTATGTTTATGGAAGCGCACTTATCTACCGCCGCTTATGTTTTACCCTTTTTGAAGTTATGTGTTGTGTTATGTTCGCCGCTATTCTCTCGACATATACCGATGGTGGTACCCCAAGAGGTACTAGTCGCGCCCCGGTCGGGTCGTGACAAAAGTGGTATCGAGCCGGTTGTCCTCGGAAAGTGTCCACGCATCGTGTCTAGTAGTCTTGATTATCGGTGTGTCGTGCACCACATCTATAATCGTGAGGTCGCAGGATATTTAGGATTGGTTTCATTCTTTCACTCTAAGATCGTGCAATGAAAGTGAGTTATAGGTTGAATCTCCCGATGTTTTCCTTTATGTATCGATTATGCCTCCACGCAAGGCAACCGCGGCCCGCGGCAAGGCACCGAGGTGTCGCTAGTGGGACGCGAGAATCACGAGGCACAGGCCCAATCCTTACGAGATGATGTTTAGGGCGGCGAAGTTCCACGTCGTCGCCAAATTTCGCAGAGTTCGAGGCGCGACGCGCCATCGAGATCATGCACGAGCCTCCAGCTCCACGCCGTGGCCGAGTACGAGATTATGGGAATGATTCGGCATCGACCAAAGATAGCGGTGGCGTCGCGACAGAGCAGCGCCAACCCAGAGCCGATTCTGGATTCGGATTTCTGGTTGTCACCCACCCGAGTTCTATGGTTCGAGATTTGATGAGATCGCAGGAGTTTGTCCGGCGATTCTGGACCACGCAGTTCTTAGGGCATCGAGATCGAGTGCATTATCTTGGCTTCTACCGGTTCTGCGATATTGCGTTGGCTGGTTTGAGTCATGGGTATTGTCGAGGGTGATGATGCTCTTCCGGTGATTGGAGGAGTTCACAGAGGCGTTCCTAGACCACTTCTTGCCTCACGAGGTGAGGAGAGCCCGCGAGATAGGTTCTTGACCTTGAGACGGACGGGAGGACTATCGAGTACGGCACTGAGTTTGACTCCTTGGCCGGATACGCACACACCATTGTAGGCGATATGGCGAGCGGGGTTCATAGATACGTGATGGGGCTGACCGTCACATTCGCTTGCAGGAGTGGCACTTCAGCCGTGGATGGATATTGCCGAGATGCGAGCATCTGCAGGATCGAGGCGAGAGAGCAGATCGGCTAGATTGGGCGGCCAAGAGGCCGTGACATCGGGTTCTCGAGCGAGGCGAGGCGGCCTCAAGCAGACTAGGTCCACCTTCCGGCCCGGCTCGAGTGCTCCTTCACGATTTCGCGGGAGGTCCGATCGCCAGGTTATTCGAGGCGAGTCGGGGCTCCAGACGTCGAGTTTTCGCGAGGCGAGACCGGCGCAATCGAGACCACCTACCTCCGGTGCGTTCGACGCGGTAGGTCTCATCCGGCGAGTGCCGTATGGGTTCGAGATCATGTTACTCTTGTGGCAGGCCATCGAAGCGATTGTCCGTCGCCCAGGCGGCGGGAGCATTACGGGCGACGGTGCATTGGATCTTCATCTTCGATGGTTAGACGCCGAGGGCGTGGTACTTATGGGCCAGCGAGCGCGGCAGAGGTCGTGGTAGGGTTCGATTCTAGCGGTCCTCGTAACCGCATCTATGCTATGTCGGTCCAATGACAGACCGGGAGGCGTCGCGGATGTCGTCCACAGTACATTATTGGTTTCTTCTTTGTGATGTATATGCTTTGATAGATCCAGTTCTACCTTGTCCTACATATCTCCTCATATTGCGGTAGAATAGGGATAGAGCCCGAGTCCATAAGACCTTTTGAGGTGGCTACGCGAGTGATTGATGGGTAGTGGCGAGTGTATAAGGCTTGCCTGCGACTATAGATAGCCGCCGACTTCAGCCGACTTGATAGAGTTGGATATGACAGACTTTGATGTGATTATGGGTATGGATTGGCTAGCATCTTGCTATGCCAACGTGGTGTGAGAGAGATTAGTTCGGTTCCAGCTTCACGAGCCTGCTATCGAGTGGAAGGGAATCTTGACGCCGAGGTAAGTTTATTTCTTACCTCAGGCTAGGAAGATGGTGCGGAAAGGGTATATCTACCATATGGTTCGGTATTCGACATCGAGGTCGAGGTACCGCACTTGATCGCCGGTCGTTAGAGTTTCAGCACGTATTCGGATGAGCTTCCGCATCCTCCCGAAAGGAGATTGAGTTTGCATTGATTTGGCGCGGATACTCGCCGATATCTATTCCGCCATACAGATGGCACCCGCCGAAATGAAGGAATTGAAGGACCGGTGAAAGATTTCTTTGGAGAAAGGCTTTATTAGGCAAGTGTTTCTCCTCGGGAGCACCGGTGTTATTTGTAAAGAAGAAGGATGGGACGCTGCGTATGTGTATTGATTACGGTGCAACAACAAGGTAACTATCAAGAATAGATATCCTCCCGTGATTGACGATTTGTTTGACCATTGCAGGTGCAAAGTGTTTTTCAAGATAGACCTACGGTGCAGTTATCATCAGTACGAGTTAGAGGTAGATATCCCAAAGATCGCATTCAGACCCTGTATGGGCACTATGAGTTCAGTGATGTCTTTCGGGTTGACCAACGCCCGTATTCATGGATTTGATGAATAGGGTGTTCAGCCATTCTTGGATATGTTCGTTATAGTGTTTATTGATGATATCTTGGTGTATTCGCGCATGAGCGGGAGCATCTGATCATTTGAGGCGGTATTGGGAGTCCTCCGAGACCGGCGATTGTATGCCAAGTTCTCGAAGTTCGCGAGTCTGGCGTCGGTGGCTTTCTTAGGGCATGTTATCGGGCCGATGGTATTCGGGTTGATACAAAGAAAGATCGGCGATCAAGACTTGGCCTAGACCCACTACACCGGCAGTGCAGGCTTTTGGGCCTTGCAGTTATTATCGGAGGTTTGTGGAGACGCTTGCTTTATTTCAAAGACCTTTGACTAAACCGACTCGGAAAGCGGCTATGTTCGGTGGACGGATACTTGGGAGGAAAGTATTCAGATGCTAAAGGAGAAGTTGACAACCGCCCCAGTTCTTACTCTTCCAGAGGGCTTAGATGGATATGTGGTTTATTGTGACGCGTCAGGTGTCGGGCTTGGTGCGTGACGCAAAGACGGCAAGGTTATAGCTTATCGATCCCGGCTTAGGAAACATGAGAAGAACTATCCCACACATGACTTGAGCCGGGCGATGATTCATGCCTTAAAGATCCGGAGACATTATTTATATGGAGTTCATGTGGACATTTACGCACCACAAGAGTCTCCAGTATATCTTCAGCCAGAGGGAGCTGAACTTGCGACAGAGACGGTGGTTGGAACTACTTAAGGATTACGATGTTGATATTCTATACCACCCAGGGAAGGCCAATGTGGTGGCAGATGCCCTTAGTCGCGGTCGATGGGTAGTCCGTGCGATGTTCACCCGCAGAAGAGGATATGGTCCGAGAGTTACATCGATTAGCAAGCCTCGGGTTCGTTTGGTTGGTTACGATAGTGGGAATTCGGGTTCGAGAGGTTGCCGAGTCTTCTATCATCGAGGAGGTAAGAGGCGGCGATGAGGATCCGATTTTGGTACGCATCGAGACGCAGCTCTCCGGAAGGAGAAGAGTCTATTTGAGGTAGCGCGATGGGGTGCTAAGATTCGAGGGCGGTTGTGTTCGATGCGAGACTTCGTCACAGATTCTCGTGAGGCACACGTGCTCGTTATTCTATTCATCCGGGTCGACTAAGATGTACCATGACCTCGATCGTGTATTGGTGGGATGGCCTAAAGAGGACGTTGCGGAGTTCGTGGCACGCGATGCGAATTGTCGTGAGTTAAGATTGAGCACGAAGCCGTGGTCATTGCGAGCCATTGATATTCGACTTGGAAGTGGGAGGTGATAAATATGGATTTTATTATAGGCTACCTACCACTCGGAGGAAGCATGATTCCATTTGGGTGATTGTCGACGGTGACGAAATCACCATTTTCTTCCGATAACGACGTTTTGGAGGACTATGCCAGATTATATATGGGAGATTGTGAGATCGCACGGGGTCGGTGTCGATTATATCGAGATAGGAGCCCGGTTCGGCTAACTCGGAGGTCCTTTCAGAAGGGGTTAGGGACACAGTTGAGTCTCAGTACGGCGTTTCACACACAGACGGACGGACAGGCCGAGCGACTATCCGAACACTCGAGGATATGCCGCGGGCTTGTGTTATTGATTTCAGGGGTAGCTGGGAGGATCATTTACCTCTCGTGGAGTTTGCTTATAACAATAGCTATCATTCCAGTATTCAGATGGCGCCTTATGAGGCCTTATACGGGAGGAAGTGCAGGTCACCGATAAATGGTTCGAGTGGGAGAAGTTGATTAGTCGGGCGGACTTAGTCCACAGACGATGGATAAGGTGAAGCTTATCCAGGAGCGGTTGTTGGCAGCTCAGAGTCGGCAGAAGTCGTATGCAGATCATCGGCGTCGACACTTGGAATTTGAGATAGATGATTGGGTTTTCCTAAAGGTATCGCCCATGAAGGGCGTGATGAGATTTGGAAAGAAAGGGAAGCTTAGCCCAAGGTACATTGGGCCGTATCAGATTGTCCGTAGGGTAGGCAAGGTTGCCTATGAGTTAGATCTTCCGTCCGATTTGGGCGCGGTGCATCCGATTTTCATGTGTCCATGTTGCGGAAATGTATTGGAGATCCATCTAGAGTGCACGGTTCGGGATGTCCAAAAACAGAGGAGTTATCGTATGAAGAGAGTCCCATGGCGATACTCGATCGTCGAGTTAGACGACTTCGGACGAAAGACGTGGCTTCCGTCAAGGTCCTATGGCGGAACGAAAACAGAGAGGAAATGACGTGGGAAGCAGAGGATGACATGATGAAGAAGTATCCTCACTTATTCCCTATACCTCCAGGTAACCTACTTTCCTGCTTGTTAGTTTTGATTTAGCATTTACGCTTCTGTATGTTGTGGCTCGTGGAGCTTCTTTATTACGAATGAATAGTTAAGAGGGTCTATGTCGATGTCGTGATTTGAGTAAGCCTAGAAGGAACATTCGGGACGAATGTTTCTAAGGGGGGGAGAATGTTATACCCCGTAGTTCTGACCCTACGTATGGAAACGTACGAAAGTATGTAAGACTTAAAATTTCCGAAGGACAGGTTGACGGGTCGTTCCGGACGGTTTTTAGTCAACTTTGAGGCGGGTTATGACCCGATTCGTTGAGAGTTCCTAAGTATTTTAAAGGCCTAGGACGTAGTTCGTTGAGTCTTGATTCCAACGCAACCAACCGTTCGTCGATAGGGCATCGGAGTAGAAAGTTATGAGAGTTACAAGTTCAGCGCGCAGTCGGGCAGAAATGCGTTCCAGGCAAAGCGTGGCGGCGCCAGATGCGCAGCGCGCCTAAAGTACCGAGAGAGGTCGCAGGTTGCAGGCCGCGCGCCAGACAGCAGGGCCGCGGCGCCGAAAGTTCGTAGAACTGCGGAGTTTGGCCGCTGGCGCCGCTGGCCGCGGCGCCGAGGCGGGAAATTTGGGCGGAAAAACTTAGAAAGTCTGATTTTTGTCTTAAAAGAGACCATGGGAGGGTGACAAGTGTCCCCCCCCATCTGATTTTCTGTTGCATGCAATATATTGACCAAGACTTGGTCATTTTCTATCTTTCATCTTCTCTCTCTCTCAAATTGCTCCCTTCTCTCTAAAAACCCTTAGAAAAATCAAAAGATAAGAGCAACAACAGGAAGCTTGTGGCTAGCTTGTTGGCATTGTTGTGGTGGTGTTCTTGGCAAGGAAGCTAGCAATATTTGGAATAAGTTTGGCTAAAACTTTAAGGTAACATTTCTTCCTTTAAACTTAGTTCTAGTGGCATGCTTAGAAAGCAAGATCTCGTGGTAGTAAAATAATGCACTTAGAGTCTTTGCATGCAAGTAAATGTGGTTTGGATATGAAGAATGGGTTAAGAAGAAATTATGAGCATGTTGTGGCCTAAGAACCACCTTAGAATTGTTAAGTGATTTGTTGTAAACTTACGAGGCGTAAATTTTGGGTGAAATCCCTTTGAAGTGTTGGATTGATTGAGCCTAAAATGTGGTGTTTTGATGATAATTTCGGCCTTGAGAAAGGTGGCAAAGTGAGTAGAAACAAAGGAAATGCTGCCCGAATTTTCTTAGAATTTAGTGACTTTGAACTTGGATTGTTCTACATTAAGATTAGAGGTTAATAAACGTATCATGACTATTATAGGTTGAAATATTACTTGCGGTAGTTTGGACTTGGCAAGTGGATTGACCAAAGAGGTATGTGAAGTTTTCCTATCTCTTGAGCATGAATAGATGAAACTATGTAGTACGGTAGACGTACAAGATTTGGTGTTCTTACTTGTTTTGAGTATAAAATGACTTTTCGTTTTAAGAATGTATGAGTCCCTTGGTTAAGGGAAAAGTATGATTTTTACTAAAGTATAGAGTTAATATAACAACTTTATGGGAAGTTGGTCTAGTAGCTTCATAAAAGGTTAATGAGAAGGGATTTACACTAAGTAAGATAATTATGAAGAGGCAAATTGATTTAAAGGCATCAATTGCCCAAAAGCTTTTATGTATAAAGAAGAGTAACTTTTGAAAGAGTTGAAGTATGTAGTACTTGGGTTAAATTCCCGGTGTTCTTTTATTAAAGATATGGTTAAGTGCCTTAAGTAAACTAAAATGAGAGAGTATGTGAACAAGACTAAAAAGAAGTTATAAGTTTTCTTAACTTATTATTATTATGATATGATGTGATTTGAGATAGGGTAGAGTATATGCGAGGCAAGCCCAGATCGTCATACCACCTCCTTGATGTAAGAGTATATGCGAGGCGGCCCAAGATCGTCATACCATCCGCTGGTGTAGAGTATATCGAGGCAGATCCAAGATCGTTATACCACCGCACCAAGTATAAGAGTATATCTGAGGGGCAAGCCCCAAGATCGTTATACCATCTGCTCCAGTGTAAGAGTATATCTGAGGTACAGCCCCAAGATCGTTATACCATCTGTTTCAGGGTAAGAGTATATCTGAGGGGAAAGTCCCCAAGATCGTTATACCACCTGTTCCGTGGATTTGCTACCCATGATGCGAGGAATACCTCATGCGAGTCCTTATGGGCTTATGCGGGTGAAATAGTCCCATGCCGGCAGTACGCGATGCAGAGTACCTCGTGCGGGTCCACGGGACCCGTGCGGGTGAAATAGTCCCGAGTAGGATGGTTTCTTTTTGATACTACGGGCGAGGTACCCTGTTTTGATCATGAGCCTCCTATTTTATGCAGTATTATATATATGTATATATACTTGTCACTCTCATTGTTAGTAAGGCACAGTAAAAGGTATTTTATTGTCTTCCATGACCCCAGCTTGCTTTTAGACTTATGATATCATATTACAGTATTTTCCCAGCTTTACATACTTGGTACATATTGTGTACTGACCCCCTCCCAGGGCTGCGTTCATCTGCAGTAAGTAAGCGATTGAGGATCCTCGTTCTTAGGATCACTATTCGGTGTCGAAGCTCCATTCCTCGGAAGCTTATTTATCGGTATGGATATTCCACGACGCTATAGGTATTTTGTACATCCAGGGTATGGCGGGGCCACTGTCCCGCCACGATTGTTATCTTTAAGTCTGTGGCCACCTATATGTTTTGGGCTATAAGAACCGGTTGTATTATAAATCGTGTTTAAGTATGTTTATGGGCGGCACTTATCGGTGGCGATTATGTTTACCCTTTTTGAAGTTATGTGTTGTGTTATGTTCCGCTATTCTCTCGACATATACGGACAGGTACCGATGAGGTACTAGTCGCGGCCCCGGGGTCGGGTCGTGACAGCATGAATCCAAAATGATTCTCGGAAACAGGCATACCTCTCATCACCATCATCTCCACGACCTTTTTCCAAACTTTCATAGTGTGACTTACCAACTTGATACCCCTATAGTTGTTGCAACTCTATTTATCACCTTTGTTTTTTATACAAGGGGATAATTTATACTCCACATTCATTCTTCGGGAATTCTTGCCATCTTAAAAATGACGTTAATCAACTCAGTCAGCCACTCCAAACCTGCCCTACCTGCACTCTTTCAAATTCAAATGGGATCTCATCAGGCCCGATCGCTCGTCCTCTGCGCATCCTGCACACAACATCCTTAACCTCCTCAACCTTAATGTTTCTACAATATCCAAAATCCCGGTACCTACCAGAATGCTTCAGATCTCCCATCACAATGTCTCCATCTCCTTTTTTGTTCAAGAGTTTATAAAAGTAACACTACCACCTACACATAATATGCGCGTCCTCCACCATTACTTTACCGTACTCGTCCGTGATACACCTCGTGATCTAAGTCATGGGCCATCCTCTTCCTTTCATTGCCTAGTCTGTACAACTTCATATCTCCACCTGTCTCTTTAAATTCCACATATAGGCATTCAAAAGCCGCAGTTTTCACTGCCGGAACTGCAAGCTTTGCCTCCTTCCTCACCATCTTTTACAGTTCCCTATTTGTCCAATTCACCTCATCCTTTCTTTCTACCGATTTCACATACGCCGCTTTCTTCACTTCCACCTTCGCTTGAACTTTACCATTGGACCACCAGTCCCCTCGATACCCACCATGGTTACCCTGCGAGGCCCTTATCACTTCTCTAGCTACCTCCCGAATGCAACTGTTACACCCCGTAATTTCGATACAAGTATCTGAGAAAGGAAACGTGGGAAAACGTATATAAGACTTGAACGTTGGAAGAACGTATACTAACTTTTTTTTGAAATATGTCGGAAATTGGAAAGTCTTTGTAAAAGAAAAAAGTTTGTTATTTGAAATTTGGTTCCCAAATTCGGTATTTGAGAGTTTTAGAATTAATCAGATTTTTAGGAATTTTATCATAATTTTCGGAAATTGGTCACGTGGGGCCCATCCGGAAAATTTTACAATTTCGTGGGGGCCACAAGGAAATTTCGAAATTTTGGTTTTGATGGAGACTTGGAATCTGATTTTTGGAGATAAAATGACATGTGAAACCTACCCACACTTGTGATTTTTATGCTAATGATGAATGTACACTCCACATGGTAGCTATATTATATTGGGAATCAGATTTTAGCACCATGTTATATGTTCACAAGAGAGATGAAAGTGTTCCAACACTTCGAGAAATTTTGAGAGAACTTTGGTGCCAAGGAGAGGAGCTCTCGGATTTGGCATAAATTCGGACAGATTTTTAGTAAACTTTGAAGGGGCATATCTCCTAGCATATTAAGAATTTTTAGGTGTTTCAAAAGCCTAAAATGAAGTTCGTAGAATCTAGTTTCCAACTCAACAAACCTATCATCGATACGATACCGGAGTAGAGAGTTATGGACGTTACAAATTCAGCTGACGAAACAGTGGCTAAAAATCGAGACTGTTTTGGGGATTAAATTAAGATATGAAAATTCTTCTTTCTATGCTATAATTGAAGTTTCATGTTGTCGTATTCGATTGTCGTGTTGTTATTTTGTTACTAATTGCATGTTACGATTGAAAGAAATCCTGAGATTTAAGTTGTGATTTATTAAAGGAAAGTGTTGAAATATAAGAGAAGAAATTTGATATTAAGAAATTAAGAGAAGAATTGGAATTCTTATTGTTGTTGGCCTAAATTCCATGGAAATTATTGAACATGTTATGTTATAATCTTAAGGGACTGTTTTGGTAGAATTATGACGATGAAAATATAAGTTATGAACATGCATAAATGTTATGGTAATTACCACTACATGTCTAAAAGGAAGTAAGGTATAGAAAGGTGATTTTGCATCCTTGGACTCTCGGATTTGCTAGAAGATTGGATTATTTGAGGGAACATGATAAATAGGTGTATTAATCACCTTGGTTGCTACTTGAAATACATTCCATAAGTGTAAAGAGAAAGGATGGATAATTGGGGTATATATGTCAAGTAGATGGAGCTGTTTTAATATACGCTGGAGTTATGACTTGTTGTTGGTCTGATTGACTTGTTGGTTAATTGTGGAAGTGCATATAAACAGAGGAAATGCTGCCCAATTTTTTTTATAAAAATATGAAGTTGTCATTCGATATAAAGTACGCTAGTAATTCTAAGAATTGACGAACGTGTTATCATTATTATAGGTTGAATTACTAAACGAGACATATCCTAAATAGTGAGTTGGCTAGTTCGACCAAGAGGTATGTGAGACTATCCTTTCCTTCTTTGGCATGATGTTGTGAAAATCTTTCTTCTTTCTTCTGGCATGATTTTAATGAAAGTACGACGGACGTACGTGATTCCTTCAATGTCTAGTTTTAATAAAATGATATATGATATGATAAGTGCTTTGACTTTCCAAAAGATGTTTTAAAATGATTCATGAGATCGTGCCTTGATTTTCTAAAGGGTAGTTTATTTTACTTATTCCATTGAGTCTTATATGATGATTTAAAAAGACATATGATTATTCCATTCAGTCTTATATGATGATTTAAAAATTGACAGATAAAACTTTAACAACAATAAATATATTGTTACTAAAAAAACGTAAATGACAACAAAAAATTAATATATTATTGTTAAAAAATATAAATGACAAAAAAAACTTGTTATTGCGAAAATTTATTATATCGGAGGTTACTGTAACAACATGCAATAATTTTTGTGATTGCGAAAAGTACTTTTGTCAACAACATTCAGTATATGATTGTTGACAAATATCTTTCTTCGTGTAGTGATCACAAGTTATTCAACAACGATTTATCTCTTAGTTAGAACTTATAGATTAATTGAATTTGTACATGGCATGCCGCCTAACCCTACTTGAATTTCTAAAATGTGTTTCTCCCACATTTTAAATTATTATAATTGCTCTATATAAATAGTGGTACTAATGGAAATACAATTAACAAACTCAGCAGAAAACACAGCATTATACCAACATATAGCAACAATGACTTCTTTTGCTGGAAATGTAAACCATGAAGATGTGATTTTTCGCCCAGAGGCTAATTTTTCTCCTAGTCTTTGGGGAAATATCTTTAGCTATTCTACTACGGATAATAAGGTAAATATGTATACGGTTAAACCTTTTTATAACGATGTTATTTGTCCAGATATTCTTTGGCCGCTACAACGAGATGTTATGGAAAACATATAATATATCATATGAAAGCAATTCCAAATAAAACTTGACCGTCATAGTAAATGTTGATATAAAGGATGGTTGGTACATAGGTTTATATATGCTTATTTATTTAATTTTTATCACCCTTTTCAATTCTTTATATTTACAGGTTTCAGAGAAAAATGTAGAGGAAATTGAGGTTTTGAAAGAAGAAGTCAAGCACATGATAACAAGTACTACTAGCAATGACGCCATAGAGAAAATACATTTGATTGACACTCTTGAACGCCTTGGTATCTCGTATCACTTTGAGGTGGAGATTGAAGATCACATAAGCAAGATGTTTGATCAAAATGTTATCCGCGAACAGGATGATCTATACAAGGTTGCTCTATATTTTCGATTGTTCAGGCAACATGGCTATCCGATCTCATCTGGTATGTTTATATACACATATTACAAGTTTGTTTTCGACTGTCAATATAAGACTTTGTTCACATATCCAACGATATATAGCTGACGGAATGAAATGTTTTGTGAATTAGATCATTTCAACCAATTCATGGACAACAATGGGAAATTCAAGGAAACACTACTTAAAGATGCAAAGGGTCTGCTAAGTCTGTATGAAGCAGCACATGTTAGGAAACATGGAGATGACATATTAGAAGATGCCCTTATTTTTGCAACATCTCATCTTGAGAAGATAACACCTAATACCTTAGATTCTACTCTTGAGAAACAAGTGACACATGCTCTAATGCAATCTCTTCATAGAGGCATATCAAGGGCTGAAGCACATTTTAACATTTCAATATATGAAGAATGTGAATCAAGAAATGAAAAACTATTGAGGTTTGCCAAACTAGATTACAATTTGTTGCAAATGATACACAAGGAAGAGCTTAGTGAACTCACACAGTAAGTTATTTTTGAGTGTGTTCTTTATAATGAGTATATATATATATATATATATATATATGGGCTGGTGCACTAAGCTTCCGCTATACGTGGGGTCGCAGTCTTACCCTGCATTTCTGCAAGAAGCTATTTCCACAGCTCGAACCTTGACCTCCTAGTCACATGGCAACAACTTTACCAGTTACGCCAAGGGTGTCCTTCAATGATCATTATATATATTGTGGAGTATTATTAAGCTAACTTAACATTACTCTTATTTATTCTGAAGGTGGTGGAAAGATTTGGATTTTGCATCTAAACTTTCTTATGTTAGAGATAGAATGGTGGAATGCTTTTTTTGGACAGTGGGCGTGTACTTTGAACCTCAATACTCTCAGGCTCGAATTATGCTTGCAAAATGCATAGCTATGATTTCAGTAATTGATGACACATACGACTCTTATGGAACCCTTGATGAACTAGTTGTATTCACGGAAGCGGTGGACCGGTATAAATTTTGTCAGATAATTTATCTATATTCCTTCGTTCCAATTTAAGTATTTTAGTTTCACTACATATAAAATTTGTAAAAAACTATCGTACTATTAAATATTTATGTTGTGATTGATATGTGGAGTGGATACATCAATTAACATTTTTCTATTGTTATAGGTGGGATGTAAGTGAAATTGATCGACTCCCAAATTATATGAAACCAATATATACAATTCTTCTTGATCTATTCGAGGAGTATGAAATCGAAGTAAAAAAACAAGATAGATGCAATGGAGTTTATTATGTCAAAGAAGCAGTATGACACTTACAAACACTAAATTCCTTTGATTTTATGATTTTTGAACTATTTTATGGAAGATTCGAAAGGTTAATAAGTATATTGTTTTTTCAATAGATGAAAGAAATCGTGAGGAGTTACTATATTGAAGCAGAATGGTTCATGAAAGGAACAATTCCATCATTTAAAGAGTACCTAAGCAATGCACTGATTACTGCAAATTATTACCTACTTGCACCAGCATCATTATTGGGCATGAGGTCAGCATCAAAGGAAACATTTGATTGGATGATGAATAAACCTCAAATTCTTGTGGCTTCTGCATTAATTGCTCGAGTCATTGATGACATAGCTACTTATAAGGTATTGATATACAAATTTATACACATATTTTTACCAACGCTAATTATTGTTTATGGATACTGTGTTTACTTGTAGCTACTGCTTCTTCCTTGCCAGTAGTCGCAGTATTCTCCGATATTATTTACTGTCTCTTGTTCTTCACTCCACTACTAAAAAATATGTATTTTTCTACTGAAAAATTTTCAGTGACTATTTTCAACTGAATGTTGGTGGAAAAAACCTAAATAGTAGTGTTTTAACACGGAAAAATGAGGAAGTTTCTCAACGTTTCAAAGTGAACTTGTTTCCCACTATGTGTTTTCTTAGTGAGCTGGTTCGATAGAATTGAAGTGAGAAATTTATGTTTTATATATAGCATAAATTTTCTATTGAAAGTCGGTGGAAAAACTATCTATTTCTAGTAGTGTTTTTCCTATTTGACCTGCTTTGTTATTGCTTTATTCTGAGTTGAGGGTCTATCCGAAACAACTTATTTACTTCCTAAGGTAAGGGTAAGGTACGCATACACTTTAGCCTCTGCAGATTCCACTTATAAGATTTGTTGTTGATAAATATTGTTTATAACATTTTCATAAATCACATTTTTTCTTATAGATTGAGAAAGAAAAAGGACAACTTGTCACGGGAATTGAATGCTATATGCAAGAGAACAACCTATCTGTGGAAGAAGCAAGTGCAGAACTTTCTGAAATAGCTGAAAATGCATGGAAAGACTTGAATAAAGAGTGCATTAAGCCTACTTCTATGCCAACTGAAATATTAATGCGTGTTGTAAACCTCACACGTGTGATTGATGTTGTTTACAAGAATAATCAAGATGGATATAGTAATCCAAAGAATAATAATGTGAAATCTGTGATTGAAGCCTTGCTTGTTAATCCCATCAATATGTAGGAAACTTTGTATGTTTACAAGTCGACATGAAAGATGATCTATGAAATAAGTCGATGTGAATCATTACTGTACTTTGTTCAAAAATTTCACTAATAAGTGATTTGTATTGCACAATATGTTGAAAATATTTATTTAAACGTGAAATAAACGACTCGAACAATTGGAGCTCCGCACTTGGGAAACCTTGTTTCCACACATGTGCCAATAATCAAAATTTTCTTAATGGAAGAGATATTGATACATATACGAATTGTTTGAGACGTAAGATAATAGACAGTTATTGGCTAAATGACGTTGGTTTCACGTTGGTAAATGAAGGAAGAAGTGTACAATGTGTTTAAAGATGAAACGAGTCATGACTCGCCGCGGCCCGCGGCGTCAAACTGCAGGGCCACGGCGCCAACTCTCGCTTTTGGCGTCGCGGCGCCTCCTGCAGGCCACGCGCCAACTGCGAAGTTTGGGCGTCGCGGCGCCTCGCGAGGCCACGACGCCAACTCTCAAATTGGGCGCCTCGCAGGCTACGCGCCAACTCTCTCAAGTTTGGCGCCGGCGCAGTGCTGCGCGCCGTGAGTCCAGAAGCTGCGACGGGAGACGAAAAGACATGACTCTTGGGCTGGTTTTGAGGCATTAAACCTCCATAACATCCCAAATAAATTCAGCCATTATTTGGTTGAATTAACACTCCATAATCAAGGAATTACATGGTCATTCAAGGCCATTACATGGGCAATTGGAAAGTCATCTTCACAACACTATAAAATGAGGCCTTAGGCTCATTTGCAAAACACTTGAAATCTGAAATACTTCTTCCTCTCTTGCAATCACAAAACACTCAAAGATCTTTCTTCCAAAACAAACACTTGAGTTCCCTTTGCTCATTTGTTTGATTGCTGTTTTATCTTTGGAGATAAGTTGTCATTACAACCGTTGAAAGAATATACGGGGCAATATTATCTTAAGGATAGATCAATAATTTGGTCGACTCAACAAACCCTTCTATTTGATCATTTGCAAGTTTTATTACAATTAGTTGTTGTTGTTAATTTCCCGTTCTACACATTACCACCCACACAATATTTTTATCAATGTACTAAATTTCAATTATTTTATTTGTGTGACTAAATTGCTTGTGCGTTCTAAATATCACTCAATTGGATGTATTTGTCGAGAAATTTATTTTTTCGACCACTCCTCTCTTTTTTGTTGACATTTTCACACATTATTACTACTACTAATATATAAGGGCATGTTTGGTACGCTGTATTACGTTGGACTGCACTAAACAAAAAAATAATACAACATTTGGTTGGCGTTATCAGCCGGACTGGACTGTACTATTTCTAAAAATAGTACACTTCAACTTCTATTTTTGAGACCCATTTCTGAATTGTACTAAAAATAAAAATACAAAATACAAAAAAAATACAGTCCATTATATTAGGGATGTCAATGGGGCGGGGGAAGGGTACCTCGTACCCGTACCCGCCACCTAAAATCCACCCCATCCCCGCCCCACCACCCATCACGGGTAGAAAATCCTTCACCTGCCCCCGCCCCACTTACCCCTGGTGGGTACCCACCTATACAGACCCCAAAATGCATGCTGCTAATAATCTATGTACTGCTGCTGCAGTTACTTCTCAATGTAGCAGAAAAGAAAAGTATGGCTCCTGCAGCAAAATAACTCAGCCCACAGGCAACAACAACATAGAACCAGCAACTTTCATAAAAAAAAACATAGCAACATGCTAATAATCTATGTACTGCTGTTGCAGTTACTTCTCAATATAGCAGAAGAAGAGAAACGTATGGCTCCTGCAGCAAAATAACTCAGCCCACAGGCAACAACAACATAGAACCAACAACTTTCATAAAACAAAACATAGCAACAGGCTAATAATCTATGTAATCGTTGTCAGCGATTTTCAATGTAGCAGAAGAGAGTAGTATGGCTCCTGCAGCAAAATAACTCAACCCACAGGCAACAACAACATAAAACCAACAACTTTCATAAAAAAAACATAGCAACAACAGCTTTCATAAAAAAAAATAGCAACAACAGCTTAAGCTTTCATAAAAAAAAAACAACATGATTATCAAAACAACAGAAAAACAACAGTACTACTCTCTGTAATACATTCTTCTACAATTCTAGCAACATAACAACAACAGCACCCATAATTCATCATGCAGCTTGTCCCTCATATTCGGTAATACATTCTTCCTGCTCCATTTCGTCAATAATTTGCAAATACTCAACTTCTTTTAGCCCATCATCACCTAATAATTAAAATTAAGAGATAATACAACTTTAAAATAATGAATTATATAAAGAAACAAGTTGAATTGAATTTACAATAAAACTTCTACAATTCTACTTACCTTTAATATTAGTCCCAAATCCAGTTTTGAGCACACATTAAAGCCTCGATGGTTGACGGAAGAAGGCGACTACGATGAGTAGTCAACACACGACCACCACCGTATAAAAACCGATTCGTATAACACTAGAAACGGGAATACTTAGGATGTCCCTTGCTATCCTTTGAAGAATGGGGAATGTCGATCCATTGGTTTTCCACCAAACAAGGATATCAAAGTCATCGTCAAGAGGTACATTAGGAGTCTCAAATTACTTCTCCAACTCCGATTTTTCTTGAACTTGATTCTCCCCCACCTCCAAATATTTAGCAAAGCCACCCATCCTTCCTTTTCCACTAACTTTACCAGATGGTGGTAGCTTGGAATTAAAAGTTGGTTCATTTCTTTTATCCTTTTCATATTCACTCGTCAATTCCTTCAACACATATTTCACCTTCTCCACCTCCAAATCAACTTCATAATCATCGTAAAGTTGCTTGTAGTAATAGCGAACAAATGATATCTTATATCGAGGATCTAATACAGTTATCCAAAGTGATGGAAGAGATAGAACAATCAAGATTCCAATCGTAAATATACCGACACAAAGCTTCATCTAAGACTTCCTTTGTATGAGGTGCCTCCACATATAAAAATCTAGAATAAAAATGACATATAAGGACATATCGGGCACAAAACAACATATTTCAGCACAAAAAAACAAGAAATAGAACATTATAGAAAAGAAAAAAAACATTTCAAACAGAAAACATGCGCATTTGAAACATGTATATACCTCAGAATACGACTTTGTAGCTTCCATGTATTACTAATGAAGTGAGCAGTGACTTCCATGTAGCCTTTCCGCTGATTACTTGAAGTCCACATATCCGTTGTTAAAGCAGTCTTACTTTTGGCCTTGTCCAATAACTGAATCATTAACTCTTTCTCAGTAGCATACCTTTTCATAATATCATTCCTAGTCGTGTTACAGCATGATACTTTGAAACCCGGTTGCAATGTCTTACAAAATTTTCTAAACTCGTAATGTTCAACCATATTTAATGGGTATTCATGGAGGATAATCATTTCTGCCAAATCTCGTCTCTCATCCGCTTGGTGAAACTCATATGACGCCAATGATAGTGTTTCACCATTATTGACGGGATTAGATAGTGACCCAAACAATCTAGTTTGTCGAATATCTTGACATACTCGGTTGACACAAGACTTGGTGTGATCTCTCAAATGAGATGTGCCAGCTTTTGGCCCTCCTACCAAAAGCTTAGCACAAAAGTTACATTCGGCTTTCATTTGATCATTTACCTTCTTCCTTTTATAATTTTCCAAACTTCGAATGTATGTCTACTAGTAAGAGGTATAATAAAAGGGTCTAGGTCTGATTCTGTTTCATTTGGACCCTCTAAGTCTAAGGGAATCAGATTTGCATTGGAAGAACCTTCAAAAACACTTTCCGTTCCGGAAGGTCTTGTCCCGGAATTAAAGTTCTCATCTCCCATGGCCGTAACACTGTAATGAACAAAAAGAATGGCATAATGATGTCAAAACATATAAATCCAATATTGATTGCAACCAAATATTCAGAAAACCAATAAAGATTGCAACTTTACACATTATTCCCCTACATATATGCCTAACAATATTAAAAAGACATACCTTTGACTATAAAGTCCACATGCATTGAAGATTTTCACTATGTAGAACATTCTTTATCTAACCAAACCCACATATACACAATACCCAAAAAAGGGAAACCACTTTTAAAGTCTAAAAATAAAAATTACAGACTCTATACTTGAAGAAGATTAATGTTGATACTTTTAATAGTGTGGAACTATAAGAGTTATTGGACATACATATTATTGGAAACATCAACTCTTGCTCGCAGATCAGTTTATCTAACCAAATCAACATATACAGCTCAGGTTTTTGCTGTTTGAGGAAGGTGAACTATCACAACCCATAAATAAAAAACCAATAAAAAATAGCAACACTCAGCCGAGCAGACTTACCATCGATTGGGTTGAAATTGCAACGAGTTTTGAGTGGTTTGAAATTGCAACAGACTCACCCAGTCACCCTACTTGCTACGCGGTCTGCAATTTGGAGTTTAACTTTTGCAGCCGAGCAGACTCACTCCGTCGTCAACTTTTGCCCTTTTGCTGAGTTACCGCGTTTTTGCCCATTTGCTGCAGACGATGAGACGACTGACGAGTATGAATGATGTAGGATTTTTTACTTTGTGTGATGTCCATTTTGCTGACTTAAGAATTGGGCCTGGGCTCTCTCGAGTCTGACTTTGTGCCTATGCGATGTGCCCTTTTAAATATGGCCAAATAAATTACTTTATGCGATGTGGCCTATGCGATGTGCTCTTTTAAATATGGCCAAATAAATTAGTAAATAACCTAATTAAATTAAAAGCGTGGCGCGGTATTGCGAGGCGGTGCGGGTATCATGAAATGGCGGTGCGGGTGAATGAGGGCGGTACGGTGCATGTCTTATATGAAATCCACCCCCGCCCCACTACCCATGGCGGATAACACTTTTGATATCATACCCGCCCCACCACCCACCAAACCATCCACCATACTCGCTTAATCGAGCGGATGCATGCACCGATTTACCCGCCCACCGACATCCCTAATTATATATTTATACTCTAATACCGCCCATTAAATATTAATATAGTTCATCCATTACAATACAATACACCCAATATAAAAATATATGAAAGGCGACGCATCAAACGAGTCCTAAACGGAACGAGAGGAGCTTGAGGTCAATACGATCGCATCACCTACATGTGGTATTCAGTAATTTAGTCGCTTTAGTACTTTGTGATTGGCTGGATTTGTACTCGCTAATATAAGTGCTAGGTTATTGCTTTCTTTTTCAGAATGCTTATCATGACTTATTCGCTTTTGTTACTCTCATTTTCATTCTGCTTTAAATTTTTGTCCGGATCTGACCATTTCTCTTGCTTTGCTTTTGCTTATGATTTGTCTTGAGCCGAGGGTCTTTCGGAAACATCATCTCTACTTACCAAGACAAAAGTAAGATCTGCGTACACTCTAACCTCCCCAAACCCCACGTTATGGGACTTCACTGGATATGGTGTTGTTGTTGTTATTGCCTTCCGTGTAGACAATTTTCTCCTTCATTTACTACCCATCAATTTATTGCATATGAGGAGTCCTCTTATATCTTTTCTTTTCACACCTTTTTGGTTCTCTGCCTTAAAATAGGCCTGCCTTTTTCTTTTCTGTCTGTGTAAAATTATCTCACATTATCTTAGGGCTGCTTGATCGACGGCCGATGTGAAGTGCTTCGCGAAGTGATTCGCGTAAGTGATTTATGTTTAGATGCAACAATGTAAAAGTGATTGTTATCAATAAATGATGTTTGGATGCAACTTTTGTATTCGTTGAAAATTTTCAATTAATTGTTTAAGTAATTTCAAGAAAGTAAGTTGATATAAAAATATCATTTATAGTTCCTATTTATGTACACTTTATTATTTCTAGAAAATTAATTCATGACTTTGATTTATCCTAGCTTTTCTAATATTATTATATTATTCTAACAAGTGAATAATATTAAAACATATTATGCTCCCGAGACAATAGTCTCTTATGATCATTTACCCATTTAAATAGAAGAAAATTAATTTTTTTTCCCAGATATCTTATGTGTAATTTTTTTAGTATAAATAACACAAAACTAAAATCAATTGATTACATAACAAAATGAGGCTTAAGTTCCTAATGAGTGTAAGTAGCATAAAGAAGCAATTACCCGCATGAGTGTAGCTCAGTTGGTTCCATGGTGACAGATTGCTCCCAAGCAGCGAGTTCGAGCCCGACAAACGCATGTGAGAGTTTCATTTCTCCTTTGTGAGGATGACTTCTTGTGAGCACCAGACATTGTGCATCCCACCTAGTGGACCGCTGAGTACCATGATTTACCTTCATCCACCAATCTCTGTCGGGTCGGAGGGGTGGGGGCCCTGTGGGCGAGGAATTTCGCCTTTTGCTCCCAAGCATAAAGAAGCAATGCTTACTTTTACTTACTTATAGGGAACTTTCACGCGCTCAGACGCATTATAGAAATCATTTAAATGAAGCAATGTTTTCTGTAAGATCAATTTTATAATGATTAAAATGTCCAACCATAACATTATCACTTGGTTTATTTGTATTATCAAGTTTGTTTCTAAATACAATAACAATAACTTATCAGTGAAATCCCATAATGAGGGGTCTGGGGAGGGTAGAGTGTATGCAGACCTTACCTCTATCTTGGTAAGTAGATCGACTGTTTATGGGAGACCCTCAGCTCAAGACAAAGCATAATCACAAGCAAAACAAGTCAAAGCAAGAGAAACAGTCAGACCCAGACAATAAACTAAAGCAATATAAACATGATGATAACAAGATTGAATACGCCATGGTAGCGCATCATGACACAAGGAAGCAGTAGCTAACACAGATAAATAAGATAAACAAAGTACATTAAAGTACACATAGCAACATAAATCAAACTATAGGGGACTATAAAACAATATCATACTATAAGTGTGATAGGTTAATCGGGCCTACAATAATAACACTAAAAGTATACATTTGTAATCGTAAGTAGGACTACGCTTGACTATTTACTACCCTTCTACCCTAATTTGTGTCATCCACAACCCCCTATCTAAGGTAATGTCCTCAGTAAGTTGCATCTGCTCTATATCTTATTTAATCACATCTCCCCAATACTTTTTTGGCCTACCTCTACCCCTCCTAAACCACCCATAACCAACCTCTCACACCTCCGCACTGTGGCATCTATGTCTCTTCTCTGCACATGCCCGAACCATCTCAACCTCATTTCCTGCATCTTATCCTCTACTGAGGCGACTCCCACTCTGTTCCAGATATCATAATTTCTAATCATATCTCTCCTTGTATGCCCACACATCCATCTCAACATCCTTATTTCCACAACTTTTATTTTTTGGATATGTGAAGTCTTGACTGACCAACACTCCGTCCCATATAACATAGTCGGTCTATCCACTACCCTATAGAACTTGTCTTTAAGTTTTGGTGGCACATTTTTGTCGTACAAGACTCCAGATGTCAGCCTCTATTTCATCCATCCTGCCCAATACGATGTGTGACATCGTCATTAATCTCTCCATTCCCTTGGATAATAGACCACATGTACTTGAAGATTTCTTTCTTAGGAATGATCTGAGTACCAAGTCTCACCTCTACGCTTGTATCAAGGTTGCTCCCGTTGCTGAACTTGCACTCAAAATATTCTGTCTTGGTCCTATTCAACCTGAACCCTTTAGACTCCAGAGTCCATCTCCAAACCTTCAGCTTTACGTTCACTCCGATATGAGTCTCATCAATCAGGACTATATAGTTTGCGAATAAGATACACCATGTCACCTCCCATTGGATTTGTTGCGTCAGTCCGTCCATCACCAAGGCAAATAGGAACGAGCTAAGAGATCTCTGGTGCAAACCCATCATCACTGGAAAGTGCACCGAGTCTCCTCCTACTGTCCGTACCCTAGTTTTAGCTCCATCATACATATCCTTGATCGCCCTAGTTTACACCACATGTACACCTCTAACCTCTAAATATCTCCATAGAACCTCCCTAGGAATTTTGTCGTATGCCTTATTGAGGTCAATGAAAATCATATGTAGGTCTCTCTTCCTCTCCCTATACTGTTCTACTAACCTCCTAATAAGATGAATGACTTCAGTAGTCAAATGCCCCGGCATGAATCCAAAATGATTCTCGGAAACAGGCATACCTCTCATCACCATCATCTCCACGACCTTTTCCTAAACTTTCATTGTGTGACTTGGCAGCTTGATACCCCTATAGTTGTTGCAACTCTATATATCACCTTTGTTTTTTATACAAGGGGATAATTTATACTCCACGTCCATTCTTCGGGAATTCTTGCCATCTTAAAAACGACGTTAATCAACTCGACCACTCCAAACTCCGCTCGCTCGCGCTTCTTTCAAATTCAAATGGGATCTCATCAGCCCGATCGCTGCCCTCTCGCATCCTGCACACAACATCCTTAACCTCCTCAACCTTAATGTTTCTACAATACCCAAAATCCCGGTACCTACCAGAATGCTTCAGATCTCCCATCACAATGTCTCCATCTCCTTTTTTGTTCAAAAGTTTATAAAAGTAAGACTACCACCTACACATAATATGCGCGTCCTCCACCAGTACTTTACCATACTCGTCCGTGATACACCTCGCGTGATCTAAGTCATGGGCCCTCCTCTTCCTTTCATTGCCTAGTCTGTACAACTTCCTATCTCCACCTTTCTCTTTTAATTCCACATATAGGCATTCAAAAGCCGCAGTTTTCACTGTCGGAACTGCAAGTTTTGCCTCCTTCCTCACCATCTTATACAGTTCCCTATTTGTCCACTTCACCTCTTCCTTTCTTTCTACCGATTTCACATACGCCGCTTTCTTCACTTCCACCTTCGCTTGAACTTTATCATTGGACCACCAGTCCCATCGATACCCACCATGGTTACCCTGCGAGGCCCCTATCACTTCTTTAGCTACCTCCCGAATCCAACTGTTACACCCCGTAATTTCGATACAAGTATCCGAGAAAGTAAACGTGGGAAAACGTATATAAGACTTGAACGTTGGAAGACCGTATACTAACTTTTTTTTTTGAAATATGTCGGAAATTGGAAAGTCTTTGTAAAAGAAAAAGGTTTGTTATTTGAAATTTGGTTCCCAAATTCTGTATTTGAGAGTTTTAGAATTAATCGGATTTTTAGGAATTTTATCATAATTTTCGGAAATTGGTCACGTGGGGCCCACCCGAAAAATTTTACAATTTCATGGGGCCCAGAAGGAAATTTCGAAATTTTGGTTTTGATACTTTGTGATTTTCGTATTAAAAAGGAGTGCATGATGAATGTACACTCCACATGGTAGCTATATTATATTGGGAATCAGATTTTAGCACCATGTTATATGTTCACAAGAGATGAAAGTGTTCCAACACTTCGAGAAATTTTGAGAGAACTTTGGTGCCAAGGAGAGGAGCTCTCGGATTTGGCATAAATTCGGACAGATTTTTAGTCAACTTTGGAGGGGCATATCTCCTAGCATATTAAGAATTTTTAGGTGTTTCAA
The DNA here is from genome assembly GCA_029844215.1 of Przewalskia tangutica. Taxonomy (NCBI): domain Eukaryota; kingdom Viridiplantae; phylum Streptophyta; class Magnoliopsida; order Solanales; family Solanaceae; genus Przewalskia; species Przewalskia tangutica. The sequence goes on along the minus strand of CM056726.1, from coordinate 125,303,732 downwards.
AAGCCTAAAATGAAGTTCGTCGAGTCTAGTTTCCAACTCAAAAAACCTCTCATCGATACGATACCGGAATAGAGAGTTATGGACGTTACAAATTCAGCTGACGAAACAGTGGCTAAAAATCGAGACTGTTTTGGGGATTAAATTAAGATATGCAAATTCTTCTTTCTATGCTATAATTGAAGTTTCATGTTGTCGTATTCGATTGTCGTGTTGTTATTTTGTTACTAATTGCATGTTACGATTGAAAGAAATCCTGAGATTTAAGTTGTGATTTATTAAAGGAAAGTGTTGGAATATAAGAGAAGAAATTTGATATTAAGAAATTAAGAGAAGAATTGGAAATCTTATTGTTGTTGGCCTAAATTCCATGGAAATTATTGAACATGTTATGTTGTAATCTTAAGGGACTGTTTTGGTAGAATTATGACGATGAAAATATAAGTTATGAACATGCATAAATGTTATGGTAATTACCACTACATGTCTAAAAGGAAGTAAGGTATAGAAAGGTGATTTTGCATCTTTGGACTCTCGGATTTGCTAGAAGATTGGATTATTTGAGGGAACATGATAAATAGGTGTATTAATCACCTTGATTGCTACTTGAAATACATTCCATAAGTGTAAAGAGAAAGGATGGATAATTGGGGTATATATGTCGAGTAGATGGAACTGTTTTAATATACACTGGAGTTATGACTTGTTGTTGGTCTGATTGGCTTGTTGGTTAATTGTGGAAGTGCATATAAACAGAAGAAATGCTGCCCAATGTTTTATAAAAATATGAAGTCGTCATTCGATATAAAGTACGCTAGTAATCCTAAGAATTGACGAATGTGTTACCATTATTATAGGTTGAATTACTAAACGAGACATATCCTAAATAGTGAGTTGGCTAGTTCGACCAAGAGGTATGTGAGACTATCCTTTCCTTCTTTGGCATGATGTTGTGAAAATCTTCCTTCTTTCTTCTGGCATGATTTTAATGAAAGTACGGCGGACGTACGCGATTCCTTCAAAGTCTAGTTTTAATAAAATGATATATGATATGATAAGTGTTTTGACTTTTCAAAAGATGTTTTAAAATGATTAATGAGATCGTGCCTTGATTTTCTAAAGGATAGTTTATTTTACTTATTCCATTGAGTCTTATATGATGATTTAAAAAGACATATGATTATTCCATTCAGTCTTATATGATGATTTAAAAAGGCATATGATTATTCCATTGAGTCTTATATGATGATTTGAAATGCACATGATTATTACATGGAGTCTCAGATGATGATTTGTATTGCGTATGGTTTCTCATGATATTCTACTTGTGTAAGTTGTGATTGTATGTAATGAGGACCGAGTCCCAGAATGGGCCGGGTAGTTATATGTACAGAATATGAAGACCGAGTCCCAGAATGGGCCGGGTAGTTATATGTACGCAGTATGAGGACCGAGTCCCAGAATGGGTCGGGTAGTTATATGTATAAAGCATGAGGACCGAGTTCCAGAATGGGCCGGGTAGTTATATGTACGCAGTATGAGGACCGAGTCCCAGAATGGGTCGGGTAGTTATATGTATAAAGCATGAAGACCGAGTCTCAGGATGGGCCGGGTAGTTATATGTACGGAGATGATCTTGATTATGATGATTGTTAGACATGCTTGACTTTGTTTTCATATGGTGCAGTTGCATCGGTATCTCTGATTTTTCATATATGTCTCATGTTATCTTCTGACCAGTTACAATCCTCCTTACAGTAATTCATGTTTTACATACTCAGTACATTATTTCGTACTGACCCTCCTTTTTTCGGGGGGCTGCGTTCATGCCCGCAGGTACAGGTGATCGGTTAGGTGACCCTCCAGTTTAGGACATCTACCAGCTGCTAAATAGCTCCTTTGTTCCGGAGCCAGTCACTTTGGTACCGACTCTTATATTTTAGACTTATGTATATCTTGGGCACGACGGGGTCATGTCCCGTCATATGTCATTTTTGTACTCCTAGAGGTCTGTAGACAGTCGTGGGTTGATTTATGAGGAGTGTAGACGTGTTTGTTTAGCCATGCTTTCGTATTTTTGTCTGGGATGTTCCCTTATGTTGGTGGCAGCCTTGTCGGCTTGCTTATTATATTGTGTCGTTAGTCAGGACTCTCGAAGGCAAATACCCCTTGTAAAGCATCGATCGGCCATTGCCTATTCGGGTACATGTTGTAGATGCAACGTTATGCTGCCGGAATTTTATTAATTTTGGTATCAAATGGATTAAGTATGACAGTTCAGTAATGGCGTCCAATTAGGGAACCAAGTCGCGGCCCGTCGGGTCGGGTCGTGACAAAAAGTGGTATCAGAGCAGTTAGTCCTCGGAATGTCTACATACCGTGTCTAGTAGAGTCTTGTGTATGGGTATGTTGTGCACCATATTTATACGCAGGAGGTTGTCAGGCATTTAGGATTGATTTCTATTCTTTCATCTCATAAATCGTGCCGTAGAGCTGGATTTTAAGAATTCGAATTTAATGTTACTGTTTCGATAACCCTGGTTACTGGGAAAAAAATGATGACTTCGGTTAGTTTATACTCGTAGCCAGTAAGAGAGTGATTTATACCCAAACGATTGATATGCCAGAAGGGCAATATAATTTTGAAATTATGAAAAGTTATCCCACTCGTATACGGGGAGAATATAATGTAAGCTTGGGAAGCAGAATATTTGAGAATCTTAGAATATTAAATAAGCATTGAGACCTTAGATATCTAAGGCCTTCATGAATATGATATCTGACGCTGAGCTTGGTTAAAGTATATGGTGTATGAGATTGTTCAAGGATATACATGTCTAGACTTAAGTATTGGTTTACTTGACTGAATTGTATCTATGCAAAATGTGTGGGATCCTTTGATGGTTTTGCCTATGTTAAAGTGATGGAATGAATTTATAGATTAATGTGTTTGGTTAACACTTTATACTTATAGGGTATATTTTAGGTAAAAAAAATAGTTCACAATAAGAATATGCCTGTTTTTAGGTAACTGATAAATGTTCCATGCTGATTTAGAATAATTTGTACAGTTGAAATAGAACAAAACAGGTTAATTTTAGATTTGGTATGGGTTATTTAATGTAATGTGATGACCAATGTACTGTTTTGAAAATTGGTTTGGCTATCTGTAAGTTGTTTAGTCATATTATCTACCTAAAACATGCGCCACTAATTAAGAACAAGATTAGTTGTCCTATTTAACAAAACGCCGATGAATCTCAAACCGTTCCCCTGAATAATCGATACTAAACCTAAGTTGTTCACCCAAATTAAAATCCTAAGTTGTTGGTTTCGTATATTTCCATGGCTTGATTGTGTTGGTGTCGATGTTTTGTGCGCGGTTTGAATGTGAAAGCCTGGTGTTTTGTTCATTTTATTTGTTGAAGAGGCGAGTTTTCATTTTGCCCTTGTTATTGTCGAAAAAGTTACTGGTTGGCATTGTTCTTATTTTGGGTATTTGTAACTATTTGAGAATCTTAAAAAGAAGATATGTCAGAAATTATTGAGGTTCCATAATGGTAACTTTACATTGGATCTTACCCGAAACATGTAGAAGAGAAGGATGTTATGACAACTGATATTGATAAGGACCACTTTTCTTTATTTGAGCTATTGCATTATACTAAACAGGTTAGATATAATATAGTGGGTGGTTTCTTTTACCAAGATCTAATAAGTAAAATGATTTTGAGCACTTTGTTGATATTTTACCAAATGTTGAGCATAGAAATTGTTCTAGGCACATATGGGAAAATTGGCAAAAAGATTGAAAAGGTAAAGAAAGAAGAAAACAGTTATGGAGGGCATGTAAAGCTTCATTTGAGGTAAAGGCAAGAGAAGAACTTACAAAATTAGGTAAAATTGAAAAAGACATTTGTGAAGATTTATTAGAGTTTAACAAAGAGCATTGATGTAGAGCCTATTTTAAGGAACATCTAAGTGTGATGTAGTTGAAAACAATATGTGAAAGAACTTTAATTCCTGGATATTAGCAGCTAGGAACCAATCAACCATTACCATGCTAGAAGATATTAGACAGAAAGTAATGACTAGGTATGTTGAAATGAGAAGATTTGTTGAGACAAGAATCACTGATATTTCACCTATAACAAGTGTGATGTTGGAAGAAAACAACAATATATCAAATTTTGTGGAATGGGAGTTATAGTGGTGATACTCACTTAGATTTGATTCCTCGTTTGGCTTGTGATTGATTTTTAAGCATGTGCGATGTATTAGGGTCATATGTGACATATTTGGTTTTGTAGAGTGCGGTTTAAGGAGACTATACCAAGATTTGTTTAGCATGAACCTAGTATGAACATTCGGGATGAATATTTCTAAAGGGGGGGGGGGGGAGAATGTTACACCCCGTAATTTCGATACAAGTATCCGAGAAAGTAAACGTGGGAAAACGTATATAAGACTTGAACGTTGGAAGAACGTATACTAACTTTTTTTTTTGAAATATGTCGGAAATTGGAAAGTCTTTGTAAAAGAAAAAGGTTTGTTATTTGGAATTTGGTTCCCAAATTCGGTATTTGAGAGTTTTAGAATTAATCGGATTTTTAGGAATTTTATCATAATTTTCGGAAATTGGTCACGTGGGGCCCACCCGGAAAATTTTACAATTTCGGGGGGCCCACAAGGAAATTTCGAAATTTTGGTTTTGATGGAGACTTGGAATCTGATTTTTGGAGATAAAATGACATGTGAAACCTACCCACACTTGTGATTTTTATGCTAATGATGAATGTACACTCCACATGGTAGCTATATTATATTGGGAATCAGATTTTAGCACCATGTTATATGTTCACAAGAGAGATGAAAGTGTTCCAACACTTCGAGAAATTTTGAGAGAACTTTGGTGCCAAGGAGAGGAGCTCTCGGATTTGGCATAAATTCGGACAGATTTTTAGTCAACTTTGGAGGGGCATATCTCTTAGCATATTAAGAATTTTTAGGTGTTTCAAAAGCCTAAAATGAAGTTCGTCGAGTCTAGTTTCCAACTCAACAAATCTCTCATCGATACGATACCGGAGTAGAGAGTTATGGACGTTACAAATTCAGCTGACGAAACAGTGGCTAAAAATCGAGACTGTTTTGGGGATTAAATTAAGATATGAAAATTCTTCTTTCTATGCTATAATTGAAGTTTCATGTTGTCGTATTCGATTGTCGTGTTGTTATTTTGTTACTAATTTCATGTTACGATTGAAAGAAATCCTGAGATTTAAGTTGTGATTTATTAAAGGAAAGTGTTGGAATATAAGAGAAGAAATTTGATATTAAGAAATTAAGAGAAGAATTGGAATTCTTATTGTTGTTGGCCTAAATTCCATGGAAATTATTGAACATGTTATGTTGTAATCTTAAGGGACTGTTTTGGTAGAATTATGACGATGAAAATATAAGTTATGAACATGCATAAATGTTATGGTAATTACCACTACATGTCTAAAAGGAAGTAAGGTATAGAAAGGTGATTTTGCATCCTTGGACTCTCGGATTTGCTAGAAGATTGGATTATTTGAGGGAACATGATAAATAGGTGTATTAATCACCTTGATTGCTACTTGAAATACATTCCATAAGTGTAAAGAGAAAGGATGGATAATTGGGGTATATATGTCAAGTAGATGGAGCTGTTTTAATATACGCTAGAGTTATGACTTGTTGTTGGTCTGATTGGCTTGTTGGTTAATTGTGGAAGTGCATATAAACAGAGGAAATGCTGCCCAATTTTTTTATAAAAATATGAAGTCGTCATTCGATATAAAGTACGCTAGTAATTCTAAGAATTGACGAACGTGTTATCATTATTATAGGTTGAATTACTAAACGAGACATATCCTAAATAGTGAGTTGGCTAGTTCGACCAAGAGGTATGTGAGACTATCCTTTCCTTCTTTGGCATGATGTTGTGAAAATCTTCCTTCTTTCTTTTGGCATGATTTTAATGAAAGTACGACGGACGTACGTGATTCCTTCAATGTCTAGTTTTAATAAAATGATATATGATATGATAAGTGCTTTGACTTTCCAAAAGATGTTTTAAAATGATTCATGAGATCGTGCCTTGATTTTCTAAAGGATAGTTTATTTTACTTATTCCATTGAGTCTTATATGATGATTTAAAAAGACATATGATTATTCCATTCAGTCTTATATGATGATTTAAAAATTGACAGATAAAACTTTAACAACAATAAATATATTGTTACTAAAAAAACGTAAATGACAACAAAAATTTAATATATTATTGTTAAAAAATATAAATGACAAAAAAAACTTGTTATTGCGAAAATTTATTATATCGGAGGTTACTGTAACGACATGCAGTAATTTTTGTAATTGCGAAAAGTACTTTTGTCAACAACATTCAATATATGATTGTTGACAAATATCTTTCTTCGTGTAGTGATCACAAGTTATTCAACAACCATTTATCTCTTAGTTAGAACTTATAGATTAATTGAATTTGTACATGGCATGCCGCCTAACCCTACTTGAATTTCTAAAATGTGTTTCTCCCACATTTTAAATTATTATAATTGCTCTATATAAGTGGTACTAATGGAAATACAATTAACAAACTCAGCAGAAAACACAGCATTATACCAACATATAGCAACAATGGCTTCTTTTGCTGGAAATGTAAACCATGAAGATGGGATTTTTCGCCCAGAGGCTAATTTTTCTCCTAGTCTTTGGGGAAATATCTTTAGCTATTCTACTACGGATAATCAGGTAAATATGTATACGGTCAAACCTTTCTATAACGATTTTATTTGTCTAGATATTCTTTGGCTGCTACAACGAGATGTTATGAAGAACATATAATATATCATATGAAAGTCAATTCCAAATAAAACTTGACCGTCATAGTAAATGTTGCTATAAAGGATGGTTGGTACATAGGTCTATATATGCTTATTTATTTAATTTTTATCACCCTTTTCAATTCTTTATATTTACAGGTTTCCCAGAAAAATGTAGAGGAAATTGAGGTTTTGAAAGAAGAAGTCAAGCACATGATAACAAGTACTACTAGCAATGACGCCATAGAGAAAATACATTTGATTGACACTCTTGAACGCATTGGTATCTCGTATCACTTTGAGGAGGAGATTGAAGATCAAATAAGCAAGATGTTTGATCAAAATGTTATCCGCGAACAGGATGATCTATACAAGGTTGCTCTATATTTTCGATTGTTCAGGCAACATGGCTATCCGATCTCATCTGGTATGTTTATATACACATATTACAAGTTTGTTTTCGATGAATGTCGTAACTTTGTACAATATAAACTATTAACTAGTTCAAAGACACTCTTAACACCAGGGGTTTTTAATATTAAAAGTATCCCTTCAACTTATATGTAATTTCCTTTTTTTTTTCGACTGTCAATATAAGATTTTATTCACATATCCAACGATATATAGCTGACGGAATGAAATGTTTTGTGAATTAGATCATTTCAACCAATTCAAGGACAACAATGGGAAATTCAAGGAAACACTACTTAAAGATGCAAAGGGTCTGCTAAGTCTGTATGAAGCAGCACATGTTAGGAAACATGGAGATGACATATTAGAAGATGCCCTTATTTTTGCAACATCTCATCTTGAGAAGATAACACCTAATACCTTAGATTCTACTCTTGAGAAACAAGTGACACATGCTCTAATGCAATCTCTTCATAGAGGCATATCAAGGGCTGAAGCACATTTTAACATTTCAATATATGAAGAATGTGAATCAAGAAATGAAAAACTATTGAGGTTTGCCAAACTAGATTACAATTTGTTGCAAATGATACACAAGGAAGAGCTTAGTGAACTCACACAGTAAGTTATTTTTGAGTGTGTTCTTTATAATGAGTATATATATATATATATATATATATATGTCTGGTGTAAGCTTCCATTATCGTTAAGTCGTGATCTTACTGCATTTCTGCAAGCTATTTCCATGACTCGAACCTTGACCTCCTAGTCACATGGCAACAACTTTGGGATTCACGCCAAGGGTGTCCTTCAATGATCATTATATATATTGTGGAGTATTATTAAGCTAACTTAACATTACTCTTATTTATTCTGAAGGTGGTGGAAAGATTTGGATTTTGCATCTAAACTTTCTTATGTTAGAGATAGAATGGTGGAATGCTTTTTTTGGACAGTGGGCGTGTACTTTGAACCTCAATACTCTCAGGCTCGAATTATGCTTGCAAAATGCATAGCTATGATTTCAGTAATTGATGACACATACGACTCTTATGGAACCCTTGATGAACTAGTTGTATTCACGGAAGCGGTGGACCGGTATAAATTTTGTCAGATAATTTATCTATATTCCTTCGTTCCAATTTAAGTATTTTAGTTTCACTACATATAAAATTTGTAAAAAACTATCGTACTATTAAATATTTATGTTGTGATTGATATGTGGAGTGGATACATCAATTAACATTTTTCTATTGTTATAGGTGGGATGTAAGTGAAATTGATCGACTCCCAAATTATATGAAACCAATATATACAATTCTTCTTGATCTATTCGAGGAGTATGAAATCGAAGTAAAAAAACAAGATAGATGCAATGGAGTTTATTATGTCAAAGAAGCAGTATGACACTTACAAACACTAAATTCCTTTGATTTTATGATTTTTGAACTATTTTATGGAAGATTCGAAAGGTTAATAAGTATATTGTTTTTTCAATAGATGAAAGAAATCGTGAGGAGTTACTATATTGAAGCAGAATGGTTCATGAAAGGAACAATTCCATCATTTAAAGAGTACCTAAGCAATGCACTGATTACTGCAAATTATTACCTACTTGCACCAGCATCATTATTGGGCATGAGGTCAGCATCAAAGGAAACATTTGATTGGATGATGAATAAACCTCAAATTCTTGTGGCTTCTGCATTAATTGCTCGAGTCATTGATGACATAGCTACTTATAAGGTATTGATATACAAATTTATACACATATTTTTACCAACGCTAATTATTGTTTATGGATACTGTGTTTACTTGTAGCTACTGCTTCTTCCTTGCCAGTAGTCGCAGTATTCTCCGATATTATTTACTGTCTCTTGTTCTTCACTCCACTACTAAAAAATATGTATTTTTCTACTGAAAAATTTTCAGTGACTATTTTCAACTGAATGTTGGTGGAAAAAACCTAAATAGTAGTGTTTTAACACGGAAAAATGAGGAAGTTTCTCAACGTTTCAAAGTGAACTTGTTTCCCACTATGTGTTTTCTTAGTGAGCTGGTTCGATAGAATTGAAGTGAGAAATTTATGTTTTATATATAGCATAAATTTTCTATTGAAAGTCGGTGGAAAAACTATCTATTTCTAGTAGTGTTTTCCTATTTGACTCTTTGTTATTGCTTTATTCGAGTTGAGGGTCTATCCGAAACAACTTATTTACTTCCTAAGGTAAGGGTAAGTGCATACACTTTAGCCTCTGCAGATTCCACTTATAAGATTTGTTGTTGATAAATATTGTTTATAACATTTTCATAAATCACATTTTTTCTTATAGATTGAGAAAGAAAAAGGACAACTTGTCACGGGAATTGAATGCTATATGCAAGAGAACAACCTATCTGTGGAAGAAGCAAGTGCAGAACTTTCTGAAATAGCTGAAAATGCATGGAAAGACTTGAATAAAGAGTGCATTAAGCCTACTTCTATGCCAACTGAAATATTAATGCGTGTTGTAAACCTCACACGTGTGATTGATGTTGTTTACAAGAATAATCAAGATGGATATAGTAATCCAAAGAATAATAATGTGAAATCTGTGATTGAAGCCTTGCTTGTTAATCCCATCAATATGTAGGAAACTTTGTATGTTTACAAGTCGACATGAAAGATGATCTATGAAATAAGTCGATGTGAATCATTACTGTACTTTGTTCAAAAATTTCACTAATAAGTGATTTGTATTGCACAATATGTTGAAAATATTTATTTAAACGTGAAATAAACGACTCGAACAATTGGAGCTCCGCACTTGGGAAACCTTGTTTCCACACATGTGCCAATAATCAAAATTTTCTTAATGGAAGAGATATTGATACATATACGAATTGTTTGAGACGTAAGATAATAGACAGTTATTGGCTAAATGACGTTGGTTTCACGTTGGTAAATGAAGGAAGAAGTGTACAATGTGTTTAAAGATGAAACGAGTCATGACTCGCCGCGGCCCGCGGCGTCAAACTGCAGGGCCACGGCGCCAACTCTCTGAAGTTTGGGCGTCGCGGCGCCTCCCTGCAGGGCCACGGCGCCAACTCTCTGAAGTTTGGGCGTCGCGGCGCCTCCCTGCAGGGCCACGACGCCAACTCTCTGAAATTTGGGCGCCTCCCTGCAGGGCCACGGCGCCAACTCTGGCGGCGGCGCGCCGCCTGCGAGGCTGCGGCGCCCGAGAGCTGCGGCGGGCGACTCGACATGACTCTTGGGCTGGTTTTGAGGCATTAAACCTCCATAACATCCCAAATAAATTCAGCCATTATTTGGTTGAATTAACACTCCATAATCAAGGAATTACATGGTCATTCAAGGCCATTACATGGGCAATTGGAAAGTCATCTTCACAACACTATAAAATGAGGCCTTAGGCTCATTTGCAAAACACTTGAAATCTGAAATACTTCTTCCTCTCTTGCAATCACAAAACACTCAAAGATCTTTCTTCCAAAACAAACACTTGAGTTCCCTTTGCTCATTTGTTTGATTGCTGTTTTATCTTTGGAGATAAGTTGTCATTACAACCGTTGAAAGAATATACGGGGCAATATTATCTTAAGGATAGATCAATAATTTGGTCGACTCAACAAACCCTTCTATTTGATCATTTGCAAGTTTTATTACAATTAGTTGTTGTTGTTAATTTCCCGTTCTACACATTACCACCCACACAATATTTTTATCAATGTACTAAATTTCAATTATTTTATTTGTGTGACTAAATTGCTTGTGCGTTCTAAATATCACTCAATTGGATGTATTTGTCGAGAAATTTATTTTTTCGACCACTCCTCTCTTTTTTGTTGACATTTTCACACATTATTACTACTACTAATATATAAGGGCATGTTTGGTACGCTGTATTACGTTGGACTGCACTAAACAAAAAAATAATACAACATTTGGTTGGCGTTATCATTGGATTTGGGTATCTTATTTCTAAAAATAGTACACTTCAACTTCTATTTTTGAGACCCATTTCTGAATTGTACTAAAAATAAAAATACAAAATACAAAAAAAATACAGTCCATTATATTAGGGATGTCAATGGGGCGGGGGAAGGGTACCTCGTGCGTACGCCACCTAAATCCACCCGTCCCGCCCACCACCCATCACGGGTAGAAAATCCTTCACCGCCCCGCTACTTACCGCGGTGGTACCGCTATCTGAGACCCCAAAATGCATGCTGCTAATAATCTATGTACTGCTGCTGCAGTTACTTCTCAATGTAGCAGAAAAGAAAAGTATGGCTCCTGCAGCAAAATAACTCAGCCCACAGGCAACAACAACATAGAACCAGCAACTTTCATAAAAAAAAACATAGCAACATGCTAATAATCTATGTCTTCTTATTGCGATTACTTCTCATATAGCGAGAAGAAGAAACGTATGGCTCTGCAAAGAAAATAACTCAAATTGCGAGCAACAACAACATAGAACCAACAACTTTCATAAAACAAAACATAGCAACAGGCTAATAATCTATGTACTGTTGCTGCAGTTACTTTTCAATGTAGCAGAAGAGAGTAGTATGGCTCCTGCAGCAAAATAACTCAACCCACAGGCAACAACAACATAAAACCAACAACTTTCATAAAAAAAACATAGCAACAACAGCTTTCATAAAAAAAAATAGCAACAACAGCTTAAGCTTTCATAAAAAAAAAACAACATGATTATCAAAACAACAGAAAAACAACAGTACTACTCTCTGTAATACATTCTTCTACAATTCTAGCAACATAACAACAACAGCACCCATAATTCATCATGCAGCTTGTCCCTCATATTCGGTAATACATTCTTCCTGCTCCATTTCGTCAATAATTTGCAAATACTCAACTTCTTTTAGCCCATCATCACCTAATAATTAAAATTAAGAGATAATACAACTTTAAAATAATGAATTATATAAAGAAACAAGTTGAATTGAATTTACAATAAAACTTCTACAATTCTACTTACCTTTAATATTAGTCCCAAATCCAGTTTTGAGCACACATTAAAGCCTCGATGGTTGTGGAAGAAGGCGACTACGATGAGTAGTCAACACGACCACTGTGCTAAAAGCGATTGATAACACTAGAAAGCGGGAATACTTAGGATGTCCTCGCTATCCTTTGAAGAATGGGAATGTCGATCCATTGGTTTTCCACCAAACAAGGATATCAAAGTCATCGTCAAGAGTACGTTAGAGTCTCAAATTACTTCTCCAACTCCGATTTTTCTTGAACTTGATTCTCCCCCACCTCCAAATATTTAGCAAAGCCACCCATCCTTCCTTTTCCACTAACTTTACCAGATGGTGGTAGCTTGGAATTAAAAGTTGGTTCATTTCTTTTATCCTTTTCATATTCACTCGTCAATTCCTTCAACACATATTTCACCTTCTCCACCTCCAAATCAACTTCATAATCATCGTAAAGTTGCTTGTAGTAATAGCGAACAAATGATATCTTATATCGAGGATCTAATACAGTTATCCAAAGTGATGGAAGAGATAGAACAATCAAGATTCCAATCGTAAATATACCGACACAAAGCTTCATCTAAGACTTCCTTTGTATGAGGTGCCTCCACATATAAAAATCTAGAATAAAAATGACATATAAGGACATATCGGGCACAAAACAACATATTTCAGCACAAAAAAACAAGAAATAGAACATTATAGAAAAGAAAAAAAACATTTCAAACAGAAAACATGCGCATTTGAAACATGTATATACCTCAGAATACGACTTTGTAGCTTCCATGTATTACTAATGAAGTGAGCAGTGACTTAGTGTAGCCTTTCATTGATTACTAAGTCCACATATCCGTTGTTAAAGCAGTCTTACTTTTGGCCTTGTCCAATAACTGAATCATTAACTCTTTCTCAGTAGCATACCTTTTCATAATATCATTCCTAGTCGTGTTACAGCATGATACTTTGAAACCCGGTTGCAATGTCTTACAAAATTTTCTAAACTCGTAATGTTCAACCATATTTAATGGGTATTCATGGAGGATAATCATTTCTGCCAAATCTCGTCTCTCATCCGCTTGGTGAAACTCATATGACGCCAATGATAGTGTTTCACCATTATTGACGGGATTAGATAGTGACCCAAACAATCTAGTTTGTCGAATATCTTGACATACTCGGTTGACACAAGACTTGGTGTGATCTCTCAAATGAGATGTGCCAGCTTTTGGCCTCCTGCAAAAGCTTAGCACAAAAGTTACATTCGGCTTTCATTTGATCATTTACCTTCTTCCTTTTATAATTTTCCAAACTTCGAATGTATGTCTACTAGTAAGAGGTATAATAAAAGGGTCTAGGTCTGATTCTGTTTCATTTGGACCCTCTAAGTCTAAGGGAATCAGATTTGCATTGGAAGAACCTTCAAAAACACTTTCCGTTCCGGAAGGTCTTGTCCCGGAATTAAAGTTCTCATCTCCCATGGCCGTAACACTGTAATGAACAAAAAGAATGGCATAATGATGTCAAAACATATAAATCCAATATTGATTGCAACCAAATATTCAGAAAACCAATAAAGATTGCAACTTTACACATTATTCCCCTACATATATGCCTAACAATATTAAAAAGACATACCTTTGACTATAAAGTCCACATGCATTGAAGATTTTCACTATGTAGAACATTCTTTATCTAACCAAACCCACATATACACAATACCCAAAAAAGGGAAACCACTTTTAAAGTCTAAAAATAAAAATTACAGACTCTATACTTGAAGAAGATTAATGTTGATACTTTTAATAGTGTGGAACTATAAGAGTTATTGGACATACATATTATTGGAAACATCAACTCTTGCTCGCAGATCAGTTTATCTAACCAAATCAACATATACAGCTCAGGTTTTTGCTGTTTGAGGAAGGTGAACTATCACAACCCATAAATAAAAAACCAATAAAAAATAGCAACACTCAGCCGAGCAGACTTACCATCGATTGGGTTGAAATTGCAACGAGTTTTGAGTGGTTTGAAATTGCAACAGACTCACCCAGTCACCCTACTTGCTACGCGGTCTGCAATTTGGAGTTTAACTTTTGCAGCCGAGCAGACTCACTCCGTCGTCAACTTTTGCCCTTTTGCTGAGTTACCGCGTTTTTGCCCATTTGCTGCAGACGATGAGACGACTGACGAGTATGAATGATGTAGGATTTTTTACTTTGTGTGATGTCCATTTTGCTGACTTAAGAATTGGGCCTGGGCTCTCTCGAGTCTGACTTTGTGCCTATGCGATGTGCCCTTTTAAATATGGCCAAATAAATTACTTTATGCGATGTGGCCTATGCGATGTGCTCTTTTAAATATGGCCAAATAAATTAGTAAATAACCTAATTAAATTAAAAGGTGGTGCGGGTATTGGCGGAGCGGGTGTGGACGGTGCGGGTATTGGCGGAGCGGGTGTGGACGGTGCGGGTAGCGAGGCGGGGCGGGTACGGTGCATGTCTTATATGAAATCCACCCCCGCCCCACTACCCATGGCGGATAACACTTTTGATATCATACCCGCCCCACCACCCACCAAACCATCCACCATACCCGCCCCAACTGGAGCGGATGCGGGCGGTACCCGCATTTACCCGCCCCACTGACATCCCTAATTATATATTTATACTCTAATACCGTCCATTAAATATTAATATAGTTCAGTCCATTACAATACAATACAGTCCAATATAAAAATATACAGTCCAGTGCGACGTACCAAACGAGTCCTAAACGGGAACGAGAGGAGCTTGAGGTCAACATGACTGCATCACCTACATAGGGGTATTCCCGTAATTTAGCTGCTTTTAGTACTTTGTGATTGGCTGGATTTGTACTCGCTAATATAAGTGCTAGGTTATTGCTTTCTTTTTTCAGAATGCTTATCATGACTTATTCGCTTTTGTTACTCTCATTTTCATTCTGCTTTAAATTTTTGTCCGGATCTGACCATTTCTCTTGCTTTGCTTTTGCTTATGATTTGTCTTGAGCCGAGGGTCTTTCGGAAACATCATCTCTACTTACCAAGACAAAAGTAAGATCTGCGTACACTCTAACCTCCCCAAACCCCACGTTATGGGACTTCACTGGATATGGTGTTGTTGTTGTTGTTATTGCCTTCCCGTGTAGACAATTTTCTCCTTTGTCGGCTCAGTCCATCAATTTATTGCATATGAGGAGTCCTCTTATATCTTTTCTTTTCACACCTTTTTGGTTCTCTGCCTTAAAATAGGCCTGCCTTTTTCTTTTCTGTCTGTGTAAAATTATCTCACATTATCTTAGGGCCTGTTTGGATTGACGGTTGACAGAAGTGCTTCTGGCAGAAGTGATTCTGGCAGAAGTGATTTATGTTTAGATGCAACAATGTAAAAGTGATTGTTATCAATAAATGATGTTTGGATGCAACTTTTGTATTCGTTGAAAATTTTCAATTAATTGTTTAAGTAATTTCAAGAAAGTAAGTTGATATAAAAATATCATTTATAGTTCCTATTTATGTACACTTTATTATTTCTAGAAAATTAATTCATGACTTTGATTTATCCTAGCTTTTCTAATATTATTATATTATTCTAACAAGTGAATAATATTAAAACATATTATGCTCCCGAGACAATAGTCTCTTATGATCATTTACCCATTTAAATAGAAGAAAATTAATTTTTTTTCCCAGATATCTTATGTGTAATTTTTTTAGTATAAATAACACAAAACTAAAATCAATTGATTACATAACAAAATGAGGCTTAAGTTCCTAATGAGTGTAAGTAGCATAAAGAAGCAATTACCCGCATGAGTGTAGCTCAGTTGGTTCCAGGGTGACAGATTGCTCCCAAGAAGGCAGGTTCGAGCCCTGACAGCCGCAGTGTGGGAGTTTCATTTCTCCTTTGTGAGGGATGACTCCTTGTGGGCACCAGACACTGTGCATCCCACCTAGTGGGCCGCTGAGTACCATGATTTACCTTCATCCACCAATCTCTGTCGGGTCGGAGGGGTGGGGGCCCTGTGGGCGAGGAATTTCGCCTTTTGCTCCCAAGCATAAAGAAGCAATGCTTACTTTTACTTACTTATAGGGAACTTTCACGCGGTTCGCACGGGCATTATAGAAATCATTTAAATGAAGCAATGTTTTCTGTAAGATCAATTTTATAATGATTAAAATGTCCAACCATAACATTATCACTTGGTTTATTTGTATTATCAAGTTTGTTTCTAAATACAATAACAATAACTTATCAGTGAAATCCCATAATGAGGGGTCTGGGGAGGGTAGAGTGTATGCAGACCTTACCTCTATCTTGGTAAGTAGATCGACTGTTTATGGGAGACCCTCAGCTCAAGACAAAGCATAATCACAAGCAAAACAAGTCAAAGCAAGAGAAACAGTCAGACCCAGACAATAAACTAAAGCAATATAAACATGATGATAACAAGATTGAATACGCCATGGTAGCGCATCATGACACAAGGAAGCAGTAGCTAACACAGATAAATAAGATAAACAAAGTACATTAAAGTACACATAGCAACATAAATCAAACTATAGGGGACTATAAAACAATATTGCGCCTATAAGTGTGATAGGTTAATCGGGCCTACAATAATAACACTAAAAGTATACATTTGTAATCGTAAGTAGGACTACGCTTGACTATTTACTACCCTTCTACCCTAATTTGTGTCATCCACAACCCCCTATCTAAGGTAATGTCCTCAGTAAGTTGCATCTGCTCTATATCTTATTTAATCACATCTCCCCAATACTTTTTTGGCCTACCTCTACCCCTCCTAAACCAGTCCATAACCAACCTCTCACACCTCCGCACTGTGGCATCTATGTCTCTTCTCTGCACATGCCCGAACCATCTCAACCTCATTTCCTGCATCTTATCCTCTACTGAGGCGACTCCCACTCTGTTCCAGATATCATAATTTCTAATCATATCTCTCCTTGTATGCCCACACATCCATCTCAACATCCTTATTTCCACAACTTTTATTTTTTGGATATGTGAAGTCTTGACTGACCAACACTCCGTCCCATATAACATAGTCGGTCTATCCACTACCCTATAGAACTTGTCTTTAAGTTTTGGTGGCACATTTTTGTCGTACAAGACTCCAGATGTCAGCCTCTATTTCATCCATCCTGCCCAATACGATGTGTGACATCGTCATTAATCTCTCCATTCCCTTGGATAATAGACCACATGTACTTGAAGATTTCTTTCTTAGGAATGATCTGAGTACCAAGTCTCACCTCTACGCTTGTATCAAGGTTGCTCCCGTTGCTGAACTTGCACTCAAAATATTCTGTCTTGGTCCTATTCAACCTGAACCCTTTAGACTCCAGAGTCCATCTCCAAACCTTCAGCTTTACGTTCACTCCGATATGAGTCTCATCAATCAGGACTATATAGTTTGCGAATAAGATACACCATGTCACCTCCCATTGGATTTGTTGCGTCAGTCCGTCCATCACCAAGGCAAATAGGAACGAGCTAAGAGATCTCTGGTGCAAACCCATCATCACTGGAAAGTGCACCGAGTCTCCTCCTACTGTCCGTACCCTAGTTTTAGCTCCATCATACATATCCTTGATCGCCCTAGTTTACACCACATGTACACCTCTAACCTCTAAATATCTCCATAGAACCTCCCTAGGAATTTTGTCGTATGCCTTATTGAGGTCAATGAAAATCATATGTAGGTCTCTCTTCCTCTCCCTATACTGTTCTACTAACCTCCTAATAAGATGAATGACTTCAGTAGTCAAATGCCCCGGCATGAATCCAAAATGATTCTCGGAAACAGGCATACCTCTCATCACCATCATCTCCACGACCTTTTCCTAAACTTTCATTGTGTGACTTGGCAGCTTGATACCCCTATAGTTGTTGCAACTCTATATATCACCTTTGTTTTTTATACAAGGGGATAATTTATACTCCACGTCCATTCTTCGGGAATTCTTGCCATCTTAAAAACGACGTTAATCAACTCAGTCAGCCACTCCAAACCTGCCCTGCCTGCGCTCTTTCAAATTCAAATGGGATCTCATCAGGCCCGATCGCTCGTCCTCTGCGCATCCTGCACACAACATCCTTAACCTCCTCAACCTTAATGTTTCTACAATACCCAAAATCCCGGTACCTACCAGAATGCTTCAGATCTCCCATCACAATGTCTCCATCTCCTTTTTTGTTCAAAAGTTTATAAAAGTAAGACTACCACCTACACATAATATGCGCGTCCTCCACCAGTACTTTACCATACTCGTCCGTGATACACCTCGCGTGATCTAAGTCATGGGCCCTCCTCTTCCTTTCATTGCCTAGTCTGTACAACTTCCTATCTCCACCTTTCTCTTTTAATTCCACATATAGGCATTCAAAAGCCGCAGTTTTCACTGTCGGAACTGCAAGTTTTGCCTCCTTCCTCACCATCTTATACAGTTCCCTATTTGTCCACTTCACCTCTTCCTTTCTTTCTACCGATTTCACATACGCCGCTTTCTTCACTTCCACCTTCGCTTGAACTTTATCATTGGACCACCAGTCCCATCGATACCCACCATGGTTACCCTGCGAGGCCCCTATCACTTCTTTAGCTACCTCCCGAATCCAACTGTTACACCCCGTAATTTCGATACAAGTATCCGAGAAAGTAAACGTGGGAAAACGTATATAAGACTTGAACGTTGGAAGACCGTATACTAACTTTTTTTTTTGAAATATGTCGGAAATTGGAAAGTCTTTGTAAAAGAAAAAGGTTTGTTATTTGAAATTTGGTTCCCAAATTCTGTATTTGAGAGTTTTAGAATTAATCGGATTTTTAGGAATTTTATCATAATTTTCGGAAATTGGTCACGTGGGGCCCACCCGAAAAATTTTACAATTTCATGGGGCCCAGAAGGAAATTTCGAAATTTTGGTTTTGATACTTTGTGATTTTCGTATTAAAAAGGAGTGCATGATGAATGTACACTCCACATGGTAGCTATATTATATTGGGAATCAGATTTTAGCACCATGTTATATGTTCACAAGAGAGATGAAAGTGTTCCAACACTTCGAGAAATTTTGAGAGAACTTTGGTGCCAAGGAGAGGAGCTCTCGGATTTGGCATAAATTCGGACAGATTTTTAGTCAACTTTGGAGGGGCATATCTCCTAGCATATTAAGAATTTTTAGGTGTTTCAAAAGCCTAAAATGAAGTTCGTCGAGTCTAGTTTCCAACTCAAAAAACCTCTCATCGATACGATACCGGAATAGAGAGTTATGGACGTTACAAATTCAGCTGACGAAACAGTGGCTAAAAATCGAGACTGTTTTGGGGATTAAATTAAGATATGCAAATTCTTCTTTCTATGCTATAATTGAAGTTTCATGTTGTCGTATTCGATTGTCGTGTTGTTATTTTGTTACTAATTGCATGTTACGATTGAAAGAAATCCTGAGATTTAAGTTGTGATTTATTAAAGGAAAGTGTTGGAATATAAGAGAAGAAATTTGATATTAAGAAATTAAGAGAAGAATTGGAAATCTTATTGTTGTTGGCCTAAATTCCATGGAAATTATTGAACATGTTATGTTGTAATCTTAAGGGACTGTTTTGGTAGAATTATGACGATGAAAATATAAGTTATGAACATGCATAAATGTTATGGTAATTACCACTACATGTCTAAAAGGAAGTAAGGTATAGAAAGGTGATTTTGCATCTTTGGACTCTCGGATTTGCTAGAAGATTGGATTATTTGAGGGAACATGATAAATAGGTGTATTAATCACCTTGATTGCTACTTGAAATACATTCCATAAGTGTAAAGAGAAAGGATGGATAATTGGGGTATATATGTCGAGTAGATGGAACTGTTTTAATATACACTGGAGTTATGACTTGTTGTTGGTCTGATTGGCTTGTTGGTTAATTGTGGAAGTGCATATAAACAGAAGAAATGCTGCCCAATGTTTTATAAAAATATGAAGTCGTCATTCGATATAAAGTACGCTAGTAATCCTAAGAATTGACGAATGTGTTACCATTATTATAGGTTGAATTACTAAACGAGACATATCCTAAATAGTGAGTTGGCTAGTTCGACCAAGAGGTATGTGAGACTATCCTTTCCTTCTTTGGCATGATGTTGTGAAAATCTTCCTTCTTTCTTCTGGCATGATTTTAATGAAAGTACGGCGGACGTACGCGATTCCTTCAAAGTCTAGTTTTAATAAAATGATATATGATATGATAAGTGTTTTGACTTTTCAAAAGATGTTTTAAAATGATTAATGAGATCGTGCCTTGATTTTCTAAAGGATAGTTTATTTTACTTATTCCATTGAGTCTTATATGATGATTTAAAAAGACATATGATTATTCCATTCAGTCTTATATGATGATTTAAAAAGGCATATGATTATTCCATTGAGTCTTATATGATGATTTGAAATGCACATGATTATTACATGGAGTCTCAGATGATGATTTGTATTGCGTATGGTTTCTCATGATATTCTACTTGTGTAAGTTGTGATTGTATGTAATGAGGACCGAGTCCCAGAATGGGCCGGGTAGTTATATGTACAGAATATGAAGACCGAGTCCCAGAATGGGCCGGGTAGTTATATGTACGCAGTATGAGGACCGAGTCCCAGAATGGGTCGGGTAGTTATATGTATAAAGCATGAGGACCGAGTTCCAGAATGGGCCGGGTAGTTATATGACGCTAGATGGCGACCGAGTCCCGAATGGGTCGTAGTTATATGTATAAAGCATGAAGATCGAGTCTCGGGACGGGTCGTAGTTATATGTACGAGATGATCTTGATTATGATGATTGTTAGACATGCTTGACTTTGTTTTCATACGTGCGATTGCATCAGATTCTCGATTTTTCATATATGTCTCATGTTATCTTGACCGCCATAATCCTCCTTACGAATTCATGTTTTACATACTCGAGACATTATTTCGCATCGACCCTCCTTTTTTCGAGTGCGTCACGCCCGCAGTACAGTGATCGGTTAGGTGACCTCCGCCAGGACATCTACCACCGCTAAATAGCTCTTTGTTCGAGCCACCACTGGTACCGACTCTTATATTTTAGACTTATGTATATCTTGGGCACGACGGGGTCATGTCCCGTCATATGTCATTTTGTACTCCTGCAGGTCCGCAGACGATGCGGGTTGATTTATGAGGAGTGTAGACGTGTTTGTTTAGCCATGCTTTCGTATTTTTGTCTGGGATGTTCCCTTATGTTGGTGGCAGCCTTGTCGGCTTGCTTATTATATTGTGTTGGTTAGTTGTGACTCCTCTGAAGGCAAATACCCCCTTATGTAAAGACAGACTGATCGGCTCGTCTATTCGGGTACATGTTGTAGATGCAACGTTATGCTGCCGGAATTTTATTAATTTTGGTATCAAATGGATTAAGTATGACAGTTCAGTAATGGCGTCCAATTAGGGAACCAAGTCGCGGCCCGTCGGGTCGGGTCGTGACAAAAAGTGGTATCAGAGCAGTTAGTCCTCGGAATGTCTACATACCGTGTCTAGTAGAGTCTTGTGTATGGGTATGTTGTGCACCATATTTATACGCAGGAGGTTGTCAGGCATTTAGGATTGATTTCTATTCTTTCATCTCATAAATCGTCAGAAATTGGATTTTAAGAATTCGAATTTAATGTTACTGTTTCGATAACCCTGGTTACTGGGAAAAAAATGATGACTTCGGTTAGTTTATACTCGTAGCCAGTAAGAGAGTGATTTATACCCAAACGATTGATATGCCAGAAGGGCAATATAATTTTGAAATTATGAAAAGTTATCCCACTCGTATACGGGGAGAATATAATGTAAGCTTGGGAAGCAGAATATTTGAGAATCTTAGAATATTAAATAAGCATTGAGACCTTAGATATCTAAGGCCTTCATGAATATGATATCTGACGCTGAGCTTGGTTAAAGTATATGGTGTATGAGATTGTTCAAGGATATACATGTCTAGACTTAAGTATTGGTTTACTTGACTGAATTGTATCTATGCAAAATGTGTGGGATCCTTTGATGGTTTTGCCTATGTTAAAGTGATGGAATGAATTTATAGATTAATGTGTTTGGTTAACACTTTATACTTATAGGGTATATTTTAGGTAAAAAAAATAGTTCACAATAAGAATATGCCTGTTTTTAGGTAACTGATAAATGTTCCATGCTGATTTAGAATAATTTGTACAGTTGAAATAGAACAAAACAGGTTAATTTTAGATTTGGTATGGGTTATTTAATGTAATGTGATGACCAATGTACTGTTTTGAAAATTGGTTTGGCTATCTGTAAGTTGTTTAGTCATATTATCTACCTAAAACATGCGCCACTAATTAAGAACAAGATTAGTTGTCCTATTTAACAAAACGCCGATGAATCTCAAACCGTTCCCCTGAATAATCGATACTAAACCTAAGTTGTTCACCCAAATTAAAATCCTAAGTTGTTGGTTTCGTATATTTCCATGGCTTGATTGTGTTGGTGTCGATGTTTTGTGCGCGGTTTGAATGTGAAAGCCTGGTGTTTTGTTCATTTTATTTGTTGAAGAGGCGAGTTTTCATTTTGCCCTTGTTATTGTCGAAAAAGTTACTGGTTGGCATTGTTCTTATTTTGGGTATTTGTAACTATTTGAGAATCTTAAAAAGAAGATATGTCAGAAATTATTGAGGTTCCATAATGGTAACTTTACATTGGATCTTACCCGAAACATGTAGAAGAGAAGGATGTTATGACAACTGATATTGATAAGGACCACTTTTCTTTATTTGAGCTATTGCATTATACTAAACAGGTTAGATATAATATAGTGGGTGGTTTCTTTTACCAAGATCTAATAAGTAAAATGATTTTGAGCACCCTTGTTGATATTTTACCAAATGTTGAGCATAGAAATTGTTCTAGGCACATATGGGAAAATTGGCAAAAAGATTGAAAAGGTAAAGAAAGAAGAAAACAGTTATGGAGGGCATGTAAAGCTTCATTTGAGGTAAAGGCAAGAGAAGAACTTACAAAATTAGGTAAAATTGAAAAAGACATTTGTGAAGATTTATTAGAGTTTAACAAAGAGCATTGATGTAGAGCCTATTTTAAGGAACATCTAAGTGTGATGTAGTTGAAAACAATATGTGAAAGAACTTTAATTCCTGGATATTAGCAGCTAGGAACCAATCAACCATTACCATGCTAGAAGATATTAGACAGAAAGTAATGACTAGGTATGTTGAAATGAGAAGATTTGTTGAGACAAGAATCACTGATATTTCACCTATAACAAGTGTGATGTTGGAAGAAAACAACAATATATCAAATTTTGTGGAATGGGAGTTATAGTGGTGATACTCACTTAGATTTGATTCCTCGTTTGGCTTGTGATTGATTTTTAAGCATGTGCGATGTATTAGGGTCATATGTGACATATTTGGTTTTGTAGAGTGCGGTTTAAGGAGACTATACCAAGATTTGTTTAGCATGAACCTAGTATGAACATTCGGGATGAATATTTCTAAAGGGGGGGGGGGGGGAGAATGTTACACCCCGTAATTTCGATACAAGTATCCGAGAAAGTAAACGTGGGAAAACGTATATAAGACTTGAACGTTGGAAGAACGTATACTAACTTTTTTTTTTGAAATATGTCGGAAATTGGAAAGTCTTTGTAAAAGAAAAAGGTTTGTTATTTGGAATTTGGTTCCCAAATTCGGTATTTGAGAGTTTTAGAATTAATCGGATTTTTAGGAATTTTATCATAATTTTCGGAAATTGGTCACGTGGGGCCCACCCGGAAAATTTTACAATTTCGGGGGGCCCACAAGGAAATTTCGAAATTTTGGTTTTGATGGAGACTTGGAATCTGATTTTTGGAGATAAAATGACATGTGAAACCTACCCACACTTGTGATTTTTATGCTAATGATGAATGTACACTCCACATGGTAGCTATATTATATTGGGAATCAGATTTTAGCACCATGTTATATGTTCACAAGAGAGATGAAAGTGTTCCAACACTTCGAGAAATTTTGAGAGAACTTTGGTGCCAAGGAGAGGAGCTCTCGGATTTGGCATAAATTCGGACAGATTTTTAGTCAACTTTGGAGGGGCATATCTCTTAGCATATTAAGAATTTTTAGGTGTTTCAAAAGCCTAAAATGAAGTTCGTCGAGTCTAGTTTCCAACTCAACAAATCTCTCATCGATACGATACCGGAGTAGAGAGTTATGGACGTTACAAATTCAGCTGACGAAACAGTGGCTAAAAATCGAGACTGTTTTGGGGATTAAATTAAGATATGAAAATTCTTCTTTCTATGCTATAATTGAAGTTTCATGTTGTCGTATTCGATTGTCGTGTTGTTATTTTGTTACTAATTTCATGTTACGATTGAAAGAAATCCGAGATTTAAGTTGTGATTTATTAAAGGAAAGTGTTGGAATATAAGAGAAGAAATTTGATATTAAGAAATTAAGAGAAGAATTGGAATTCTTATTGTTGTTGGCCTAAATTCCATGGAAATTATTGAACATGTTATGTTGTAATCTTAAGGGACTGTTTTGGTAGAATTATGACGATGAAAATATAAGTTATGAACATGCATAAATGTTATGGTAATTACCACTACATGTCTAAAAGGAAGTAAGGTATAGAAAGGTGATTTTGCATCCTTGGACTCTCGGATTTGCTAGAAGATTGGATTATTTGAGGGAACATGATAAATAGGTGTATTAATCACCTTGATTGCTACTTGAAATACATTCCATAAGTGTAAAGAGAAAGGATGGATAATTGGGGTATATATGTCAAGTAGATGGAGCTGTTTTAATATACGCTAGAGTTATGACTTGTTGTTGGTCTGATTGGCTTGTTGGTTAATTGTGGAAGTGCATATAAACAGAGGAAATGCTGCCCAATTTTTTTATAAAAATATGAAGTCGTCATTCGATATAAAGTACGCTAGTAATCCTAAGAATTGACGAACGGGTTACCATTATTATAGGTTGAATTACTAAACGAGACATATCCTAAATAGTGAGTTGGCTAGTTCGACCAAGATGTATGTTAGACTATCCTTTCCTTCTTTGGCATGATGTTGTGAAAATCTTCCTTCTTTCTTCTGGTATGATTTTAATGAAAGTACGGCGGACGTACGTAATTCCTTCAAAGTCTAGTTGTCACGACCCGACCCCGGGGCCGCGACTAGTACCCTACCGGGGTACCCTGTCAGGTATATGTCAGAGAATAGCAGCGGAACATACGTAACACATAACTTATGTGGGTAACATCACCGTCACCGATAAGGCGCTTTCCATAAAAAAACATACTAGTCAAAAGTATAATAGTACATCTTGTTCTTACAGCCCAAACCACAACATGACTACGCACTGCAGGACACAATCGTGCGGACAGTGGCCCGCCATACCCCGAACGAATGTACAAAAGTCTATAACCTCGAGGAATCATACCAAAGACAAAGCCTCGGAGGATGGAGCTTTCCAGAAATGAACGGTGATCCTAAGAGCGGACCGCAAGCTACGTATCTCGACTTCATGGCAGATTTAACGCACCCGGCGAGGTCGATCTAACAGTACCAAGTATGTGAAATCAAAATATCAGAATGAAAACATAAGTCCAAAACAAGCCGATCGGGATGAAATCAAATTACCTTTTATCGTGCCTTACTAACAATGAGAGTGACAAGTATATATATAATATCGCATAAAATAGGGCCTTATGATCAAAACAGTGGTACTCGCCTCAGTATCAATAAGCACCCCTACTCCTCGGGACTATTTCACCCGTGATAGTCCCGTGGACCCGCATTTAGGTATTCCTCGCATAGGTCAGACTACCGCACGGGACTATTTCACCCGCATAAACCCATAAGGACTCGCATGAGGTATTCCTCGTGATCGTGGTAGCAAATCCACGGGGCGGTGGTATAACGATCTGGGATTGACCCGATATACTCTACCCTCAAACAGATGGTATAACGATCTGGGATTTACCTCGATATACTCTTACACCGAGCAGATGGTATAACGATCTTGGGTCAGACTCTCGATATACTCTTACACTGGAGCAGATGGTATAACGATCTTGGGGCTTGCCCCTCAGATATACTCTTACACTGGTGCAGATGGTATAACGATCTTGGGGATTGCCCCTCAGATATACTCTTACACTTGAGAAGGTGGTATGACGATCTTGGGGCTTACCCCTCATTCATACTCTTACCCTGGAGAAGGTGGTATAACGATCTTGGGGCTTGCCCCTCAGATATACTCTTACCCTAGCTCAAACTGTCATCATATCATAATCATAAATAAGTTAAGAAACTTATAACTTCTTATTAGTCTTGTTCATATACCCTCTCATTTTAGTTTACTTAAGGCACTTAATCATATCTTTAATAAAAGAAAACCGGGAATTTAACCCAAGTACTACCTACTTCAACTCTTTTAAAAGTGACTCCTTTTCACATAAAACCTTTGGGCAATTGATGCCTTAAAATCAATTTGTCTTTCATAAATCAAATCATTTGTCCTTGCTTATCTTACTTAGAGTAAATCTCTTCTTGTTAACCTTTCATAAAGCTAATATAACTAACTTCCCATAAAGCCGTTATACTATCTTTATACTTTAGAAATTAAGACCTTCTTATCCTTTCATAAGGCCGTTATAACTAACTTCCCATAAAGCCGTTATAACTCCTTATAAACCATTTTGTTCTTTTACTAACCAAGAGACTTATACTTCAACAAACTTACACAATTTTCAAAATACTTCAAGCCTCTTATCTCTTTAGAAAACAAGTCTCTTACCTCAACAATTTAAGCCTCTTATCTTTTAGAATAATTCAATACTCAATACTTTCACACCAAGTACTCTATACTTTTGTAAAATCATACTTTTCCCTTAACCAAGGGACTTTGTCTTCTTAAAACGAAACAAGTCTTTATATACTTAAACAAGTAAGAATACTAAATCTTGTACGTCTACCGTACTACATAGATACAAAATACTCATGCTCAAGAGATAGGAAAGCTTCACATACCTCTTCGGTTAATCCACTTGCTAATTCCAAACACCGCACGTAATATGTCAACCTATAATGACCATGATACGTTTATTAACCTCTAATTTCAAAGTAGAATATTTCCAAGTTCAAGGTTACTAATTCCTATGGAAAATTGGGCAGCATTTCCTTTGTTACTACTCACTTTGCCACCTTTTCAAAGGCCGATTTTTAACACTCAAACGCCACATTTAAGGCCCAACATCCAAACCAACACAAAGGGGATTACACACCAAAACTTGGGTGTGTAAAATTATGCCCCATAAGTTATAACAATTAATCTTAACAATTCTAAGGTAGTTTTTAGGCTACAACTTGCTCATAATATCTTCTTAATCAATTCTTTCATATCCAAACCACATTTCTTACATGCAAAGACTCTAAGTGCATTATTTACTACTACACATCCCTTCTTCTTCACATGCAACATTAATAACTAACCACAAGAGGAGAAATGTTACCTTAAAGCTTTAGCCAAACTTATACCAACAACTTTGCTAGCCTCCTTTTCAAGAACACCACCACAACAACCTTCACAAGCTAGCCACAAGCTTCCTTCTTGCCTTTACTTTTCAGATTTTTCCTAAGGCTAGAATATCTCTTGGAATTTTAGAGAGAAGGAGGAGGAGCTTGATATTTTAAGAGAGAAGGAAGAGCTTTTGTCTAAGAGAGAGATGAAAGATGACCAAGTCTTCAAGACTTGGTCAATATAATGCATGCAAAATCAGATGGGGGGGGGGGGGACACTTGTCAGCCACCCAAGGTCTTTTAAAAGAAAAATCTGACTTTTCCTAAGTTTTTCACCGAAATCCGCACCTGCGCGCTTCGACGCCACTAGCTGAAAAACCTGCGGACTTACGGAACTTCCGCGCCATGCTCGCTGTCTGGCGCTGCAACTTCAGCGATCCCTCAGTATATCCGGCGCCGCGGCCCTGCATCCGGCGCCGCGGCCCTGTCGCCCTTGTCCGAAACACACTTCTGTCCGACTGCGCACTGAACTTGTAACTCCCATAACTTTCTACTCCGACGTCCTATCGACGAACGGTTGGTTGCGTTGGAAACTAGACTCAACGAACTACGCCCTAGGCCTGTGAAACACTAAGGAACTCTCAATGTACCGGGTCATAACCCGCATCAAACTTGACTAAAACCCGTCCGGAACAATCCGTCAACCTATCTTTCGAAAATTTTAAGTCTTACTCCCTTTCGCACGCTCTCACACATGTGGCCAGAACTACGGGGTATAACATTCTCCCCCGCTTAGAAACATTCGTCCCCGAATGTTCTTTTGGAGCCAATCTAATATTCCTCGGTACATCCTCGTACTTCACGTTTAATGGGACCTTACTATGCCACTTGTGACCCTAAGATATTGCCCACGCCTAATCCTTTCTCATAAGTCAAACAGGAAAAACGAATCCAAAGTATGAACCACTACCACTTACTCGCTCACTACCCAATGCACTGCCCGTTCGTATCTACCAACTTATTCTAACACATATACATAGTCTCAATATCCTCTGTTCATAACTCTAAATCATACAACAATCCTATCATGCATACTAATCTCTAAAGGGTCAAAGATATACCTGTAACTATTGCTTCACATTCCCCTTGTCGTTCTAATCATGATCCTGCCCTGCACGGCGCATAACAAAAGAAGGCGATGAACCAACCACCGATCCCGGCGTCGAATCTCTACATCCGTGCTATCTCTGGTTGGACAGTTCCTCGCATAATGGCCCTGCTGGCCGCATGTATAGAAATTTCCCAAACTAGCACGACACTCCCCATAATGTGTCCTACCACATCGACTACATCGAGGTAGAGGTGGCCTCCTCAGACTAACACCCCTACTCCCCTGAAAACTCGAACCCTGAGCCCTCGACCGCTTCCCGATCTCCCGAACGCCCCAAGATCGCGGTGGAGTACTGCATCTTGGTTGAGGCGCATAACTAGCCTGCTGCTGAGGTGGTCCGCCTTGAAATCGCCCGAGATCTCGCTGCCTCGCCTCTGGGCCGCTCGAGCCAAGCCGACCTCTCCTTTCTCTCGCCCTCTATCCTCGCATATGCTCGCATCTCCGCAATATCCATCCTCGGCCAAGAGCGCCCCAAACATGCAGTAATCATATGACGGTCTAACCCCATCACATATCGATGAACCCTGTCTGCCATGTCCGCTACAATGGTGTGCGCGATACCGCCAAGGAGTCAAACTCCAGTCAGACTCTCGATAGTCCTTCCGCCCCGCCTCAAGGTCAAGAATCTATCTACGCGGCTCTCTCATCTCGTGAGGCAAGAAGTGATCCAGGAAAGCCTCTGTGAACTCCTCCCAAACAGCTGGGAGAGCATCCTCACCTCTCGTCAACACCCATGACTCAAACCAGTTCAACGCAATATCGCGTAACCGGTAAGAAGCTAACACAACGGACTCCGTCTCCGAGGCCCTAAGCACCTGCGTAGTCCGCCGCACATGTCGAATAAACTCCTGAGGATCCTTCTCAGACCTCGAACCATAAAACTCGGGTGGATTACAACTCAGAAAGTCCCAAATCCTTAAACCGCCGGCCCTGTGGGTTAGCCACGCCGGCGGTGCCTCGCCACTATGCCGGCCAAGAATCAAATTGCTTCTCCGTAATCTCTACTCGCACTTCGATCGCTGGATGGAGGCTCGCACGAACCTTCGAGCCACTGCCGCTCTCGGCTCCTCTAACACTGCCGGTGTAGCTGAACTCGCCGACCCGCCTACTACCTCAGGAATAGTCCGTGCCCGAGTCCTGGTAACTCTCTGCGTACCACTAGCAGCTCCTGCTGCTACCTTGCCATTCTGGGCTCTGGTCGCCTTCCGGGGAGGCATAACTGTTACACAAGGATAGGTCAGAGAGGACTCAACCTACTACGACAGCTCTACTGCCCGATCTTAAAGAGAGAAGGATGGAAACCAATCCTAAATGTCCTGCAGCCTCCTGATTATAGATGTGGTGCAGGACACACCGATAATCAAGACTCTACTAGACACGGTCTGTAGACACATTCCGAGGACTAACTGCTCTGATACCACTTTTGTCACGACCCGACCCCGGGGCCGCGACTAGTACCTCACCGGTACCTCGCCGTATATGTCGAGAATAGCAATGAACATACGTAACACATAACTTATAAAAGGGTAACATCACTGGCCAGCCGATAAGGCTGCCTTTCATAAAAAAAACATACTAGTCAAAAGTATAATAGTACATCTTGTTCTTACAGCCCAAACCACAACATGACTACAGAACTCTAGGAATAACAACTGTGGCGGGACAGAACCCCGCCATACCCCCTGAATGTACAAAAGTCTATAACCTCAGGGAATCATACCAAAAAGACAAAGCCTCCGGAGGGATGGAGCTTTTCAGGAAATGAACAGTGATCCTAAGAGTGCGGACCGGCAAGCTACGTATCTAGACCTGCGGCATGAACGCAGCCCCCCGAAGGAGGTCAGTACAACAGGTACCAAGTATGTGAAACTGAAAACACTATAATGAAAACATAAGTCTGAAAATAAGCTGGGATCAGGGATGAAATCAAATTACCTTTTACTGTGCCTTACTAACAATGAGAGTGACAAGTATATATATAATACTGCATAAAATATTGGCCTTATGATCAAAACAGGGTACCTCGCCCGTAGTATCAATAAGCACCCCTACTCCTGGGACTATTTCACCCGCATAGGTCCTGTGGACCCGCATGAGGTATTCCTCGCATAGTCAGACTACCGCACGGGACTATTTCACCCGCATAAGCCCATAAGGACTCGCATGAGGTATTCCTCGATCGTGGGTAGCAAATCCACGGACGTGGTATAACGATCTTGGGATTGACCTCCGGATATACTCTACCCCAAACAGATGGTATAACGATCTTGGGGATTTACCCTCGATATACTCTACACCGAGCAGATGGTATAACGATCGGGTCAGACTCGCCGGATATACTCTTACACCGGAGCGGATGGTATAACGATCTTGGGCTTGCCCTCGATATACTCTTACACCGTGCAGATGGTATAACGATCTTGGGGCTTGCCTCGATATACTCTTACACCGAGAAGGTGGTATGACGATCTTGGGCTTACCCTCATTCATACTCTTACCCCGAGAAGGTATAACGATCTGGGCTTGCCTCGATATACTCTACACCGAGCAGATGGTATAACGATCTTGGGGCTTGCCTCGATATACTCTACACCGTGCGGATGGTATAACGATCTTGGGGCTTGCCCCTCAGATATACTCTTACACTGGAGAAGGTGGTATGACGATCTTGGGGCTTACCCCTCATTCATACTCTTACCCTGAAGAAGGTGGTATAACGATCTTGGGGCTTGCCCCTCAGATATACTCTTACCCTAGCTCAAACTGTCATCATATCATAATCATAAATAAGTTAAGAAAACTTATAACTTCTTATTAGTCTTGTTCATATACCCTCTCATTTTAGTTTACTTAAGACACTTAATCATATCTTTAATAAAAGAAAACCGGGAATTTAACCCAAGTACTACCTACTTCAACTCTTTTCAAAGTGACTCCTTTTCACATAAAACCTTTGGGCAATTGATGCCTTAAAATCAATTTGCCTTTCATAAATCAAATCATTTGTCCTTGCTTATCTTACTTAGAGTAAATCTTTTCTTGTTAACCTTTCATAAAGCTAATATAACTAACTTCCCATAAAGCCGTTATACTATCTTTATACTTTAGAAATTAAGACCTTCTTATCCTTTCATAAGGCCGTTATAACTAACTTCCCATAAAGCCGTTATTACTCCTTATAAACCATTTTGTTCTTTTACTAACCAAGAGACTTATACTTCAACAAACTTACACAATTTTCAAAATACTTCAAGCCTCTTATCTCTTTAGAAAACAAGTCTCTTACCTCAACAATTTAAGCCTCTTATCTTTTAGAATAATTCAATACTCAATACTTTCACACCAAGTACTCTATACTTTTGTAAAATCATACTTTGCCCTTAACCAAGGGATTTATACTTCTTAAAACGAAACAAGTCTTTATATACTTAAACAAGTAAGAATACTAAATCTTGTATGTCTACCGTACTACATAGATACAAAATACTCATGCTCAAGAGATAGGAAAGCTTCACATACCTCTTCGGTTAATCCACTTGCTAATTCCAAACACCGCACGTAATATGTCAACCTATAATGACCATGATACGTTTATTAACCTCTAATTTCAAAGTAGAATATTTCCAAGTTCAAGGTTACTAATTCCTATGGAAAATTGGGCAGCATTTCCTTTGTTACTACTCACTTTGCCACCTTTTCAAAGGCCGATTTTTAACACTCAAACGCTACATTTAAGGCCCAACATCCAAACCAACACAAAGGGGATTACACACCAAAACTTGGGTGTGTAAAATTATGCCCCATAAGTTATAACAATTAATCTTAACAATTCTAAGGTAGTTTTTAGGCTACAACTTTCTCATAATATCTTCTTAATCAATTCTTTCATATCCAAACCACATTTCTTACATGCAAAGACTCTAAGTGCATTATTTACTACTACACATCCCTTCTTCTTCACATGCAACATTAATAACTAACCACAAGAGGAGAAATGTTACCTTAAAGCTTTAGCCAAACTTATACCAACAACTTTGCTAGCCTCCTTTTCAAGAACACCACCACAACAACCTTCACAGCTAGCCACAAGCTTCCTTCTTGCCTTTACTTTTCAGATTTTTCCTAAGGCTAGAATATCTCTTGGAATTTTAGAGAAGGAGGAGGAGCTTGATATTTTAAGAGAGAAGGAAGAGCTTTTGTCTAAGAGAGAGATGAAAGATGACCAAGTCTTCAAGACTTGGTCAATATAATGCATGCAAAATCAGATGGGGGGGGGGGGACACTTGTCAGCCTTTCAAGGTCTTTTAAAAGAAAAATCAGACTTTTCCTAAGTTTTTCCCGCTCCGCGGCCATGGCGCAGCGCCACGCTTGCGCTGAAACCTCTGCGGACTTACGGAACTTCCGGCGCCGCGGCCCTGCTGTCCTGGTGCCGCGGCGCTGCAACTTCAGCGATCCTCGATATCCGCGCCGCTGCCTCGCATCCGCGCGCTGCCTCGCGCTCTTGTCCGAAACACATTTTTGTCCGACTGCGCACTGAACTTGTAACTCCCATAACTTTCTACTCCGATGTCCTATCGACGAACGGTTGATTGCGTTGGAAACTATACTCAACGAACTACGCCCTAGGCCTGTGAAACACTTAGGAACTCTCAATGTACCGGGTCATAACCCGCATCAAAGTTGACTAAAACCCGTCCGGAACAATCCGTCAACCTATCTTTCAAAAAATTTAAGTCTTACTCCCTTTCGCACGCTCTCACACGTGTGGCCAAAACTACGGGGTATAACAGTAGTTATATGTACGCAGTATGAGGACCGAGTCCCAGAATTAGCCGGGTAGTTATATGTATAAAACATGAGGACCGAGTCCCAGAATGGGCCGGGTAGTTATATGTACGGAGATGATCTTGATTATGATGATTGTTAGACATGAATGACTTTCTTTTCATATGGTACAGTTGCATCGGTATCTCTGATTTTTCATATATGTCTCATGTTATCTTCTGGCCAGTTACAATCCTCCTTCTGATAATTCATGTTTTACATACTCGACATTTTTTCGCGATTCCGCTTTCTTGGTGCGTTCATGCCCGCAGGTACAGGTGATCGGTTAGGTGACCCTCCAGTTTAGGACATCTACCAGCTTCTAAAGAGCTCCCTTGTTCGGAGCCGACCACTTTAGTGCACTCTTATATTTCGGACTTATGTATATCTTGGGCACGACGGTCTGTCGTCATATGTCATTTTGTACTCCTAGTGCAGCGTAGCGATCGTGGGTTGATTTATGAGGAGTGTAGACGTGTTTGTTTAGCCATGCTTTCGTATTTCTGTCTGGGATGTTTCCTTATGTTGGTGGCAGCCTTGTCGGCTTGCTTATTATATTGTGTTGGTTAGTTGTGACTCCTCTGAAGGCAGATACCCCCTTATGTAAAGACAGTCTGATCGGCTCGTCTATTCGGGTACATATTGTAGATACATCGTTATGCTGCCGGAATTTTATTAATCTTGGTATCAAATGGATTAAGTATGATAGGTCAGCAACATGACGTCCTGCCCCATATACCGATCGCATCCCCACTACTCCCCCAAGCCCTCTTGGCCATCAACCTCTCCCCATTTCATTTGCACTAGCCATGGTCAAACTCTCCCATTTGATTCTTAACCTGTCATCCATAACCATCTTCTTCTTCTCCATCTTAATCTCCAAATCCATCACCAAAGCTTACGTCGGATTATAATATCCTCCATCGGAATTGTCACGCCCCGAACCCCGTGCCCGTGACTGGTGCCCTACCTGGGCACCCTTCTACCTAACTGACACAAGTAAACCGCGGAATTTAAATAACACCACATTTTTTTAAAACCAACATACGTGTGCGGCAAAGCCGATGCGCCGCCATATAATATACATAATCAAAAGACACTACACCGCATACGAGTCCAATCCCATATGAATACACTTCTAAGAGTTTTATCAAAACACGACGGACAAGGACCCGCACCCATAATCGTATAAAATCCTCGCATCAAGGATCTATACCAAAATGATAAACTCAATGAGCATGGAGCTATCCAAAACTCGAGCAGGTCCTACACTGCCGATCACCAAATCAAGGACCTAAACTGCGCAGATTTAACGCAGCTTCGGGCGAGGTCAAGACGAAGAATGTACCAAGTATGTGAAACGATGAAATCAGTAATGAAATCATAACAGTCTAAGCAAAACAGGAGACATGTATGATAGCCAACCTACAATACACAATACATAAGCAGTCATATCAAGTCAGGGACGCATGCCCTCAAAGTCATTACTCAAATATAACCATGGGTCTCACGCCCATAATATCAATCATGCCCGTGGAATCCTTCCTCACTGCCGGCAGTCCATGATATAATACAACATCAGTAAGCACACTGAACCTTGCAATCATGAGAGTAATGCAATCCTTTTTATCTTTTAAGTTATGTCTTTAACAATGAGAATTTACTGTTCCATTTTAAATCATACACACACTGCACCCTTTCATTAATGAAATCACTACCGTTTCAAAACACGGGCGTCGTGCTGCTGCGAAGTCAACCACCCTCTGTGTTATAATGCAACCTATGATAGGACTATTTCACCCGCAAGGGACTATTTCACCCGCTTAGGTCATGAGGACCCGCAATGAGTCATCGGTACACGATACTCGCATCACGGATAGCTAATCCATGGCTTATATATATCCCGGGAATTTAACTCGTCTGAGTCAAATACCGACCCGCCGTGAGTGTGTACCACTCACCCCCATGAGGAGCTAACCCATGGTATCCTTGAACAAGTTGCCGGCCCTTTATGTAGGGACGCGGAGATGTGGAAATATGACACTTGCACGAATGTCTATATGAGCAACCCATATGCAAGCAAACCAAGACAATACCATGCCTTTCACACCAAGACAATACCATGCCTTTCCTTTTTACATAAACCAAGACAATACCATGCCTTTACACAAATCAAGACAATTACTATGCCTTCTTTTTACATAAACCAAGACAATATCATGCCTTCTTTTTACATAAACCAAGACAATTACCATGCCTTCTTTTTACATAAACCAAGAGAAATACTTATTCAAGCAAGCCAAAATACTATCAAGGCACAAATAGAATAATTCTCATTTAACAAGCCAAAGTACTTATCAAGGCACAAATAGAATAATTCTCTTTTAACAAGCCAAAGTACATATCAAGACACAAATAGAATAATTCTCTTTTAACAAGCCAAAGTACTACGTACGTACATTCTTTTCAAAAGACTCCTTTTTATGTAAAACCCCAAGATACTAACACCCGTAGTATCAAGACGTGTCTATTTTTCAAAGTAAGTTACTACATCTTTAGAAAACTCATTTCAAAACTTGAAACCAAGTAACTTCAAATTTTTCACAATCTAGGCAACTTATGCCCATTAATCAAAATAGACAACTTTCTTAACCTTCCATAAAGCCGTTATAACCAACTTCCCATAAAGCCGTTATAACCCTTTATGGTTTTAGACCAATTCATTCCTTTTTATATCCAAGAGACTTACACTTTTAAAACCAAGTATCACATACTTACAAATCAAGTTTCTTAACTTTCAAAATACTTCAAGTCTCTTAATATTTAGAAGTCAAGTTTCTTAACTTTAGAAATCAAGTTTCTTCTACTTTTAAATCTCAAGTAACCCATACCTTTAAAACGAGTTACTTCTCTTTAAATCATGTCATTTCTCCTCTTTTAAATCAATTAAGTAAATCACTCCTTTTACTCCCCTAAAGTCATTATAACAACCCTTAGGTTTTGGAACTAAGACACTAGCCAAAAGATTTGGAAACCACTTCCTTTTCAAGACTCTATATACTTTAAGTAAAATACTTTCACTTTTAAGAATCCAAACTTCACTAAGGAAATGGATTATAACAACTTACAATTTAAACATCAAAGTACAATCAAGGAAGTACATAGAACAAATTCTATATTAGGCAATCCAAGTACAACCAAGGAATGGATCATTTAAGGAGTAGGACTTACTTTCTTTATCTTAAGGAATCATGCTAGAAGAAGAGGAGATGATTCACATACCTTTTCGACTTAATCCACAAGCTAAGTCGAATACGCCGCACGTAGAATTGTCAACCTATAATGGCCACAACATGACTATCAATTTCTAGCTTCTAACGTAGAATAATACTAAGTATACGGTCTCTTATTCTACGGAAAATTGGGCAGCACCTCCTTTGTTTCTACATACTTTTCCACATTTTTCAAGGCCCGATAATCAATAACCAACACGCCACATTTAAGGCTCAAAACAACAACCAACCAAAGGGGATTACACGCCTTACAATACGTGTAAAATTCTGCCCCACAATTCATACGAAGTAGTTTAATATCCAAAGTCATTTCTCGGCTAACTTTATACAACAACACAAGTCCTTTCCAAATTCTTTTTCAATCCAAGTTCTTAGGTCTAACATGTTATATAGTCATAAACAACTTTAACAACTATAATTCCTTCTATATATAACATGTGACGACTTATACTAATAATCAACTTGAATTGTAATCTTAAGGGCTAAACATGCTAGTTTCGGATTAGGGTTCCAATATCCAATACACTTATCAAACTTCATACTATATATCTCATTCTTGCTAATATCCATAGCTACAACAATAAGTAAACTTTAATTGCTAAAACGACAAGATTTATACCTTTACAAGCCCTTAAAATTTTCAAGATTCAAAGTCGCTCCTTAGCAATTCTTAGCTCCTTTCCTTTACGCTCCAATCCGCTATTTGAATCCCTTAG
Source organism: Przewalskia tangutica (assembly GCA_029844215.1). Lineage (NCBI taxonomy): Eukaryota > Viridiplantae > Streptophyta > Magnoliopsida > Solanales > Solanaceae > Przewalskia > Przewalskia tangutica. The sequence continues at coordinate 125,265,808 of CM056726.1, read as the reverse complement.
AAGTTCACAACCAACTTCTCTTCCATTTATAATCCAAACTTGTGAAAACGACTTAGGTTTTCGCCTTGCGACTAACGTGAAAACGTCGTTTTTCCGAAATCTTTCTATAGAGATATCCTTACAATACCCTTAGGGACCTAGGGTTAATGTCTTGTGAATAATGGATCAAAACTACAAATTCTTGTGTGAGAAATGTCACAAAGCCGAGAGCAACTTTCTTGAACAAGAAATGTTGTGATTTTTTCTAAGTGTTGGAAGACCTTGTCTTGCTACTAGTGTGTATAAAAACACAATGGAGGGTCAAGATATCAACATATGTGTGGCTAGGATGAAGAACACTTGGATAATTAGCCAAGTGGACAAGTTGACAAGTCAACAATCTCAAGCTTGAAGACTTATCATCCACAATGGTCAAATGACCATTCTAACCTTGCTAATTTTCGTCCAAGACCATGTGGGGGAGGTGCCATGTGTCGTCCTCCCATTCGTCCATAAAATTTCGTAACCCTTGTGGGCCCCACAAAACGTAAAATTTCTCGGGTGGGCCCCACATGACCAAATCCGTAAAAATAAATTTCTATATTGTTAATAAGTTTCATATTCTTCAAATAATGCATTTTGAGAATCCAATTCTCATCAACGAATATTTTTCCTTTCCGACGTTCGGAAGATTTTCCGTCGGAAAAACAATTCTTCCTTTCGTACCAATTTCCAAGTCTTGATTCCTTACGTACATTCTCTTATACATGTCCTGGACTTACGGGGTGTAACAGGAATAACTTTACAGTCTTTACAAAGACCTTTGTCAACCTTCCTAAGGAGCAAAAAGTCTATCTGAGTCTTAGCCACTGAACTACGGAAAGTCACCAAGTGTTCCTCCTTCTTTAGGAACCTCGAATTGGCTATCACCAGCCCATAAGCTCTAGAGAACTCCAAAAGTGAGACGCCTACCCGTTCCTGTCCCCGAGTCTAAAGCCTTCATGCACATCATCATAACCCTTGAAAGTGACCTGATATGTCCATTGAAATCCCCTCCTACAAATAACTTTTCAGTGGGTGGTATACCTCCCACCACTTCATCCAAGTCCTTCCAAAAACGTCTCTTCTCCTCCACGTCCAAGCCCTCCTGCGGCGCATAAGCACTAATAATGTTCATAGTGAATCCTTCAACTACCAACTTAATCGTCATCATCCTGTCATTGAACCTCCCTACCTCTACCACCTAATTTCTTAGCTTGTTTACCAAAATGCCTACCATATTCCTATACTTCGACCTACCCGAGAACCATAACTTATACCCGTCTACATCCTTAACCTTAGGTCCTACCCATTTGGTCTCCTGGACACAAACTATATTAATCATTTTTTTCTTAAGAATCTTAACTAGCTCTATGGACTTCCCTGTTAAAGTTTCAATGTTCTAAGATCCTATTCTCAACTTAGAAGCTTCCTTAACCCACTTCCCACCCCTGACCCTCGCCCGCTCCCCGCCCCCGCCGTCAACCGAGAACATAACTCTAGTTTACCATAGTTCACTAGAGCCACTAAAGCAAATAGGACTACTCAATGGTTTGCACTAAGATACCAACAGCAGGAAAACCAAGCAATAAAGGTACAATAATCATGACAAATAAGGCAAAGTGCTATAACAGCACAACAAATTACCAAAATATGCTTACCAAACTTGGTAGCACTGTAACAACAAAAATTCCACAAGATAAGGCACTTAAACTAAGGCACTTAATTCCACTAACAAAGAAGAATACAAAGATCAAAAGGTGAACCAAGGTACCAACTCCGATAAGATAGAACCTGGGTAGTAGACACTCATCCACGCCGATGTTACTGCCTGATGTTCACCCTCTCGACAATGCGAGGACCTTGTTTTCCTCTCCAATGTCATGTAGTGGGCAGAAGTCATTAGGAACTTTCTATTACAGCTTACTCTAGTCTTTTCTGGCCAATATTCCGGTCAAAACTAGGGTTACTATTGTGCTATGTTTTTTTCCGGTGAGAAACTCTTGTTTCCGATCAGAGTAAGGTTGTAACTCGTCGGCGTTGTATCCCGAAAGGAGAAAGTGGCAAGTTCCGCCGGTTGACGCAACGGAGGGTTCCCCGAAAAAAGAAAGAACATAAAGAAAAAAAGAAAAAGAAAAGAAAATAACACGGAGAGAATGAGAGAGAGCGAAGCGAGAATCCCTTACCTGGTGGAAATGCCGACAGTATTCCGGTTAAGTTACGTCGGAGGAGATTAACTTTGGGCAAAGAGAGAGAAATTCAGAGAAGAGCGAAGATTCAGAGAATTCGTTAATTAAATGAGCTATAAATTCAGTGACAAGTTCGAAACTCATAAGTTTATTTCTAAATGATGATTGAAAATGTAACTTAGCAAATTCAGTATCTTTTTAAAGAGGGATAGTACATTCTTAATCAATAAATCTAAATATGCTCCCTCACAATAAATTGGGATCATTTTTATTGCACATAATGGGCATTCGGCAGTAGGTCCTAAACAAATACATCAACACATCCTATCATGTTTTGTCAGATTGATCTGGTTCCCCCTTATATATTTCATACTTCAATTGCTCTTGTTCCTTTTTCCAATATTCAATTCACATTTGTATTTTGCATACTGACCCCCTCTATTGATACTTTTGTCTCCTTAGTTGCATCTTTAACAAAAGATAAATGTTATGTTAATTGTATAGAAAAATAAAATAATAAAATGATTGATGTTGCTATAAATAATTTATCTGACAGATGATGCTTATGTAGTTTAATAGTGTAATGTATGCACTTGCTGCTGCGTTTGGTTTTCTCACTATACCAAAAGAGGCTTTTAGAGTAAATATCCCTACCGGCAATTGATTAAATGCCATTAGATCCAAGATCCCTAAAGCCTTTAACGGCATTTATGGTGAGTGCTGGTAAAGAATCATATTATTACCGTTAAAAGTAATTCTCTTTTTGAAGGCTAGCACCACCCTTACATCAGATTTGAGATGAGATAAATGCAAGAGGGAAAATGATATTTATGAATATACATATCCTAAACATTGAAGTATCTAGCCTATACAAAAGAGAGATCAGTTGGTCTTTCTTCATCCTGCTAGATTTACTTATAGCTGGTAGCATCATCTGTCCATGGTCTTTCACTTGATTAGAGAGGTCTGCATAGTTGAAATATAATCTGAAATCAGGGGCATTGTAACTCAAAGAAGCTAGTCTGTCTGCCACTTGGTTTATTTCCCTAAAGCAGGGGTTAATGTTGAATTTGTTCTGATGGAGAAGCTCTTTCAGCATTCGACTTACTTGAAAATTCTCCAGCGGAAGCTGTTAGAGTTGTTGATGTTGTCCACAATCAGTTTCTGATAAATATGGTAATAATATACCGTGATATACACTTTTCTTATGAAGTGTATATCATGGGTTTTGGACCGATTTTGTACAAGGTTTTGTTTAGTATTTTTGTGTAAATATTGTATTAATTAATATTGTACACTTACCATAATTATTGGAGTCTTGTACTACTAGAATAGAGTTTTGGGATTAGAATAGGAATAAGATTCTCCTATTATGGAAATTGTAACTTGTATATATTCTTTTTCATTAATGAAAATAATCAAGAGATTATTTCTTTCATGGTATCATAAGTCTAGGTCTTAAACTCCTCTCTCCAATTTCTCACAAATTCCGTCGAGCTTCTCTCAAAATCCGAGCCTCTCTTCTCGGCTATGTGTGTCAGACAATGTCCTTTTCCTTCCCAAATTTTTATTCCAAATCCCTACATCACGTCTTGCGTTGCTATTATGGCTAAGAACACGCTTCACCCTGCCCTTACTGTTTCTAACATCAAGAATCACATCCCTATTATTCTTGAGATAGAAAACGTTCAATATGCGATGTGGGTTGAGTTGTTCAAAGTTCACGCTCGCATCAAGTTCTCCATCATATTATCCTCGCAACTCTTGCGGAAACGGAGGTGCTGAAACCTGTGGATGATCCTAAATTATGGACGACACTTGATGCTATAGTTCTTTAGTGGATTTATTCCACTATCTCTACCGACATGTTGCAGATGATTATTGAGTCGGACTCTACGCCGATGTCTACTTGGAATAGGCTACGTGGCATATTCCAAGATAATTGTTAGGCGATTTCCACACACGCAAAACGCAAGTGTACGTGTCGCTCAAGTAATATAGTCTGTAAGACCGAATATCGTCCACAGAGACTGGTTGCTAAGTATCTAGTATCTATTTTATGTTATCTATTTGGCGAACGAAGATTTGATTTGGTTTTGTTTATCTATTGTAAGAAATAAGTAAAATAATGAGGTTGTATTCAGATTATGAAGGAATTAGGGCTTCCAAAATCATCAAATATCCCCTTTATTTAATCTCTAATGCGTTCTAGAATGATTCTTCTTCTTTGTTAAGATAGCGGTTAACTAATCTGTCGTCGTATTCCGGTTAGGACATACGAGAGCTCAACCCCAGTTCAGAACCCTTCTATCTTTCGATGATAGGATTTACCACATAGGAGGATTAAGTACAATAACCTATAAAGCTACACAAGTATCGAGGTACTGTCGTCCACAATTTTAACCTATGTCTATTCAACTACAACATATTCAAATATCTCATGTCGGTCTCAATTCGAAATCATATAGGTTATGATAATTAGTGATCAGTTAATTACCAAGCATTCATATCAACTATTGAATATAGATCTCAACAACTGAAGAAGGAATCAAACTATTGCATTAAATCATAAATAAAGGTTCAAGTGAATCATATGGAAAGCCCTAATTAAGTGTTTAGTTCCTAGCCATACACATGTTATGAACTAACACAATATTCAACATAAAACTAAATGAAAAACTAAGGAAAGAAAATTACGAAGATTAAAGTCTCTAATTTCTGCCTTGAATCCTTGCCTTGTGATGTTTTGTGTTAAAAATCATGAACTCCTCAATAAAACTGATCCTTAGGGCTTAAATAGGTGTATTTTTCGTGCCCTAGGGACTCTTTTGCCCTTGTCCAATCCTAACTCGGACGTGATATTTTCCGTACAGGCACCGCGGTGCATCCCTTTCGGTACCGCGGTGCTTAAATTCCTGCAGCTCTCTGATGTTTGGGCACCGCGGTTCTGTCTGAATGCACCCCGGTGTTGAAAGTCCTGTGAGTCTTTGAAGTTTAGGCACCGCGGTCCAGCCTCTGGGCACCGCGGTGCTGCTGCACTTTTTCTGAGTCTTCGCTTTTCGTCATTTTTCTGCCTCGGGACTGTCACGACCCGACCCGACGGGCCGTGACTAAACGTCATAATTGGACGTCATTACTGACCTGTCATTCTTAATCCCTTTACTAACGAAATCTATAGAAATTTCGGCAGCACAACGCTGCTTTTACAACATCTCCCCAAAATGGGCGAGCCGACAAGGCTGCCAAATCAATAACAGAACAACAAACAAAACAGACTAGCCGATTAGGCTGCCACCAACCAACATTATATACATAAAAGAATAGTCAAAATAAGCAAGCCGACAAGGCTGCCACCAGATACCAACATGAATAACCGAGAACGCCCCAACACAGAGTACAACAACACTACAACCCAAAACAAGGTACAAACGTCCAACCCACAACTGTCTACAGACCTCTAAGAGTGCGATACTGACATATGACGGGACAGGGCCCCGTCGTGCCCAAAATATGCATAAGTCTGAAAGATGAAGATCTGTACCAAAATAGCTGCCTCCAGAATAAAGGAGCTCTCCAACTGCTGTACAGAAGTCCTAAACTGGAGGGTCACCTATCTGAACACCTGAACCTGCGGACATGAACGCATCCCCCCCAGGAGAGGGAGTCAGTACGAAATAATGTAATGAGTATGTAAAACATAAAATACTGAAAACTGAATAACAACTGTACCAAGTAAAACAGAGAGTCATCAAATTTCACTAAATTGAGAATCATGTCTGAAAATCATATCATGTATACTGAATCATAAATCATCATGCTCGTATGCGTATATAAAATCAGATATAACATGTCTCGGCCCTCTATGGAGGGACTCGATGGAATCTGTATCTGCGCGCGTAACGTGTCTCGGCCCTCTATGGAGGAACTCAATGTAATCTGTATATATACATATATAACGTGTCTCGACCCTCTAGTGAGGGACTCGATGAATGATGCATGGCTGCGCACGAACATGACCTGGCTCGGGACTCAGTGGAGTGAAATAGTAGCACTTAGCACGAGTAGATATCATGAGCAACTGTATGCAATTAAAATCATTATGTGACTCTCAATAAAATTATTACCATAAACCCTGTTATTGAAATCATAATCACTAGTAAATAATCAGTTTTAAAACTGAACTGGTAGGAGTTAAGTACGTCCGCCGTACTTTCATAAAAATCATGCCAAAAGAAAGAAGGAAATGTCTCACATACCTCTTAGGCGCACTAATCAACTCGATATTAAGGTATGCCTCGTCTAGTACTTCAACCTATAATAAGGAATAACATGCTCGTCAATTTTGATTTTTAATGTAAGTTATATGAATAACGGCTCCCTTATTTCTATAAAAATTTGGGCAGCATTTCCTTTGTTTATGTGCGTATCCACAATTAACCAACAAGCCAACAATACCAATAACAAGTTCAAGTCTTCTAGTTTAGAACATCTCACCTTACTACACTTTAGTTCCTTGTAAGATGTGAATTGGCAATTACCACAAGTTCATGACTTATATTCCATCATTATAACTTAACAAAACAACCTTAAAACGAGACGACCATGTCTAACAATTTCATGGAAGTTTCGGCTAACAACAACATTGTCATGGTCCCAAAACTCTTTTCTTAATTCTTAGAATCCAGTTTCCTATTTCAATACTTCCATATAACTAATTACAACTTAAATGTCAAGGTTTCATCTTCAATTTTCACATGCAAGTAGTAACAATATAACAACACAATAATTAAATCCAATGTAACCAAAACCATCTATAAAAATCGGTAACCACAACTTCAACAACACATGCATTGTCTCCTTTCCATTTCTTCCTTAACATGGATAATTCTCTTAACTATATTATCAATTAATCTATCAAATAGTAGATGAAAAGGATAATTTTTACCTTACAAAGAAGCCAAAACAGTCCCTAACACGCGCCCACTGCCCACTGCCGAATTGCCCATTGTTTCGTTGATTTTTGCCCCAATTTCTCACTTCTTTCAACTCCAAATTAACATGCAATCCTTCTACAATGTTACCCAGCATTTATACATGTTTTCCTTCCACAAATTATCTCAAAATCTTGCAATTTGTCTAAATGAAATGTTGAAGGTTTTCTTTTGGTAACGAAAAGGAATACAAGTTACTGTTTTTTGTGTTTAGGACGTTGCAACACAACAAAAAGGGTATTGTTTCACTTAGTCTTTAAGAAGTTCTCAAAGCAAATGAAAGGGTTCAACTAGTACTTGTACGTTTCTTGTTTTCTTAATAAAACCTAACATGTACTGCTTTGGTTTTGTTTTATTAACAAAAGAAAAGGTTGGGGTTTTTTTTTTTTGTAAAGACTAACTATTTGCTCCCTACTTACACGTGAAACCTCCACTCCACTTTGTCCCTTTGCCTTAGTCACCAATTGTCATTAAATGCTCCTCATCATTGTGTTCCCCACACCCTTTTTGAGGTTTTCATTTGCTGCCACCATTTCATTACTTAGGCTTAGTCCATTAAAATTAACTCTACATGTTACACGCCCATACGAATTTTGTCCCCTCCATTAATAATTAATCAACCCCATAATTAATCAATTCCACCTCACTTCATTTAAATCCTACTAACTCATAAGACCTTTGTATCCTTAATGTCATAATTTTATAATACAATACTATTTCATAACTCCAGTGGAACAAATTCGACTACTGAGTATTAATTCTTGTCGTCACATGTATAGTACTCAAAAACTATTCAGGGATAATATCCATTTATACACTAAATTTTCGTATTAACATTTGTAAGTATCCTTTGTATTCAATATTCGAATCTTACTTCCTTAATGACGTTCTTAATTATCCTCTTAACTTACGAGGTGTAACATCATTCCCCCTTAAAAACATTCGCCCTCGAATGTTCATAACAAGTCTTATGCTAGAAGAATTTCGCCAGAATCTCCTTTATAACTATGTCTATCCACTTGTATCCAGCAAACCAACAGATGCCTCACAGGGCTACAATATAACACACATGTAATTCACCAATTCAAAATAGTCAAGGAACCAAATTACTTGTGAATATTCAACTGAATCTTATGTAATACCTTGAACAAAGTTAAAGAGTCTCTATGCAGTGCTATATTCCTCTATTTTTGAATTTGCCACAATATTCCGGCTGGTATTACCTTGTACATCTGCTTCAATTTATAATGGTATGTAACGTTTCCCCAAATCTGTATTGCATACTTAACATGTCGACAATTCATGTGTATACCCGCTGCACTGTTAACATAGCTCCATATAGATTTGACAACTCCCTTGTACGAAACAAGTGATCTATCATTCCTTGTTGTAAGACATTATATCAACAACATCTTGATGCTATATTAATTCCAATATTTTGCAACATTTTAACCACTGGAATTTTAGATTTTCACATCATCCATAGAAAGAAATATACCTTAAATGACATTCTTTTAACCCACATTTACCTATATACCTCAGAAGGATAGGATCTTTATCTCAACAAAGCACTTGACACAATAATTTACTAGAACTTCTCATTATCCAACAAGGATTATCCACAGGGTATATACCAAGAATGTAGTGACATGTGAGACAATGTCATCTGGCAGATACTTTCCTAGCCTTGACAAACCTCATCAATCCCCACGTAGCAGTTCTTTGACCTCTTCTACTCTTTCTTGAAAACTCTGATAGTATTACATCGTGTAATGTTACCAATTTGGTACGATTATCAATTCAACCACTCTTTGTTTTCCCACCAAATTCCTTGTTTAATGTTATCTTTTACCTCCACACCCATCTCCAAGGCCTGAGAATCATCTTCCCGTTGCACATATTGAGGGTAATGCTTCAAAGTACATGTTCCCAAGAAAGTTAACCCAGAGAGAGTTGGTGGTCTTAGATTTCCATCATAGCTTTTTACACAATGCATTTAATATATTCAAAATGAGGTCTGAATCCCAATCCACTATCATCCTTAGGCAAGTACATTTTAACCATGTAAATCAGTGCTTAGCCTTAACATCATCCTTACTATACACCAGAAGAAAATTACAATTATTTGTATGTATATCTTTGATCACACATTTTGCAAGTCTTATAGCAGGCAGTATGCGTATAGGCACACTTGTGACACACTAGTAATCAACACTGTTTTACCTCATGGTGACAACAATTTTTCTTCTCAAGCATGTAACTTGTCTTTAATCTTCTTAATTAATTCAGCATAGTCTATCTTCCTCTTTCTAACATGAAATACTGGATATCCTAAATACATGAATGAAAATGTTCTCCTTGGGAAACCAGTAATACCTTTTTCTTGCTGAATCAAGTTACTAGGAGTCTTAGCATGCATATAAACAAAACTCTCCTTTTATTGATCAAATGGCCAGAAACTTCTTCGTACTCTTTCAAAGTCTGCCTTAACTCTTTGTAAAATCATTTTATTTGCTTCTGTTGGAAATTCTTCAAATAACTCCTCTTTAAATCTAACAATATCCTCCCTAAAACTTAGTTTCTTGAAAATATCTCCAAAAGTTTCCTTACTCCATAATAATAGGGCAGTCTTGACATTCTTCAGTTTCGGTATAAAAGAAACGAAAACATTTCAATCAACAACAGTGTACCAATTTTGATTTAGTGCTTAAAAGAATGCTTCATATTCTGTCCAAAACTTGAGGAATCTAAATGGTCTACTCACATGCATAGATTGACCACCCTAAGTTAACAACTAAAGGGCATGGTCTAAACTTGTTCTTATTACATGTTCCACTTCCACTTGTCCATACCAAGCTAAAATAAATGTTTGCCAACATTCTATCGAACCTCTTAAAAGTACAGTCATTATCGGCTCTTTCATTCCATTACTTAAGAAGACTCCCTTTAAATTCAGTTTCAAACATTTCACATGAATTAATACCAAATGCAAAGATCCTCACGCTCTGCAGGATATATATGAAGACCGCCTATTGTCTCTCTTCCATTTATAACAACATTGCAATCCCCACTAACTAGCCAAGGATCCTTCATATCGTCGACAATATAGTATAAACTATCCCAGAGACAACCTTCCCAATGCATCACTGCATATACCATAGTATATCTACCTAGTTCATGTAACTTCTTCACCAGTGAGTCCTTAAGTTTGTCATGTTAATCATTTCTCATATTATCTCTGATTAAGTTTCTCCTTATTTGCATTATTACCGTTTGTCTCCTCAAGTGACTTTTGTTTTATCCTCTCGTTGGACTTACTAACTCAGTGGTGTCTTTGGCTGCGTCAACATTTGTCACTTTGGCTACATCACATTGAATATCTAGTATCACTTCGTTGAATACATTTATATCTTTGTATCTCTCTTATCTGTCTCCCATCCTTCTATTATAGTCTGTAGAAATTCAGGATTCAACCTTCACCTATTAAAGTATCTGAACTTATACTAAGTTTTTGTGCCTACTTCTCATCCAATTTACCCAAGAGAATGTTCATCTAGACCTGGTTTCTTGGAAGGCACCTTAGAAGTATGTAGGTTATATTAGTAAGTGCTGTTATACACCCTGCATGTCATTCATTTTACCATAATCTGCTACATACTGCTTAAAATCCTTTATCTCAGTCCTAGAGACATGACACTTTACTCTTCCAATGTCTAACTAAAGTTTTCTTTTAAGAGCCCCATCATTATACGCATACACCAAGGTCACATGAAAACTTTTCTTTGTACGCCTACGTGTCACCCCGCAGTGTTCCAACTATTTTGTACAACTTTTAATATCTACATCATCGAGATGAGGCTTCCAAGAGACCAAATAACACCATCTTAGCATTCTGCGTGAACCAATGCATTGAAACTGTGCATGAATACATATCTTGGTTACCAATCCTTCAAATAACTTCTTAACTGAAAATATGAACTCCAGAGGTTACGATATTTAAAATGCTTGACACAACTACACACTAATGGGATGGTTATCATTCTCAAGTTCTAAGTCATTTGTGAAAGAAACTCAATTAATCCCTATGTCCAATATTTCCCAACATTCGGTCCAAAGTAAGAAAAATGCTTTCATTCTTTTATATCAATCTTATTATTCCAGAAGTAATAGCCCCTTCTTATCCTTACGTGAGAACAATGTTCTTTTATAGTCCAGCAACATGGTATACCATAAAATCGTCACAGATTCTAACAATTAGAGCTCAACATTTAATTAAAGGTATGAAGGAGAAAAGAGTAGATAAGCTTCATTTTCTATCTTTGGAAGGAAAAGTTCAATCTCCGTAACTATAGAGAAGATAACGTAGCATAACGAAATATCAATTCGTAAGATAGGGACTACTGCAATTCATTTCATAAGTCGACACCTCATGGTCTGAAAGGGATCTTTTCACTACTCGTAATTGTAAGCAACGCCACTTTTTTTAACACTTATTTCTTACTTGTCGTACTTTTCATAATTCCAACATATTCTAGTATACATACCTAACCTTGGACATTGCTCCTGATCCCAATCCTTGACGATATCATCCCTTATTCAGTATATAGAAGATTCTGAAGAGTTACCTTACCTGACGTGGACCTAGTACCTCCAAACCTGGTCATCATACTTATCTTCAAACTCTTTCACTTCCCTTATGGCTTGACGCACCCAGTCAAGTCTGAATAACTCTGATTTTTCCTTCCGAGCCACTGTCGCTTTCTTTTGGAATATAGCTGCAACCACAGTAATTATTAGGAAAAGGGGGGAGATTATCCTAATGACATAGCTCTATTGCACGATTTACGAGATGAAAGAGTAGAAACCAATCCTAAATGTCCGGCAGCCTCCTGCGTATAAGTATGGTGCACAACATACCCATACACAAGACTCTACTAGACACGGTCTGTAGACATTCCAAGGACTAATCGCTTCGATACCACTTATCACGACCCGACCCGACGGCCGTGACTAAACGCCCTAATTGACGCCACATCGACTGTCATTCTTAATCCTTTACTACCAAATATATAGAAATTTCGTAGCACAACGCCGCTTTTACAACATCTCCCAAAATGGGCGAAATTTGCCGCCAAATCAATAACAGAACAACAAACAAAGCAGTTAGCCGATTAGCCGCCACCAACCAACATTATATACATAAAAGAATAGTCAAAATAAGCAATGGCAAGTGTGCCACCAGATACCAACATGAATAACCGGGACGCCCAACACAGAGTACAACAACACTACAACCCAAAACAAGGTACAAACGTCCAACCCACAATCGCCATGCACTCTAAGAGTGCGACATCGACATATGACGACAGGGGCCCCGTCGTGCCCAAAATATGCATAAGTCTGAAAGATGAAGATCTGTACCAAAATAGTTGGCTCCAGAACAAAGGAGCTCTCCAACTGCTGTACAGAAGTCCTAAACTGGAGGGTCACCTATCTGAACACCTGAACCTGCGGGCATGAACGCAGCCCCCCCAGGAGAGGGGGTCAGTACGAAATAATGTACTGAGTATGTAAAACATAAAATACTGAAAACTGAATAACAACTGTACCAAGTAAAACAGAGAGTCATCAAATTTCATAAAACTGAGAATCATATGCGAAAATCATATCATGTATCTTGAATCATAAATCATCATGCTCATGTATCAGATATAAAAGCGTATAACATGTATCGCCTCTATGGAGGACTCGATGGAATCAGATTCTGCACAGTAACGTGTCTCGAATTTCTATGGAGGAACTCGATGTAATCTGTATATATACATATATAACGTGTCTCGACCTCTAGTGAGGACTCGATGAATGATGCGTGGTCGCGCACGAACATGACCGCCCGACTCGGTGGAGTGAAATAGTAGCACTTAGCACGAGTAGATATCATGAGCAATCGTATGCAATTAAAATCATTATGTGACTCTCAATAAAATTATTACCATAAACTCATTCAAATCATAATCACTAGTAAATAATCGGTTTAAAAGCGAATGGTAGGAGTTAAGTACGTCCGCCGTACTTTCATAAAAATCATGCCAAAAGAAAGAAGGAAAGGTCTCACATACCTCTTAGGCGAACTAATCAACTCGATATTAAGGTATGTCTCGTCTAGTACTTCAACCTATAATAAGGAATAACATGCTCGTCAATTTTGATTTTTTAATGTAAGTTATATGAATAACGGCTCCCTTATTTCTATAAAAATTTGGGCAGCATTTCCTTTGTTTATGTGCGTATCCACAATTAACCAACAAGCCAGCAATACCAATAACAAGTTCAAGTCTTCTAGTTTAGAACATCTCACCTTACTACACTTTAGTTCCTTGTAAGATGTGGATTGGCAATTACCACAAGTTCATGACTTATATTCCATCATTATAACTTAACAAAACAACCTTAAAACGAGACGATCATGTCTAACAATTTCATGGAAGTTTCGGCTAACAACAACATTGTCATGGTCCCAAAACTCTTTTCTTAATTCTTAGAATCCAATTTCCTATTTCAATACTTCCATATAACTAATTACAGCTTAAATGTCAAGGTTTCATCTTCAATTTTCACATGCAAGTAGTAACAATATAACAACACAATAATTAAATCCAATGTAACCAAAACCATCTATAAAAATCGGTAACCACAACTTCAACAACACATGCATTGTCTCATTTCCATTTCTTCCTTAACATGGATAATTCTCTTAACTATATTATCAATTAATCTATCAAATAGTAGATGAAAAGGATAATTTTTACCTTACAAAGAAGCCAAAACAGTCCCTAACACGCGCCCACTGCCCACTGCCGAATTGCCCATTGTTTCGTTGATTTTTGCCCCAATTTCTCACTTCTTTCAACTCCAAATTAACATGCAATCCTTCTACAATGTTACCCAGCATTTATACATGTTTTCCTTCCACAAATTATCTCAAAATCTTGCAATTTGTCTAAATGAAATGTTGAAGGTTTTCTTTTGGTAACGAAAAGGAATACAAGTTCTTGTTTTTGTGTTTAGGACGTTGCAACACAACAAAAAGGGTATTGTTTCACTTAGTCTTTAAGAAGTTCTCAAAGCAAATGAAAGGGTTCAACTAGTACTTGTACGTTTCTTGTTTTCTTAATAAAACCTAACATGTACTGCTTTGGTTTTGTTTTATTAACAAAAGAAAAGGTTGGGGTTTTTTTTTTTTTGTAAAGACTAACTATTTGCTCCCTACTTACACGTGAAACCTCCACTCCGCTTTGTCTCTTTGCCTTAGTCACCAATTGTCATTAAATGATCCTCATCATTGTGTTCCCCACACCCTTTTTGAGGTTTTCATTTGCTGCCACCATTTCATTACTTAGGCGTAGTCCATTAAAATTAACTCTACATGTTACACGCCCATACGCCCATACGAATTTTGTCCCATCCATTAATAATTAATCAACCCCATAATTAATCAATTCCACCTCACTTCATTTAAATCCTACTAACTCATAAGACTTTGTATCCTTAATGTCATAATTTTATAATACAATACTATTTCATAACTCCAGTGGAACAAATTCGACTACTGAGTATTAATTCTTGTCGTCACATGTATAGTACTCAAAAACTATTCCGGGATAATATCCATTTATACACTAATTTTCCGTATTAACATTTGTAAGTATCCTTTGTATTCAATATTCGAATCTTACTTCCTTAATGACGTTCTTAATTATCCTCTTAACTTACGAGGTGTAACATCGACCTCCTTTTATATCCACTTTTCGCTCCTTTTCGCCATTTGCCTTTTTGAACCGCAGTGACTCAAAAGAAAGAAAAACAATCCTAAAATTGTACTAGACACAACAAAAATGGGTAAAATACTAATAAAAAATGACTCAAAATAGGTATATAAAATATGTCTAACAATAATCAAAATTCCAGAGTTGTTACCCTTGAGCAGGAATTTTCCCACGTCAACATGGAAAATTTTCCAAACGTTTCAGCATATTGCAAAAGGTTGAAAGAATTGGCGGACCAACTCCGCAACGTTGGTGTGGCCGTTAGTGAGGATCGTCTTGTTCTACAGATGTTTGCGGCCTATCCGAGGCCTATAGTGGCGTTGAACTATCCTTCGTCAAAGTAATCCTCTCCCGAAGTTCTATCAAGCCCGCTCCATGTTTACTTTGGGAGAAGTCGACTTGGCTAAAAAGGCGGCTACGAGTGTGAGTCCCGTGGCCATGATGACATCCTCCCCTAGTTCTCAAAATTTTGGTGACCATTCGAACCAAAATCGATCTCCCAAGGGCGGCAGAAATAGTCAGAAAAATAATGGTAAAAATCACTGGGGAAAACGCGGTGGTTTCGGTAGTGGTAACTGGTAACGGTAGCCAAAATAGTGGCGGTGGTCCCCATCCCGGATACAATGGGCCACCGACCCACTGGTATCAGCCTTGGGCCCCTTGGTGGGTTTGGAACAGTGGGCAGTGGCCCTACGGCCCAAATTATCATCGTTTCACCATCGTCGGCTGGCTTCCTGAAGACTATCGCAATGCCAATCGGGCGATGGTTCCCGAAGAAGACTGGTGGGCAACTTGCATGTATTCTTAGGCCCCGACCTCCTCAGGCCCATCACGCAACGGGCCCCACCCTGACCGATATTGAAGCCGCTATGCACACACTTGGTTTAACGCCACCAGACCCGAATCGGTACATGGACACCGGTGCGACTACCCACATGACGTCCGATCAAGGTACTCTCTCGTCTTATTCCAATTTGAGCAACCCTCGTGACATAATTGTTGGTAATGGTAATTCAATTCCGATTCGTGGTTATGGTCATATAACTTTGTCTCCACCCCATCCACTTCTTATCTTGAAAAATACCCTTCATGCCCCTAAATTGATTAAAATTTAGTGTATGTCCTTAAATTTACAACTGATAATTATGTTTCTGTTGAATTTGATCTGTTTGGTTTTTCTGTGAAGAAGGATTTCATGACGGGGATTCCTGTCATGAGGTGTGATAGTATTGTGTTTTGTATAGTTTATTGATAGGTCAATCATGATCAATGAATATTGTTACATCCTATTGTAAAATTATAGCGTACTCATGAAGGAAGTGAATTTTTTGTTACAGACAATTAGGATAATTTTTTAAGTTTCATTAAGCTCATGGGCCAAGTGCCATTTACATAGATTTGAGGGGAGGTACTTCACCTGCTTTTCTTTTACTTTTCCTTCTTGTGATGTACTTCAAAAAGAATGGAAGGCTAATTCTTCAATTCCAAATTATGCCATTATCACTTATGCCTGTTTTAGGAGTCCCCAACTGTAAGTTAAGAAGAGAAAAAATAGGCTTCAAGAACTCATCAATCCATTATGGAGCTAAATATTGAAGGTGATACAACACAAAAATCTTGTTTACTAAATGTTCTGAATGAACTTGAGTGAACTGCAATATACAGGACAGTTTTGTTAGACAAATCATTAGAAGAAAAAAGAAAGACTAAAGGAATAATCAAAGGCAAATGGCTAATCTACATATTTGACAAATTTTGGAACTGTTTTTCTAATCTAATGAAAACTGGATATGGTTAATAACTTAGGTAGCAGTTCCTCAGCTTCAAGACAATCGAAGCATTTTATTGCTATGGGGCCGTAAAATCGTTGGCAATGGTTCCTCCTCATCAAGTATTCTTGGATGTTCTTTCCAAAAGCTCATCTCGATTATGTTACAGTGTTCAACAACTACCCTGTCATTTCCTGTTGGTTCATCCTGGATTCAAAAGCAAAAAGTATAAGTGAACACCCATTCCATCATTCTGATTTGCACCAAAAGTAAAAAAACAATAGTACTTATTGGGAATGAACCAATGTGTACAA
Organism: Przewalskia tangutica; assembly: GCA_029844215.1. Classification (NCBI taxonomy): domain Eukaryota; kingdom Viridiplantae; phylum Streptophyta; class Magnoliopsida; order Solanales; family Solanaceae; genus Przewalskia; species Przewalskia tangutica. The sequence continues at coordinate 125,248,701 of CM056726.1, read as the reverse complement.
CTGTAGCTTCTGAATATAAAGAATACAGATGAGACCAGCAACAAATTTACACATTTGAGATTGGAACGGAGGATTTAAACAAAAACATGCTCGTGATGGAGTTAATTATTACATTGATGGCAAGAACCAAACAACACTTCTTAAGGTGATACTAAATGTTGTTTACTAGTGATACCAGACATAATATATTTACAACAGAACTTTTTTGAGCACACAGTATATTTACCCATATTATGGTAGAAGCCTAAAGGAATTCAGGCTTGGTATACAATATAATCAAACACAACATAAAGTACTTTAAGCAAAAAGAGCATTCTTCAGCAGAGAGAGATATTTACTTTGTCCCGGAAAACAGAGGACCCCATCCGAAATATAATTGGTAATGCATTGTAATCAATGCCAAACTGGGCAAGCAATTCATTTTTTTCTTGAGTTTGAGTACCCTGCAGAACAAAATGGTTAATATGGTCATTGGAATATCAAGATTAATCTCAATAGTGAAACATTGTTTATGCTGTGTCTTGAGCCAAGGGTCTTTCAGAAACAACCGCTCTACCTACCAAGGTAGAGGTAAGGTCTGCGTACACTCTACCCTCCCCAAACCCACGTTGTGGGATTTCACCGGGTACGTTGTTGTTGTAATCTCAATAGTGAAACATGCTTGTATCTGATCAGAACAGGATGTGAGATATGACACTAACAGATCTACTTTATCAAGGTAAAATCAGTGCTAACAGTATAAATTGAGGTGCATAGAGGATTTCTACGGTACAAATAATACAAAATTATTCTTTTACGCTATTATGTGTCACAATCACCCGAACTGTTACTGTCAGTGATTGAGGCTTCAGTGCCGTTAGAGTTCACATAGTATGTCGGCCTCTATGTTTTTAACATAATCTCATCTTTGCGAAAGTCTCGATTGCTTTAACCAAGTATGTTCCTCCAAGAGATAAATGCCCGGAATAGTTCTCAAAACTAAGTGCTAGCTACATGCTAGACTCAAAAAAAGGATGTTGCCAAATTGAGAAGAAACTCGAAGGAAAGACTAACTAAAGTTTTGCATCCCCCTTAACCTTTCCACCTTTACTTCTTGTGATCATAAGATATCAAATTTCTCGACTACGCTCTCATGGCTTCACAAGGTGCTTGACTTGCATCATTAGATACTCTCTGCTCTGTGCCCCGTCTTCATTGGGCAGTCAAAGAACGTTATATCACATTTGTATAACTCTTAATACATCTACCACCAAGGAGTGGACAAATTATTGCTGAATGTACTTCCAGTCAAAGCATTCTGGTCATCAAAACTATAGTGAAAATCACACCATTTGTCTCATGTCGACAAGTATAGTGATACTTCACTACAGGCTGCAAAACTACTTGCTTCAAGGTGCACATAGCAAACAAATTGATAATAAATGGAGTGGCTCATACATTATACAGGTTATTCTGTTAATTAATGTCGAAGAAGGAACATATCATAGGCAACACATGGTCTTTTTCAAATAAACAATTGGGATTCAGAAATTAGAGTCATCCAGCCACAAAAAGGGAACATAGCATAGGAAAGGTTGTGTCATTTTAACAGTTTGTGACTTGGAAATTTAGAAGACAATTACTTTAACATCAAGAGGGTTGTGGTGGCTTCGAACCGAGAGAAAGCGAAACTTTGAAATCGAATCGTAGCCCTGGATTGCCTTCATCTGTCTCACAATCGGACGATTTACATCGCTGAACTGAAATCGGACGCTGAAGAGAAAAGCGGTGTAGTGTTTCCGTAAAAAGGGAGACAGAGAGGCACGATCTCTCAGATCTGGCCGTCTGTTCATTCAGGTTTTTATCTTCTGCTTTTATCCGTTTCTCAACTCCAAGATCCGATTCTCGTTGGTTTCTCTCATCTTTTTGTTATTTTTCTCCTCGATCTATACAGGTACTCGACTTTTTTGGTGAAAACTCAAGTGAACAGTTCTTCCGGTGCCCGTGAACAGTGATTTTAGCCAGCCGGCAAACAGGTTCGATTCAAATGGAGTTGGTACCTCCGGTTGGCCGTATCCATTCTCTGTCCTTATCCTTATTTAAATCCTTATTGTTAAATTTTGCCGCTTCGCCGTATTGATTCGTGACTTTACATTGTAACATTTACCCTTCTTGTCTTTAGTTATAGCATTCTTGACGTAGTGGTTTTACTTGCCTCTAGATTCTTGTTAACTTGTGCTTTCACTTTGATCCTTTCCTGTTTTAGGGTAAACGTTTCAGTAGTCTATTATTTTATATTTGCTTTAGTGCCTTTGGTAACTGATGGTAGACTAGGATCATGTTCTCGGTCGGGGACGGGGGCGAGGGTTAGGGGGGTAAGTGGGGTAAGGAAGATGCTAGGTTGGGAATAGGTCTTGTAACATTGACACTTTAACGGGCAAGTCCATAGAGCTAGTTAAGATTCTTAAGAAGAGGATGATTAATATAGCATGTGTCCAGGAGACCAAATGGGTAGGACCTAAGGCTAAGGATGTTGACGGGTATAAGTTATGGTTCTCGGGTAGGTCGAGGTATAGGAATAGGGTAGGCATTTCAGTAGACAACGAGCTAAGAAATCAGGTGATAGAGGTTAGGAGGGTCAATGACAGGATGATGACGATTAAGTTGGAAGTTGGAGGGTTCAGTATGAACATTATTAGTGCTTACGCACCTCAGGCGGGCTTGGACGAGGAAGAGAAGAGGCGCTTTTGGAAGGATTTGGAGGAGGTGGTGGGTGGTACCCACTGAGAAGTTATTTATAAGAGGGGGTTTCAATGGACATATTGGGTCACTTCTGATGGGTTATGACGACGTGTATGGAGGCTTTGGCCTCGGGGATAGGAATGGGGGAGACGTCTCACTTTTGGAGTTCGCTAGAGCTTCTGGGATGGTGATAGCCAATTCGAGGTTCCTGAAAGAGGAGCACTTGGTGACTTTCCGTAGTTCGGTGACAAAGACTCAGATAGACCTTTTGCTCCTTAGAGTTGACAACGGTTTTTGTAAAGACTGCAAGGTTATTTCGAGGGAGTATCTTACAACCCGACATAAGCTTTTGGTGATGGATTTGAAGATCAAGATGGAGAAGAAGAGGAGGGTTGTGAATGACAAGTTAAGAATCAAATGGGGGAGTTTGACCATGGCTAGTGCAAAGGAGAGGGGGGAGAGGTTGATGGCCAAGGGGGCTTGGGAGAGTAGTAGGGATGCGACCGGTATGTGGGACAGGACGGCCAGTTGCATTCGAGTGATAGCTAGAGAAGTGCTTGGGGTCTCAAGGGGTAGCCGTGGTGGGCATCGAAGGGACTGGTGGTGGAATGATAAAGTTCAAGAGAAGGTGAAAGTGAAGAAGGCGTATGCGAAATTGGTAGAAAGCAAGGATGAGGTGGAGAATTGGACGAATAGGGAACTGTATAAAATGGCGAGGAAGGAGGCAAAGCTTGCGGTTACGGCGGCAAAAATGACAGATTTTGAATGCCTGTATGTAGAACTAGAGGAGAAAGGCGGGGATAGGAAATTGTATAGACTAGCCAAGGCGAGGGAGAGGAGCCTGTGACTTGGATCACGTGAGGTGCATCAAAGACGATGACGACAAAGTACTGGTGGAGGACGCGCATATTAGGTGGAGGTGGCAGTCTTACTTCCATAAACTCTTGAACGAAAAAAAAGATAGAGACAGGAGATCTGGAGCAATCTGGTAGGTACCGAAATTTTGGGTATTGTAGAAGCATTAAGGTTGAGGAGGTTAAGGGTGTTGTTCGTAAGGATGCGTAGGGGACGAGCGACTGGGCCTGATGATATCCCAGTTGAATTTTGGAAGAGCACAGGCAAGGCAGGTTTGGAGTGGCTGACTAGGCTGTTTAACGTCATTTTTAAGACGGCGAGAATGTCCGAAGAATGGAGGTGGAGTATAATGATCCCGTTGTACAAGAACAAAGGTGATATCCAGAGTTGCAACAACTATAGGGATATCAAGATGCTAAGACACACTATTAAAGTTTGGGAAAGGATTGTGAAGATGAGGGTTAGAAGAAGCGTGTCTATTTTCGAGAATCAATTTGGATTATACCCGGCTAACGGGCTGACCGATCGAGGGCCGGTAGCCGCTACCGGGTTTAATTGCCCGACGGCACGCGTCGGTTCATCGACACAAGACCCGGTCGGTTAGTTCGGATTCGAGTTGGCGTGCGGTTAAGTCGAAGCAGTCCAACCGGTCCTCTTATTTTTTTTTTTTAATTTTTTTTAAATTCTAGTATTTATTTTCTATAACATAAACTAAATTCAATTTAAATATGTAATATAATAATATAATATATAATTTAGTTGTATATATTAAAATTGAAACTTTAAAGTTAACTTTTTATTTTATAGTTTATAACTTTATACTTTATTATAGATTATAACTTTATACTTTATAGTTTATAACTTTATAGTTTATATTGTAAATTTGTAATTATAATTTTATTAATTTATTAGATTAGTAGATATAAGTCATATAACTTATAAGTAATATGATTAACAACTAAATAGATAGTAAAATTAAAATTAATGATAAGATGTAAACTTTTGAACTTTCATAACGTTAATAAGAGTACATAATGAAGTAATAATAATTTTATTTACATATTATGCATCCTTTTGCAAGTTCTTCGTAATCTATAGGTTGATTGAATTGGTTATGCTCCATAGCCTCTAACCGAGTATTAATTCCACCCGCCGCTCCCGCCTTCCAAAATATTGCCTATTTCTTCATCTTACGGAGAATTAACGTCTCCACATCCTTGATTTCTTCTCTCGATCCGATCCAATCCGCCAGCGGACTAACACTTCTAATGTGCTTCCACCCAACGAGTGGCGTGTGTCTCCTATTTGATCTCGTGCTTGGCTAAATGCACTTTGAAGCCACCGTTGAGATCGACATTAAGAACATCCCGCCATCGCAAGTACCGGAATTGCCTTTGTTATCCCGCCACCATTGTAAAGGGTCAAAATTTTTCTTGACTCGTGGCTTTTGCAAATAAAATTGCATCTCATCGCAAGATCGGCTTGTGGTTGGTTGTGTTGTAAAAGTGCTCCATATGTCTAAAGATTCTTCTTCATCGCCATCATCATTGAATCCTGCGGTGTAGACACGTAACGAACTAGAAGGAATATTAGTAGCAGAGTTGGTGTTATCATGTAATGTAGCATAATATTCATATAATGTTGTTAAATTAGTATCAAGTTTATTTATGCAATCAAATGAAGATGGAGTTTCTGTTCCACTTATTTCCATATAAGTATATAAACTAAATATTAGATTATGACAATCTACCTTTTTAATAGAAGGATTTAGGACTGCACCAATACAATAAACATCAGGAATAGGAAAAAAATATTTTTTAAACTTTTCAAACATAATCAGAATCGCATCTCAGATATTTCACATTTGATTTTAAACCATAAAGTAAATAGGAAATTTCACTATATGAGCTAAAGCATTACAAACTGTTGGGTAATAAGATCACGAAAATTCAACGATTCTGATGTAAAATTTTTACGTAAAAATTTTAAAAGTTCACCAATTGATTTCCAATGTTCGTCGGTTAACATATACATTACGTTCTTACAATGCGCATTTGCAACATGTGTTATGGGGTCTTTATACTTATAACATTCTTTTAAAAATAAATAAGTATAATTCCACCGTGTAATAATCTCTTCGCATGAATTTAGGTCTCAAATTAAATTGTTTACATTTTTCTTTAAATTCTATAATTCTATTTTTCCTATTATTACCTGAATAACTCCAATGACTCTTTTGACAAGTTTTATTTGGTGAAAATAAATCAAGACCACTTTTAACAATTAAATTATAAATATGACAAGCACAACGAACATGAAATATATCGAAGTGGTGGTTGTACTTCCGCTTTAAAAGATCTACAAAGAAGATTATTAGATCATTATCAAATGATACACAAAGTATTTTATTATAAAGATTATATTTTGGACATAAAAACAAATAGTTTCGCTTATATATTTTCCAAGATGACTTTGATCCTCGCCATACGCAAAAAGCAATAATACGTTTTTCCATTTTAAAATTTTCATCAATCCAATGACAAGTAATTGTTAAATAATCATAACCGTTCAATGCGTGTCGAATGTCCAAGTAAAACTAACGTGGCATGGAAGGTTAGCAAACAAATATTGCAAGAAAATAACATAATCATTATGAAGTCTAAAAATATCGGCTCTAGTAGTACTACGAGGAACACCTTTAAAAAAGGATTATATACTCTTTGAATATATGTAATTAAATATGAAGAAGCAAAAGAAAAAGGCAAACAACCTCCGACAATCATTTTTGCTAATTCAATGCGATCTTTTGGATCGTACTTAGCCAACCCCGGTTAATGGATTAAGTTGTTGACGGGTTCTAAATCGAGACGATCCCATCAGGCCGTATGATGATCGTGTTTTATATGTCTACCTATAGTGCCCGTCCCCCCGTCACCACCCCCTGTCTTATGTTTATAAGTTCTCCCACAAATATTACATTTAACTCTATCAGTACCCAAAACTATATCATAAAAGAGCCACACGTTACTCCTTTTTTTCTTGCTATCGGTTACGGTAAAGGAGGTCTACGACTACGACTACCACTAGCAGTACCAACATTGACAGAAGGAACACTAGTAGGTGTAGGAGGTTCTTGTTCTTGTTCTTCAAGTTCAACAATATTATCTAATTGAACGTTATCACATTCATTATCTTCTATTCCAAAATCTTCTTGCATTTGATCATAATCTATATTTTGATTAGATGATGAAGAACCTACAGATTTTTTACCCCTTGAACTAGATTTACGACGCAGTCCCGACGCAATTCCCCTTAGTAAAGACATTATAAAATATTTAAATAATCAACAAATAAATATGACAATTTAATAAAATAATTAGAGAATGAAACGAGTGTACCAAACTTCGGGATTCAGAATTCAATAGAAACTCGAAGCTCGAAGTCTTGCGTCTTGCTACTTTGAATTTGAAAACTAATAATATTAATAACTTGAAAATTGATAATAAAGATGATTAAGAGAGTATGAGAAATTGAGAATAAGAGAATTGAGAGAAATGTTGTGTGATAAAAATGAAGAAAATGTAGAGAATTTATAGATTTTTTAAAGGGTAAAAATGGAATTAAAATAAATAATAAAACAAAACAAAAAAACAAAAAAAAAAAATAAATATCGACCAATCGAAAATCAGATGACCACCACTTTTGACCCCCAAGCCAGCGGTCATTTGGCCATTGGCAATTTTAATTTTTTTATTCACGGTCCGGTCAGGTTAACCGTGCAGAACGGTTTCGTTCTGGAGCCTAACCGTCGGGTCTTACGGGTTTTTAAATAACGTGCGGGTTGGGGTTGAGGCCAACCAACCCACTGACCGGTATGCCGCCTACCGGTCGGGCCGGTTAAACTACCGGGTCAACCGGTCCGGTTCCGGGTCAACCCGGACCGGTTGACAGGTTTAATTTGGATTCATGCCGGGGCGTTCGACCACATAAACCATTCATCTTATCAGGAGGTTGGTGGAGCAGTATAAAGAGAGGAAGATAGACTTACATATGATTTTCATCAACCTCGAGAAGGCATACGACAAAGTTCCTATGAAGGTTCTATGGAGATGTTAGAGATGTAGATGTGGCGTACACTAGGGCGATCAAAGATATGTATGATGGAACCAAAACCAGGGTACAGACAGTGGGAGGAGACTCAGAGCATTTTTCAGTGATGATGGAGTTGCATTAGGGATCAACTCTTAGCCCATTTTATTTGTCTTGGTGATGAATGGACTGACGCGACAAATCCAAAGGGAGGTGACATGGATGTTATTCGCAGACGACATAGTCTTGATTGATGAGACTCGCAACGGAGTGAACGCTGAGCTGAAGGTTTGAAGACAAACTCTGGAATCTAAAGGGTTCAGGCTGAGTAGGACCAAGACAGAATACTTGGAGTGCAAGTTCAGTAACGAGAGCGACCTTGAAACAGGCGTGGAGGTGAGATTCGGTACTCGGGTAATTCCAAAGAAAGGAAGTTTCAAGTACCTCGGGTCTATTATCCAAGGGATGGAGAGAGTGATGACGATGTCACATATCGTATCGGGACAGGGTGGATGAAATGGAGGCTCGCATCTGGAGTCTTATGCGACAAAAAGGTTCCACCAAAACTTAAAGGCAAGTTCTATAGGGCGATGGTTAGACCGACTATGTTGTATGGGGCGGAGTGTCCAGAAGATGAAAGTTGCGGAGATGAGGATGCTGAGATGGATGTGTTGGCATACAAAGAGAGATATGATTAGAAATGATGATATCCGGGGCAAAGTGGAGTGGCCTAGGTGGAGGATAAGATGCGGGAAGCGAGATTGAGATGGTTTGGGCATGTGTAGAGGAAAGACACAAATGCTCCAGTACGAAGGTGTGAGAGGTTGGCTATGGACGGGTTCAGGAGGGGTAGAGGTAGGCCGAAGAAGTATTGGGGAGAGATGATTAGACGGGATATGACGCAGATGCAACTTATTAAGGACATGACCTTGGATAGGGGGTTATGGAGGACACGGATTAGGGTAGTAGGTAGTTGAGCGTAGTCCTACTTACGCTTGCAAACTGGTAGTTATAGTGTTATTATTGTAGGCCCGCTGTAAGTCTAATTTAGGTACGATTTTAGAGTCTGTTTTAGGACGTCTTTTATGTGTTTTTAGTTGTTTTGTACTGTGTTATGCGTTTTGTTTCGTGTTTTCAGCTCATAAGCGATTCAGAATGAATATGGCAAATTTAAGAAGAAATGAGCTGATTTGGAGGATAAAAATGCATGATCAAATCCCAAGCAATCAACCGAAGGAACCCCGAGAAGCATGGGAGAAATCTAGCGAAATCCGAACGAAACACAGAGGAGCGCCGCAGCGCAAAAGTGGAAGGGCCGCGGCGCTACTGAGCCGCGGCCGAAGAATGAAGAGCTGCGGCGCCATATTTCCAGAGAGTTGAGGAAGAAAATCACCGTCGAAGGCGCCGCGCCGCAATATTTCCAGTGGAGTGAATTCGACTTAATTAGAGCCGCGGCGCTTGGAAGCAGCGCCGCGGCGGGTTTTGGCGAGAAAGGTCGAATTTTAAAAGGGTAAAAAGGTCCCGAACGAGGCTTTTCTTGATATAAAGGCCTAGGGATTATTCTATTGGGAGGATTATACTTTGGAGAGCAAGAACGGAGGCTAGGAACACGATTAGAGACATCTACATTCAAGTTCTTTTGCCTTTATTTATTTTAATTCAGTTTTATGTTGGATTCTGTTAATTGGTTTTTAACATGTCTATTAGCTAATTACTTTATTAGGGTTTTCCATCGAATCAACTTGAAACTCTTTTCATAAGTTAATGCATTGTTAGTGATTTCTTCTTCATCTATTTAGGATCTATTCAATTTGTATTGATTGTTTGATAATTAACTGGCCATTAATTGTCATAACTTATATGATTTCGAATCGAGATCTGAAAAGGGAGATTTGAATATGCTATAGTTGTTTAGACAGGTTAAAATCGCGAACGAAAGTACCCCGATACTTGTGTAGTGTTTAAGGTTATTGTTCTTAATCCGTAAAATTTATCATAGAAATATAGAAGATTTCTGCATAAGGTTGAGTTTTTATATATCCTAACCGGAATATAGAACATCTCAGTTAACCTGCTATCTTAATAAGAAGAAAAGTCATTAATCTTGCATTAACAAGTGAAAGAGTGGATAATTGAGGAGATTGGAAACCCTAATTCTCTACATAACTGTTTTAAAAAACAAAGTATTATCATCCTAGTTATTATTTCTTATTTCTTAGTTTTAATTCTTAGTTCAAAAACCAAACATAATTAACGTTAACCAAATAGAAACCATAGATTAACTATTCGTAATTGATAAACCAGTCTCTGTGGACGATACTCGGTCTGACCGGGATTATTACTACATTGCGATACGTACACTTGCGTAAGCACATAGAAATATCGCAACACCCGCTAAGCTTATCATACTAATAGGCGCAATATTGTTTTATAATCCCCTGTAGTTTGATTTATGTTGCTATGTGTCATTTAGTGTACTTTGTTTAGCTTATTTACCTGTGCTAGTTATTGCTTACTTTTTCGAAATGCGCTATCATGGCTTATTCACTTTTGATATCAGAATTCTCATACTGCTTTAAATGTTTTCTGACCGGGTCTGACCGTTTCTCTTGCTTTGCTTTTGTTGTTGCTTTGCTTGTGCTTATGCTTTGTCTTGAGTCGAGGGTCTCTCGGATACAGCCGCTCTACCTACCAAGGTAGAGGTAAGGTCTACGTACACTCTACTCTACCCTCCCCAGACCCCACGTTGTGGGATTTCACTAGGTATGTTATTGTTGTTGTTTCTTCACCATCAAAAGTGTGCATGTTAAAAAAAAACTTACAAGCTACTTATTGTAGGCTTGTAAACTAGATATAATCTAAAGCAATGCAAGCGAAGCTTGTATTGGATGTTGAAATTACTATTTTTATCTTACAATGACGTAAAAGAGATGATCCAGAAGATTTAAGGAGCAAAATATATTTTCCATAGAATCACACATTATAATAGATTGCCAATTCATCTAAAACAAGAGACCTGCTTCATAAATTAAGGAATGAGATATCACACCTTCAGAGAGCGTTGTGCTTCAGTTTTGCTCGTTCCAGACTTAACAAGCAGCCAGAAACAAGTGTTGTACTGATTATTTATGTGACCTACAAGTCAAGGTATAATATTAGATTGTTAGATGATACAATTCATTCTTTAGCTCGCCACCAAAAAGAATAGGTCATAAAAATCCAAATTTCTTCATAGGACCTGATTAATTTGCTTGAAATTATTTAAAATAACAAATAAAATAGGAAGTACTCACAATCAACTTGTCTCCAAGCCAAGTAATCTCGAAGAATCTCACATGATGGATAGCAAACAGATCGGCCATCAAAATAAGGTGGTTCTTTAAACTCTTTCTCAGGGAAAAACTCTTTCCACTTCATCACATACATGGAAGAGAAAACAGATACAAGGGCAGAGACAATTTTGCTGAAATGATGATCAGAAGAGCAAGTCAATAAAACAACATTAATATAACCGATTTTAAAAGTCAATATAAGAACATTAGGTAAATTAATAGAGGACGGCCCTTGTGCAGTTTCCAAATAGACTCATACCCTGAAACTCCAACAAATTTAATGAAGAGAAATCGTTGTATATAAGAGATTTACTACAAATGCAAATTATTCTAGAAGGGCAACTCCACCATTCAGACAAGCAAGCATTTTATAGGACACATTCTGACAAAACTCGGATTGTGCACAAGAAATGAATTTTGAGGATCTTTTAGCAAGATGTTCACAGATAATTGCACTATGCTCCTGCAGGTTGGCAACTGCAGCTGAGTGGCATCAAATAATCTATATGCACCATGGATTCTAGAAACACGAAAACAAATTTGCTTCCGATCTTGAATTGGCTCCCGGCTAATGTGGTTTTAGCTAAACACTACACTTACCAAGGAACTTAAGAAAAGGTGATGAAAGATTTACCTTGACTTCCTCTGATACAATAGAGAATCTTTATTCAAAACAAAGCTGAAAGAAAAATTAATCCCTTAAGATAAAAGATAATAGGAAAAGGAAAAGGATATGTTATAAATGAATCAAAGATGTTAAATGAACTAATACCTGTATTCATCACTCACCCCATATGCAAAGATAATATCCTTAAACATCTCCAGCAAAGAAACCACACAAGAGTTCATAAGTTTCAGTGCCTGCTCATCATTTGGCTTATGAAAACCATTATCTTCACAAAACCTACAGTGGATCCCGTCAAGATCATGAAACCAGCAACTCCAAACTAGATTTCACAAATTACATGCTCAATATTTGACATGACTTTATACTTTATATATATAACACACACTCAAACGTGTATGCATATATTATTATAGCCATGATGTTGTGTCTGGCATTTTTTACGGATTATTGGCAACAGCCCAGAATGTTTTGAACAACTGCACTGTTGTTTCCAGGACATAATAGAAAATTAACTTGGGAAATGCTTGGAGTTTCTTCTTAAATCCAGAAGTAGAAATCCACAAACTTGATAAAGAAAATAGGCATATAAGAAAATCCAACTTCCACTGCAACATGGCCTATATTATCCAGAAAATGCATATCACCTACAAAATTTCATACTTGACGAAAACAAGAAGCAAGAATAATGCCACATGATTTTGACATGAAACGTGGGATTTGAAGCAAAAAAGAATGTTCAGTCTAAAGAACATCACAGACAGGAGAAAGGTATGAACTGGAAAAGGAAAAAAGAAAAAGACAATAACAATTCAACAAAGAACGATATCAACACTTCTTGGTAAATCAAGAAAAGGTCATAAAAATTAGTAAAAGAGAAGATCAATCTGTAGAAATATAAGCACAAATTACCTGTGGAAGTGACAACCGTCTATCCGGACTACAATCCAAGTAGATAACATCAACCTGCTCTCAAATTGGAAAGACCTCAAATACTCGGGTTTAATCTTGTTAATCCCTTCAGTGAGCGAACCAAGTTCCTCAGTAAGGCATGAGTAGTTATTCCAGAACCTTTTTGTTGCTACATTTTCTGAATGAACTATGACTGCTTTCTTCCTTGGTCTTTTAACAGGAGTACCATTTTCACGGTATTTCACAATATCGTCCACCTGTGTTAAGATGGATAATATAACTTGACAAAGTGGATATGAAGATGCATGATATGAAGTACCCAAATATAGTGATGAGCACACCGTGTCGCATATAGCTCCTCCTCTTCCCTTTCTACCCCTATTGTCGGGGAGTTTTCATGGGTTGAGCATAGAGCTTGTGTCAGTCTTTTTGTGATTGAGAGGAAAAATCTAAAAATAAAAGGAATATGTCTACTCGTCGCAAAAAGAGTCCTTTAATGCTCATGCCATTTTTATAATGATAAGAGTTACACATAACTGCTCCATGAAAAAGCACAACAATAAGATGACCTCACCAAGCTCAGACTATGGAATTCAATTACTACATGCTTTACCGTTTTCTAGGCGTACCATTTAACTGCGTGAGTAGACTACATTTGTTGTTTTGTCAATGAACTTGCTTAAATTCTACAAAAAAGATCGTTTCTCTAAAATTATAGAGCTAGCTTTTGCTGTCTAGTTTACTTTTTGCAAGAAAGAAAGAGAAGAACTTTGAACAAAAAGAGAGAGTGTGCATGGTCCTTAGGGAAAATTTGTTAACAAAGACAGACAAAAACAGAAGTGTCTGTTCTCTCTCTATCTCTCTTTCTATCTCTCGTTCGAAAACCATCAAAACCATTTTAAACCATTTCTTCTGCCTCAATTTTTTTAATGCTTAACCCATTCATCATTTTTTCCTAAAACCTATCTTCCAAAACACAACCACACACAGCTATTGTTTTCAAAACAGTGTTTTTCATATCCAAATGCCATCTATATCTATCTTTCAGATCTAAAGGAAAAACCCCAAAAAAGGGATAGTGGCACACACACACATGCATACACAGATATATACTCTTCTAGGAGAAGGGAGGGAATGTAGCTACCTTTATCTTGATGGCACAAGACCCTTGACGAAAAATCTGCGGAAGGTCCTTGTAGTTGATACCAAACTGCTGAAAGAGTAATTCATTTTGTTCCTGCTTTTGTGTTCCCTACTTACATGTAACAACACTATCAAACCTCGAGTCTAGGGTTCTTTGAGTCAAACCATAATTTTCAAATTGACCGTTTAAAAGTAAGTAGATCCAAAACACATAAAATGCAGTTAATCATGCCATGGCCCAAGCCATTATTGCGAAAATTGGCGAACACAACCAACTATCATTAAGAATTCCGTCTTTGAACCAAAAACAAGCAAGATGAAAATTGTGAGGAGCACCCTTATGATACAAACAGACAGACTAAGATAGCCTAAGGTGAAAGAAGATATAATTAACTACGGAGGCCATAATTCATCTAGTGCGATACTGTAAGGAGCACATCACATATCTGCATACGAGAATTGACTGACTGAAAGCATATTACACAGCAGACTCAAATTCCAAGGAAAGTAGGAAAAAATTAAAGGATTGGAATGCCTTTGTACATTCCTTAAGTAAAGATAGAGAAAGAGACTCACATATCTTGTGATGTTGACCTGGTCCAGAATCCAAATTTTGGCCCCAAGTTTATTATTAGTTAGCTTCAAGTAATGTGATTCATCTACTGTGCAGTGCATATATTGACATTTTTTAAAGGAGTTCAACGCATATTTTCAAGGTAACAAACCGTAGACATGTAACCAATAAGAGATCACAGATATGTATGCAGAGCTATCACGCCAGAAACCTCTGCCGGAAGCTTTAATATTTTTTTCTTTCACATAATAGACATTCCTTTTAACACCTTCTTTAATAAGCATCTTGCCTTATGCATATGAAGTCACTATATGCATGTAATCGCTTTTCTTCTGTAGATACTGCATATAATAGCCACTTGCTACTATACCTGGCAAGTACCTGGATCAGGATCGGCCCACTTGGTCTCTGGCCGGCGGGAGATGCTCTGGTTCATGGACCAGAGCCTTTCTTAAGGGGCCGGTCTAGGACAATTAAGTTTGAATACAATTAAGTTTGAATAGTGGTGGTCCTGAGACCAACTCATGATTCTTAACCACTATGTGGGCCAGCTCGAGCTTCTTCTTCTTTTTTATATGATTTTTAACATTATATTTATTTAATGTTAACAAAAATTTAATATTGAAGAAAATTACCGTAAATAAGCATGTCATAATACTAAGGAAACAATTCAAGTTTTTACTCTCGGACTGGAGTTAAGTACAGCACCTTAATAATCTCTTTCGCCTCCTTTTCCGACTTTCCAGACAACACCAGCTTCCACAAACAAGTATTGTATTGATTGCTTATATGACCTGTGAGAAGAACCAATATCTTTAGCATCAGATTTTATCCAAACACCCAACTCCAACAATAATTATTAATTGGAAATATTCAATAGGAGAACTCACATTCTGTTTGTCTCCATAGAAGATATGCCTGAAGAACCTCCATTGATGCACAGCTGATAACTCGTGAATGGAATGATGGAGGCACACTTAACTCCTTATGAGAATAGAACTCTTTCCATTTGGTCACATAGGTAGATGAGAAGAAAGACACAATAATGGATAGTATTTTGCTGCACGTTGAAATTTCTGGTCAGCTAAGAAAAATCATGAGCAGCTAAATTATTTTGCATCTCTCTTTTCTTTGTCTTCTTGACTAAAACAAGAGGAACATTTTGTATCTAATAATCCATTTTACTTAACTCTGCCTAAGTCTCTCGAAAACAAAAACATAATTCTGGTGGTCATCTTAGTGAGGAGACAAATGTGTGGACAGCCAAGATGACCACGCCTTAGGATTGTCCTACTGCATTCTTATGGAAAGTTTGTAACCAATCCTATTTTTCCCTAATACTGTTTACTATGCATTTCCGCAAGTCAGCTACCACAAGTGCCTTTAGGGCATTGGAGTTGATTTTCCTTCTCATTAACAAAATCTAAAAATGAAAAAAGAACAAGAAATATATAGCCTCTGAAGATGAGATGCGTACACATTAAATAGATCAGTTAAAACATGCTAAAGAATGGAAAGACAGCGCAGACCGGTGTAGGATGGTGGTTAAGAGAAAGAGTTGATAAACTATCCAAGAGGCATTGACAAACCAGAATGGGGAAAATCAAGAAAGATAAGAGGAATATTGGTATTAGAAGGCTAGCCTCAGCCTTTCGCTCCTTTCCTTGCTTATAGTCAAGCAAGTGGCTGGAGCGCCTCTCCTTATAGTGTCATCCAACGAGAAGGGGTAAATCAGGTCAGCCAGCTTTGCAAAATAAGCCGCCCTCCACTGGATAACAATGCCACTTCTTTTTTGATTTTGATAGTTTCTGCGATTAGTTGATTCGAAACCTCGCTATTAATCCCTTGGCCTAAAAAAAAAGTACATCTGAGACTTCTTAATTGGCTAGTTGTAAATATTTCTAACGTTCACCATTAAATGCCTAATGATACTTTCAAGTCAAAGCAGCTTGGATTATCCAACAGAATCCCTAAGCACAATTGAATTACCTTCACTGTTGGAGACTGGTTATATAATACACAGTTCCTCAGCGCCAGGTCAATGTATCAGCCAATTTTTAAATACGACAGGTTGTTGGTATATATTTTTGAGAATCAAATACAAAAGTTATCATGCAATCACTTAAAGAATATCAAGAAGCATAAGACCAGCAAAGTAAACAAGTATAGTTATATTGCTACTCAAACAAGAAGCAATGGAAGAACAATGATTTTGTATAATACCAGCGATATATAAACACAAACAAGACAAAGTGCATTATTCAAATTACTTGTCCTACAACAACATACTCAGTGTAATCCCACAAAATGGGGTCTGGGAAGGGTAGGTTGTACTTGTCCTAAAGAGCCAAAAATAATTCTTGATAAACACTGATAACAAATTCTTGAGCTATGAAATAGGTTACAAACCTTGCTCGCCTCTGGTAAAATGTGGTTTCCTTCTTTAAAACGAAACTGCATAAAATCATTGTACCACATTGTCAAACTTTTCAAGGGGAAATCAAGAAGGGCATAATTTTCTAATAATAAGAACGCATCATACCTGTACTCATCACTAAATCCATACGCAAATATAACATTAGAGAAGTTCTCTAATACCTTAATAGCACAAGCATTCATCAAGTTCAAGGCTTTTTCATCATTCGGCTTCTCAAATCCATGCTTCTCCGAGAAACTAAACATATACAATGCAAATTAGCAAATCGAATATCCCAAAAACCCAAAAGCAAATACAGTTTCTCAAGCAGTAAGAATATATTCACAATATCTACCAACACCAATTGACAAGAACCAGCACTCTAATTCTGCATCAGCACTTGACCTGAACACAGACCTATACTTCAATAGAATTTTAACTGGAGATCTCTTGATTTCAACACCTTTACCTTAATTACTAAGTTAGGCTTCATTTGCAAAAAGATAAGTGTTGATTTTCCCACATTGGTTGTGGGATGGGAATTGGGACTCCTTATATGGATTTGGGCAATCCTCCCCTCATGAGCTAGCTTTTGAGGTTGAGTTAGGCTCAAGATCCATGTTTTACATGGTATCAGAGTCAGACTCATTCAAATTCATTGTTTACCCTATGTTGGGCCCCATCATATATTGTCCACGCTCCAGATGTCCAATCCTGGGCGTGCATGGGGTGTTGAGTTTCCCACATCGGTTGTGGGATGAGAATTTAGACTCCTTATATGTACTTGGGCAATCTCCCCTCATGAGCTAGCTTTTGAGGTTGAGTTAGACCCAAAATTCATTCTTTACAATAAGAACACAACAAATAAAGGCACATGCAAACCACAAACACCGCATTACCTGCCAAAGTCGCGGCCATCAATTTGAACAACAACGATATTTGGGTACATTACTTCGTCTTCCACCTCAAAACACTTTACGTATTGATACTTACTGTTCGCCATTCCCAAATGCTGCTACAATCGGATTGAAACAAAAGATTTATGTGAAGTTCGAAATGTCACGAAAACCTATTTTTTTCTCACTGTAATTTCAACAAATCTATGTGGTCTGCAAGAACTTATCGACTCATTCAGTGACCTATCTTTTCAAAAGATTCAAATTGTCTATTAGGTTTGACATGCTCGAGTCTAAATTCTATTTCGAATTTAAAACTATTTTAACAAGTCCTTTAAAATCACATCAGGGAAATAGAAGATTCTGGAAAGCATAAATAGGCGAAGCATTGCATTTGAAGGTAAATAAACAAAATGCTCTCCAGCATGGAAAAGACACAAGGAAGATTTGGAAAACCAAAATGGACTAGGGGAGGGAGAAGAGGCAAGACGAGGTTGTGGCTGATGGCAGCAGCAACAAGGGATAGGAAAGATGGGGTTGACTAGGTAAGGCTGTAGGGTTGGGTGGATGTGAAGATGACACGGCTAAGAGGTGAGAGTGATGGATTTCGGGTGAGAGACAAAGGCGAGTTCAATATTTGAAGATGACATGGTTTCAATTAATGAAACAATGAGAAATCAAGTCGAAACTGAGGGATAAACTACTGATTTCTAAAGAGCAACCACCATGACTATGTCGCCAATGAGATTAAACATGTAGAAAAAATGGTCTTTACCTTCCCCTGTTGACCAAAGACATTAAAGATTTGCTCTTGATGCATCAATTAAAATCTAATCACCAAATGTCAAGGCAAGGCAATTATGAAGCGGGAAGGTGATACCGCATACTTAGAAGCAGCTCGGGTTCTCCAAATACTAAAAATATTGATCATAATCAATATTCGATCATGATTATTCAATAATTGTTTGAACAAAAGTATCATTCACAATCGCATAGAGTTTTATCCGTAATTCTCTATTGGAAAACCCACACACAGGCCAGTAAAAACTCAAGAAAGCCATACAAAAACCTAAGATATCAGTCTACAATATTCAAAACCAGGTAGACAAACATCTTTATAGCAAACAGTTAATTTGTTCATACAGCAATAACAGGTAAATAGCAGTTAGCAAACTAAAAACATGACCATCACTGCAGTGGTGGAGCCAATATATGAAAAAAGTAAATACACGAAGAAGCTAAGGGGTTCAACATCTACTATATACAATGTAACTTTTCGCCAACCCCAGTGAGGCTACCTAGCTCCACCCCTGAGTCCACATAGATATCAAAGTTTCTATGGCATTGTCAGTAAATAACAAAATTACTTCTAAGAATAACTAAATATTAACATCAAATTAAAAATTAATTACTTCAAGAGATACTACAGCAAGAACTAAAAACTAAAGAGCTACTTTTTGTTCATAGTAATTAGGGAACCAAATGCTGTATTACACTATAGTTCAAAAACAAAAACATAATAACCTGACACTAATTAGAATAGAGGTGGATGACCCTCTATTTTCGCTTAGTGAAGGACTAAACTGAAAATAAGAAAAATAAAAATACTTCTAACAAAAACTCAAGTAAATGACAAATTTGGCCCCTTAATTTTGATAGTATGTTCAGAATAGTCTCGTAAGAAAAGGAAAAAAGAGTAAATGAAAATTACTAGAAATTTAAAAAACTAAATAAAAATAGAAAAAATGTGAATGAAATTAGATTATGAAACAAAAAAGAAAAGATGAAAAAGGAGACAATTACCTACGAAAACTAAAATGAGTAAAAAACTAAGCTCCCGCTATGCGCGGGATCTAAGGAAGATAAACAAAAAAGAAAAGATGAAAAATGAGACAATTACCTACAAAAACTACAATGAGTAAAAGGGCAGTCTGGTGTACTAATCTCCCGCGATGCGCGGGATCTGAGGAAGATAAAAAGTAGAGAAACAAAAAAAAAGATGAAAAATGAGACAATTACCTACAAAAACTACAATGAGTAAAAGGGCAGTCTGGTGTACTAATAAAAAGTAGAGAAACAAAAAAGAAAAGATGAAAAAGGAGACAATTATCTACAAAAATTACAATGAGTAAGAGGGAATCTGGTGCACTAAGCTCCCGCTACGAGCGGAATTTGGGGATGGACCGAACCACACGGATTTGTAAAAGCTACAAAGAGTAAAAATGGTAAATAGTTTTGGGTATAAAAAAGTAATTATTTTATGTGTAATGGACATTGGTGTACTTTCCCTTTATTTTAATCTTTGAAAATTCTAAGTAAAATTGATGTTTATTTACAATGGCAATGCCAACTGCAAAGAAAAACAAGAAATGCACCACTTGCGACGGTGGCTTTGCCACCAAATGGAATAAATCATTAATTATTACACAATATATAAAATATATTATAATTATGAGATATTTATAATTATACGTACACGTTAATACCTCCCTTGTAAGTATAATTTACTAAATAAAATAAATACGTATAAATTGAGCTTAATATGTTGCTTGATACACATGTTATGCATAGAGATGTGCATTCAAATGTACTGGAAGCATTCAATCCCTTCTGGGATATTTAGTCCAAATAGAGTTAGAACTTGTTTGAATTGACTTATTTTAAATGTTTGGATAAATTTTAAAAGAGAAAAAGGTTCATATTTGTCATCTAACTTTCGGAAAATGGTCATATTTGTCATCCGTTAAAGTATGTAGTCAAATATGTCATTTTCATTAGCAAAGTGGTCACATTTGCCTTCTGTTGGACGAAAATCCCATGTGGATGGCACGTTTGGATCCACGTGGACGCCACATCGGATCCACGTGGAAGGTGAGACCCACCTTGTCTAAAACTATTTAATTCAATCATAGCCTTAGTTTAGTCGAATATCAAGCAAACAATAAACTAAATGGTCATGTTATGCAAAAGAAGACAACTAGACACTAAGATTTTGGCAAGATCTTTTTGTAAGCTGAGGACATAAAATTAAATGACCTTAGAAACCATAAATATAGTGCAACTCTTTTCAACTCACAAAAATATAGCACAAAATAAAGAACCTTCACCCACTTAAACTGCTTATCAACAAAAGAATTTTGTACAACATTGTACATGTCCTCTAATGTACATTCCTTTTAAACAACAAAACTGCACTCAGTTTACATGGCCTCAGTTCAGTTGGAATGAATTTGGGTTAATGAACAAATAAAATGATGCCAAAATTTGCAGATCATCAACTCATCAGACCTAATCACCTGTTGAATCTTCAAGAATTCAGGCTGCTTCCTACTAAAGCTAAATTTGGCGGACAAAAATTCGAAACTGAATATAATATACAATGATGCATGACATGCAAGAGAGATGTGTTGTTGCTGTTATTAAAATGTGGAATGTTGGTTACTGGTTGTTTTGAAAAACTGAGATGTATAACAATGACATGACAATTATTTTGTTTTTGGATGATGTAATTAAATGACTATGTTTTAGTATTTCTAATCCTTTATGAATGACATATATATGTACTGCTTGTATATGTTGTGTTTATATGCCATCACAGATTAAGGGGAAGCATTATTGTAATCATAGATATTGGGACAACACTATGACATTGTCGTAAGTCACTTGCACATAATATAATAGGTTTTGTGAAGAAAGAAAGAAAAAAAGGGAGAATGTTAATGTTGGGTTTGGTGTTGTGACATTTTGCCCAACATATCATTTTTTGTACTAAGTTAAAATCAGAAATGTTGGAACAAATGTCACGACATTCGGACCAACATTCTGTGAAACAGTTTTGTCTTACTTCACGAAACTGAAGATCTCGTGGATTTTTACCACGATGGTAAAGTGACTTGGCAAGGAGTTTTGGAGCTGATGAAAAATGTGGGAAGACCAAGTCAAAGTCATTGCTAAGCTTGGGGAACAAATTCAAGAAGTTAGAGGATCTTGCTCCACAATCTTCTCCAACAAACTTTATCAGCTGCCCACCTTTTCCTCAACCTCTACAACGATTCAATGAGTTTTTCAAGGAAGACATTCTACTATAAATAGAGAGGATGCATCAGTGAATCCATATCCAGTAAAAGTTAGAAAAATATCAAGAGAGCTCTCTGATATATTTATCAGAAAATTGGATCACAAGTGTTGTCTGAGCGTGTCGACAACATTCCGTCCAACATTATAATTGCTGCCCAGATTCAAAATTTGTTCTTTATTGAAGCAATTGTAATTAGATGTTGTTTATGTCTATTTAGGTGGATTTTTCAGGCAGAAGTCATCTGTGACTTCACCATTTATAGTTCATTTTGTATTATCTTGTAATATTGTAAAAGAAGAAATTTATTCAATTGTATATAAATATATACAATACTTTCGGTCACTGACCGTCATAGGTTATATTTTCAATATAATCTATGTAAATATTAAACATTTGTGTTCTTTATATTTTCGCTGCATTTACTCTTAAAGTTTTTTTGTTTTATCGAAGTGTTGTCACTTGTGTCAGACGACATTATCGCTGACATTTGCAAACTGTATTAGCATTCGAGTTTGTTTATTTCTATTTTTTTTATTATTGTTCCATAGTATACTCCGGGACCCAACACCACTTAATTCATCAATCAAATGCACATAAGACAAATAGTACAATTTAATAATATAAGTAGATACAAATAAAGTCATATTATGAATCTCAACACACATAGAAGCGACCCATATCATAACATGTTCCCTAATCGGTGTAGCTAGTAACATATTCAATTTATTATGAAAGATATAAAATATATTGTATACTCAATTCAATTGTGAAAGAGAAATACCTCATTATATAGCATATTGTGGCGATTTTTCTATATGCTACGCAAGTGAACGTATCACAATGTAGTAATAATCTCGGTAAGACCGAGTATCGTCCACAGAGACTGAATTATCAAGTACCGATTAACGAACCTTTAGTTTCTATTTGTCAAACGTTAATGAGTTTTGGTTTCTAAACTAAGAACTAACAACTAAGCAATAAGCAAGAATAAACTAAGGATGACAATACTTGGAGTTTAAAATCAGTTATGAAGGTAATTAGAGCTTCCAATCTCCTCAAATATCCACTCTATCACTTGTTAATGCAATACTAATGATTCTTCTTCTTATTAAGATAGCAGGTTAACGAAGATGTTCTATATTCCAGTTAGGACATATAAAAACTAAACCTAAGTGAGAATTTTCTATATTTCTATGATAAATTTTACCACATAGGAGGTTTAAAATCAATAACCTAAATGCTACACATGCAATCGTGATACTGTCGTTCAAGATTAAACCTACGTCTAAACAATTATAGCATATTCAAATCTCGATTTGAAATCATATAAGTAATGAGAATTAATGACCAGTTAATTATCACACAATAATCACAAGTGAATAGATCTTATTATACGAAGAAGAAATACTAGCAATGCATTAATTCATGAAAGATGTTCAAGTGATTCGACGGAAAACCCTAATAAAAGTAGTTAACTCATATACATTCTAAGAACTAATTCAATATCCAACATAATAGAATTAAAGTAAAAAGAAAAGAAAGAACTTGAACAATGACGATCTCTAATTGTTCCTGGCCTCCGTTTTTCTCCTAAAAATATTCGATAATTTATGAGGTAATCCCTAAAATCTGTTCCCAGGGCTTATATACTGAGAAAATACCTTCTCGGACCTTTTACCCTCTTTAAAAACCGATTTTTCTCGCTAATTTCCGTATGGCGCCGCGGCGCTAATTCTATGGGATGTTACTGCCAATCAGGCGCCGCGACGCTTCTTTCAGGCGCCCCGACGCTTGAGCGTCACGACCCTTGCCTCCAAGCGCCACGACTTTTGCCTCCAAGCGCCGCTGCTCTTGCCTCCAAGCGTCGCATCTCTTCACCCGAGCAACTTCTGCAAATTAGCCTTGTAGACCCCATGCGATGTCACGGTTGACAGTGTAATTTTATTTAAATTACTTCCCGAGCTTCTCAGGGCTTCTTTGACTTATCTCTTGTGACCATATATGCATTTTTGTCCTCAATAACCGCCTATTTCCTTTGAATTCGCCTCGAACCTTATGAATCGCTTAAAATCTGAAAACACAACATAACACACATAATACTGTACAAAATAATTAAATAACAATAAAAGACTGCCTAAAACGCATTTTAAAACAGTACTAAATTAGACTTAACACATATCAACTAAGATAACTTTATGAATGTTCTAATACGTGGTTCCCCTTAACATATAACAAATGTTCTAATACGTGGTTCCTCAGCAAAGCAGATTGAAATTAATTTTTTGATTTCACCCGGTGTTCAATACGGCTTTGAAGTATGAATAATTCTAGTTTGTATTGGAAAGTCGTATTTTGAGGTAAAAGCGACTCTCCATTCATAGGGCTTAAATTCAAATTTTATATTCAAAAGTGAAGAAGTACTTACCATCTCATTACAATCTTTGATGATCATAAAGATGATCACATTAATATTTTCGTGTTTCAACCTCGGCAAAATAATTATTTTTTTTATCAGATCTCATACAATTTTTAATTAAATGCTATATATTTCACACAACATGATATTAGGATGGATAAATTGGTCAGATTATATATTTTTTCATTAATAATAAATAGATTAAAAGACTTATTATAAAAAAATTAAACAATAGAGCCCAAACCTGAGGTAGACCCCATGTATCTGATATACTGGCCATCTGTTAAGCCACATGCAGTGGTTCCCTTCCCTTATTGCCTGCTCGGCGTCACCCTTCTTTTTGTGTATCAATGGAATCTGACGGTGTGGTGAAGGTGAAACCAATAGAGGCAACCCCAGAAAGTTTTAAAGAGTTTGGTCAGGTAATTGAGGCATCCCCTGATGGCCAAGAATTTGGTATTAGTGATGCTCACCTTGACTTGACCCGTGGCATTCCCAGGTCAGATAACATTTTCTTTTCTATATTCCTGCATTCGGGTACATTTCTTTTGAGTCATGGGTATATCGGAAACAATCTTTATACCTTTCTATCCCGTAAAGTCCTAACTTTCCAGACCCCACTCGTGGGATTAACTGGTATGTTATTGTTGTTGTAATGAAATGGATCTTCATGTTCAGTTCGACTAGTTATATAAATCCTTTGTTTATTAGACTAATCTCTTAATAAGATAAATCAAAATGTTATTTTGATACTAGAGCGCTCTAATGAAGCTCGCAAGCTATGGCCATGGAGTATCTGGATTGGAAAACAGAAGAGCTAAGAGGCAGGGGAATAAATGTTGGAAATTTATTAATGTGGAATAAAGTTTATCCCGTTATTTATGACTCGAAAAATTGGGGCCCCGCAAGTCGGAAACGTCACACGTGCACACATTGTACCAAGGATCGTAAATTTCATTAGTGCAAGAGATATTGGTATGTAAGTAAAATATTTGAGACATAGAATGATGGACGAACATTGGCCAAATGAGGAGTGTTCCACGTTTGTAAATGAAAGAAAAGTGTGCATAGTGTAAAAATGGAACGGGTCAGAAAGGGCCGCAGCGCCACCGCGGCGCCGGGGAGCGCCGCGACGCCAACCCCGTCAGGGCTGCGACGCTAATTCAGTGCCAAGTCTCTGGAGCCGCGGCGCCTCCGAGGCTCGACGGTGGGCAGAAAGTCTGAAACGGAAATTTGATTTTTGGAGACTTTTGCGCTGCCCTCAATGACATTCATTCAAGCATTAGTATAATGGCTGATAAATGAGTGTCATTACTTGGGCAATTTATTGCCATTACATGGGTGATTCAATGTCATTACTTGACACTTGAAGAGACAATTCTTACACTATAAATTGAGGCCTTTGGCTCAATTGTCAAGACACTTAGAAAAACAGAAAATTCTGAAAAACTTCTTCCTCTCTAGCATCTTTCAATACTCAAAATTCTTCAAGAGAAATATTTGAGTTTCCTTTGCTCAAGTGTGTTAGTAGCTATTTTATCTTTGGGAGACTATTGCCTAGCAACGTAAAATGATATATACAGGACAATTTTGTCTTAAAGACACACTCGACTCAGCAAGGATTCAGATCAAGTGTTGGTTCTAGTTTTCAGTTATTTGTTAAGATTATTTCTGTTGTTGTAATCTTTTGTTTTTCATTTTTCCTAATTCTTGTAATAGGTGTTTGCTATTTCCCGTTTGTTGTTTTTTTCCCATAACAATAACAGAAATGAAAGCTTTTTTATTCAATCTCTAATGTACATGATAGGGCCTATTTATACTGATAGAGCTAATACTGCTAATAACCAATAGTTTAAACTGTTACTCCTAACAAACTTGCTGTCAGCCTACCTCAATACTCTTCCTCAAGCTGTGTAGGGTGAACAAGTTGAACACTCCTAGCTTGGTCAATTGCAAATCTGTGCTAACATGTTCAGTGTCAATCATTCCTCCTTGTATTTTTTCTATGTTTGGTCTTTTCATGGTATATTGGATTAGCTGCAATCTGTAGTGCAGCTTTGCTATCACAAAACAACTTTACTGACAAGTGCAACTTCATCTTCAGTTCTTTAAACAAACGAGTACTTCAGCAATTGCATTGGCCATGCTCCTATATTCTACTTCTATAGAACTTCTAGAGATGGTATTCTGATTTTTTGACTTTCAAGAAATCAAAGAATCTCCAAATTTCACCATAAATCCTCTCACTGATTTTCTTGTCATTGGACAAGTAGCCCAAATCAACATCACAATATATTGTCATCTCTTCTGAATGTAGCCTCCATATGAGAGTGTCTTGGTTGATGCATGAATTTACTTAGATTTAGAACTGCATAAGCCACATCTTGTCTAGTCATTGTGAGATAAAGCAGCTTCCCTACCAACTTCTGGTAGCTAGATGGATCCTTCATTACATCACCTGCATCTAATTCTGTGGCACAACCTTTGTCAAAAACTCAATCTACACTGGTCAATCTTTGGTTCACCTCCAATGGAGTCCCTGCAGGTTTAGATCCTGATTCCTGGCAAGCCAAGCTCTGATATTAAATCTGATGTTAACTTTCTTTAGCAGAGTGAAATACCATCTTTACTTTTGGCTATTTCAAGACCAACAAAATGTTGTGAGTAAAGTTGTAGAACAACGGTTACAACAATTGGATGATTACAGGGAAAAGGGAATGAAAGTAACTAATACAAGATTACAATCTGGAAATAAGAACAAAACAAGGGGTTTGCTGAGTCGAGTGATATTCACTCGGTCCTTAAGACAATATTGCCCCGTATAAATTCTTTAACGGTGATTGACAACTTGTCTCCCAAGATAAAACAACAACAAACAATTGAGCAAAGAAAACTCAAATGTTTACTAAAAAGAGGAACCTTTTGAGTGTGTAAAAGAAAGCTAGAGAGGAAGAAATGTTAAGAAAAATCTGATTGCAAGTGTGTTCTTCAATTGAGCCTAAGACCTCAATTTATAATGTGTGCAAGATGACCTCTCATCTAGCCAACTAATGACAATCAAGGCCATGTAATGGCACTTATTGAGAGGTTATAATTCAACCAAATAATGGTTGAATTCAAGTGCCAAGTAATGGAGGATCAATGCTCCAAAATCAGCCCAAAAGTCAGAAACTTTTCATCTTCCGTCGAACAGTCTGCCATTGAAGCGTCGCGGCCCTGGGAGACGCCGCGGCCCTTGGTGGAGGCGCTCTGGCGCCGCGGCTCTGACGGGGTTGCGCCGCGACCCTTCGCGGCTCCGCGGTGATTTCCGGCTCGTTTCATTTTTTACACGTCGTACACTTTTTCCTTCATTTACCAACGTGAAACACTCGTCATTTGACCAATAACCGTCTATCATTTCATACCTCAAACATTTGTTTACGTACCAATATCTCTTTCACTAAGGAAATTTACGATTCTTGGTACAACGTGTGCACGTGTGTGGATACGATGTTTCCGACGAGCGGGGCCCCAATTGTTCGAGTGATATATAATAGGATTAACTTTATTTCACGTTAATAAATTTCCAACAATCTCCTCTTGAAAGAGATTTTGGCGCACTCACATGGTGCTTTTCTAGCAATCTTTCGGCGGATTGATGTTGCATCTAGATAGGTAGCCGTGACTTTGAACCTTCTATAGTAGAATACCATCGGACTTACTGCGCGGTGAACTTGATGTCTTGAACCGTCAGTGTTTAGTGTAAGCCAAGACAACGGTACCAACACACACTGGCGGATCCATTAGCAACATGGTGGTGAAGTTGCACCACCAGATTTTTAAAAAAAATTTGCCTTCTAGGCATAAAAAAAAAAAAAAAATCTTCTAGGCATAAAAAAAATTTAAAAAAAATTGCACCACCAAATTTTGTCTCCTGGATCCGCCACTGCCAACACAATACCTTTCCTTACTCTGTTCCTCTTTAAGGTTTTGTCTGTTGTGGCCGTGGACACGTCTTGGATTCTTAAGTGCGTTCATTTGAGGCGGCCAGTCCTCACACTTAAATAGGTGGTCTCCTGCAGTCGGTCTATCGGAAACAATCTTTATATCTTTATACCTTTCTATCCCGTAAAGGTAGAGGTAACATATGCTACATCCTACCTTTAAAGACCCCACTTGTGGGATTAACTGGTATGTTGTAATGAAATGGATCTTCATGTTCAGTTCGACTAGTTATATAAATCCTTTGTTTATTAGACTATTACTCTTAATAAGATAAATCAAAATGTTATTTTGATACTAGAGCGCTCTGATGGAGCTCGCAAGCTATGGCCATGGAGTATCTGGATTGGAAAACAGAAGAGCTAAGAGGCAGGGGAATAACAGAACTGAAAGCTTTCTTATTCAATCTCAAATGTACACGATTATACAGGGACTATTTATACTGATAGAGCTAATACTGCTAATAACCGATAGTTTAAACTGTTACTCCTAACAAACTTGCCGTCAGCCTACCTCAATACTCTTCCTCGAGCTGTGTAGGGTGAACAAGTTGAACACTCCTAGCTTGGTCAATAAGAATTCATGTTGTGCTCGACCAAGTCCCTTTGTTAGAATGTCCGCCAGTTGCAAATCTGTGCTAACATGTTCAGTCATAGCCAGTTCCATCCTCACTAGGTCCCTTTATAAAAAATCATTGAACACATCCATTTGGTGTAGAAGACACGCAGGCATAGCAGCCATAGCCAGTTCCATCCTCATTGTCACCATCTTCACGACAGGAGAAATCCAGCCCTTCTTGTTGTGTGTAACCTTTAGCAACAACCCTTGCTGTATACCTTTCTGTATCACCTTTAGCATTGTACTTACACCCACTTGCAACCTATGGCTCTCTTACCAGCGGGTAAGTCTACAAGAGTCCATGTGTTATTATCAGTGAGGGCCTGAAATTCCTGATTCATGGCATCAAGCCACTTTGCATCCTGCATAGCTTCTGAGTAAAGCTCAAGCTCCCTCACATCTGAATAGTGGCAAAGAGAATCAAGGTAGGCAGCTGAGATAGAATTGTAGTACATGTAATTGCACATAGGATATAGACAAGTGGCAACTCTGGAAGAACTAGGCAAAGGATCATGAACATAATCCTGTAGCCATTCTGGGGGCCTAGATGGTTGACCTGATCTCCATGATTCAGTCGCTGCTTCCATAAATGTTCAATGTAATCTTTCGTCTTGTCACAACCACAGTTAGCTCCTTCAATTTTGAAAATTAAACTGAAACTGAATCTGTACCTTGTGAAATTGTCGCTATTTCTCGATGCAATTGAAGAATCCTAATTCCGTTACCTTGTCAAATCTCTCTTTCAAATCTTCCCATACAAGATGTGCATCTCAGGTGTACACAATACCACTGAGAAGATGTGGTGATACCGTGTTCATGATCCACGAGAGGACGATGGCATTGCATGTCTCCTAATGGTCCAAGTATTTTCTGGGAAATGTCTCTCTTGTGCATGTACCAAGCACAAAACCTCATTTCCTCTAAGCCTGAAGTATGATTCGCATCAATCACCGCCATAGACCATAATTCTCAGATCCCTTGAGCTGAACTACCGGAGTATCTGATGGGTGCACATAAAGAGGATGAGTGTGATCGATTCTCGAAAACGCCATTGATGAGTCAGATGAGAAATTTGGGGAGAAGAAAAGATAAGGAATGCAAGATCGTATGCATGCCTTTACGGCTCTAATACCATGTTAAGAGCTAGGTAACTGCTCTAATGAAGCTCGAGTATCTGGACTGGGGAAGACAAGAGGGGAATAACAGGAATGAAAGATTTTTTTTTTTTTGATAAGGTGAAAGTTTTATTAAAAGGGTACCAAGAAGGTACTTAAAGGTTACATAAACAAACAAAAGCACCAGAAAGAAAATCAGACTACTAGACTTTCATTCCTAATAGATCTAAGAAATCCATTAGTTGGTTCAGATTGCCTATTGAACTACTAAGAAATCCATTAGTTGGTTCAGATTGCCTATTGAACTACTTCTACACCAGCAGTACAGATTCTGTAAACAACTATCTTTTACTCTAGAAATAGGAGATCTATGTCCTTCAAAAAAAGCCTTGTTCCTTTTCAGCCATATTGTCCAGAGAATGCACAATGGGATAGTCCTCCATATCTGTTTATTCTCTTTACTAGTAACCTGTTGTTGCCAACTTTCTAATAAACCTCTCACATTCTGAGGCATAACCCATGTAATACCACAAATACTTAGAAATAATTCCCAGCACTGTTTGGCAACTCAGGTGCTCCACACAGGGCCTATTTTTACTGATACAGCTAATACTGCTAATTACCAATAGTGTTCACTGTTACTCCTAACAGCCTGTAACTAACTATTGAACTAATTAACAATCTTGTACGTGTCAGCCTTCCTCAATAGGTCCACAAAACTTAAAAAATAAAGTAAAGATCCATGTTTATGTTCAACCATCCAAGCAGAGGTCAAAGCAAGGGTTTACAAGACAGACGAAATTTCAAATAGTTTCCCATGAGCAGTGAGCGTAAAACCAGAAAGCCAGATAGGTTATGGAGGAGAGCTACACCTTTCTAATTTCTTACAGTAATGCAGAACATGTTTAACAAACTAGAGGTTGCTCACCGGGCTACCTTTAAATTATGTGGATATGGCATGTGCTCTGAGGAACCATTAAACTATGGGATAAGTATTAAAGATTTTATATCATGGAATTTAAATTATTCTCTAGGATTTGATATTTCATTGAGTTTATTGTCCCTCTAGTTTTATTTCTTTTTGCGTTAGTTACAACAACAACAGTCCCACACAGTGGGGTCTGGGGAGGGTATGATGTACGCAGACCTTACCTCTACCTTTGTGAGGTAGAGAGGTTGTTTCCGATAGACCCCCGGATCAAAAGAACATAAGTCAATGCAGAAATTCAAGAAAAATAAGACAACAAGATATCACAATAACAAAACAAATAAAGTAACACATAGGAATGCACACAAAAGAGTATGGATCTACGCGAAACCTAAATAATACTACAGAGAGAAAGGGAGAAGAGGAGATGGAGAGGCTAGCCCCTTACACCTCTCACACACAGTGCGACAAAACTCAACTACCTAGTAACCTTCTATCCTAATTCTTGACTCCAAATTTTCCTATCTAGGGTCATGTCCTCAGTCAACTAGAGTTGTTTCATGTCTTGTCTAATCACCTCTCCCCAGTTTTTCTTTGACCTCTACCTCTCATAACTCCTGCTATTGCCAGTCTCTCACACCTCCTAACCGGCGCATCCTCACACCTCTTCTTCACATGCCCGAACCACCTCAGTCTTGCTTCTCTCATTTGTCCGCCACGGAGGCCACTCCGGCCTTGAGTTAGTTATTTTAACTAATAGTTCTTTTAGAAAAGTTAATCCTAGTGTTGTTTGCTAGATTATTTACTGAGATAATTAAGTGAATTGAGCTGTGTACTTGGTATTTTCTGTCAGGTTTTACATTATGCAGCTTAAAGATAGGTCGCTCAGATTTTCTAAGATAACACATCATGCCAATGTGACCCAATGTCTTGGGTCTATTGGAGGCAATGTCTGGTATCTTGGAGTTGCTAAGCCATCTATTGTGGATCCAACTGATATCAAGGGTGCTGATATTGTGCAGTCACATTGTGGGCACTTTTATGTGCCTCCTGCTGTTGATGAAGTGCAGGCTTTCAGAATTTCAGGTCCAAAGTTTATAAAGCTGAATCATGGTACATGGCATGCTGGGCCATTATTTACTGATGATAAGATGGACTTCTACAATCTGGAGCTGAACAATACTAATGTAAGAATCTTCTATTACAGTTGAGTTATTCACATCTATGAATTTTGATTATAACCATCGTGGAATTATTGCTATAGACTAACCGCTTGGTACATTAGTATCGCTATTATTTGCTCTTTACTGTTGATAACAAATGATTTAAGCCAGTATGTAGCTTTAATGAACCAAAACTTTTAGAAAAGAAAATCCTCCAGAAGATGAAGGCTTCTGAAACTAGACCTGTATGAGAGACGTAGATTTACAATACTGACATATGGAAGGCCAGGAATCAGCATCTCTTTCCTCATATCTTTTGGAACCATTTCACACTTAGTGGGATGTGGCAGATAACTAATTTTTGTTTATTCATGTCATATTCTGATTCATAAGTAGCAATATCTTCTAGCTACATTAACATGTATTGAAATGTTATAATCCTCTTATGTATAAGCTTATTTTTGGGACGATGACATTTTCATTTATATATTTTGCGGCTGCAACACTCCCTTCCCCTTCTCCCATGAAAGCCAAATTCTATTTTTTGGGTTAAGCACCTTGAAATATTTTGTTGATAGATGATAACTTGAACTCTCTAATTGTTCTGGTATAACGTTGAAATGTGTGAATATCCTTATTGAGAAGTTTAAACATTTAGTTAAGGGACACTATTTTTTTATTTATTTTATCACTGTGGAAACAACCTCTTGCAGAAATGCAAGGTAAGGCTGCATACAATAAACCCTTGTGGTCCGACCCTTCTCCGGACCCAGCGCATAGCGGGAGCTTAGTGCACCGGGCTGCCCTTTTTTTTATCACTGCAGCAATGTGTTTAGATATCTTATGCTGGGTCTAATGGTAATAAGTCATTTGACACGGGATTTCACTGGGTATGTTGTTGTTGTAATCTTTAAACGGACACCATCAAGTTGAGGACTGACTAACATTGCCAAGGTGGTGCTGGCCTATAAAACCTCATTTGGTGTATGGTTGTTTTTATATCAGTTATATTCAATGAATGCATCAATTCTTGTGTGGATGTGTTGATCTATTGTACATCATGTGCAGGTGGTTGATCACACAACACATGACTTCATCAAGAAGAATGGTGTGGTTTTCGTACTGGATGATTAGGAAAATCACACCAAGCAAAGCATTTCAAGTTTTGAATGAACGATAGGCTGGGGATAGTCATGTTGTTTAGAGCACTACCAATATATGTACCATAAGTAAGGTCTGACTGACACTGCTTTTTGGCCTTTGCTTGTGTTGTTAACAACCGTAAATAGCAGCATCATTTACCCTACACTTGACAACAACACTATGCCCTGGTAATTGCAGCTCAAGACATCTTAGTTGATTAGTTTTTTTATCCATCTTTCATTACTAAAAGAACTATATAAGAATACTCAATCAACTCTGTCTACATATGGCAGTCCTACGTCCAAATAAAAGTGGAGAGTTGCGGAAGGTTGATACTCGATGTAAAACCAGTCAAATTTATGCTGAATTATCACCGCACACTATATGGATAATGATGACTCGTATAACTGATATTTAGCTAGCTTGGAATTGAGGCTTTAGTTGTAGCATACTTCAGTCAACAAAAAAAAAAAATCATGTTTTTATTTGTCACCTTCTCCATCTTTTGCTGTTCATAAACTGCATTGTACATTTCATTCTAGTCAGGTGGACTATTGAACAGTACGTTACCGTCTTTGCAGCTAAACTATGGTTTGGATAAGGATAATAATTAGGGATTAGTTTTAGGGGTAAGGACATAAGTAGCCATCCGGTCATAAATATTGACAACTATGGCCACAAAAAATACATTTTATAACCAAAATGTAAACATTATACACTGTATATACATTTATTATATGCTATTTATATACACTTTTTATACAATATATACACACATTATAGATATCGTTTTGTATATTGTGTATAATAAATGTATAATTAGTGTATAATATATACATACTAATGATACACATATTATACAATTATTATACATAAATTACACAATGTATAATGACCAACATATTTGAAATAGTCGCCGGAAAACATGAAAAATCAGCAAATCTGGAAAATTTTATAATCAAAAGATTATCGGACCCGTAAAACTTTACCAACCATCTTTGATTTCAAAAAACTTTCAGCATCATCATTTGCTTATCTTGACCCAACATACTTTGTCGGATATGTTTAATTTGCGTACTATATCATGGATCTGTTTTCCTTTGGGCTAAAAGTGACTTGCGTAGGAGGTTATGTTGTCGGAGCAACGTGGCGGCGTTGTGGTCGTGGTTGGTGGAGGAAGAAGAAAAAACGACAATTGTTAACGTGTATAATGTGTATTATTTAGTCATATTTAGTATTGTATAATTATGGGTAAATATAAGATCCTTATTGTAATAGGATTCTCCATTGTACACATTATATATATTTGTATTAATGAGAAAGACTCCCAAGAAAGATTAATACAATCTTACATGGTATAAACCGTTAATTTTCTTTTTCTTCCTCGAGCAACGCAACACAAAAGCTACATCAACCCTCTGTTTTTGGCAACAGAACAACAGTTGTTCTTTCTCGAAAACAACAACTAACAACCCTCTGTTCTCCTCGAGCAAAGCAGCACAAAGCTGCAGCAACTCTCTACAACCAACAACCACCTAATTTTCCTTGAGCAACACACCAAAAATTTTCTCTTTTCCTCTTCGCAAACAACTCTTTGGAAATGTTGAGACTCTCAGCATCGATATAAACAAGAGAAGAGAGAGAGAGTTCGACCTAGAAAAGAGAGAGAGAGTTCGACCTAGAAAAGAGAGAGAGTTCAACCTCTGGGCGATACAGTCGAGGCAGAGAAGACAGTGATGCAATCGAGATGGTGATACAGTCGAGATAAGGAATTGAAAGCAAAGTAAGAGAAAATGTAATTGATGAAGTGTTGACACCCAATTTTGACCCTCCCGTCCAGTCATTAGTTATAAAATTAGACTAATTTTGTAAATAATATTTTATGATTTTTTATAATAAAATGCAGCGATAAAACATTAAATACAGACATAAATGAGCAATTTAATAATGGCACCGCGTCTTACGTAGAGTATTAAGCACTTAGAGTCCCGCGCCCGCATTAATTAATTTTAAGCCCTGTCAAACGATTCTTAATTAATAATAAATACATAAAATAAATAGGTTGTAATAACGACATCGCATCATAAATATTAAACACTAATTAAATAGCACGTCCGCATTTTTTATTATAACAATTAGATTAATAAAACACCTAGATAATTTAATCACAACTTATTAATTTACCACTAATTAACTAATAAAGCACCTAAAACTAACACTTAATTAAATACCTAATACCTAAAACAAATTAATACCAAACTAATAACACTAACTACCCTAAATTCTACCCACCACTCCACAATGCTCGCGACCGCGCCCCACACCCACCCGCGCCTACCCACGCCTTTTTCCCTTATCGGTGGCCCATTGCCCAGCCCTTCACTTCCCTTCCTTATACCCACAGACGCCCATCGTCTCTCCCACCACCATCACCTAACGACCCTAAACCTAAAGTCGACCACCAAGCCTCGGCCGGATTTCGCTGAGAATCCGGGACCTTCTTACCGTGCAGCGCATCCAACGATTTCTTACCATAGATAACCAAATCCCTTCAAATCAGAACCCGTTCGAATCAGTAGCAAATCAATACGAATCAGCACCAATCGTCCTAAAATCACACCAAATCAGCACTTAAACCTTACCTAATGGGGAACCCAAACCATGGCTATATAAGCACATGCGAAGGCGTAATGGAAGAACGACACTCCCACACGCTGCAGAGCAAGAATCGGGAAAGGAAACTCAGCACCTTCCTCACTGTCGAACACCCAGCACCTTCCTCACTGTCGAATACCCAGCAAAGGCATTCAGAATTCGAAGAGCGGATTGGGGAGTCCAATAGAGCTTGGAAGGCAAAATCGTTGCATGCATCAGTCGAGCACAGTTAAGAACCATTAGCCGCAGTTAACAACTCAGACAGCAGCAGTCTGATAGAGTACAGTAGAGTAGGAAGTTCGAACCCTTCCCTTTCAATTCTAGCCAGAAATCAGTAAACAAATTTTGCACGAGCTGCTTCAAATGGCAACCCGCGTCTATGTACATCCGCATTCGCATCCCCGCTTCAGAAATCCCTAAGACAAAATAGGATAAGATACTGTCGCCACACATCTTGAAAGCCGCGATCATATCCACCTTTATCTTATTTGTTTAAATTGTTGCCTAATTATTTAATTTGTAATTAAT
Source organism: Przewalskia tangutica (assembly GCA_029844215.1). Lineage (NCBI taxonomy): Eukaryota > Viridiplantae > Streptophyta > Magnoliopsida > Solanales > Solanaceae > Przewalskia > Przewalskia tangutica. Next base: position 125,212,513 of record CM056726.1, on the reverse strand, counting down.
AGGCTGTCTAGAACAATTAATCCTTGAATACATGAACTGGGGTGGGTAGTTTTAAAATTGGAAATGCACTTCTAATTATTTATCTTAGGCTTGTCATTTATATCTAATCATTAAATTGCACATCTAAAATTAATGCATCACTTCTTTGATTTCGCAGATAAATGCATATCTATAGCCCATAAACCGACTTCGCAAACGCACACTTTAAAACTTTATATATATATTTATAGCATTAGTCTTACAAAATTTACTTATAGCATGCTTCCTTTTACAAAGTATTTCAAAGCATCCTTTATATTTTTTTAAAAACAAGCATTTCTAAACATAATAATTACCCTAGGTTTGGCAGGATAACCGCAAGTTAGCGGACCTTAGAGGGTGCCTAACCCCTTCCCTCTAGGTTAATAAAGAACCCTTACCCAGAATCTCACTAAATTTAGCCGACCATAAAGAATGGAGTTAATGTTTTACTTTAAACCAGTTAAACATTTAGGTGTCCTAATTCACCCAAATTAATTAGGTGGCGACTCCGCGAACCCTTAGCATTTTTTAGCATTCTAGCAACCCTTTAGCATTTTAAGTACCCTTTTGCACTTTTAGCACCTTTAGCGTTTTTAGCACTTTTTGCACCTTTTGGCATTTTTGGTATTTTATTCCCTAACACTTTATTTGAGCAGGAGCGAGTTTTATTTAAAAAATGTCGCGGCCGGAAAAGGGCGTGACATGAAGATAGATGAAGAATATGATCTTTTATTACTGTGTAAGATTCATTGTTAAGCCATGAATACAAAGTTACTCTGTATGAGTATTTATAGAATGTAAATGAGAAGAGGCTCCTCTCCAACTTCTCGTCTAACTTCTCTAACAACTTTACTAGACTTCTAACTTCTTGTTAATTGCTTCTTTTTCTTTCCTCAACAGTCCCCCTCAAGCTGGCTGCTGGAAGATGTTCAGTAGCCCAAGCTTGGAGCATAAATGTTAGTGTTGAATTCTATTTAAGCCCTTTGTAAGAAGATCTGCCGGCTGGTTTGCTGTGGGTATGTACTCTGTTCTTACTATCCCCTTTTGAATTTTTTCTCTTACAAAATGCAAGTCAATCTCTACATGCTTAGTTCTTTCATGAAATACAAGATTTGCCGCAATCTGTATTGTTGATTTGCTGTCGGTAAAAACTGTTACTGGCTTCTCAATGTTGGTTCCAATGTCTTTCAATAACCCAAGTATCCAAGTTAGTTCTGCCACTGTACCTACTAGGCTCCTGTATTCAGATTCTGCCGAGCTTCTAGAAATTGTGCCTTATTTTTTAGACTTCCATGATATAAGTGAGTCACCAAATTTTATTACATAACACAGAATCGATTTCTCAGATGCTGGCAAGAAGCCCAATCTGCATCGCATAGGTCAGAATCGAATCTCGCTTCATCGACATAAGGACACCTTGCCCAGGCTGGTTCTTTACATACCTCACTATTCTTAGTGCTGCATTGAAGTGTGACCTTTTTGGTTGTTGTAGAAATTGGTTAAGTGTTTGAACACTGTAAGCTATATCTGGTCTTGTTATTGTGAGATATAGTAGTTTTTCTATTAATCTTTGATATGCATTTATGTCTTCTATTAGACCATCATTTTTAGATGTAGACATATTTTCTCTGTTTTCTGTTGTTTTAGTGTGTATTCATCATATTCCTTTGTAGTTAATTTTATGTTGCAATCCATAGGTGTGTTAATAGGTTTGGCTGCCCCTAATCCTAATTCAGAAATAAGTTCTAGAGTATATTTTCTTTGATGCATTAGAATCCCTTTATTAGATCTTGCAAATTCTATTCCTAAGAAATATCTTAGCTCTCCTAGATCCTTCATCTTGAATGCTTTTTGTAAGGACTGCTTTGTTTTCTCTATCAGTCCTAGATTGTCTCCTGTTATTAACATGTCATCTACATATACTAGTACTACAACTAGTCCTAGTTCAGACTGTTTTATAAAGAGTGAATGGTCATATTGGGACTGCCTAAACTTCATATGTATTAGAGCTTCTGTAAGTTTAAAATTCCATTATCTAGGAGCTTGTTTTAGCCCATACAAGGATTTAACTAGCCTACATACCTGTCTCCCCCCTGGCTGGTGAATCCTTGTGGTAGATCCATATAAATTTCATCATGTAAATCCCCTTGTAGGAATGCATTACACATTCATTTGGTGTATATGCCAATTTTTTGAAGTTGCTATTGAGATAATTGTCCTTACAGTGACCATTTTAACCACTGGGGAAAAAGTTTCATTATAATCTATTCCTTCCTTTTGACTATATCCTTTTGCTACAAGTCTAGTTTTGAGTCTTTCAATTTCACCTGTAGCTTTGTACTTTATTTTATATACCCATTTACAACCTATAGGAATCTTATTTTCTGGTAAATTGACAACATCCCATGTGTGGTTATCTTGTAGGGCTTGAATTTCTGATTTCATAGCTTCTATCCACCTAGGATCTTGTGAAGCTTCCTTATAAGTTTAAGGTTCAGTTACTTCTGAGCTGGCTGTAATAAAAGCTTTGTAAGCAGAACTGATAATGCTATAGGAAATATAGTTAGCTATAGGATATGGTGTATTGCTTTTTGTAACAAAATCTTTAAGCCAAATAGGAGGTTGTTTTGTTCTTGTAGACTTTCTTGCAGTTGTCTTATCAGATTGAGTTATTTCTGGAATCTTTGTTGTAGTTAGAGGTATAATGTTATCAGTATTAGCATTGTCAAGGCTTTCTGTTGTAGTTATGGAGTTGTTATTGGTTATGCTGTTATCAAATGTAATATTAGTAAATTGATTTCTCTGGTTTCTTTGCTGAAAAAGGAAATTCAGTTTCTCTGAATATCACATCTCTATTAACAAAGAATACTTCCTTCTCTATATCATACAAAATATATCCTTTCTTAGTTTCAGAATAACCCATAAATGCACACCTTCTGGTTCTAGACTGCATCTTATCAGTAACAAATGAGTCCTTACCAAAGCATAGACAACCTAAGACTCTTAAGTGACTTATTGTAGGCTTTCTATTGTAAAGCTTCTCATAGGGTGTCTTATTAGTTACAGAGGAAGGTAGCCTGTTCATTATGTATACAGTTGTTTGAACACATAGACCCCAAAATTTTATTGGTATATATCCTTGAAATCTTAAAACTCTTGTTATTCAAGTATATGTCTATGTTTCCTTTCTGCCACACCATTCTGTTGTGTTGTATATGCACAAGACTTTTGGTGTATAATTCCTAACTTAAGTAACATATCAACACACAATTCATTGACAAACTCAGCCCCATTATCAGTCCTAATTACTTTAACTGGTTTACTGAACTGAGTTTGGACAAACATCAGAAAATATTTTAAAACAGTACTAACATCTGATTTAAGTTGCAGCAAGTATATCCAAGTCATTCTAGATTAGTCATCTACTATTGTAAGAAAGTATCTCTTCTCATCATGAGTTGGTATTTTATAAGGACCCCATACATCCATGTGAACAAGATCAAACTCTTTATTACTATTAGTATTACTCAAATGAAAAGGAAATCTGCATTGTTTGGCACAGGGACATACATCACAATTTTTTATAGTTCTAGCTATAGAGTCAGATCCTACTCTAAGTATTTTACTCATTACACCACTAGAAGTGTGTCCAAGTCTTTTGTGCCACAAATCTACTTGATCTCCAGAAACTTCCTCATCTTTAGTATCTCCTTTTACACCTAAACCTATCTTCATTTGTCCATTTAGTAGTTGTGATGAAGGCTGATTCACCAATATGTATAAGCCATTTTGTACCCTACCAATCTCCTTCACCTTCCCACTGTAAAGATCTTGAAAAATATAGAATTCTGGATAAAAATTTGATGCACACTTAAGGTGTTTAGTTAGTTGGGACACAGACATCAAGTTAAACTTAAACTGTGGTAGATAAAAGACATCATGTAGTGTGTCTGAAATTTTACTTGAACCAGTATGTGTAACCTTTATTGTTTCTCCATTAGGTAAATGTACTCTCTTTAAGTCAGAATAGTCTTGTACTTTGGTAGCATTATCTATAAGTTTTAAATCTGAGACCATATGGTTGGTTGCCCTTGTATCTATAATCCATTATCTTATTATATTAGCTACAAGTAAGGCTTTATGATTTAAAGATTTGGAGTTAGATATGCCTGCAACAACAACATTTGAGGAAGAAGATGGTAGATCCTTGTTCTGATTCTGTCCCAGGCTTTGATTCAGAAGTTTCACTATCTGATCATATTGGTCTAAAGAGAACCTGGGACTCTGGGAGCCCCAGTCACTTGCCAATTTCCTGAACTTGTATTCTCACAAGTAGATCCATCAGTCTTGACCTCTCCTTTGTACTTCTTCTCAATAAGACCATATTCCTCAGTACTTACATTATGATCAGCATACTCTTTCCTTTTTGATTTAAAATTTGGAGAATATCCTACCACCCTATAGCACTTCTCCTTAGTATGTCCTTTCATTTTTCACACCTCACAATACAAATTATAATTGTTTCTTTTCCACTGTGAGTTAGAATTGGAACTACTAGGATTATAACCTCCCTTAGAGTACATAGCAGATGGATCATGTCCAATATTTTGACTGACTTTTCCAGGACCAACTCCTAAGAGTCCAGCAGACCTTGCAGTGATAGATTTCTGACTTTCATCACTTGTTATCATGGAATAAGCCTTATTGACAGAAGGAAGAGGTGTCATCAACAAAATTTGACTTCTTGCTTGCATGTAATTCTCATTTAGTCCCATAAAAAAATGATACAACTGTTGCCTTTGAAGATACTCCATAAAATCCTTGGACTTAGGACATCCACAACTTGGTGGTGGAACCAAAGACTGAAACTCTACCCACAGTCCCTTCAATTTAGTAAAATATTCAGAAACACTAGAGGTTCTCTGGGCTAATGTGGTTATCTCTCTATGAATATCATAGGTTCTTGAACCATCCACTTTATCAAACCTTTCCTTGAGGTCTTCCCAGACTTCATATGCAGTCTCAGCATAGAGAACCCCACTTAGTAAGCCATTGGATACTGAATTCATCAGCCATGACTGAACTATAGCATTGACTCTATCCTATTGATCACATAGCTCCTCTCCATAGAGTTCCTTTTTGCAACTTCCATTCACAAAACCTATCTTGTTTCTTCCAAGAAGAGCTATTCTCATCGACTTACTCCACAGGGCATAATTCTCAGACCCAAGAAGCTGGAAAGAAATTAGAGAAACCCCACTTACATCAGAAGCCTATAAGTACAAAGGGTGATTATGGTCTAGAATTGTGGTAATGGTAGAGATTCTTGCATTTTCTCTAAGTGGTACTTGTGTGTTATTACTATTCACATTAGAAGAGAGTTCATCACCCATTGTATAAGAGTAGAGAAACAAGAATGAATCAAGAAAGAATGTTAGAAGATCACAAGAATTTTGTACTTGACTTTGTCTGTTTCGAACCAAACTTTCCTTTAACCAATCAGATTATTTTGCAGATATGAATCAAGATCAATATCCAGACAAGGAAATATGAATATCATACTTAACAGCGTGATTAGAGAAGAAGAATCAAGCCAACAAAAGAAAAAGCAGAATAGATAGAAAACATAAATTCACCAGAGAAATCAGATGAAGAAGAACATCGCGGAAACAGCCAACAGAGAGATCATTGGCTCTGATACCATGTTGAGACTCTCAACATCGATATAAACAAGAGAATAAAGAGAGAGTTCGACCTAGAAAAGAGAGAGAGTTCAACCTCTGAAGCGTCTGATCGAGGCGAGAAGACATGATCTGTCGAGATGGTGATCTGATCGAGATAAGCAATTGAAAGCAAAGTAAGAGAAAATGTAATTGATGAAGATAGATGAAGAAGATGATCTTTTATAAATGTGTAAGATTCATTGTTAAGCCATGAATACAAAGTTACTCTGTATGAGTATTTATATAATGTAAATGAGAAGAGGCTCCTCTCCAACTTCTCGTCTAACTTCTCTAACAACTTTACTAGACTTTTAACTTCTTGTTAACTGCTTCTTTTTCTTTCCTCAACAGGAAATTTAATGGCATCCACGAATTTACTAGGCCTTCCCCAATTCAATTTGGGTCAGGCTTTGATCACATTGACTCTTCGGCAGCCCGATAATGCGTGATATATGAATACGGGCGGCACGTCTCATCTCACCAACGATTCTGGTTATCTTTTTCAACTATGCAAGTTGCAATCTCCACAATCTATTATGGTCGGTAATGATCATCACACTCCAATTCAAGGATTTGACCATACTCTTACCCCACCACCGCATCCCCATTTCTCTTTCAAAAACGTCATTTATGCCCCAAACATCATCAAAAATCTAATTTATGTTATAAATTTATCACCGATAATTTTGCGTCAATTAATTTTGACCCATTTGGATTTTCTGTAACGGACCTCCGTAGCAGAAAACTCTTTACGAGATGCAATAGTGATGGGGTCTATATCCTTTCCTATCCACACCCGCTGCTAGCGTCACTTCTCTCACCGTTTTAACAATCATATCTCCCTCTACGTGGTATAGTAGACTTGATCATCCGGGTTCTCACGTTTTTTATTCTCTTAGAAACCTAAATTTAATCAAATGTAACAAAGTGAACTTTTCTCATAGTTGCTCCTCTTGTCAATTAGGGAAACACATTAGACTACCATTTACGACTTCTATGAGTACTACTTTCTCCTCATTTGATATTTTCACGCTGATTTATGGACATATCTCATAACTAGCAACTTAGGCCACAAATATTATCTAGTATTTTTGGATAATTTCTTTCACTTTCTTTGGGTATATCCACTCAAACTCAAATCTCAAGTGTTCTCCAAATTTGTTGAGCTTCGTACACTAGTTAAAACACAATTTGAAAAAGACATAAAATCATTTTAATGTGATAATGGTCGAGATTTTAATAATTCCCTATTTCATAAATTTTGTGCGGCTAATGATATGATCTTTCGTTTCTCTTGCCCTCACACCTACCCTCAAGATGGAAAAGCCAAAAGAATCCTCCGAACCATTAATAATATGATTTGTACCCTCAATTTTCACGCGTCACTCCCCTACTTTTTAGGTATATGCACTAAAAATGATATAACACATTCTCAACATTCTACCCACCCGTGCGATTCAAAATAGGACACCCACCGAAATTTTCTACCGTCGGATCCCTACCTATGACCATCTTAGAATTTTCGGTTGTCTGTGTTACCCTAATCTGACATCCACAGCCCCTCACAAATTGGCACCCAGATCTACTCTGTGTGTCTTCCTAGGCTTTCCATCGAACCATAGGGGTACTTGTGCTATGAACTATCCACCGATAAAATCATAATCTCACACCACGTCTCTTTTGTCGAGTATGTTTTCCCGTTTGATAACATTCAAAAAATCTGAGTCACTGATTACAAATTTCTTGATGATTCGGACACAACACCGTTTGTCCACCAAGCTTTCCGACATGCTATCATTGTTCTGGCAGCAGTCAACACTCTATCACCATCATTGACTCACGTTGCTGCCACCACCGGCAGTTCCCCCAACAGTGACACCGTTGTTTGGTGTATTTTATATACACTTTTTGAGTTATTTTTAGTTAGTATTTTACCCATTTTATTGATGTTTAGTGTAGTATTAGGTTCGTTTTTCTTCCTTTTGTGTCACAGCGGTAAAAAATGGAGAAATAGCAAAAAGAAGACGAAATGAGCTTATTTGAGGTGAAATTGCACACTAAAAGGGCCTTGAAATGAAGTCTAAGAAGTCCCGGAAAGTATAGAAGAGATCAGACGAAGTTCGGACGAAAAAAGGACCAAGAATCGGAAAACTGCCCAATTAACGCCTCAGGCGCCTGCCAGCAGCGCCGCGGCGCCCAATGTTCTACGATGTCTGATTTTGCTGCAGGTTTTTTGGAGCCGTGGCGCCAGTTTGCAGGGCCACGGCGCCGACGCGGGATTTTTGAGTTCTGCGCCAAATTTGACACATTTTCAGAGTCCAAAAGGGATAACTTTTCCTACCTACAAAACCTATAAAACCCTGCTCATTATATATCCCTCAATAATACCTGAAGCCACCATTCTACAGCCCTCCATCCATCATTCTACAATTCATACATCATTGTAAATATTCCACAACACCATTCAAGGAGACAAGACAACTTTGGAGGCTTTTCAGTATTATTTTCTTTCTCTTTTCTTTGCTTTTATTTGAGTTCATATTGGAGATTGTATTAGTTCTTAGCGTGACTATGGCTAGGAGTTAATTACTTTATTAGGGTTTTCCTTGTGATTCACTTGAAACTCTTATTTATGAATTAATACATTAGTTTGATTTCCTCTTCACTTGTTTAAGATTTATTCAATAATTGATATGAATGCTTGATAGTTAACTGACCATTAATTATCATAATCTATATGATTTCGAATCAAGAATCGAGATGAGAGATTTGGATATGTTGTAATTGAATAGACATAGGTTAAAATCGCGGACGAAAGTACCCCGATACTTGTGTAGCATTATAGGTTATTGTTCTTAATCCTCCTATGTAGTAAATCCTATCATAGAAATATAGAAGGGTTCTGCACTGGGGTTGAGTGATTATATATCCTAACCGGAATATAAGACAGTTTAGTTAACCGCTATCTTAACGTAGAAGAAGAAGTCAGTCTAGTTTTATTAAGAATTGAATAGATTGGATAGTTGAGGATCTTGGAAGCCCTAGTTCTCCATCATAACTGATTTATTTTCATAATTAGTTTATTTCCTGCATTAGTTTTGATTATTAGTCTAAAATCCCAACCAAATTAACGTTCACCAAATAGATACCATAGAATAGATAACCGGTACTTGAAAATCAGTCTTTGAGGACGATATTCAGTCTTACCTAGACTATATTACTTGTCACGATACGTACACTTGCGTTAAGCGTGTGGAAAATCGCCTAACAATCGCCTCTCCTCCCGTCGTCTCCCGCACTGCCAATGTGCCACAGTCTCAGTCTCACGACGCTACCGTCGCTGGCAGTATCCCTAATCTAAACTAGTCGCCACCATATGCTTTCACTATCTCTCCATCGATTCCAGTCACCATCTCCAATACCCAATCGACGCCCATTCTGTCTCAGTCACCAGTCGCCACCAATACCACCACTGTACCAGTCACCGATACCAGTCTCCCTACTGACACCCGACCAAATAGACCCACCCCACCACCATCGATGTACCCGACAACACCAGCCTCAACCTCCATCATTCCACCCAGATTGCCACCCTTACCTCACCGATGTCATCAGACAACAACCACTTAGTTCCCTTTACCGTCAGCTAATCCGACAGAAACCACGACCCAGGTTCTGCCACCAGTAACCTGCCACCATACATTAAACCAAGTATCCATCCTACCCCTAAACCTACACACCATATGAAAACCCGAACCCAACACGAGATTTTCAAACCCAAAGTCCAATTTAACATGTTCATCCAAACCATTTCCCCAATACCCAAAAAACCGCAAATTAGTCAAATAAGATCTTAATTGGAATGCGGCCATGCGTGATGAATTTAATGTTTTAACAAAACAACACACTTGAGATTTGGTTCCTAAACCGGAGGGGGTGAATATGATCTGTTGCATGTGACTTTTTTTATCATAAATGCAGAGATAGTGGTGACTTGGAAAGATATAAGGCGAGACTTGTGGTAAATGACACTAATAAGCAAGAGGGAATTGATTGTATGAGATATTCAGTCCAGTTGTTAATTCGGCTACCATTCGTACAGTTCTGAGCATTGTCTTGGGTAAGTATTGGTCGATTCATCAACTCGATATGAAAAATATGTTTCTTCATGGGGATCTGAAGAAATTGTATACATGCATCAACCACCTGGTTTTGTATATTCAGCAGCCCCTCAGTATATATATTGTCTGCCTAAGTCCCTTTATGGTTTGAAACAGGCCACTCGAGCGTGGTATGAACGCTTTGCATAATATATTATGCAGATTGGGTTCGTATGCAGTAAATGTGATACCTCTCTATTTATTTTTATCGCGGTAGTAGCATTGCCTATTTATTATTATATGTGGATGACATAGTGCTTACTGCCTCCTCTGATTTATTGAAAAATGAGATTATTGCATTGCTTAAATCCGAATTTGCTATGACTGATTTGAGTAAGTTGAGTTATTTTTTGGGGATATCAGTGACTCGTTCTGCAGATACTATGTTCTTGTGTCAGCGCAAGTATGCAGAGGAGATAGTGTACATGGCTAAAATGACAAACTGCAAAATCATGTCCACTCACAGTTGACTCTAAGTCAAAGCTTAATACTGTTGATGGTGCTTCAGTATCCGACCCCACTCTTTATAGGAGTCTTGCATGTGCACTTCAGTATCTTATATTTACCAGGCCTGACATTGCTTATGTTATTCAACAGGTGTGCTTATTCATACATGCCACCAGAGAGCCTCATTTTACTGCCCTTAAGCGTATCATTCGATACGTTAAGGGAACACTTGATTATTACTTACACATATACCCCTTACCACCGACCAGATTATTATCATATATGGATGCTGATTGGGCAGGTTATCCGAACATGCGACGCTCCACCTCCGGCTACTGCGTGTTCTTAGGAGATAACCTCATTTTATGGTATGCCAAGCGGCAAGCCACCTTATCTCGTTTGAGTGCAGAAGCCGAGTATAGAGGCGTTGCGAATGTTGTTGCTGAGATCTGTTGGCTTCGAAACCTTCTTTTGGAGTTTCAGTGTCCACTGCGTAAGGCGTCTTTGGTTTATTGTGATAACATATCCGTCATATATTTATCTCATAATTCAGTTCAGCATCAGCGAACCAAGTATATTGAGATGGATATACACTTTATTCGTGAGAATATTGCATTCGGTCATGTTAAGGTGTTGCATGTGCCTTGTTCATATCATATGCAGATATATTCACGAAAGGCATTCCCAAATAACTCTTTCTCGACTTTAGATTCAGTCTTAGCGTCCGATCTCCTCCCGCTCTGACTGAGGGTGTGTGTTAACATGTATACTGTGTATTATTTAGCCATATTTAGTATTGTATAATTATGATAAATATAGAATTCTTATTGTAATAGAATACCCCATTGTAAGAATACCCCATTGTACACAATATATATATATATATATATATATATATATATATATATTTATATTAATGAGAAGGACTCCTCAAGGAAGATTAATACAATCTTACAGCGGTGATTGACAGAGGAAGATCGGGACACTGCGGTGAAGTCAAAAGGGAGAGGGCTAAAGTGTGTCTTATTTATTTTCAATGTGTCACACAATGTCTTTTCCCTTAGTTTTATTCTATGTTTGGTTATAAATATTAATTAGTCCCAGAATTATTTTATCCCACTATTTGTATTAAAATTGTGAGATTATTGTCCCATATAAAATAGTCACGTGGGATATCCCAACCCATGAGATATCTTGTCTATCCTATCTCACGTACCAAACGACTATCGATGATTCAATGAGTGTACTCCATCCATTTCTACGTGAACTAATTAACTGGTTCGGAGTTAAAAAAGAGAGAAAGATATTTGTGGTGTTAAGTATTATTATGATATTTGTGATTATAGAATTATATCATTAATAATAAAATTAAAAAAATTAAACTTAAATTTTTAAATTTAAAAAGTGTCATTTTCTCAGAACATAAGTTTTATTCAAATATAAAAATGTATTTTTTCAGATTGGACTAAAAAAAGAAAATATTATTATTTTTAAAAAAATTACTAAAAATACTAATATCACATAAACAAAAAGAGACAACTTGTTCTTAGGTAGGATGTATGAGCTAAATATTTGTGTTTCGGGGGTGATTTCTATTTGAATCAATTTTATTCAAGTCCTAACCGTTTTTGCTCTTTCTTGTTTTTCACTAAGGATGTCGGTGGGGCGGGTAAATGCGGGTACCATCACGTACCCGCTCCAGTTGGGTCGAGTATGGGGATAGTTTGGTGGGTGGTGGGGCGGGTATAAGTATCAAAAGTGCTACCCGCCATGGATAGCGGGGCAAGGGTGAATTTCATATAAGACCCGCACCACCTAAATAATGGGCCTGCAACTTGTTTCATTAGCCCAAAGTCCAAATATGGTTTAAAAATGAAAAAAGTAAAAAAAATAAAAATAAATAAACATTCTCAGTTTCTCACATACACCGTACACGTATAACCCATCTTGCGAAATTTCAGGAATCCCAAAACTCAAAACTAAAAGCTTCCCAGGAAGAAACTCAAAAACCAACCCTAAATCCCTAATTCCTAAAGCCAAACTCAAAAAAAGAAACTATTTGTGACTGCCATGAATCCTTGATACCATCTTCATCTCTTTCTATTCAAGGTAAAACTCATTTTTATTTCTTCCTATTTTTTCATTCTTTGTTAGGTCTTCACTTTTCAATTCTTATTAATTATTTTTCATTATTTTCAAATCCTACTTCTTCAGTTCTTTGTATTATTCAGGTAAATCTCGTCTCTCTTCTAAAGTTAAAATATTTATTCTAGTATTTATTTTTGTAATAATATGATTATTTTTATCAATTAAAGAGAAAATGAGACAAATTAAGTGGTAATTAATTAGAGTGAAGTTGGTAAAATTAAATGCTAGTAGCAGATGATTTTGGGTTTGTTATTTTGGTGCGTAAAAGACAAAGGTTTTGGTACATTGTTGTTACACCTCGTAATCTTAGGGCTATAATAGGAGAACGTAATTAAGAAAATAAGATTCGAGTATTGGAAATAAAGTATATTTACATATGTTAATAAGGAGATTAGTATATTAAAGACGTGGCCCCGAATAATTTTTGAACATAGCAAATGCGACGACGGAGATTTATAATAACAAAATTTATACCCCAAAGAGGTTACGGACTAGTATCATATTATGAGAATTGCGACATTGAGTACATGAAAGTTTTATAAGTCGTCGGGATTTAAGTGAGTTGGGATCGAAAATTATTTGTGTGTATAATTAATTAATTGTGGGGACAACATTAAGTGGAATTCCATGTAATAGCCTTATAAGAGGCTATCTCAAAGTCACCACATCATATATCACGATCAGTGGCTTCACTTTGAGTTCAAAACTTGCAACTTCTTCATCCTAGTCTTGTTGAAGCTTTCAATTTCTTTTTTTTTGCGAGGACCCTTTCCCTGAGAACAGATTTAATACCCCTGAGTTACAAGAGAAATCCCAATAAAGGACCCTCTGAAATTCTCAACCGATATTGGGGCAATTTCGTGAGCTTATGCACCCCGAGAGGAGGGGAATTCATAGCATGTGGGGCTCCGATCTCAACACAATCAGAACCCAAAAACTTAATCGAGTCCTGGGTTAGCGAAGTGTCGAAATCGATTCGTAGGTGCTGTTCGCTGCTCGTCGAAATTCGATATCGACGCGAAAATTGCGACGACTCCTGTTGCTTGTTGCTGTTTATAACCGAGGTAAATTTTCCTTATCCTATAGTTACCCGAATCGCGGTATATGATTCCTACTAAGTTCAGTTGATAATTATCGAAGTATTGGGTTATTGGGTGTCGTCGAGGCTATTGATGAAATTGGGAATTGCATGTGTAATTTCTGGACTGTTTTGGACATTGATGCAGTAAGGAGAATAATTAAGAGGACTGGGTGTTTCTCCATATGTTAGGTTTCGATATAGAAGAAACACAGGTTCTACGCGTATTAGATATTCGATATAATGCCCCAGAAAAATCTGATTACTAGTATATTGATTTGTGTGTGATTTAAAATCATTCATAGGGTTATGGAAACTCATTATAGAGCTTACAAGGATCCGATGAACTTAGGTTAGCTCGACAATAAGGTATGTGAAGGCAAATTAATTCTTTCTTTTGGCATGTTCTACGTATGAACTATAACTGTGGTATTGCTTCATATTTATTCTACTCTTAGAAGTTAAGGAATATCCATGTAATTGATTCTATGCTAAAAGCATATCTAAGTTGTTCACGAGTCCTTATTAATGCATATGAGAGAGATGTTGATAAGAGTTTGTGGTAAGCACTGAAGCCGAGTTGACTTTGATAATTTTGAGTAACTGATAAGTATTAAGTGCTGAGACTGGTTTAATAAATAAGTGAATAGGTGTACAAGCGGTATGTGAGCCTATCCTTCCTTCTTTTGGCATGATTATGTGAATTATTACTCCTTTCATTTGGCATGTGTCTTGTACAAAGTGAATGTACGGTGGGCGTACATGATATCTACACAGTATAAAATTCCTAGTAATATGAGTTATGAGAAGTACATGTGATTTACTAGTAAGGAGTTGCTTAATGATTTTATTAAGAGTCAAGAGATGATTTAAAATTGCATATAGTTGCTCATGATATGCACTCGTGCAAAGTATTACTATTCCACTTCACCGCGTCCCGGGCCGGGCAGATTCGTGCACATATATCAGGACGATTCACCGCGTCCCTCACTAGAGGGCCGGACAGTTTATGTATACATATATGATGATTCCACGGACATGCATCCGTGATGCGGTTACAGATACTCAGGATAATATATTTCACCACGTCCCTCACCAAAGGGCCGGGTATTTTATTCATTTACTGATGATTATATGGTTAAACATTCATGATTACTGGTATGACCCTCATTCTCTTATGACACAGTTGATTCTCTACTTTACATGACACAGTTATGATCTTATTTACAGTATTTCATGCTTACATACTCAGTACATTATTTCGTACTGACCCCCCTCTCCTCGGGGGGCTACGTTCATGCCCGCAGGTTCTGGTGCTCAGATAGGTGACTCTCCAATTTAAGATATCTATTCAGCTGTTGGAGAGTTCCATTGTTCCGAAGCCAGGTATCTTGATACAGAACCTCTCTTATTTTGATTGTACATATTTATGGGAACGACGGGGTCCTGTCCCGTCATATGTCATTATCGTACTCTTAGAGGTCTGTAGACAGTTGTGGGTGATAGATGTGTCAGTTGATTATGTGACAGGTTAGTGTAACGGCATCATTATGGCGCTTAGTCGCGGCCTGCCGGGTCGGGTCGTGACAATTGTGGTATCAATCAATGTAGAATGTTTTAATCAAATGTTGAAGAGTTTATTTATTGATGCATAATTTGAGTTTTGTTAATTTTATTGATACAGGTGGTGTAGAAGTGTAGAACATTGATTAGTTGAATATTTTAGGTGAGGCAGGTAGACGGATACCCAACGGGCGGTGAGGCGGGTAATGGGTACCAGCCGGGTAAGTGGGGTGTGGCAGGTGTAATCCTATACCCGTCAGGCGGATGTGTCACGACCCGAACCCGGGCCCGTGACTGGTGCCTTACCCGGGCACCCAAGTAGACATACATTAGAGTAATCAGCGGAATATAAAAACAAGACATGAAACCAATGTAAAAGAGACACAGTTTATCCAATAAAAGTGCCTTTCGGCAAGTATATAAATATCTCAAGAATGAACAGTTACATCTCAACTTTACAACAGGACTACAGACCTCTAAGAGTTTTACAACAACAACGACGGGACAGGGCCCCGCCATACCCCTGAATGTAAGCACCTACAACAACAGGGGACTATACCAAAGATAAGCCTCCGGAGAAACGGAGCTTCCCAAACGCTGAACTGTGATCCTAAGAGCGAGGATCGACGACTGGTGTACCTCTACCTGCGGCATGACGCAGCCGGGCGAGGTCGATAACAACAGTACCAAGTATGTGGCGAAAAGTATTGAAGTAAAATCAAAGTATTTAAAACCATTTGCAAATACAACGATTCAATCGCATAGTGCCAACATAAACAAGAGCAAAGTAGATATAATGTAATCGGTCTTTTCTAGGCGCGAATGATCGAAGCAAGGCCAATCGCCCATAGTATCATCATGCGTGCCTAATCTCGACTTCCCGACCGCATAGTCACACTGCACCGCGTAGGTATTCCTCGCGTGGGTAGCTAACCCCTGCACTCTGGACTCCCGCATCGCATAGTCTCATAGATCGCATAGTCACATTGCATCGCATAGGGCATCCCCGTCGGGATAAAACACCGAATGATCAATCCGGAACTCCGCGACTCGCATAGTCGCATTGCATCGTGTAGGCCGTATAGACCGCGTCGGTGGCAAGCCCTCGGTATAACAAGTCGAGGGTAGGTGATATAATAACGATAACGGGCTTACCGCTTAACAACATAAGCACAACAAGGAAACCCCTTTACACAAACATCACAAGATACTAACACGTAGCGTCTAACATGTTTACTTATCAAATCAACAAGAAAGTATTACAAGGCTATCACAAACCAACACAATCAAGTTAATCACACAAGGTACTTTCTACTTTATGTTAACAAGTTCGGGTTTTATCCCCAAAGTACTTCATACATTAACTCTTTAGAAGATCCGTTTCTTTCACAAAAGTCACACAATACGTAGTATAAAAATAGAGTGACTATCTTTTTAAGTAAACTAAAACACTTTCCTTTGTAAAATCAAGTAACAACATTATTTTCCAAACGCTCAAGTTTGCCTAATTTCAAATGCTCAAGTTTCTCATTTTCGAAAGGTGTCATAGTTCATAGTTTTAATCACTTAATGATATAATTCTCCTTTAAAACAATTTGAGAAACATATGCCTTATATGTGAGTAGGTTATTCTTGTTTATAACAATCTTATTAAAGCAGCCATGATCTAGGAAATGTAATATCATTTTGTCTCATCTTAGCTTCTATGCAGATGGGGGTTTCTACTGGTTTTATTAATACTTAATTAGTCAATACATTTCCCTTATTAACGCTGCAGTGGTTTGTTCGATACTTATTCGATTTCAAATCAAGAAACATTATTCCTTTTAAAAACCAAGTACTCATTACTCACGAATGAGGTTTCACACTTTTTAACAAAACTCATATTAATTTAATTAAGTCAAGTCTCTTATCTTTTAAGATCAAGTCTCTTAACTTCTAAAATCAATAAATCATTCTTTTTATCTCTCTTAAGCCGTTATACCTAACTTCCCATAAAGCTAGTATAACTCTTAAGCTTTTAAAACCAAGTATTACTTCTTCTTTCAAAAACGGTTCTTAATTCACTTGAAATACTTCAAGATTCTTATTATTCAGGCTTAAGTCAAAAGACATTGTCATAAAACTACGTTCAGTTAACACACGTACGTCTACCGTACTATATATATTCTTTTAAAATATCATGCTCAAGAGGATAGGAAGAATCACATACCTCGCGACGATTATCGACTATTAGCAAAACGCTCCACCGCTATAACCCGGCTAGCCTTGTCCACCCTTCAAGTAGAACACACTACTCGCAGTACTTCAACCTATACCGGTTATACAAGTCTATCAAAGTCTAGACTACTCTGTAGAATAAATCTAGATACACGATTCTACGGAAAATTGGGCAGCACTTCCCTACCACAAACTTCATGTTTCATCAGAATAAATACGATCTATGTAAGTCTGATTCAATTCCTTTCTTATATACCTTCCTTGTATATAACTTATACTTAATTCTTATACTTCAAACAGTATGTAAACTCTAATTACAATAGGGGGACAATATATTTACCTCGATAAGCCCATAATTATCCAAGTTTAAATGTCGATCCTGAGCAACGTTTAGCTCCTACTCTGGGCGCTCCAACCCGCTCCAAACAACCCATAGAAGTTTCTAACAACTTCTACTTAAATACTATAAGGGATTTGGGCTAGGGTATTTAGGAATAGTAACTATACTTGGAAGACAACTTTCTACCAAGGGGCTCTGAAGCCACTAGGCTAGAGCGTGTTGGACGAAACACTACTGAGAGGAGGAATTTTGAGACTTGGAAGACAATTTGTGGATGAAGAAAACCTTGAGTTAGGGGTATTTATAGGCCAACCAATGGCCAAGATGAAGCCAAGTGGTAGGCAAGTGTAGGGTGAGAATTCATCCATGTGTACCTTATCCAACTACCACACAAAATATCACAAATACCCTACCTACTCCAAGACCTTGAAATCGTCCAAATGAAGTCCACAAATCCGCCAACTTGAGGGTGACAAGTGTCGCCCTCTCGTTGGTCCAAAATATTTCATCTCTCGGAAAAATCCGCAAAAATAATAAATGACATAGCCGTATTTTTCCCTCCGCAAAGTTTGGAAAACGTTTCGTCGAAAAACGATTCTTTTTGGTAGTTGTGCACAAAATTTCGTCCTTAGCCTAACTTAAGGCCTAAACTTTTGTACGTACTCCCACACGTACATACTCTGGAAATACGGGATATAATAGGATGCATGTGGATGAATTACTACCGTGATGTGTGGGATGGGTTTTAGGTGGCAGGTACGGGTATGTGGTAACTCTTCCCCCGGCCCCCGCCCCTCCCTGTTGACATCCCTATTATTCACTCATGGGTTATAGCCTATTTGATTAAAGCTGGTAGGATAAAAAAAATATATAAGTATTTTTGAATAACAATAATAATTATAGCATTACTAATCTTTTACTAGTTGAAAAAGTAATTTTTCTGTAAAACATTTTTGAAAGTTTAGCCAAATATTAGTTACTACTAAGGATGTCCAGTTGGTCGGGTCGATCCGATCCCGACCCGGGCCGCCCCGTTCCGATCCTAAAAAAAAGAGTTGTCGGTGTCGGGGTTCGAACTCGGGACAGGGCGTGTGATCGTCCCGCCCGTCCCGATCCCGACCTGCCCCAACCCGATCTCGACCCGTCCCTACCCCTCTAGTCCCCTTTTCCCTTTGCAAAAATAGTCGTTGCAACAACGGTCAAATTTTGATTTGGCCAGTGTGCAACGGCTATAACGGTCATTTTTTTCCCTCACCCAATAAACCCCCTTAATATTTATTTTTAACTCATAGGTTAATATATTTATACTTTAACCCTATTTCTCAACTATAAATACCTCATTTTCTCACAAATCTTCCTACTATCTCTCTAATCTCTCAATTTATCTCTCTACAATTCTACATTACCTACTAAATATTATATTTTTTTGCTCATTTATATCAAAGTTCAAAAATTGGGAGTGAAGTTGACAACTAGCTTGAGGATCATCCATCGAGTAAAGTTATAATTTTCAATCTCGATTACACGTCGGCGTTTGATACCTTCGTTCCTTCTTTAAATTATTAAGTTACTTAATTTTAATTATCGCATTTAATTTCATTTACTTTAATTATTTATTTGTATAATTAAAATGGAATGATTGAAACGTATGATTACGGATAAGGGTAAGTGTGCTTCTTTTAGTAGGGGTAACAAGGGTAAGAGTACTTCTTCTAGTAATCCAATTCCTAATCCGGATGATTTGATTGATTACACTCATATTGATGAAACTTATATTTTTTAATGATATACCATTAGATGATGAGGTAGATGAATCAAATTTTAATTTAGATGATAATATAGATGACACACCTATTAGTGCACCTCAACCTTAAGTTCAGACTCAGTCTTAGCCTCAAACTGAAATTGGAATGCCTCTTATTTCCCCAAGTATGAGTCGAGGCCCCACACAACGAAAATTAAAATCATCTGCATGGTATTTTTTGATAGGGACTAGGACAATCAACTAGATAGATGTAAAATTTGTAAAAATATTTATAGATTTAAAACTGGAAAAGCTCAAGGTGGGACGGGAGGTTTATTGAGACATGTACAAGGCAAGCACACAACTAGGTGGAATTAATACCATGCTAAACAATCGAGTGTGTCAATGCCATCTGAGTCGGGACAAGGTTCACATAGTGTCCCTGACCAATTACAGAGTCAAATTAACTCGACGACGGGGAACATTTTTGGTCCTAAATATGATAAAAACAAATATAGTGAAAATATGGTAAAATTAATTGCGGTGGAGGGTTTGCCTTTTTCATTTCCTTCCTCTCATGGTTTTATTCATTACATTCGATAAAAACATATAATCATGCTTTTAATGATTTTTCTAGATCAACTGTTAGAAGTAATGTGTTACACTTCGTGGTTTTAAGACGATAATTAAGAACGTCATTACGAACTAAGATTCGAATTTTGGAATTTAAATATATTTTTACATGCTAATACAGAACAATCTTGGGTTATTACGTGTGTGACATTGGAGATTTAAAATGATAGTCATATATTCCGGATGTGATTTAGTCACGTATTATATAAGTTACGACAACGTGGATACGACTCGTCTTATGAGATTTTCAACATTTAAAAAGAAGGGAGATTTATTTTAGTAGAGGGCTATTTAATAGACAATTAAGAAAATTGGACCAAAGTGTAAATAATATTTTCAGATTTTTATTCCTTAAAACTCTTCTAAAACCCTTCATATTCTTTTCTTCTCCACTTAGAAATTCAAAGGAAGAACACTCTCTTCCCCTCCCTTCTCCTCTAAAACGAAAATATAGCATTTCCTTAGCAAATTTAAGATCAAACCAACCTCCATTCCAAGATTAATTCTTTTACAATTAGAAAGCCAAGAAATTGCACCCAAAAACAGTGTGGACATCGCCACTGCTGGGCCGAATAATCTGGGCAGTTTTTTTTAGTTTTGGACAAGTTTTTGGGAAGAAAAACGTGTTAGAATAATGGGTTATCATAGTGGATGTATTGCATGTTGAATTAGAGTTGAAGAAGTGTGAAATTGAAGCCAAAATTGGCCCAAACGATGACAAATCATTGGGCGGTGCATGTAAGCTGATTTGCTTCAAAATCAAGGTAATAATTACCCTCCTTAAGGTATTATTTAAGTGCATGTGATTTAGTTGAAGTAATGGACTTGTGTTAGGAAGAAATCTTGAATTTAGGCAATGCATGTGATAGTTGTGGTTGTTGAACCGGAAATGGACTATTTTTTGAAATACGTTGTGTTGTTAATTATGTCACTAATTGCATGTTAATATTTAAATAAGGGTGGGTACTTTAAGTTGTAATTAGTTATGTGGAAGTATTGAAATATGGAGTTGGATTCCAAGAATTAAGAGAAGAGTTTTGGAATTAACATGTGTTATGGCTGAAAATCTTATGGAAATTATTTAATATGGATATGATGTATTAGGGGTTGTTTTAATGCTTGAAATATAAGTTATAAACATGTATACATGTTGAGGTAGTTACCTATACATGTCTTGGAAAAAGTAAAGTGTAGAAAGGAGTTATTCCATATTCTTGAATTCGAAAATGTTGATAGAAGTTGGAGATTGCTTTTATGAACTATTTTAACATGACTAAGGATTGAATAACCATGATAAATAAGTGTGATAGTCACTTGATTGTTGAAGTTGTTGTCTTCAATGAATATAACGAGAAGGACGATTATAGGATAGCTTGTATGACGTATGTTGGGCTTAACTTAATTATATTCTGGAATAATGTGGATTATTGGTTGGTTGGATTGTTGGTTTGAATTGGATTGTTAGTTGGAGTTGAATTGTTGGTTGATTTGGATTATTGGAAAAATTGTGGATACGCACATAAACAAAGGAAATGCTGCACAAATTTTTATAGGAATAAGGGAGCCTTTAATCATATAACTTACATTAGAAATCATAGAATTGACGAGCATGTTATTCCTTATTATAAGTTGAAGTACTAGACGATGAATACCTTAATATCGAGTTGATTAGTTCGCCTAAGAGGTATGTGAGACCTTTCCTTCTTTCTTTGGCATGATTTTTATGAAAGTACGACAGACGTACTTAACTCCTACCAGTTCAGTTTTAGAAATGATTATTTACTAGTGATTATGATTTCAGTAACAGAGTTTATGGTAATGATTTTATTGAGAGTCACATAATGATTTTAATTGCATACAGTTGCCTCATGATATCTGCTCGTGCTAAGTGTTACTATTTCACTCCATCGAGTCGGGCCAGTCATGTTAAATGTGACCATGCATCATTCATCGAGTCCTCACTAGAGGCGAGACACGTTTATATATATATATATATATATATATATATATATATATATATATATATATATACCGATTACATCGAGTTCCTCCATGAGGCGAGACACGTTACGCGCGAATCAGATTCCATCGAGTCCCTCCATGTAGGCGAGACATGTTATCTGATTTTATATACAGACATGAGCATGATGATTTATGATTCAGTATACATGATACGATTTTCAGACATGATTCTCAGTTTTATGAAATTTGTTGACTCTCTGTTTTACTTAGTACAGTTGTTATTCAATTTTCAGTATTTTATGTTTTACATACTCGGTACATTATTTCGTACTGACCCCCTTTCCTCGAAGTGCGTTAATGCCGCGCAGTTCAGTGTTGAGATAGGTGCCTCCGCCTAGGATTTACATGCAGCGATTGGAGAACTCCTTTGTTCCGGAGTCAGCTATTTTGGTACAGACCTTTATCTTTCAGACTTATGCATATTTTTTGGGCACGACGGGGTCTTGTCCCGTCATATGTCAGTATTACACTCTTAGAGGTCTGTAGACAGTTGTGGGTTGGACGTTTGTACCTTGTTTTAGTTTTGATGTTGTTATCTAGTGGCAGCCTTGCCGACTTGCTTATTTTGATTATTCTTTTGTGTACAAAATATTGGTTGGTGGCATCCTAGTCGGCTAGCACATTATGATTGTTGTTCTGTTGTTGATTTGGCAGCCTTGTCGGCTCGCCCATTTTAGGGAGATGTTGTAAAAGCAGCGTTGTGCTGCCGAAATTTCTATAGACCTCTGTATTTGATGGATTAAGAGTGACAGGTCAGTAATGACGTCCAATTAGGACGTTAGTCGCGGCCCGTCGGGTTGTGTCGTGACATAATGTTTTTAAATTTGCAAGTGAATATCAACAATATTTACGTTATGCACTGTATCATTTTAATGTCAAAGACACTATCACTTCTGACATAGGTCGTAGTACTAACAATAATGATTATTTAACATGTCATTGTATAGATCGAAATTGATTTATGCAAAAACGTATTTTAGCATATAGATATATAGATGATAGACACAGTGGAAGTTTTATTCCGAAAAATATTAATGAAATTTGTGAATATTATGGAATAATTGATAAAATTATGACTATTACATTAGATAATGCTAGTTCTAATGATTATGCTATAAGACTTTTAAAACTTAGATTAAATCCATGTTTCCTGATCATTTTCATATAAGATGTGCGTGCCATATTTATAACTTAGTTGTAAAGGATGACCTAAAACTTTTTGAAAACATTCTTGATAAAATACAATTTATTATAAATGTTATTTTTAAAGGTAAAAAAATACAAAGATGCAAAGAGTATAAAAAAATATGTCATGATTGTGGATTACCTTATAGAAAAATTCCAGAAGAAATTTCGACTAGGTGAAATTTTCTGTATGAGCAACTACTTGTTGCTAACGATTATAGACAACCTATAACTTTATTATTTAATGCCCATAATAAAAAATCCAAGGGATATGCTTGTAGATAATGATTAGGCAATTTTTTTAAAACTTAATGGAGTTTTGGAGAAATTTTATCAAGCTACTAAAGAATTTTTCGGTATTTATTATCCTACTATTTCAAATATGTTATTTTATATAGCTCTAATATTTTTGTTACTTAATGAATATATGCAAAAACAGCCTTATAAGACATATATTGATTTTTTTTTATAAAATTAATTTTTTTCCTATTCCCACTATTTATATTATTTGTGTTGTATTAAATTCATCTATTAAAGTATACGGTTGTAAAACAATTGTACAATCGATTTATGATTGTATAGAAGTACTTCCAATGGATTCAACTGAAGAGCCAACTCACACACCAACTAAAGAAGAAGTTACGTCTAGCATACACACGGAATGCAAAAAAAAATATATACATATTACCAAGAGCAAATTGCAAATAATCAACCGACTTCTGTACTATCTTCTACTACTTCGCTACAACCTTATAAAAATATGCGGTTTCTGCTGCTAGTATTCAAGGCCTTAGAAATAAAATATACAGTGGTTCAACTTCTTCACAAGTTAGCGAATGAGATGTTTATATTTTGCAGGGTGTTGTACCGTACGAATTAATTACCAATGATGAAGGCATGAAGACTTGCTGAAATAATGGAGGGAGAATGAGAAGAAATTTTCGACACTATCAAAGATGGGCCGAGATGTGTTGAACATTGTCATCAACGGCGTCTGAAAGCGCCTTTTATGCGGAAAGATTTTAAATAGGAGAGCACATACATTCATTGGATGAAGATACATTGGAGATTACAGTTCTATTCAGAGACTGGATTCGAGCGCAGCGTAGAAAGTGCGATCAACGAAGAAGAAGAGTACAACTACAACAAAATCTTGTCCGAGGGAACATGACGCGACGTTGAAGAATTTGACAAACAAATTCCAATTCCAACAGAAGATCCTCAAGACATTGTGAGAAAATTCAAAAAAGTATGGTTGCATATATAGTTTTTTTAATTGCAATTTACTATGTGATTTGCAATTTTGAACAACACCATAAAGTTGCAATTTTGAAATTGTATTACAAAAAAATCATATTTCTATTAAATAATATAAGAGACACAAAAATAGTCTTGAATGTTTTTATTACACTATCTTGTTCAATTATTGAAGTGTTTATATAAGTGGCAAAAAAATCAAATTAGATCCCGGCAGTCCGTCCCGGCCCTCTTCCGTGATGTGTGTGGGGCGGGCCACCTTTCCGTCATGGAACCGAGTCCCAACCCTAAGCCGTCCCGTCGGGACCCCACCCCGTTGGACAACCCTAGTTATTACTATTCTAATTCTAATATAGTAATATTATTAAGGGAAAAGGGGCATATTTGCCCTCCAACTTTGAGAAAAGAGGCATATTTGCCCTCCGTCAAAGTTGGGGACAAATATACCCCTTCTGTTAATAAACTTCCACCAAGTGGACATATTTAAATTAACTTAACAGCGATGCACAGGTGGAATCCACGTGGACGCCACCTGTGCGCCACCTGGGTTTTAGTGTTAACACCCCTGAAGTGTCATTCAGTGGAATGTTTCTGTTGGCAACCCAAACAACAGTTCCAATTGATATTTTCTTGTACCATATGCCAACGTAGCGATTCTTGGAATTTGCAGGGCTGAAAAATCCAAGTTCATAAATCCCACCAGCTGAGACAATTGTGTCACCATCTCTAATGTTTTTTCTGTAGTGATCGTGTCTAATGCTGCAAAAGTTAGTAATATGAAGAGAAAATGGGAGCAAACGAGTAAAGAAAGAAGGCCTTTCATGTCTTCTGACTCATGTTTTTGATTGACAAGGTTAAAACCGAGCTTCAACATAGTTGACAGTGACACAAAGAAGAATATCAATACCTTTGATTGCCAAAGTTCATTTTTCCTGCCCACCACTTTGGAATAAAAAGACTTGGGTGTTCGCAGATTGCAGCTGGTTTGTTCTCTTTTATTTTCCTTCGGGACGGGTAACGGGTCGTGTCATCCAGGTGGCGCACAGGTGGCGTCCACGTGGATTCCACCTGTGCATCGCTGTTAAGGTAATTTAAATATGTCCACATGATGAAAGTTTATTAACAGAAGAGGTATATTTATCCCCCAACTTTGACGGAGGGCAAATATGCCCCTTTTCTCAAAGTTGGAGGATAAATATGCCCATTTTCCCTATTATTAATAGAAGTGGCTTTATAAGTAATTAGTTAAACACAAAATAGGGACTCTCCAAGCCCTGGTTGTTCATTTCCTTTTTCCCTCTCTGACGAACACACAAAGACAGCAGGCTGTTTCTTTCTCCATCATCGTTTTCGATCTTTTCGCCAATTCCCAAAGGTCAGTGGAAGACATGTTTAATTAACATACCCATCTTTCACTTCAAATGCACAAATTTTCTTATGAATTGATTTTACAACATTTCAAATACAAGGAGGTAAGTTTAAGGGCTATGGAGGGGTCACTTTGCCAAATTAAAAGGGCTAGTTTAGAATTTAGTATCCCTCAGACCCATTTTAGTTGTCAAGGTTAACAAAATCAAGATATAATTAATTCCCGTCAAATTGTAAATTTGAAGAGTTCAAACAAGTGATTATTGGTTTTGTTCAAATACTAATAAGATTAGCTTAGTCTTGTTCTTTTAAATATTGAAGAGAGACAAGGGTGGATTAGTATTGTTTTTTGTGATTTCATAAGGGGCTTGCAAAAGGGAAACATGATAACTAAAATCTTTTGAGTTTGATCAATCTTGTTTAATTTTGGGTTTCATTCACCAATACTTATTCACACTGCTCCGTCCGGCAACGAGTCAAATGTGTTTTCGAATTCGTTTCAAATGGGGCTAACATACTTTTGTGCTAGGGGCTTAAATCATTGTAAACTATCCAAAAAAAAATCAATTTTTTCTTTCCAATATTCTATATCCCAATGTTTGGAATACTGGTGAAATGTGTAAGGTTGATGGTTATTTGGGGATTTTGCAGAAATGGGGTCTTGTGAAGGTGTAAGAGGTACACTAATGGTGTATAGAAATCTAAGAAAGGCAGTGGAAAAACATATAGGGAAGGAAGAACACAGGGTTCATTTCACTTACTTCATCAGGGAAGAGTTCAGGAAGAACAGAAATCTCGAATACCCAAAAGACCATTCTTTTATACAACAAAGAATTAAGCTTGCTCAAAATTATACTTACCTTCTCAACAGTGTCCACCATCATAAGGTTAGCTTCATCTCTCTAGTTATTTACAATTTTCATTGCGCATCTTTCTTGCTTTGTACTAGCCACTCTTCTTGCCTAATTATTCGGGTCCATTTATGGTTATTGCTTCTGTGAACATAGTAGCTAAACAATCCCAACGTGTTACATAAGGCAAATATTGTATAATTGTTCGATTTTCCGCAATTTTCTCTTAGATGCTTTTTGACTAGGGTGGAGTTTATAATGTATATCAGATTATAATCATCCTAAGCTGTGTGAAGCAAGAGTGAGATTAAATTGTTTACATGTCTACATGTTATATGGGTAAAAAATTTATCATACAAGTGCGGATATAGCATCATCCATTTCATTGCTAACTATGTATCCCACGACAATCAAAAGCTGCTTATCTGAAGGTGATGTGATATGAACCCTTCATCAAGGTAAGTGTTGTTAAAGAGGTGCTCATGGGTTTGATACTGTGGCATGGTATCAATGCCATCAGAAATCATCAACAGGGTCAACTCTGTCAATATATCAGCAAGTATAAACAATTTTTTGCTTACAGTAAAAAAGGATCAACTGAGAAGTACTAATGTTTCTATTTGTGGAACTTCTTATAATATAGGGGGATTACATAAACAAGTTTAGTAGGAGGTTTATATAAATCCCTAATTGAATAAAAAGGTAGAGTGCTTACTATTTTAAGTCGAAAAAAAGGAGGGACAAGAAAAATATTTCATAATGTTTTTCTTCTTTTTTTTATTAAAAAAAAGATGGGGCTTTCTTGCTTAAGCTTGATTATAAGACATTGTACATCCAGCTGGTTCATTTTGTCAGACAACCGTTTCACAATGTCTATGCCTTGTCAACCCATATAGAGTTTTGTATGTATCAGAAATACAGAATTTTCTTTTTTCAGCCTCCTTTTATAGCTTTTCGATTCTGAATGACCCTCCTACGGTGTTCATATTCTGTCTGTGTGCATAATCCTAACACTTATCACTTGTCAAAAGTGTTGGCTTTGCATTTAAAATGAATTGTATTTTTTGATAAATGCTGCTTCTTCATTCAAATCACTGAAGATTTTTTCTATTAGAGCCTATGTATACCTTGTGGTTTTATCCTTTATTAAACATTAGTTGACCAACAACAACAACATACCCAGTGAAATTCCACAACGTGGGGTCTGGGGAGGGTAGAGTGTACGCAAACCTTACCCCTACCTTGGGAGGTAGAGAAGTTGTTTCCAAAAGACCCTCGGCACAAGAGAAAGCATAAGCATAAGAAAACTTGGGAGGTAGAGAAGTTGTTTCCAAAAGACCCTCGGCACAAGAGAAAGCATAAGCATAAGAAAAGGTCAGATAAGGACAAGAAATTCAAAGCAGTATGAATATGAAAATAACGAAAGTGAATAAGCCATGATAAAAAAAAGGAGCATTAAGTACCACATATAAATAAGATAATCAAAGTACACGAAAGACCAGATAGTAGCGGAAATCATTAAATATTAGTTGACCATAAAGTTGAAACGAAATAAAAGGAGTCACATGGAATTTTTCTTTCTCAACTTCAGCACTTTTGTGTAGTGATCTCTCCCTTTCCGCTGGTTTTATGGTTCTCTGGCTATTATGTTCTTGTTTTGAGGAACCTGTGATATTACTATTGCATTTTACAAATCATGTAGCTTTCTTTGTTTCTGCAGGACTTATTATTTTCTTACAACATTGCAGTGGATAGATCCAATGAGATGACGAAAGTGCTGGGTAAATCTGCTGCAAGTGTGGGTCTCCGCCTTCCTAATGTTTATCAGTCTTGAAATTTGGTAGGTTTTCACTGCTTCCTTTTTCCATTTACTTGTCTATGTGAAAGTGGGGTAAATGATAGATCCATTTATGCTATGAATTTTAAATCTGTCGGCATTAAGCATATTATATTGAATTAAAGAAGTTTCTGTAGTAGTTCTATGTATTCTTGACACACCTGAGAATGATAGTTGAAGGTCTTTTCTTCTATGTTTCAAATCATCCTTTGTTGGCCTCTCTTGCTCCCCTGTTGCTGCAAAAAGCCCAGATCTTGCAGTAAGTTGATGGCAGCTGCCATTCAGTTAAATCAACCTTTATCTCAATTATCGCACTAGCCCTTCATTTTTGAAACTGTTGTTGTAACTTAAATTTGTGGATTTAGTTCTATTTGAAGTTCTATAACTCTTTGCATTTATAGTCCTGATAGTAAACTGTTGGACTAGAAAACAACACAATCATTTCCTAAAACCAAAAAAATAAAAATGTTATTGTTTTATGTTTCCAAGAAAGCAACATCTTCCACACCACATGATAAGACATGTTTACTCCATTACTATTGTTTGGATTATGTGGTGATATTCAAGTGGAATATAACTTTTGCTGAGCATCAGCCTAAAGCACTATAGAACAGGTCACTGATGTTCTTCTAGAGATTAATAGTTGTAGTTCAGGATCTAATGCTCTAATTCTCTACTTGATTTCCTGATGGGGAATGTTCTTTCTAAGAAATATAATATTACTGTTCAGACAACGGCCATAATAGACTAATAGGACCACCTATCCGTGCCAATTATTTTATCGAGCAGTTCGTTAAACACATTTTAGCAGAAGCCCTTCTAGAAATTTTCAAACATTGAGGTCTTTGCACCTTCTATCTGGCATTTTACCGTCCTATAGCTATGCCTTTATCATTCAGCCTACTGGTTAACTTACTGCATTTTCCGCCATTTCTGTATTCTGGTATTGATGCTTCAATTTACTGCGTTTAGCTTCAAAACCACACAAAGGAGATTGCTTCCTCTCAAAGTACAACAACAACAACATACCCAGTGAA
Organism: Przewalskia tangutica; assembly: GCA_029844215.1. Classification (NCBI taxonomy): domain Eukaryota; kingdom Viridiplantae; phylum Streptophyta; class Magnoliopsida; order Solanales; family Solanaceae; genus Przewalskia; species Przewalskia tangutica. The sequence goes on along the minus strand of CM056726.1, from coordinate 125,182,879 downwards.
ATCCCACAACGTGGGGTCTGATGAGGGTAGAGTATACGCAGACCTTACTTCTACCTTGATAGGTAGAACATATGTTTTCGAGAGACCCTCGGCTCAAGACAAAACATAAGCACAAGCAAAGCAAGAAAATAAGTCATGCTAGCGCATTCTGAAAAAGAAGCAGTAACTAATGCAGGTACATAAGATAAATAAAGTACATTAAAGAACACATAGCAGTAGAAATCAAACGCTACTATAAAGTACTACTGTACCTACTAGTATGACAATCTAAGTGGGCCTGCAATAATAACACTACAACTACCCGTTTGTAAGCGTAAGTAGGGCTACATCGACTACCTACTACCCTAATTCATGTCCTCCACAACCCTCATGTCCTCGGTAAGTTGCACCTGTGCCATATCCCGTCTTATCACCTCTTCTCAATACTTCTTCGGCCTACCTCTACCCCTAACCTGTCCATAGCAAACCTCTGACACCTCCGCACTGGGGCATTTGTGTCTTTCCTCTGCACATGCTCGAACCATCTCAACCTCGCTTTCCGCCTCTTATCCTCCACCGAGGCCACTCCCACTCTGTTCTAAATATATCATCATTTCTAATCCTATCCCTCCTTGTATGCCCACACATCCATCTCAACATCCTCATCTCCCCAACTTTTATCTTTTGGATGTACGAAGTCTTGACTAGCCAACACTCCGCCCCATACAACATAGTCGGTCTAATCACCACCCTATAAACATACCTTTAAGTTTTGGTGGCACCTTTTTATCGCACAAGACTCCAGATGCGAGCCTCCATTTCATCCACCCTGCCCCAATACGATGTGTGACATCATCATCATCAATCTATTCATTCCCTTGGATAATAGATCTGAGGTACTTGATTGAAGCTTCCTTTCTTCGGAATGACACGAGTATCAAGTTTAAATTGAAGTAAGTGATGATAAAATCTCAGCACATAAATAATTTAACAAATAGAGGAATATACTAAATTTTAAATTGAAGTAAGTGATGTAAATATTTATATCCTAATTAGTTATATATTTATAAAATCTAATTAAAAAAAATATATATATTCATAAAATCTATGAATGAGATGCTAGGGGTTCTAATAGTCGGGTTATAGTTGAAATGACCTTAGCAGATCTCGTGTAGTCTGTAAAATTGTTGCACAATCACGGAAAAAATAGGGAATTCTTGAAAGCTTAAGTGTTGTATGACACTATCCTATATCACTGGTAAAGGTGTGTTCCCAAGAATTCAACAAGCTCTTCTAGTATAAACCTATGAAGCACGGACACCTCATTTAGGGTGAGGTGTCTGTGTCGGACACGTGTCCGGGACGTTTCCGAGTGGGCCAGCAAAAAAAAAAAAAAAAAAAATCGGCCACGGCAGGGACATTTTTTTTTTTAGAAAAAGTTTAGTTTTAATTTTATTTGATTTATTTTAAGTAAATTTATATTTATTTGAATTTGGGTCTTGAGACATACTTATGTATTAGTTTATGGACTACGGTCTTATGAATTATGTATTGAATATTTAATTGATTGTCAATTTGTTATGAATGTTTCTTTTTAATTTGGTACATATAATTTGGTATTTTGGTTATTTGGTTATTTGGTATATAACAAATTTGAATTAAATTTATAATTTATTTATGAATGTGAAGCTTTAATAATATTAATTTTAGTATTTTATATATTATATTATATATATATAAAAATATTTTTTAATTTATTTTTACAGCGTCCCTGCCGTGTCGTGCCCCCTATTTTTCAAAATTGTCGTTTCCGTGTGTCCGTGTCCTATCGGACACCTCTCACGTGTCCGTTCGGACACCTCTCACGTGTCCGTGTCCGTGTGTCCGTGTCCTATCGGACACCTCTCACGTGTCCGTGTCCTATCGGACACCTCTCACGTGTCCGTGCTACATAGGTATAAACTTAGGAGCAGAAACAACAGAGATAAAATACAGAAGAAAACCCAACACAACATAATGTGGGAGAAAGAATTTGTATTTGTATCTTATATTCTCACTTGAAGAAGAGGAAGTCTAGACTTTATATAGATAAAGATCACAACATAATAATGGCTCAAGGCTCCGACGGTTGCAAGGTAATCAAGAGGGAATTAATGTCAATAGAGAGGCTAAAGAATTAAGTCAAATCAAGAGCAAAGAATTGGCCTCTCTATTAACATTAATCCCCTCTTAATTACGTTACAACCGTTGGAGCCTTTATCCTTATCTATAAAAGGTCTAGTCTTCTTCTTCAAGTGATAATATAAGATACATATACAAATTCTTCCTCCCATATTATGTTTTGTTGCTCCTAGTTTATACTAGAAGAGCTTGTTGAATCCCGGGGATGCACCTTTAGGTCCTTTACCAGTAAAATATTCTTAAGGACAATGTCATACAAGCTTTCAAGAATTCCCTATTGTTTTCGTGATTGTACAACAATTTTACGACACTCTTAACACCAAAAGCAAATAGCAGAACACTTGTACATGGGGTAAATTCAAAACCCCCACAAACATAGACAACACAATGATGAAGAACATCCAGAATTCACAGTTCTCTTCTAAAGTTGCACTATAAATCTTGAGTATCGTTCTCTAATTGGACGTAGCTCACCGACAAAGTTATTCTGATATTAAAAAACAAAGACAGTCAAAAGAACTGAACTGTTAGAAATTCAAACACACAACCCCTACCACACACACACACAACCAAATCAAGAAAACCATACATAGGCACCCAATTTGAGATTGAATAATTGTAATGACAATTCAATACTTAAATTGGCACAAAACATAACAATATCGCCTAAGTGGCAGGGGCGGCAAGTATTCTTCTTCACTTTAATATGAAACATGAATCCTGAAAGCCTTCATTTAATAGACCAAGGAAGAAAAGTTTCATAAGCATTTTTGAAAAATTTGTTCAAACGGAACATATGTGGTCAATCTGTTGATTAAACATAGAACTTCAAGAGGATGAGATAGAACTACCTGCTTATCCGGACTTCGTCGGCATTAGCTTCTTTTACTAGAGATGAAAACAGAAGCACTGTACAGTTATCAGCCCTAGGGACATGGGAAACCAAATGAAGAGAGAGAGATGGCAGGTGGCATACTGTGAGAGCGGGAGCCTGGAGGAGCGCTGCCCCGAGTTGGAGCAGCAGGGGAGGGAGTGAGCAATTTTGCAAGAGGTGCAAATTCAGTGAATGCCATTAAGGTTTGCATTTCTTAAAAGCCAGATGCTGCCTCTAACATCTAGAAGATTCAGTAAACCGGTTTCTCTCTTATTCCCAAAAAATAAAAGGAAGCATGTTCGATGAGGCTCAGATGCACAACACTACTATATGATTGAACCGGCTAAGCCAATGAACTGACTATATTTACATGGATATATATTAAATAATCAGCGAATTGGATTTGGCTGGATCCCATGCGACAATGTGGGAGGGTTTGCCACTGCATGGGAGACAGCCAGCTGAATTCAGGTTGATGTTCACGAACCGGTTGTTGTTGGTTGGGAGTATTTAAACTGATCTTGTAAGAGAGAGTTTGGAATGCAATACTAGCGACAAATTGGTGGATAATATGGAAAGAGAGGAACTCAAGATTGTTTTAAGACAAAAAGGAGAATGTATCTAGTTTTAAGTTCTTGTATTTCTCCACTTACTTTTTGGACCAACATGGCAGATGTACATGATTATTACAATGTAGAGGCCATGGTCGGCTTTATTAGTTCTCTACATAATCTGTGAGAACTATTTTTGTGCTACTCAATTGTTCCTCCCAGCATACCCTTTATGCCGATAAATTTATAAAATTTCACTTTGAAGAAAAATCCGATCTTGTTAGAACTAATTTATAATATGATGAATTGGGAATCCAAGTTCTTAGCATGGTTCATTTGGCTCTCTCTTTCTTCTGTTCAGTACATATTTTGAGCAACAATTTGCTCTTTCTGCTTTTCTTTTCCTTACATTCCTGTCCTGCATGACCTCCAAAAATAAAGGAATCCCCCAAATTCACCGCGGTCCAACTCTGCAGTGTTTCTTCCGCTTTCTGTTCCAATTGTCATCAACATTGAACTGCTCCACTGTGTCTGCTGCCATGCTCCTCGATAGCCATCGATTCTGCACTTTCTTCCTTTGCTGCTTACTAGCACGACATCAGTTATATCACCATGTCTTAAATCTTGGTTAAATAGTTGATTTTGTTTCAAATTTTCATCTTTGACATGTGATCCGGATGCAAATGGGAAAACCAGACCAAACCTTATTTGGCTGAAAACCTCGAGGAAAAGCTCAAACTTGAATTAATCCCTAATGTATAAGGTGGGCGCTGATAGTTCTCTAAGTTTTTAAAAGTATTCCCATTATAGCCCTCCAACCCTCCCTTCCTTTTGGCTTAGGGGCTTTAGGATTATGTTGCTCGGATTCTCAAAAAATACCCGCTCACCCATGTTGGATCCTCTAAAAATGCATAATTTTTTAAGGATCTGACACACTCAATGGTATTTTTGGAGGATTCGAGCAACATAGGTTCAAACCAACTTCATTTTGCAAAGTTCTAATAGAAAGTTTGATTAGTCTTTTTTCATGTATGTTTATTCTCCATTTGAGTTTTTCATTCTTACAACAACTACTGCACTTCAGTCCCAAACAAGTTGGGATCACCAAGTTTATCATTCTATCGTTTTAGACGTTTTGAATTTCATATAAAGAAAGCTAAAATATTTTTCCAATTACAACTTGAGCAAGATATTACTGTGTGTCAGTTCTTGGTGTAGTAATTGTTTCATATTCAAAATTAGGTGTAACTTTAATGAGAAATTTGTGTAATAGTATCAGCAATAATGATCACATAATAATTTCTGGCTCTTTTAATCTTTTACCTGAAAACTTCGTTTTGCCAAAAACTCAAAAGTCTAACCTCTGGTGGATTTCTCAAGAATCTCTGTCAAATATAGTAAAGACTTTAATACTTATAGTTTATTACTCCCTCCGTCCCAAAAAGATTGTCTTAGTTCGACTTGGCACGTAGTGTAAGAAATAAAAGAAAGACGTTTGATATGTGTGGTCTAAAACAAGCCTTAGTTATTTGTGTGGCCGTAAATCATCTCATAAAGTTAAATTGTTTCTAAATATAGAAATGTGTCAATCTTTTTGGGACAAACTAATCGGGAAAGTTAGACAATCTTTTTGGGATGGAGGGAGTACTTTTTTGGCACTCAAATGCCTAATCTAAAGTGCACTAGATCTCACTCTGAACTGATTGTTTTTCTTGTTTATCCCATTTCCTGCTATTTTTCTGCAAGAATAAGAAAAACATGAGCATCAGCCAAATGCAAAACACTTGTCAAAACAGAAGTTGCTTATTTGAAAAAAAAAACCACATTAGCTAGTTGCTTATTTGCAGATGTTAGAAAGGTTAACTCAAATGTAAAAATGAAACTTATCATAGGAATTTTGCAAAATGAAATTGATCCCAAGCCAAAACCAAAAAGGAAGAAGGAAGAAAAAGAAAGCCTGAGAAAAACTACTAATGCATTACCTTCGAAAACTTGGAGGACTATTAATGCTCCACCTTATACATTAGGGACCATTTTGAGTGGAGCCCCAAACTTAAGTGTCCTTTGTGGGCGCTTTCTTGAGAACCTTAAAGTTAGCTGACAGAAGTAGGAGTGGGAACATTTTCTGGGAGTTTGATTGGCTAATACAACAACAACATACCTAGTGAAAATTTCACAATGTGGAGTCTGGGGAGGGTAGAATGTACACAGACCTCACCTCCACCTTGGTAGGTAGAGCGGCTGTTTCCGGGAGACCCTCGGCTCAAGATAAAGCATAATCAGGTAAAGCAAGCAAAGCAAACAAAGTATGAGAAACAATCAACCTCAGACGAGAAATTAACGCATTATGGACATGAAGATATTAAAAATCAAATACGCAACGGTAATGCATTTTAACAACAGGGAGCAGTAGCTAACACCACTAAATAAGATAAATAAATTACACTAAGATCACATAGCAGCAGGATCAAACTACAAAGTACTATAGAGCAATAATGCACCTATAAGTGTGACAAGCTAACCGAACCTACAGTAAACTACAAAGTACTATAGAGCAATAATGCACCTATAAGTGTGACAAGCTAACCGAACCTACAGTAATACTACACTATCATTTTGTAAGCGTAAAGAGGACTACACTCAACTACCTACTACCCTTCTACTCTAATCCGTGTCCTCCACAACCCCCTATCTAAGGTTATGTCCTCAGTAAGTTGCATCTGCGCCATATCCCATCTAATCACCTCTTCCCAATACTTCTTTGACCTACCTCTACCCCTCCTGAACCCGTCCATAGCCAACCTCTCACACCTCCGCACTGGGGCATCTGTGTCTCTCCTCTGTACATGTCCGAACCACCTCAACCTCGCTTCCCTCATCTTATCCTCCACCGAGGCCACTCCCACTTTACAGAAAAAGTTAAATGCATAGTTCTGGACTTCATCGGTTTTCTTGATTTTGAGATGCTTGTACAACAATTTATGCTAGTTAAACCATGAGTGATCTAGGTTTTCCAAACCTGCGCACCCTAAACTACAAGCTTTCCTATTTAATGAATATTTGAAGAATCCCTTTTCTACAAAGCTTTCTGTGATATAAGAGAAATAAGTTCTTCCTGGAGAACATAGAGCTTGACTCGTGGATCTTCCATTACCTTTTTCTTTTTGTTGTGTTGCTGCCATATTTCTTAGGAGACTTAGCCGGAGGAAAAAATCGGTACCTTAATACATTGTATCGTTAATCAGAATAATGTTTACGTGGCTTTCCTTTTCTATTTTCATTTAATATTTTCCTTTTTCTCTTTTTCTCTGTTTTCTTGTTTCTGGTTCCAAATTCATATGGCGGAATTCTCTGCATGTATTCCTTTATGTCGAAAGTCATAGGCTCTTGCCATAGCAGTTTGACTTTGTTCATAAGAATTCGAATGGCAGATAGTCAAAAAGTTGCCTTAGTCATAGCATGTGAAGCTTATAGATCCATATGTGCACGGAACTAAACAATCGAGGGAAATTAATCGTCACGCTTGTTAATGTAAAGAGACATCGTTTGAAAACTGTGTCGTGCTTTCTTCCATTTTCTTTGCACTAGGCCATTATTTATCCAATGTCTAGCCTTAGAGCTGGCCAAAATGACACAGGTTTTCCACAACTGTCACCCAACAGGTCCAAGATAAGTAAATAACAGTTTATTGATGAGAAGTCCATTTTCTGATTTATACTGCAATCTGTTCTCAAATATGTAGTGATTCCAAATTCCTATTGGATGTCTCTTTTCCAGCAATGTGGTTAGGATCTGAAAATACTTTCTTTTTGAACCCAAGGGATAGTTCAACCGCAGTGCTGCAATGGCTAATTGAGTTTAGGAGCACAGATTGCTAGTTGGCTCATTTAGACAGAATTTAATGTTTTGGAAGCTGCATGCTTGTAATTTTCTGATTTCACTACTCACAGCCTTTTTCTTTATACTTGGGTGGTTGTATTGGATGGTGAAATGAAAATGAGTAATCCGGGTTTTCATGGGAGTTTGGATCTATAATGTTGCGCTGGAAGTGTGGTGGTTCTTGTTCCGCAAAAAGCTCGATGTATCTTTGTTTGAATGAGGACCTCTCTGATAATAAACCCTTGTGAAATGGGAATGTTTTTCTTGAATGAGCTACACTCTTAAGACTTAATGATGTAGTTACCTCTGGCAAGCATCAACGCTTCACTAATAGCAGTAGATCACTTGTAATGCCGGTGATCCTAACTCATGTATTATTTTGCAAATTTTAGGGGCCAGTTGCGTTGTAGAAAATGTATAAAACTTAACCTTCCATATTAATTCATTTGTCATTTTGTATTTCTATTTCTGTCCCTATATACTTTATCTAATATCACCTTGACAGAACTCAACCAGGTCAATATTTGGTTAGAACATAGAACAGCTTTTAAATCCATCTTTGATGCACATTCTTGCGAGCAACTTTTGTATCACGTCATTTCCATCTATGATAAACATTTTCTCACTCTTTTTTGTTTGCAGCACTGGTATCACGAAGAGGCTGGAAACTGAAATTTGCCCTGATAGCATAGATTTGGATAGACGAATAGACAATAGCATTGACTTGGAAGAACCTCCTTCCCATATGGGGCTGAAAAACTTGCCAAAAGCATTATGAGTTGTGCGGTTTCATTGGGAATTCTGTGACGTGACAGTGTTAATTTTTGTCTTAAACTATAGTCTGGGATGAAATAAACTTGTCCTAGTGCTCTGGGTAGCTTATGTTGTTCCAAATGCACATGACTCGACAAACTGCCTTTTATAGTCGCTTTAGCGTGTGCAAAGAATTCATCCTGCAGAATAATGTTTTTCATATATCAAGCCCGTTATATTTGTATTCTCTACGTCCACACGGTGGTGTCTGGATCGATTTACACGAACCACTATTATTTCATTAGGTATGTGATAATAGTTATGGTTCTATTTGGTTTTTTCCAAGTTCGGGTTGGTTTTCATTGGTTAGCTGCTACGGTTCCGAGCCAATAGTGAGAACTTTTATGATTAAATTTACAATGAACAAAAGCGTACAAGTGTAGAATAAAAGATGAAATGCCCTTCCAACATGAATGTTTGACTTTTTATAAGTGTGAGTACAAGAAACTAATGTCCAAGAATCATTCTCCAATTGAATGCAATTAAATGACAATCTGAACAAGGAGTAAGGGATTAGGGATGGAGCCATATCCTGAACGGACACACGCTAAGCTACTCCGATTCTCCACTCGGTGCTAATTGGTTCGGCCTCTATTCGGTCTTGCCTTGATACCCGAACTCGTCTCAATGCAACTTCATATGATACGGAACTCTGTCGTCTCTTTCGAACTCCATACAGGAAGTTAAATAGTAATGGCTGTCCTAATTTGTGTCAATTTATATTACACTTTTCTGGTCCATTTTAAAATTAACACATCGTACTCCAAAAGAAGTTAGCATTCAAAGAAAAAAGCAATTCACCACTTCCCATTTGCATTTTAAGTTTAATATATAGACACAACAAATACTTATAACTTATTTTAGATCCCAAATTTTAAAAACAAAAAGCCGTAAATTGTGCCTAGTGCACCACGACACCACCCAATTCTTTCTGCATGTTTATCCCTATGTAGTTTTTTCTCGAATTTTACTCTTAGCCACTCCTATGTGTTCGAAGCAAGATGATGTGTAATCGCGATCTCAAAACTTGCCCTATATACATTGAACAATGAAATACTGTTAAATATACATACAATATATACATGTATATTGTAGGTATATTGAATATATTTCCAAAGTCAAAATCGAGAAGGATTGGGCCAACATCGTCCAGCCCAGCCCAATGGGCATCACGGCCAGCAGTGGGGTTTGGTATATATTCCTATTGTATATTTGTACCATTATCATAATAGTATAGTTAGTCTTAAAATAGAATAAAATTTTAGATTCAGAATAGAAAAAAAAAATTCCTATGTAACTTGCATATATACACCGAATAATGATTAATGAAAATATACAAAGTAGAATAAGAAGTGAAAAGAGGGGAAACGATAGTATTTATTGGAGAATGATACAAATATAAGGATGCATTTAAAGTGTTGCACTATCCAACTAACACATACATTGCATAAATAATGCCCGGTATGTATCCCAAAAATGTCAGCAACACACAAATCCAGAACTCCACCTGCATTTTCCAGAAAAAAAATAATACAAGCTGAGTAAACATATTCTAAACCTCCTCATAAATAAATATTTATTTATTAGGAATTACATGCATGGTGACATGACCGTCTTTGGATTCGTGTGAGGTGTGCTACCGCACAGGGCCCTCGAAAAACAAAAAAATTTAAGGCTCCTTTTTTCATTTTTTATTAAGTAGTATTAACCATAATTTACTGTAAAGACCCATAATACGCAGGTCTTGACCCAATTAAGGGTCCACTTTTACGAATTAGAACAGGAGACGGCCATTGGTGATTGGTGATGAGCATTGCTATTTTCTGGCATAAATTAAATATTCAAGCACATGGAAAATCAGTTTCTTTAATAAAAGAGACCACTTAAACAGATCTTATTTCGAAGGAAAACATGTCACCTATTTCCTGCAAATTAGTCACATGCAATCAATAATCTTTCAATTGTATATTGGAATAATAATAGGACAGTATTTGAGTAGTGATCGAAAAGAACTTACACCACAGCCATAACGGAGGAAGACACCAACAGGAGGAAGGATGATAGCAAGGACGACTTCAAGAAATGTTTCAGAACCCATTTTCTCTCCTCTAAACTAATTGGGAACTAAGAACAAGTGAATGAAGGAGTGTAGACATATAATATGTGTCGACTAATAAGGGCTTAAGCACACACGTGGAAGCACCTCAACACGAGGGATCCTATGACTTCGTTTATGTGTTTTTGTTTACGACATATTCTTTTTTTTCGAAAACAATCGTTCTACCTATCAAGGTGGAGGTAAAGTCTGTGTACATTCTATCCTTTTTAGATTCCATGATATGAAATTATACGAAGTATATTATTATTGTTTGTATTATTAGATTTTCTTTTTTAATGAATGTAACTGAAAGAAATAATCCCTTGATTATTCTTATTAATGAAAGACATATATAGACAAGTTACAATAGGAGAATTCTATTCCTACTTTACATCTAAATTCCTATTTTATATGAATAATAAATATACACTTAAGGTAATATTACAATTCTAATTATGGTACAATACTATGTCTAAAATATACAAGGAAATATACTCCATGTCGTGACCATGGACGGATGGGCTTCAACCCACCATTCTCTAACACACCCCCGCAGTCATAGCGGGCGGTCTTCGTACGCTGAGACTGTTTCTAAAATCTTCAAAAAGGACCGAGGGAAGACCCTTTGTAAAGATGTCTGCAATTTGATATCTGGAAGGGACATGACAGACGCATACTTGTCCTTTAGCTACCTTCTCTAGAACAAAGTTGTCACGACCCGACGGGCCGCGACTAAACGTCCTAATTGGACGTCATTACTGACCTGTCACTCTTAATCCATTTAGTACCGAGATCTATAGAAATTTCGGCAGCACAACGCTGCATTTATAACATCTCCCCAAAATAGGCGAGTCGACAAGCCTGCCTTACACAACTAACCAACAATCACAACAGGCGAGTCGACAAGCCTGCCTTACACAACTAACCAACAATCACAACAGGCTAGCCGACTAGGCTGCCACCAAATAGCATCACAAAAACAAGAAACAGTCATAATAGGCACACCGACAAGGCTGCCCCACTATATACGGGAACATCCCAAACAAAGTAGAACAATATAGTTGACTAAGACGCATAACAATCTTCACAAAACCAAAACACACCTACCGCCCACAACTGTCTACAGGCCTCTAAGAGTACGACCACGACATAAGACGGAACAGGACCCCATCGTGCCCATGAAATATATACAATCAAAATAAAGAGGTTCTGTACCAAATAGTCGGCTCCGGAACAATGGAGTTTTCCAACTGCTGAATAGATGTCCTAAACTGGAGGGTCACCTATTCAACACTGAACTGCGGCATTTAACGCACTCGAGGAGTGGTCGATGCGAAATAATGTACTGAGTATATAAAACATGAAATGCTGAAAATGAAATCACAACTGTGTCAAGTAAGGATAGATAGTCATCAAGCTTAACAAAAATGAGAGTCATATCAGAAATCATGAATGCTTACTCATACTGTCACTATGTCTACGTCTGTATATCAATTTGTATAACATGTCTCGGCTCTCTAGTGAGGGACTCGATGGAAGTCTGTATATGTGCGCATATCATATCTCGGCCCTCTATGGAGGGACTCGATAAAATCTGTATATATGTATATAACGTGTCTCGTCCCTCTAGTGAGGGACTCGATGAATACTGTAAAGCTGCGCACGAACATGATCCGGCCCGAGACTCAGTGGAGTGAAATAATAATACTTAACACGATTAGATATCATGAGCAACCATATGCAATTAAAAATCATCTTAGACCTTCGATAATATCATCATAATAAACTCTTTTACTGAAAATCATAGAAACTAATCAACAATTATCCTTTAAAACTGAACTTATAGGAATTACGTACGTCCGCCGTACTTTCATTAAAATCATGCCAAAAAGAAAGAAGGATAGTCTCACATACCTCTTAGGCGAACTACTCAACTCAATATTAAGGTATGCCTCGTCTAGTACTTCAACCTATAATATGGATAATACGCTCGTCAATTCTATGATTTCTAATGTAAGTTATATGAATACTGGCTCCCTTATTCCTATAAAAATTTGGGCAGCATTTCCTTTGTTTATGTGCGTATCCACAATTGACCAACAAGCTAATCAAACCAATTAACCAGTCACAAATCAAGATATAACCCAACTAGTCCCATAAACTCCATATATGCTATCATACGACCTCTTTCTCTTTATATTCATGAAATATAACCAAAGTAGTAATCAAAGTGATTAATACACTTATTTATCATGTTCATTTAATCCTTTAGCCATGCTAAAACAATCCATTAAAGCGATCCAATTCTTCTAGCAAGATTGTGAGTTCAAAAATGCGACATAACCCTTTTCTTCACCTTTATTCCTTCGAGGCATATATAAGTAATTACCTCCACCTATATACATGTTTATAACTTATGTGTCAAGCATTTAAATCAGTCCTTAATACATCATAACCATGTTCAATAATTTCCATGCAATTTCGGCCATAACAACATGTTATAATTCCAAAACTCTCTTCCTAATTCTTAAAATCCAATTCATCTTGTAAAATCTTCATATAACTAATTATCTCTTAACAATCAAGGCTACATCTCAATTCTCAACATGCAAATGGTAACAAAATAACAACCCAACCATTGAAGCCAAGGTATACCCAAATAATCTCAAAATCGGCCAACCCAATTCCAACAACAACCACATGCAATTCTCATTCTCATTTCCTATTAATCTAAGTTTATTTCTTAACACAAATTCCTCTCCTTAATTCTAATAACATGCATTTCATTTTAAATCATAAAAAAGAGGATTTTTTACCTTAAAACCATGTACCCAAAATCTGCTCAATGTACCGATTTTTAGGCCCCAATTTTCATTAATTTCTTGTCCAATTTTTCACTTCTTCAACTCCAATCCAACATGAAACAATTCTACTATGTTAATCCCTCATTCTTACACATTTTTCTTACAAAAAAACTTGTCCAAAACTTGAAGAAAATTTCTCCATTTTCGGCCAAGCAGTAGCCGAACCCACTGTTTTTTTTTGCTTAGATTGTAGAAGAATAAATCTTGTAATGGAGTTGATACAATTCTTGAGTTTGGTTATGAGGAATGGGGTGTGTTTTGTTTCTTTCTTTGGTTTGAAGAGGAGAAGGGATTGAGTTAAAATGGGTTTTGAAATGAAATAGAAGATGACGTGTTTGATTAATAAAAATCTGAAATTTCAACTTTCCCTTATTACAATTTGGTCCAAAACTTCTTATTAGTCTTCTTAGTTAACCCTTAAGTAATAATTAAACTTATGCTCCACCTCTTCTAATCTTACTCCCGTTTCCTTTAATTCCCGGGAATTTCATAAGGTCTCGTATTCTCATTGTCGTAACTTACATACATTGCTAATCCATAACGGGATATATATATAAACAACTATCCTTAAAGAATTTTCCGGCGTCATATTCGTTATTACCAAAATTATCCCGTATTAGCATGTAAGAATATACTTAATTTCCAAAAATTTGAATCTTTATTCTTAATGACGTTCTTAATTATCGTCTTAAAAACACGAGGTGTAACAAAAGTGAATATTCATCTCTATGTGTTTAGTCCGCTGATGCTGAACAAGATTACCAGAAAGGTAGATGACACTTATATTATCACAATATACCAAGGTAGCCTTCTCAATAGGACAATGAAGCTCTAAAAGTAGATTTTCTAACCAACATGACTCGGAAACCACATTGGCTACCCCTCGATACTCGGCCTCTGCACTTAACGTGAAAGCATAAATTGACGTTTGGCAGACCATGAGATCAAGTTATCACCCAAAAACATACAATAGCCAGACGTAGACCGTCTGGTGTCAGGACAACCTCCCCAATCAACATCTGTATATGAGACAAGTGTAGACATCGACGAAGGGTACAAATGCAAACCATAATCAAGTGTGCTCTGAATGTACCTAAGGAAGTGTTTGAGCACATTCATATGTTCAACTCTGGGATCATGCATAAACAAACACACCTTCTGGCTGCATATGTAATGTCTGGTCGCGTGAACGTAAGATACTGAAGGGCGCCTGCAAGACTACGATAGCGGGTTGGATCCTCGTAAGGAGATCCAGCTGCAGCACCCAACTTGGGTTTAGTATCAACTGGAGTAGAGATGGACTTACATGATGACATCTCAGCCCTCTCAATGATATCTTCTGCATACTTCCTCTGTGATAAGAACAATCCACCTGCATGACGAGTGACAACAATTCCCAAAAATTAGCTCAAGGGGCCCAAGTCTTTCATGGCAAACTCAGAACTGAGAATTGTCATAATAGACTTTCTCAAAACATCAGAAGAGGCAGTCAAAATAATATCATCCACATATAACAATATATAAGCCATGGAAGAACCCCGACGATATATGAATAATGAATTATCAGACCTGTTGTGAGAAAAACTCATAGTCAAAATAAAATCAGCAAACCTCTTATACCAAGCCCGTGGAGACTACTTAAGTTCATACAAGGACTTCTTGATATGTAGTATCCCTAAACCCCAAGGGCTGATGCATATACACTGTCTCCTGAAGATCACCATGTAGGAAAGCATTCTTCACATCTAGCTGATGAATGAGCCATGATTTTGAAAGAGTCAAGCTGAGCACAGTGCGAATGGTAGCCGGCTTGACCACCGGGCTAAATGTCTCACCACAATCCACACCAACCTGCTGAGTCTTACCATCACCTACAAGTCTAGCTTTATGTCTCGCAAATGAACCATCAGAATTTTCCTTATGAACAAAAATCCACATATACCGAATAATATTAACACCAGATGGACGGGGTACCAACTCCCACGTCTTATTATCAATAAGAGCTTTATATTCCTCGGTCATGGCAATTTTCCAATTAAGGTCATTTAAGGCAGACACATGATTACGGGGTAAGGAAGATTTAAGAACATTAGAATTCAAATTGAAATATCTTTTTGGTTTAAAAATATCCCTTTGACTGCGAGTGATTGGACCATGACTCTGGGCTGGATTGGGTAAATTTTGGGAATTTTGAGAAGTCTCAGAAATTTCCATCGAAGGCGTCGCGGCGCCGGAAGAGCTGCAGGGCTCTCTGAAGTTTTGGCGCCGCGACGCTTCCCGTGAGGGTCGTGACGCTGACGACAAATTTTCTGACAAACCTGGAAAATGACGTAGAACATAGGGGGAGATAGCATCATCCAAAAAATCATAAGAACTAGACACGGGTTATTCTACTTTAGAGAATGGAAATTGGGATTCATCAAAGAAGACATGAAGACTAATGATGATTCGTTTAGAGGACAAATCAAAGCATTTATAACCACGATGATTTGACGGATAATCCAAAAACACACAAGGAGTAGAACGTGTCTGCAGTTTGTTGATTGTAGTGGATGAAAACAATGGATAATATAAACAACCGAAGACCCTAAGATGAGAATACGACGGAGTTTTATTGTATAAAACTTGAAGAGGGGAGGAATATGTCAGACCTTTCGAGGGAAGAATATTAAGTAGATCAGTAGCCATTTGTAGCGCATGATGCCAAAACAATGGAGGGACGGAAGAATGAACCAACAAAGTGCGAATAATGTTATTAATGATACGAATTTTTCGTTCTGCTTTCTCATTTTGTGAGGACGTATGAGGACAAGAAAAACAAAAATTCTTCCCATTTTGTGCACAAAACTCCCTAAATTCTCTATTGTCATACTCTTTACCGTTATCACATTGAATGTTCTTTATTTTCCGTTCGAATTGGGTTATGATGAAAGCTCTAAATTTTGTGAATATGGAGAAAACTTGAGATTTTTTCGCAATTGAAAACGTCCATAAAAAAATTAGAATAATCATCAAAGAATAACACATAATATCGATGACTCATAAAACTGAGAACAGAAAATCACTATGAATAATATCAAATGACATTGAAATATGAGAATTTGAAACTACAAACGACAACTTAATGATTTTTCCCAAGAACAAGATTGACAATTTGGAGTACTACGCGTAGCTTTACAAGAAATAGATTTATATTTATCTAAAACAGACAAAATAGACGATCCCGGATGACCTAGATGAGCATGCCACAATGAAGGAACAAGAGCTACAAAAGTGGATGACACGACTTGATGCGAGATGCTGAGACTTGGTGTGATTGGATACATGTCCCCCCTACTGTCACACCTCATGAGAGGACTCTCTGTCTTGAAATCCTTCACAGAAAACCCAAAGGGATCAAAATCAATAGAAACACAATTATCAGTGGTGAATTTACGGAAATACACCAAATTCTTAACTAAATTTGGGGCAAAAATGGTATTTTTCAGGACAAGTGGTGGATGAAGATAGGGGATAGAGTTTTATGGCCATAACCCTGAATTGGAATTGAATTACCATCACCAATAATTATACCACGATTAGTGCTCAAATTGGAATAAGACGAGAGAGTACCTTGGTCGGATGTCATGTGGGTGGTGGCACATGTGTCCATGTACCAATTCAGATATGGTGGAGTCATCCCAAACATGTGCATCGTTGCTTCAATGTTGGTCTGCGTGGGTCCTATTGTGTGATAGGCCTGATGGGGGCGAGGCCCAAGTATGTCGGATCCGAGGCGCCCATGTTCGGTCCGAAACTCAAGTCAAAATCGCTCGGAAGGACTAGGGCCGCGCGCAGAATCGCTTGAGATGGCGGCGCGGCCAGTATCGAGGCACCACGGTGTTGTGCGGTGTTGGAATCCATCACATCGCCAGTGCCCACCAGGCCCTGTAATCGTTGCTGACGGTTGCCTCCATTGTTGTCGCCATGATTTTTGTCATTATTTTTCTTATTCCGACCCTTTTTACCACCCATGTTGTTGCGATTTTGGTTAGAGTTTGTGGAATCGGAAGGAGAAAAATCGGACTCAGTTACCATGACGACAGGACTAGCCCCAATCGCCACTTTCTTACCCAATCCGACTTCTTCTAAAGTAAGCATAGAATGGGCCTGATAAAACTCCGACAGGGGGTTACTCTGACGAATAACCGAAGCAATACCATTATAGGCCTCCGACAGGCCTGCAACCATCTGTAGAACTAGACGACTATTAGAAACATGAGAACCCACGTTGCGAAGTTGGTCTGCCAGGTCCTTGAGGCGTTTGCAATAAGAAGAAACGTTTGAAAAAATGGCCATAACAACTTGTGAAAATTCCTGCTCAAGGATAACAATTCGAGAATTGACTGTTATCTTGGAAGATGTCCTGCAATCGATTCCACGCTGCCATAGCTGTGGAGTTGGGTTCCATAATCGTCTGCAAAAGATCCAAGGAGATAGTGGCATAAATCCACTGAAGAACCTTGACATCAAGCATGACCCATAAGTCTGGATCGACTTCTTTAGTGGGCACAACCGTTGTAGACGTAAACGTCTTATCACCCTCATTTGGAGGAGTTGGAGGGATGATGTAGTGAAGAACTTTATGTATCATAGCATGAATCTTGAATAACTCCGCCCACGTCCCATATTGGACGTTTTCAAGATCAAGATCAAGAACAATAGGAATGACGCTCTTGATGTTAGAAACTGTGAGGGCAGGATGAAAAGTGTTCTTATCAGCCATAGGGAATAGACCAACAAGATTCAGAGAAGAGAATTTGTGAGATAGGATTTTTTGGAGGAGAAGGGCCGCGACGTTGGGAGAAAAAATGAGAAGGAGGGCCGCGGCGCTTGGTCAAGAAAACCCGAGAAAAAAAGAAAGAGTTGAGGAACAGAAGCAGAGTAAAGAGAACCTAGACTCTTGATACCATGAAAGAAATAATCTCTTGATTATTCTTATTAATGAAAGACATATATATATATACAAGTTACAATAGGAGAATATTATTCCTATTTTAAATCTAAATCTCTATTCTATATGAAGAATAAATATACACTTAAGGTAATACTACAATTCTAATTATGATACAATACTATGTCTAAAATATACAAGAAAATATACTCCATGTCGTGACCATGGACGGATGGGCTTCAGCCCACCATTCTCTAACAGTAACTTATATATAGTAGCTCCTTTTTTTCTTAACTGGATGTAACTTACATATAGCTTGTTTCAGAACCCAAATATCCACTAAAAGAGAAACATTTACCCGTATTTACCCCAAACAAACTATAGTAAAATCTCGATAAATGAATATTCGATAAATTAATAACTTCGATTAAATAATAATTTTCTCTGGTCCCGACTTGGGCTAATGGGATAAAATAATAACCTCGATAAATGCATAAAATAATAATTTAAAAAAAATCCTTGAGGCCCACTGAAAATATAAAATAATAATTCATTAAATACGTATGAAAATTACATATATGATTTATAAAACAAAGCACTTTCTAAATAATTTTTATTTCAAATTTTATGCATTCCGAAAATATGTATCTATAATCAATTGATTTTTCATATTCTAATGTACCTGTACATGCATTCTATTTTAAATCACGCCAACCCAAGATTAATAAACTTCTTTTTGACAAGATTAATAAACTTAGATACAATGCACCATCATTAATTAATTGTTTATTTATTTTCTTTTCTTAATTATCGGGAAATAAATTAATTGTTTAATTTGAAAAATATAATGTACAAAATAAAAATTATTCTATAAATTAATAACCCGTATAAGATAATATTTTTCAGGTCCCAAGAATATTCATTTATAGAGATTTTGTGTAATTGCTAAAGCTATTCATAATGCACATCTATATTACCCTGAATCCCCCCCCCCCCCCCTCTTTTCTTATTTTGTCTTTTTATAGTTTTATTTTTTAATTTCTTTTAAAAATAATTAATTAATTATCTTAATCTACTAGTTTGGTGCACTTCAAGTGCTTTTGTACCAAACTGTTTTTGTCTTTTTCTCTTTTGCCTTTTTATCTTTTATTCATTTAGTTTTTTGTCTTTTCTTTTTAAGATAAAAATATTAGCTAACTATATCTAAACTAATAAAAATATAGAAACATATAGACTTTAACAAGAAAATTTAAAAAATACTAAAATCACTAACTTATTTATACAATTTAAAATAATAGAAAATATATTTTTATCTAAAACATTACTATTTTTCATTTTTATCACAAGTAAAAGTTGCTAAAATAATATAAAATTTTATTTTTTATAAAATATAACTCTCTATAAATGATATAAATATTAAAATATCAAATGAACAATTCCTCTAGATAATTTAAATTTAAATTAATAGAAGATATATTCTTGTGAATGTATTTTTTTGAAAAATAAAATTTGTATTTAATTTTGACTTTATCATTTGTAATTTATTTTTTATATTAATTGACTTGATATATATCATGTATGTATCGTTTGGATAAAATTGTATTTTTCTTGGAAGAATGAATCATTCCTCTAGATACACTGTCAGTATATAATATATAATATATATCATCTCAGTATAAGGAGCGAATCAATTCTTTGTGATACCCCGTCAGTATGTGATACTATATATTATGTGGGTATCATAGAGAACTATTTAAGTAATGAACCAATTTCTATGATATCATGTCAGTATATGATATATAGCATGTTGGTATCATAGATGATTGAGCTCTTTTTTGAAGGAATGAATCATTCCTCTATGATATCTTATCAGCATATGATATATCATGTGTTGATCAGTCATTCATGATACCATGTTGGTATATGATATATACTATGTGAGTATCATAGATAATTGAGTTGTGTTTTTTAAGGAATAAACCAACGCTCTATTCAAAGAGAGTCATTTATGATACTATTATGGTATATAAATCTACGCAAATGATATCATGGAGGAATGAGAAATGTCATAGAAGGAATGAAGCAGTCCTCCATGATATCTGTATAAATTTATTTATCATAATGGTATCATGAAAGACTCTCTTTGAATAATTGAAGCAGTCATTCATGATACCATCATGGTATATGCAGTTCTTCATGATACCATGTCAGTATATCGTATATACCATAATGGTATCATGCAAGAATGCTGACACATGTGAAGGAGTTAAGAAGTCTTCTATGATACCATCTCAATATAGTTTTATACCATGATGATATTAGGGAGGATTGAAGATTGTTGCATTCAAGGACTTCAACCTTCATTATACCATCTGAGTATATGATATATACCATGTATGTATCATAGATGATTGAGTAGTATTTTTAACGAATGAACCAACTTTCTATGACACTCTGTCAGTATATAATATATACCATGTGGTATCATAAATAATTGAGTTGTATTTTTCTTGAAGAAATGAATCAGTCTTCTATGATACTCTGTCAGTAAATGATATATACCAGGTTCGTATCATAGAGGATTAAGTTTTTAAGAATGAATCATCAGGTCATTCCACGCTGGTATCATAGATATCGCAATGATACTTAAACTGTTATTGATTTGATATACTATTTTTTGCGATATAAAAAAATAAAAAAAATAAAAAAATAATATATAAGTTATCCATTTTATTGAAAAATATAAAGGAGACAAAAGATCTGTAGAACTAGATTATGATTTTTTTTGAAAAAATGTGCTTCTTCTAGTAGAGGTAACAAGGGTAAGGGTACTTCTTCTAGTAATCTTATTCCTATTCCGGATGATTTGAATGATTACACTCATAATGATGAAACTATTTTTTAATGATATACCATTAGATGATGATGTAGATGAACCAGACTTTAATTTAGACGATAATATAGATGGCACACTCACTAGTGCACCTCAGGCTCAAATTGAGTCTCAGTCTCAAACTGAAATTAAAATGTCTCTTATTCCCCCGAGTATGAGTCGAGACCCACACAATAAAATTTAAAATCACATGCATGTCATTTTTTGATAGATAGGGACCAAGAGAATCAACTAGCTAGATGTAAAATTTGTAAAAACGTTTATAGATTTAAAACCGAAAAAGGTCAAGGTGGGACAGGAGGTTTATCGAGACATGTACAAGGCGAGCACACAAATAGGTGGAATCAATACCAGGCTAAAAATCGGGTGTGCCAATGTCATCTGAGTCGGAACAAGGTTCACATAGTGTCCCCGACCAAGTACAGGGTCAAATTAACCCGACGATCAGTGAAATTTTTTATCCTAAATATGATAAAAACAAAGATAGGGAAAATATGATAAAATTAATTGTTGTGGAGGATTTGACTTTTTCATTTCCTTTCTCTTTTGATTTTATTCATTACATTCGAGAAACATATAATACTGCTTTTAATGGTTTTCCTACATCAAATGTTAGAAGGGATGTTTTTAAATTTGCAAGTGAATATCAATAATATTTATGTTATGCACTGTATCATTTTAATGGCAAAGTGGTTATCACTTCTGACATAGGTCGTAGTACTAACGGTAATGATTATTTAACGGTAACATATCATTGGATAGATCAAAATTGGTTTATGCAAAAACATATTTTAGCATATAGATATATATATATATGGTAGGCACACTGGAAGTTTTATTGCAGAAAATATTAATGAAATTTGTGAATATTATGAAATAACAGATAAAACTATGACTATTACATTAGATAATGCTAGTTCTAATGATTATTTAAAACTTAGATTAACTTCATCTTTTCCTGATCATTACCATAGAAGATATGTGTGCCATATTTATAACTTGGTTATAAAGGATGGTCTAATATGAAAATATTCTTGATAAAATACAATTTGCTATAAAATTTATTTTTAAAGGTAAAAAAAAAATACAAAGACGCAAAGAGTATAAAAAACATGTCATGATTGTGGATTACCTTATAGAAAATTTCAGAAGAAGTTTCGACTTGGTGAAATTCTCTGTATGAGCAACTACTTGTTGCTTACGATTATAGACATCTTTAACTTTATTATTTAACGCCCATAATAAAAATTCAAGGGATATGCTTGTAGATAATGATTGGGCAAATATTTTAGAACTTAATGAATTTTTAGAGAAATTTTATCAAGCTACTAAAGAATTTTCCGGTATTTATTGTCATACTATTTCAAATATATTATTTTATATAACTCTATTATTGTTGTTACTTAATGAATATATGCAAAAACCAACTTATAAGACATCTATTGAAAAAATGTTGATAAATTAAAAAAATATTTTTTTCCTATTCCGACTATTTATATTGTTGGTGTTGTATTAAATCCAACTATTAAAGTAGACGGTTGTAAAATACTTGTACAAACGATTTATGATTATATAGAAGTACTTCCAACGGACCCAACTAAAGAACCAACTCACACACCAACTAAAGAAGAAGTTACGTCTAACATACACACGGAATGCAAAAAAGTATATACATATTACCAAGAGCAAAGTGCAAATAATCAACCGGCTTCTGTACCATCTTATACTACTTCGCTACAACCTTATAAAAATATGCGATTTCTGCTGCTAGTATTCAAGGCCTTAGAAATAAAATGTATAGTGGTTCAACCTCTTCACAAGTTAGCAAATTGGATGTTTATGTTTTGCAGGGTGTTGTACCATACGAATTAATTTTCAATGATGAAGGATATGAAGACTTGCTGAAATACTGGATGGAGAATGAGAAGACATTTCCGACACTATCAAAGATGACCCGAGATGTGTTGAACATTCAAGCGTCATCAACATGTCTGAAAGAACTTTTTCTGTGGGATGATTTCAAATAGGAGAGAACATAAATTCAGTGGCTGGAGACACATTGGAGATTACAGTTCTATTCAGAGACTGAATTCGAGCGGAGCGTAGAAGGTGCTTTCAACAGGAGATCAACGAAGAAGAAAACTACAGCTACAACGAAATCTTGTCCGAGGAAACAAGAATCGACGTTGAAAAATTTGACAAACAAAATTGAATTCCAACATAATATCCTCAAGAGATTGTGAGGAAATTCGAAAAAGTATGATTGCAGATGTAATTTTTTAAATTGCAATTTTACTATGTGATTTGCAACTTTTGAACAACACCACAAAGTTGTAATTTTGAAATTGTATTACAAAAAAATTATATTTCTATTAAATAATATAAGACACACAAAAATAGTCTTGGGATATTCTTATTACACTATCTTGTTAAATTATTGAAGTGTTTACATTATTACATATATTATTTTTCAAAATTAAGTGGCAAAAAAAAAAACAAATCCGGATCCCGACCCGTCCCAGCTCCTCTTCCGCCGGGATGTGGGACGGGACGGGACGGTATCTCTTCCCATCCCGGCCCGCTTGGCCCGCCAGAACCCGAGTCACGGCCCTTCCCCTGTCCCGCCAGGACCCGCCCGTTGGACAGCCCTAATAATTACTATTTATCTTCTTCACATTCTTGTGGAATTGCTACTGTTAGTGCGTCCCCCAATCGGGGATTACTACCACTTCCTCTGATTTCTCCGATCCCCCAAGGTGTTGGGAAGTTGACCTTCTAGTGATAAGTCAAAGGGACTAGTTGCATTGCATGTAACTATGGCCATCCCAGTATCACATTGTATGCCATGTCTTCGGACACAACGTTAAAGGTCGTGTGACACCCTATTTTCAACCGGAGTCGGAAACGGGATTACCGCTACGCATGGTTGGATTCCTAAATGTGTATTTAAAGGAGTCGCCACCTAATTATTATAGTGAATTAGGACACTAAAAATGTAGTATAAAATACTACGAATGATCTCCATTTTAAAGGTCTGTGAAACTATGTGAGATTCTAGGTAAGGGTTCTTTATTATCCTAAAGGGAAGGGGTTAGGCATCCTAAAGGATCCGCTAACTTGCGGTTGTCCGTTCAAACTTAGGTTAGTATTATTTTAAAAAAAATGTATATTTAGGAGGACATGGGTTAAAAGGTGCTTAAATAATTATTTAAAAAATATGTAAGTATATATATTTTCCAAGTTTATTTGTAAAATGCAAGGAAAATATTCTAAAGAGGTTTATCATAAAAAATGCAAAAAATAAATAAAAAAGATGTTTTACTAAAAATACGTATCATATGTAAATTTTAATCTTTGTAAAGGGTATACAAATGGGTAGAAAGATTTTCCTCTTTTACACTTGGTAATAAGAAAATAGATCTTTGTTGTAGAAAAATAGATTTTGTCATTTTATGAAGTTTAATAAGAATTAGGAACTCATTTACTCCTATAATATTAATGAAAAGGCTAAGTTATTTTAAAAAAAAGTTTTGAAAATGCATAACGGCCTAAAGATAGATTAAACTAGCGACACATTTTATTATTTAACTACCCACCTTTAATAATTCTAGACCTAACTATTCTAACCATTTTTAATAATTGTATAAGGTTAGATAACAAAAAAAACAAATAAAATGAAGTGACGGAGTTAAAGGAAAGGAGATAAAATGACTAGGGCAGGTGGAGATATTATCCTGCCCTATTAGTTTCGAAGGTCCCGAGATCGGAGGATGCAAGGAACATAGATGTGTGTCTTCACTTGACAAAGTTATGATGAGTCTCGTAATGAGACTCTTCGTTGCTCCCGATGCATTTCATGCAAATAAAGAAGGAAAGAATTAGTATATGTCCAAAACTTTATCAGAATAATAGGTAAACATTCATCATGAAATTTGACACATAGTTTATACTTAAGCAGGCAGGCCCATGATTAAACGGTAAGGATCAGCAGGTGACAAAATAAACGAGCAATAAACCCAAACAAATTGGATATACACGCAGTCGGACGGTATGAGAGAGGAGAAAAGAAGAATTATACAGGAAAACCATTCATGCATATTAAACTACACTAAAATAAATAAGGAGCATATCAAAGGAAAAGAGGATAGGGATACTGGTAACAAACAGTACACAGAAATACAAAGCAATTCCCCCAAAACGTGAAGTATCCAGTTTTAAAGAAGAACCATCACCACATATGTAGTGGGCGGTTAATAGACATTCACATTCGTATATATATAGCACTCACGATTTCACAATATAGCAACGAACGCTTAATCGATATATTATCATTGTAACATGAAATGAATAATCAAGCTTTATCTTGCATGTATGCCATATTGGTTTAAATTTCCACACCCCATACAAGAATAAGAACTCAAAAATCAAAACTTATAATTGAGCATGATTGCAAGAATGTTCTCTCGCCGCTAACGATAATCGGCTAGAAATCTATACAAGTGGAATCCTAAAGGATCTTAAAATATCACAAATTAGAGATATGGCATACAAGAGCTCAAAGTAGTATCGAATGCTAATATAGGATGTCATTTCGCATTTAGTTATGTAGATAATCACAGGCCGCTTTGGAAGGACATGCAGACATAGAAACTCTCAGCAGACACCCAAACCAAGCAGACTAGGATAATCTCTCCCATTAGACCCATATGTTTAAACTTAATAATCCTCAGGCAGGTGAACCCACAACAAAGGGGGATCACACTACCCAGATAGTGCACCCATGCTTTGATGGACAACAAATGATCTAGGGACTAGTATTACACTACTGTGAGATCTGTTCACACATAGACAGCCAACATACTGATAGGGAAAACTTGAAAGGTATTACATGCTATTATGGATATACTTGAACACTTGAACAGACAAAGACAAATGGATAGCTAGCTTAGGAGATAACCTAATATTCCAAATTTATCGAACTACTTAGGCTGAGCTATAATATACAGAACTTAATCACGTTGTATTGCTAGTCTCGTGAATGACATTTGAAATAAGCAGAAGGCCCACAAGGATAACTCGACAAACAAAAAAATAATCACAACTATCGATTAAAGATGGCATTTTTAAGCATGCTAGATTATCTGGTCCCTGAACAGATCTGTTTATCGTGTAAACATTACATTAGGGAGAGTGATATCCCTTTAACAGATATGGTGTGATTAAAGTGATTGTTAAACAGATAACAAGTTGGGGATTAAGCAGTGAAGCATGGGCTTAGGTTATTAAAGCAAATCGAATTGACCATGACTTCTAAGTATCAACGAACCTAACAATGTCACATTAACTAACACATAATTGACCAACACACGAAAATAGACAGAAACACATAGAACACAAAAATATGGACCAGAATCGAGAGTAAATTGAATTTATTTCTCCTAAATGTAAGCAGTCGTGTTTGACTCTTTGATTCCGCCGGAGATGTTGTTATGCGATGCGATTGAAAAAGGGAAAAGTTTTATGGTTTGTGGTTTTTCGAACTCGAACTGAGAGTGAAAGAAAGATTTTCTTTCGATTTGTAATGGTTTGAGTAGTGAGGAATCTTTTGTTTTGTTGTTCTTGGGCTTTGAAGACACAGAAGTTCTCTTCTTTGAAAGTAATAAGAATGTGAGTTTTGTTCTTGGTTTCAAAACAAGACGCCGAAATTTCGATGCTTTCACTAGAACCTCTTTTAGTGAAGAATAAAATGGAAGATCTTTTAAATGCTGGCAGATGCACCAGTTAACAGTTCCATAGACATAGACTATGTCTTGTCATGAAGGCATTGTACATTTTAAAGAAGATGGAGGCTAAATGAGTAACAGAGTTTCATTCATGCTCCACAGCTGGACATCATCACAGTATAGTCAAATATCAACAAGTAGATGTGTATTATGAGAGCAGATAACCAAACTACAATTTCGTTTAAACATATGTCAATATTCTAGCTAAATCACACAAACATAATGAGAACTAACAAAATTATACTAATCAAGTATACTAATAAGTGGTCTAACAAACACAACAACATATGAATTATCTGACATACTCAATAATGACTTTAACATACTCAAACAGTGATTAACTTAAGTAATCTTGTTTAATAATCGATTCAATGATATTAAACATTCATAATATGACCGCAAATATTAATAACTAATCTAATTGGTTCAAACAATAATAGACACATAAACATATAACACAAATGATATTAGGCATATTAAACTGGAAATCAAAAGAAAAGAGGTTACCTTCTCCGAGTGACGAACCGAAGCGTTGTCTCGACTCGTCGATTCCGCTCCGAGAGTATGTATGTGTGCGACTAAAGCGAAGAAAGACTTAGTGTTTTCGGATTTGAATCAATACTAGAAAAATGAAAATGCCGTCTTGAAATCTGTTTTCTAGGAGTATATATTTCTGATTTTTGAGCTCCTTCAAAGTTAAAAATTGAAACTTGTTCTCGGCTTTTTTCAAGGAAAAAAAAACTTATCCAAGAACAACCCGAAGGGTTGTATTTATAGTAGGGGTTCAACGGTTTTTTTTCCAGAAACTCTTTAGTTTGAAATTTGAATTCAAAAGAGGGGAAAACGTATGTGACACTTGACAGATGAGGTGATGGAAAAGCTGAAAAAATCTTACCTTCTCAGTCTGATTTGAGGAGAAGAAACGTTGGGACAGAGAAGAGGATACGTTCCTCTGGATTAAAACTCGAACGACCTTAAATTGTGTTTTATCCATTGAATCGAAGAGAGGAAGGTCCAGCAAACCACCAGACCTTCATGCATTCCTCGATTCAGTGGTTAAAACGAACTCTCATGGCTCAGCGCGATTCAGAAAAGGAGACGGGCTGCAGGTGATGGGTGATGGGTTCGATGGGGCGATGTCAGGGGTGAAGGGATGGGCGACTGGTGGCGTCGGCGACGTGGGTTATCCGGCGGGTAAAGGGTGGTGTTGGTGTGACTGGTGGTTCGTCGATGGGGAGGGTAGGGTTTAGTTGGGAATGGGGGGGGTGTTCAGATTTTTTTTAGGGGTATGTTGGGGATGAAGAAGGGAAATAGAAGGTGGGTGCTGAAGAAATAAAAGGTGTGGGCCGGGTCTCGGGGTATTGGGCTGCGATGTGGGCTGATTTAATTTGGGGTGTTGAAGAAATGGGTTATGGGAATAAGGGAATTAATTTAAGGAGTGGGAATTGGGTAGGAAAATAAGGTTGAGTTAATGTTGGGAGATTAATAGATAATTAGTCCAAATCTCTCAATTAATTAAAAATATGCTTCCTTCAACTTAATTAATTTAAAAATGCACACGCATAAAACATGATACAAAAGATTTAATATATGTATTTAATTTTGAATATAATATTCATAAAAAATGATTAATTTAGTAATTGAAGAACATATTAAGAGAAAATCGATCATCAATACTGACGACGAGATATTAAAATTATTCTGCTTATATTTTAATTATAAAAAAAAATGTAATACTCGATATTGTAAAATTATGCGATAATTAGTGAAGAATATTAAAACTACTTATTTTTCGACGATTTTCAAGACTGAGAAGCATAGTAAAATTAATTGGAGATAAAAGGACGATCTAAATGAAATGTTCAGTAAAGATGGGACAAAATTGGGTGTCAACAGCTTGTCCCTCTTTGTATGGAGATGATGTAAGAATCTTCGGACAAAGACGTTGACTTAAAGCCAATTTAGTCTCGATCCTTAGAATTAAAAATGTTGGGCGATTAAGACGAGGCTGACGCAAAAATTCAAAATTTTGTCCCAGTGTCGAGTTATGACGACACTGGGCTACCGTGGTGATGCTGAAAAATTAAAGCAGGGTGGATGCTGATTCAAAATTTGTCCCAGTGTCGAGTTATGATGACACTGGGTTGCGGGATGCGGGAAAAAATTAAGGCAGAGCGGATGCGGATTCAAAATTTGTCCCAGTGTCGAGTTATGATGACACTGGGTTGCGGATCTTTGTAGGAGAGCGGATCGACATTCGAGGTACAAATTGCTTTGCCAGAAGAGATAGTTCCACGTTGTGCTCCCACTCGTAATTTACTGCCTCGTAGGCTAAAACATTAATAAAAATTAGTGCATAATCATAAGACAAAATAATAAAAAAATGATAAAGCATGGACATATGAAATGTGATCATATGAGAAAAGATGTCGCCCTAAGTAGACGTATGCGCAGAATCTTTGAGATAAAATGACCATCGTTGCATAGACGCTGCGATGCAGAGATGTTCGTTGCTGTACGGACGAAATGCAGATGAAGCCGTTGCATAGGCATAATGAAATAACGTCGTTGCGATAAACGTTATATGAATGTCGCCGTTGCATGGGATGAACGCAGAGGTCATCGTTGCATAGATGTTGATGACGGCCGTTGCATAGGCATAATGAAATAACGTCGTTGCATAGACGTGATGCGCAGATCATCGTTGCATAGATGAACCGCTGATGAAGCCGTTGCATAGGCATAATGAAAGCGGACGCCGCAGGCGTGATGACGCGACGCAGATCATCGTTGCATAGATGAACTGTTGATGAAGCCGTTGCATAGGCATAATAAAAGAGACGTCGTTGCATAGACGTGATGCAGAGATCATCGTTGCATAGATGAACTGTTGATGAAGCCGTTGCATAGGCATAATAAAAGAGACGTCGTTGCATAGACGTGATGCAGAGATCATCGTTGCATAGATGAACCGTTGATGAAGCCGTTGCATAGGCATAATAAAAGAGACGTCGTTGCATAGACGTGATGCAGAGATCACCGTTGCATAGATGAATCATTGACGGCCGTTGCATAGGCATAATACAAGAGACGTCGTTGCATAGACGTGATGCTGAGATCATCGTGGCAGATGACGAATCGTTGACGGCCGCCAGATAGGCATAATAAAAGAGACGCCGTTGCATAGACGTAATGTGCGGTAAGATCCTTGTGGGGCCGATCTGTGATGTAGAAATTCCTTGTGAATCAAATAATAAGTGTTGGAGACTCCCTTGTTTTTATCAAATCTGAAGACCTGCACTCAAAGAAATTTGTGAGTTTGGGGAGGGGTGGTTGATTCGTGTTGACTTTGCAGCTTTGGTGCTTGATGCTTGTGCGTTCGAACTGGCTTGGACCTGTAACCCCTGCCTGTTTTCCAGTCTTGGTTAATCACTGATGAAAATATTTGTTTTGAAAATAATTTATTTATGAGAAAATATGCATAAGAATTTCTGTCGAATTACGGAATAGTGACATAGCTAAACAAAACAAACGCCCTGCCCAAAATCTTGTTCCGGCTGGAAAACTTAACTGCCGATGTTTCCCAAATCTATAAATTTTCTCCCTGCAGCGAATCCTTGAATTTCAACCCAAATACGAAGATTGTGAACTTTCAATTGCACGAGATCGAATCGCGCATCGCTTGTCGACTTTAAACATACGAGTGTATTTCGTTATACGTGAAGCAAAACAGGAGTTTTCAAATAGTGGACCGGCCGATTTAGGCCGCCACGTATCCCCACGAGGAATCAGTCATGACGTAGTTCATTACAAGTAGAGGGATTATGAGGTTTTCTAAAATACGACCGGCCGACAGAGCCGCCACGTATCCCCGAGGAATCAGTCATAACGTAGTTCGGGACACAAAAGTGGAATGACAGAATTTTCTGGGAGTGTGACCGAAGCCGATATGGCCGCCTACGTATCCCACCGAGGGAATCAGGTCATAACGTAGTTCCAATTACAAATAATTGATAACTTTTACAAAATATGAAAGAAAAGCATTACATGGAAAAGTCCTAGACATAGTATCTTTCACAAAGATTCGCGTTGATTGCTTTCGCCATATCTCACCGTCCATTTCAGCTAAGATCAATGCTCCTAGGTTAGTACTCGATGGACCATGTAGGTCCTTGCCGATTAGGTGCGAACTTTCCTTTAGCTTCACTTTGATTCGAAATACGCGTTTCAAAACCAATTGTCCCGACTTGAATAACCTCGCCTTTACCTTCTTGTTAAAAGCTCTAGTCATTACGCTCGATAAAGTCGTCCGTGACATACTGCGATCAACCTTTTCTCATCAATCAACATCAATTGTTCACACCGACCTCAGATCCATTCGCCGCTTAACTCGACTTCTGGATAATTCTCAACGATGGTATTTCTACCTCTGGTAGCACCGCTTCTGTTCCATAAACCAAAAGGTATGGCGTGGCCCCGGTAGAAGTCCGAATTGTGGTGCGATAACCCAAAAGTGCGAAAGACAAATGTTCATGCCAATGTTTGTAATTATCAACCATCTTCCGCAATATCCTCTTAATGTTCTTGTTGGCTGCTTCTACTGCTCCATTCATCTGAGGTCGATACGGAGTGGAATTGCGGTGAGTGATCTTAAAACTCCCACATATCTCACGCATCAAGTTACTGTTGAGATTGGCTGAGATTGGCCGTTATCCGTACAATTGACTCAGGAATTCCAAATCGGCAAATGATGTTGTTGCGCACGAAATCAACCACTACCTTCTTCGTTACGGATTTGTATGACGACGCTTCCACCCACTTTGTGAAGTAATCGATTGCCACCAAAATGAATCTGTGCCCGTTGGATGCTGTGGGCTCAATAGGACCAATAACGTCCATCCCCCAAGCTGCAAACGGCCAAGGGGAATTTGTTACGTTGAGCTCATTCGGAGGTACACGGATCATATCGCCGTGAATCTGACATTGATGACATTTTTGTACCTAAACGACAAAGAACTGTCTCCATGGTCATCCAAAAGTATCCTCGTCAGAGAATTTTCTTTGCCAAAGTAAAACCATTCATATGGGGGCCGCAAGTACCTCCGTGTATTTCTTCAACCAACTTATTCGCCTCCTGGGCGTCGATGCATCTTAACAAACCTAAATCTGGAGTCCTCCGATAAAGGATTTCCCCGTTTAGGAAGAAATGGTTTGCTAACCTCCGTAGTGTCTTCTTTTGAATGGTAGTCATGCCTTCCGGATATTCGTTGACCTGGAGATATCTCTTAACGTCGTGGTACCATGGTTTTCCATCCGATTCTTCGCCTACGTGAGACAATAAGTTGGTTGGTCCAACAAATCCACTTTGATAGGATCAATGTAATTCTTATCCGGATCTTTGGATCATAGAGGAAAGAGTTGCGGAGCATCGCAAATTCGTTCGAGCTCGTGGGATATGCTTGACTTATCTTGACGAATTTTTGCACAATTCCTTGACACGGTCGGTAAGGAGTATCTTCCTGCTTGGTGGCCCAATCTCCTGTACACGATGAATTAATAGATCCGAATCACCGATAACCAATAACTCTTGTATATTCATGTCGATACCATTACGAGTCCAAGTATGCAAGCTTCAGATTCTCGCCATGTTATTAGTGCATGGAAATCTGAGTTTCTTTGAAATTGGGTAGTCTTGACCGATTCGAAACCAAAACCGCCCGACTCCAACTCCTTTCAAGTTTACTACCCATCAAAAACAATCTCCAACCCGGATAATCCTCGAGAGATATCTTCTCCGACAAATAATACCTCCGTCCGGAAAATAAGTCCGAGAGGCATGTATTCCTCATCCACGGGGTTTTCTCGCAAGATGATCGGCGCTTGCCCTTTGACGGCCTTTTGAGTGACGTATATGATGTCAAATTCACTTAGCAAGATTTGCCACTTTGCTAGCTTTCCCAGGTACGGGCTTCGCAGGATGTATTTGAGCGGGTCCATCCTTGAGATGAGGTAAGTAGTGTATGCAGACAAGTAATGTCTAAACTTCTGAGCTACCCAAGTCAGAGCACAACAAGTGCGTTCGAGCAGAGTATACCGGGCTTCATATGGCGTGAACTTCTTGCTCAAGTAATAAATAGCCTGCTCTTTCTTTCTGTTTCATCATGTTGCCCCAACACGCAACCGAATGCATTCTCCAACACGCATAAATACAACAACAAAGGTCTTCCGCTCGTGGTACCAAAACGGGTGGATTAGGCGGATATTCTTTGATCTTATCAAAAGCTTCCGCAATCGATCATCCAATTGGTTGAGCATCCTTCTTTAGTAGCTTGAATATTGGTTCACATATCACCGTAGATTGAGCTATGAACTCATCGATGTAATTAAGTCGCCCAAGAAAACTCATCACATCTTTTCGACTCTTTGGATGAGGCAACTCTTGGATGGCTTTTATCTTTGAGGTCCAATTCAATCCCCTTCTACTTACAATGAAACCCAATAGTTTCCTACAGGACACCAAAGGCACACTTTGCGGGTTTAACTTCGATTGTACTTCCTCACTGGTCAAAGAACTTCTTCAAATTAGTCAGTGATCGATCCGACGCCTTCGTGATTTGATAATAACGTCATCCACGACCTCTATTTCTTTGTGGATCATGTCGTGAAAGATAGTAGTCATGGCTCTCATATAAGTGGCACCAGCATTCTTGAGTCCGAATGACATAACCCTGTAATAGTATACTCCCCAAGGCGTGGTGAATGCTGTTTTTCTGCATCTTCCTCGTCCCATCGAATGGTGGTAACCAAAGAAACAATCGACGAATGATTGCAACTCATGCTTTGCACAATTGTCGATGAGTATGTGGATATTTGGGAGGAAAATCATCCTTCGGCTAGCTTTGTTGAGATCACGATAATCTACACATACTCTTACCTTCCCATCCTTCTTTGTCACGCACGATGTTGGCACAACTGCCGGGTACTTTGCAACTCGGATGACTTTTGCGTCGAACTGTTTGGACACTTCTTCTTTGACCTTCAAACTCATATCAGGCTTGATCTTTCTTGGCTTTTGCTTTACCGGGGGGCAAGATGGATCAATGGGTAATCTATGTGAAACAATATCTGTACTCAAACCTGGCATATCGTCATAAGACCATGCGAATATGTCGACATATTGCTTCAGCAATTCTACCAAGTCTTCCTTTCGTGCGTCGCTTAGATGGACGCTGATTCTTGTTTCCTTTACGAATTCTGTATCTCCCAGGTTCACTACTTCTGTTTCATCCAAATTTGGCTTCG
This sequence comes from Przewalskia tangutica, assembly GCA_029844215.1. Taxonomy (NCBI): domain Eukaryota; kingdom Viridiplantae; phylum Streptophyta; class Magnoliopsida; order Solanales; family Solanaceae; genus Przewalskia; species Przewalskia tangutica. The sequence goes on along the minus strand of CM056726.1, from coordinate 125,148,729 downwards.
GCCTGTTCTCAAAATGCTCTAATTCTTTGACCAAACCTTCCGGTTGTGGGTCCCCCCCGTAATCCTCAAAGTCTCGTTCGTTGCTTGGGTTTTGTTTGTTCATTTCACTACATGTCACATTCACATTATCGACAGATTTATTAGCTTGTATGCTGAAAAAAAGAAAAGAAAGTCATTAAGCAAAACAACAATTTTTTTTTTTTATAATTTTCCTTTTTTAGATAGCAAAACAATGGCGATTTGTCATTTAAGCTTTCAAAAGGGGGAGGCAAAACATATATGAGATTCAGGCCTCAATCTGAATCGCATTGTTTCATAAAAAATCTAATACAAGTTCTACCAAGCTTCCCGGAGAAACATGGCCGGGGTACAGGTCCAATTTCCTAGGACATCTCCATGCTTGGCATCCCAAATGGTTGCCTCTCATGATCATTCAGAATCACATTGCAGTCTACATCTTCTTCTGCAACAAAAAGGCTTTTGAGTCCTTCGGCGAGATCGTCTGTATCCTCCTTTTCTGATTCCTGGGTCGTGCAAGCTTTGACAAAAGACCGATTCAAAGTGAACATGCTTAGGCAAAGGAACATCTCTTCTTCCTGAATTTGTTGATGATACCTCTTCGTGAGTGGCTCATACCCAAGTCCAAAAGTATCCTTCTTGTTGGTGTCAATTGGCTCTGTTATACCACCTAGATTCAATCCGAGGCCTTTACCTGGCTGGAAACCATTTCTCAACATTTCTTGGGCTACCATTGTGAGGGCCCGAGATAACTCCAACTTTTCAGCTTTTGAAACACATACAATCTCTCTGACGTGGAAGACCGAACCATCCAACTTATCTACACTTTTGACTGCAGGGATCCGTTTCATAGATTACTCCTCTCCATACACAACGATTTGCTGATGATTCCAAATAAACTTCAAACTTTGGTGTAGAGTAGAAGGGACTGCGCCTGCCATGTATCCAAGGCCTCCCCATCAACAGGTTATAGCAAGTAGAGATATCTAATACCTGGAATTCCACAGTGAATTCCACGGGTCCCACTTCCAAGATCAAATCAATTTCTCCCATGACGCTCCTCTGAGTTCCGTCGAAACCTTTGACTCTGACATGGCTTCCCCGAATCTTGTCGACATTCAATCCCAAGGCTTGGAGAGTGGCCTTGGGCATATGTTTACCGCAGAGCCTCCATCTATCAACACTTTAGACACAAATTTATCCTGCGTCTCATCGTTATGTTCAGAGCCTGGTTATGCCCCAAACCTTCGAGAGGCAATTCTTCATCATGGAATGAAATCTTGTGAGTTTCCAAAATGTGCCCGACTGTATGAGAGTTTCGTCGGTGGTTTCCGTGGGACATACACTTCCTTCAATACTTAATAATGCGCCACGGGCGTAATTCATCAACAAGGAAAATAAGGATATCCGCGTGGAGTTTTGTCCACCGCCTATGACAGAGTATTCTTTTGTTGGCATCTTCCTCCGAATTCTTCCACTTCTACCTCACACGCTTCTCTTCAAAACATTTTCTTTTCTTAGCGCTCGCGCCGCTTCTAACGGGCATAATATCGCCCGCACTGGCCAATCCCGCGACGACGGCTTCAATGATCTTTTCCTCCTTCCCGACTACCTTCTCCGAGTGAATGATTTGAGGGCCAACTTTTGTTACAACAAATGGTTCCACCATTCGGGATTTTGAGTGAGCACTTCAACCTCGAATGGTGCTCTTGCTTGCGGTAATTCTGGAGTGACCGAGCTGCGATTCTATTTTTCCTCCTTCCGACCTGCACAATGGTCCCTTCTAGACTTTCTCTTCGCCAAATGTGATCACATTCGCACGGCGTTGTCGTGATTCGGCAGAGGATTATTGTTCACATTAGGGAAGCTTCCTGTTGGATGGTCCCATCTTTGATTAGCGCCTCAATTCGTCTTTGAGGTTGAAACAATCCTCGGTATCATGTACCGTGATCGAATGGTACATACAACGCTTGTTCACATCATATGACGGAGGATTAGAAATTCTTCCCGGATCGGTAATATTATGCCCGACCTTTAACCTTTCGAGCAGGATGGGTTATGGGTTCGTGAAAGAGTGTGTAAGTTTTTGCGGGTCTTCTTTCAAGTTGGCCGTGCAGGTGCATTTGTGGATGTCCGTGTGGTCGGGGTGGGTATGTAGGTTGGTTTCGTGGAGGTTTGGATAGGGAGTTGCTCGGGGTGGGCGGTATGTAGTTGAGTATGGTATCTGGGGTAGGAGTGGCGAGGGTTGGTAGTATGATGGAGGTTTTGGTTGTCTTGGCTATAGTGGAAAGTGATGGTTACTGCGTGTCTTTGGTTGTAGTAGGAGGATTGGCGGTTTGAGTGTGTGGGTTGTAGTAGGAAGGTTGATGGTTTTGATAGTTTGAGCCGATTTCCACCGTATCCTGTCTCGACATGCGGAGATGCTCCATCTCTCTTCTTGATCGGCTGGCGAATCCGATTGAATTGCTTTACTCGTTGCACGTAGTGCGGCGGGTTGGTGATCCTTCTGTCTTCATACCTTCTATGAAGTCTCCCATTCTCACAACTTGAGAAACTCCACTATGACACCTATCATCCTCTCATAATATGTAGCATCTTTCATCGATTGTACAAAGAGGGTAGTCATCTCGCTTTCGCCATCGATTGAACTGGCGGCTTAGCCCTCCATCTCATGGCAAACTCTCGAAAGGTCTCTGTAGACTTCTTCTCAAGCTTCATCAAATAAAATCTGTCCAAGACCGTATCGGTGTTGAACCTAAACCTGTCTACGAAGTCCTGTGCCATTGCGCCCCAATTACGCCATTTCCGCGGATCTTGACTGGTGTACCAATCAAGTGCTTCGCCAGTCAAACTTCTTATAAATAACTTCATGATTATGGCCTGATCCTTACCGACTCCGACCAACTTGTCGCAGTAGGATCTTAAATGTGCTCGGGGATTGCCCTTTCCATCAAACATATCAAACCTCGGTACCTTATAACCGAGCGGTAGTTCCACATCTGGATGCATGCAGAGGTCTTCATACTCCAAACCCTCATGCCCTTTACTCGTTTGCATGTTCCTAAGCGCTTCCTTCAGGTTATGGATCTCCCGGGCCACGTTTTCGATTCTTTCCCTCGTGCGCCTCTCCATTTCTCGTATTGGTCAACCTCGCAGGTGGCGGGATTTGGACGACAACAGGTTGAGCTTCTGCAGCATATACCGGTGGAACATATTGCTTATTGTGGTTGACAATGTGTGCCGCCGGTATGTGCTCTGTAGCCCAATAATGGGGAACGTGTAGGGTATTTTGGATGGGCGGTGGTTGGGGTATATGTGGGGTTGATGAGGATAAAGGGTTATTTCGTGGCTGGCTTCTTTGTGGGCTAGCTGGTGGGTTAATGGGCGATGGATTAGTATGTTGTGGATTGGGGTTATTTGGTGGAAGGTTTTGAGGGGGGTTTCGGGGAAGTGCGGGTTCGGGTGGAGCTGTTGTAGTCGTTCTCTGTTCGGGGCATGGAGTGTTGAGACTAATAGACAAATTTGTGAGATTCTGCAACCGTTCCATCTCGGTTTGCATGTTCGCCATCTGCTGTAGCAATTGAGCAAGATACTCATCTTGGGCACTAAGATTTCCTCTCCCTGAATTCTCCGGTTCATCCCTAGGAATAGTGATGAGTCCTAAGCCTGTCTGTTCTGTAATTCCCGAATCGTCCATGTTGTCTGAAGTGTGTGCTTTTGATCTGGTGAAATAAGGGTGATCCGCCAGCTTTAGTCAACACGAATCAACACTTGGGAAAGTAAATAAGTGACCTTCTTCTAAAACATTGAGACAAACCAAATTAGTATTGTTAGTGACTGTAAAATAATATAGGCTGGGTAATAATATCAGGCAAATTGTATAAAAGCTGTAAACGCGTCTTAATATGCATAGGGACCTCTTTTAATGCCAGAGGTGGGCCTAAACGACAAATACGCAAAATTGTGATAGATTGGTCCAAGCCTTTTGATTAATGCCTTTGGTTGGAAATAACTTTTACAAGTAAAACAACAAGACTCCTTAAGACTATGCTAGAATGTTCTTATGTCTCTGAAGATGAAACCCCGGTACTGCTTGGTCCTGCTCCTATGCCATCGAGATACTGCACTACATTCTGCACGGGCCCATGTCCGGGGTAATTGTCTTCTTAAGCTGACGAACCTTTATCCAATCCTTCGCACCTACGTCTTCGAGACCCTGCTCTCCTTCCGGACTAGGACCTGTATTGCCGTGATCCTCTTGGAGCCATATCTGGTATTCGGGAGTGATGTCTGCTTGCTCGTACTTGACGTCTATCTTGTCAATATTATCCCAATCATCGAAGATCCGCCTAGCCCGAGGTACGATGAAACTTGGTCCAAATGTGATTTCTGAAACTCTCATGTCTGACTGAAGCGGGATTACCTGATCTTGACCAAATTGTCGAGATGCAGCGTAGTGGGGCGTATGGTTGAAGACCCTTCAAACCGATAAGCTCAAGGTAATATAATCTTTTGCACCGCACATAGGCCCCCGTTTTGCGAGGGAGTAATGGATATTTCCACTGGACCTGATCATGGGTGCGGGATGTCAGAAACTCTTGCCAATCCTTGGCGCCGACCGGTGACACGAACCGTTTCATTCTATCATAAAAACTGTTGATCTTATAGGATGCGCTGAAGCAAATATCTGTCATGTTGAACGCCGTAGAAATGTTCCATAGCCCATATCTGTAGGATAAGATTGCAACCCTCAAAGAAATTCGTCTCGCCCCTTTTACATTTTCCGAGAGCTCATGATATCTCTCGCCAGGATCATAGGGATTAGAGTGAGCCGCACGTCAACTCCGCCGAAGAGCTCTAGCCACGGAACATATGCAGGTACTTATTTTGCCATACTCAAGTGGGAAAACCAAAGTGCCTAGTAAAGCGACAGCGAATGCAACAGGACGCCTGTTTTGCCAATGACCGGGGGTACAAGAGAACTCTGCTTTGCACGTCTTGTAAGCATCCCGACGTCCATACCTTTCGTAAAGATAATCGAGAGATACCCAATTGTTCTCGAAGCAACGCAATTCCTTAGTATTCTTCAGACCCATGTACTGAAGAAATTTCTTCCCTGACTGGCTGTTGGGAAGGATCTGCCTTCTACCCTGATATACTAGATTGGTGAAATAATGCACCTCCTCCAATGTAGGGGTTATTTCAAAATCTTTGAATCTGAAAGTGACTCGGTCAGGATCCCAAAATCGATCAAAGCTCGACTAAATGCCGATCCGCGAAATACCAAATAGTGAGATGAGGCACCCCAAATTCTTCCTAATCACCGCTTGACTGCTGATGTCGAGATCTTCCCACCATACTCTTAGCTTACTAGGAACTCCGCTCACCATTCTTATGTGATCCATGATACAAATGCTGAAAAAAGGATAATAAACTTACATTTCCAACTTTGGCATATCACTTGGTTTGGATAAATTTATCATAATTATGCAACACATAATATGCTCATTTGGTCAATTGGGTCACAACACCCGTCGACCAACTTGGTGTTTTCCTAATTGTGGCGTTAATACCAAGGATTAACCCACCTAAGGTCTATGCATGCATGACTTAATATAAAAGGGTGGTATAGCTCTATCTTAAGTTTTCTAAGATTTTGGCTTACTGGACGCAAGGTTCCCGAGTGGACTACTCGAGCGAGAAGGCTACGCGGCCACCGGTTGGACCGGATTCTCCGCGTAAAATGCCAACTCTCCTAAATTTGGGTATTTTGAAAGAAATTTGCGGGTGTGCAAAGCGCACCTCGCGTGTAGTGTGTGATATTGTTAATTTTCCAGAATGAAGGAAATATGAGCGGAATGTCATTTTAAGGAAAGCGGTAACAAATAACAGCTAAGACAATATGCAAATTTTTACATATAAAGCAGAATAATTTAGGCAAAATAATAAAAGCAAATAAGTGTAAAACATAAAGGGAGCAATTTAAAAATAAAGAAAATAAAGCACAATAGATTAACCTATGTTTGTTGTGGTTAAGAACCTAAAGTCCCCAGTGAAGTCGCCATGCTGTGACACCCTATTTTCAACCGGAGTCGGAAACGGGATTATCGCTACGCATGGTTGGATTCCTAAATGTGTATTTAAAGGAGTCGCCACCTAATTATTATAGTGAATTAGGACACTAAAAATGTAGTATAAAATACTACGAATGATCTCCATTTTAAAGGTCTGTGAAACTATGTGAGATTCTAGGTAAGGGTTCTTTATTATCCTAAAGGGAAGGGGTTAGGCATCCTAAAGGATCCGCTAACTCATTGTCCGTTCAAACTTAGGTTAGTATTATTTTAAAAAAAATGTATATTTAGGAGGACATGGGTTAAAAGGTGCTTAAATAATTATTTAAAAAATATGTAAGTATATATATTTTCCAAGTTTATTTGTAAAATGCAAGGAAAATATTCTAAAGAGGTTTATCATAAAAAATGCAAAAAATAAATAAAAAAGATGCTTTACTAAAAATACGTATCATATGTAAATTTTAATCTTTGTAAAGGGTATACAAATGGGTAGAAAGATTTTCCTCTTTTACACTTGGTAATAAGAAAATAGATCTTTGTTGTAGAAAAATAGATTTTGTCATTTTATGAAGTTTAATAAGAATTAGGAACTCATTTACTCCTATAATATTAATGAAAAGGCTAAGTTATTTTAAAAAAAAGTTTTGAAAATGCATAACGGCCTAAAGATAGATTAAACTAGCGACACATTTTATTATTTAACTACCCACCTTTAATAATTCTAGACCTAACTATTCTAACCATTTTTAATAATTGTATAAGGTTAGATAACAAAAAAAACAAATAAAATGAAGTGACGGAGTTAAAGGAAAGGAGATAAAATGACTAGGGCAGGTGGAGATATTATCCTGCCCTATTAGTTTCGAAGGTCCCGAGATCGGAGGATGCAAGGAACATAGATGCGTGTCTTCACTTGACAAAGTTATGATGAGTCTCGTAATGAGACTCTTCGTTGCTCCCGATGCATTTCATGCAAATAAAGAAGGAAAGAATTAGTATATGTCCAAAACTTTATCAGAATAATAGGTAAACATTCATCATGAAATTTGACACATAGTTTATACTTAAGCAGGCAGGCCCATGATTAAACGGTAAGGATCAGCAGGTGACAAAATAAACGAGCAATAAACCCAAATGACCCGGATATACACGCAGGCCGGGATAAATGAGAGAGGAGAAAAGAAGACTTATACAGGAAAACCATTCATGCATATTAAACTACACTAAAATAAATAAGGAGCATATCAAAGGAAAAGAGGATAGGGATACTGGTAACAAACGATACGTAAATACAAAGCAATTCCCAAAACGTGAAGTATCCGGTTTAAAGAAGAAACCATCACCCACATATGTAGTGGGCAGGTTAATAGACATTCACATTCGTATATATATATCACTCCCGATTTCACAATATAGCAACGAACGCTTAAGCGATATATTATTCTTTGTAACATGAAACAGAATAATCAAGCTTTATCTTGCATGTATGCCATATTGGTTTAAATTTCCACACCCCATACAGTAATAAGAACTCAAAAAATCAAAACTTATAATTGAGCATGATTGCAAGAATGTTCTCTCGCCCGCCTTTAACGATAATCGGCTAGAAATCTATACAAGGAATCCTAAAGGATCTTAAAAATATCACAAATTAGAGATATGGCATACAAGAGCTCAGTAGTATCGAATGCTAATATAGGATGTCATTTCTGCATTTAGTTATGTAGGATAATCACAGGGCCAGTTTGGAAGGACATGCAGACATAGAAACTCTCACCAGACACCCAAACCAAGCAGACTAGGATAATCTCTCCCATTAGACCCATATGTTTAAACTTAATAATCCTCAGGCAGGTGAACCCACAACAAAGGGGGATCACACTACCCAGATAGTGCACCCATGCTTTGATGACAACAAATGATCTAGGGACTAGTATTACACTACTGTGAGATCTGTTCACACATAGACAGCCAACATACTGATAGGGAAAACTTGAAAGGTATTACATGCTATTATGGATATACTTGAGCACTTGAACAGACAAAGACAAATGGATAGCTAGCTTAGGAGATAACCTAATATTCCAAATTTATCGAACTACTTAGGCTGAGCTATAATATACAGAACTTAATCACGTTGTATTGCTAGTCTCGTGAATGACATTTGAAATAAGCAGAAGGCCCACAAGGATAACTCGACAAACAAAAAAATAATCACAACTATCGATTAAAGATGGCATTTTTAAGCATGCTAGATTATCTGGTCCCTGAACAGATCTGTTTATCGTGTAAACATTACATTAGGGAGAGTGATATCCCTTTAACAGATATGGTGTGATTAAAGTGATTGTTAAACAGATAACAAGTTGGGGATTAAGCAGTGAAGCATGGGCTTAGGTTATTAAAGCAAATCGAATTGACCATGACTTCTAAGTATCAACGAACCTAACAATGTCACATTAACTAACACATAATTGACCAACACACGAAAATAGACAGAAACACATAGAACACAAAAATATGGACCAGAATCGAGAGTAAATTGAATTTATTTTCTATAAGCGTGAGCAGTCGTGTTTCGACTCTTTGATTCCGCTCGGAGATGTTGTTATGCGATGCGATTGAAAAAGGGAAAAGTTTTAAGGGTTTGTGGTTTTTCGAACTCGAACTTGAGAGTGAAAGAAAGATTTTCTTTCTGATTTGTAATGGTTTCAGAGTAGTGAGGAATCTTTTGTTTTGTTGTTCTTGGGCTTTGAAGACACAGAAGTTCTCTTCTTTGAAAGTAATAAGAATGTGAGTTTTGTTCTTGGTTTCAAAACAAGACGCCGAAATTTCGATGCTTTCACTAGAACCTCTTTTAGTGAAGAATAAAATGGAAGATCTTTTAAATGCTGGCAGATGCACCAGTTAACAGTTCCATAGACATAGACTATGTCTTGTCATGAAGGCATTGTACATTTTAAAGAAGATGGAGGCTAAATGAGTAACAGAGTTTCATTCATGCTCCACAGCTGGACATCATCACAGTATAGTCAAATATCAACAAGTAGATGTGTATTATGAGAGCAGATAACCAAACTACAATTTCGTTTAAACATATGTCAATATTCTAGCTAAATCACACAAACATAATGAGAACTAACAAAATTATACTAATCAAGTATACTAATAAGTGGTCTAACAAACACAACAACATATGAATTATCTGACATACTCAATAATGACTTTAACATACTCAAACAGTGATTAACTTAAGTAATCTTGTTTAATAATCGATTCAATGATATTAAACATTCATAATATGACCGCAAATATTAATAACTAATCTAATTGGTTCAAACAATAATAGACACATAAACATATAACACAAATGATATTAGGCATATTAAACTGGAAATCAAAAGAAAAGAGGTTACCTTCTCCGAGTGACGAACCGAAGCGTTGTCTCGACTCGTCGATTCCGCTCCGAGAGTATGTATGTGTGCGACTAAAGCGAAGAAAGACTTAGTGTTTTCGGATTTGAATCAATACTAGAAAAATGAAAATGCCGTCTTGAAATCTGTTTTCTAGGAGTATATATTTCTGATTTTTGAGCTCCTTCAAAGTTAAAAATTGAAACTTGTTCTCGGCTTTTTTCAAGGAAAAAAAAACTTATCCAAGAACAACCCGAAGGGTTGTATTTATAGTAGGGGTTCAACGGTTTTTTTCAGAAACTCTTTAGTTTGAAATTTGAATTCAAAAGAGGGGAAAACGTATGTGACACTTGACAGATGAGGTGATGGAAAAGCTGAAAAAATCTTACCTTCTCAGTCTGATTTGAGGAGAAGAAACGTTGGGACAGAGAAGAGGATACGTTCCTCTGGATTAAAACTCGAACGACCTTAAATTGTGTTTTATCCATTGAATCGAAGAGAGGAAGGTCCAGCAAACCGCCAGACCTTCATGCATTCCTCGATTCAGTGGTTAAAACGAACTCTCTTCGGCTAGCGATTCGAGAAAGCGAGACGGCCGCGGTGATGGGTGATGGGTTCGATGGGGCGATGTCAGGGGTGAAGGGATGGGCGACTGGTGGCGTCGGCGACGTGGGTTATCCGGCGGGTAAAGGGTGGTGTTGGTGTGACTGGTGGTTCGTCGATGGGGAGGGTAGGGTTTAGTTGGGAATGGGGGTGTTGATTTTTAGGGTATGTTGGGGATGAAGAAGGGAAATAGAAGGTGGGTGCTGAAGAAATAAAAGGTGTGGGCCGGGTCTCGGGGTATTGGGCTGCGATGTGGGCTGATTTAATTTGGGGTGTTGAAGAAATGGGTTATGGGAATAAGGGAATTAATTTAAGGAGTGGGAATTGGGTAGGAAAATAAGGTTGAGTTAATGTTGGGAGATTAATAGATAATTAGTCCAAATCTCTCAATTAATTAAAAATATGCTTCCTTCAACTTAATTAATTTAAAAATGCACACGCATAAAACACGATACAAAAGATTTAATATATGTATTTAATTTTGAATATAATATTCATAAAAAATGATTAATTTAGTAATTGAAGAACATATTAAGAGAAAATCGATCATCAATACTGACGACGAGATATTAAAATTATTCTGCTTATATTTTAATTATAAAAAAAAAATGTAATACTCGATATTGTAAAATTATGCGATAATTAGTGAAGAATATTAAAACTACTTATTTTTCGACGATTTTCAAGACTGAGAAGCATAGTAAAATTAATTGGAGATAATAGGACGATCTAAATGAAATGTTCAGTAAAGATGGGACAAAATTGGGTGTCAACAGGTCGTATCTTGTTCCTGCCATCGGTGTGGACCATGAATTGAACTTCCCCATTGTCAGCTCGCTTGACATGTTAAAGCCTGTCAGCACCTTTGTTATTAGGGTAATGGACGTGCCCATCCACATTTCTCCCAAGAGCCGAAGCTGGATGATGTTTGTTGAACTCTCTAGAATCAACTAAAACACTCTTAGTAAAATATTTATTAATTTGCACATATATTACCAAGGCCTCGTTATGAGGTGAAGCGAATTCCGCACAGTCGTCACTAGAGAACGTGATATCATAACTCTCCACAGGTCTGTCCGCGGCTTGTAGCCATGACAAATATCTTGGACTTTCTCATTGATGTGTATGTGATCTTATTGACCACTTCTGCCTCGAATATCATATTGATAGTGTTAGTGGGAGGAGGCACTTGGCTCGGTCTTTGTCCAATATTCCTGCTCAGATTGAGCTTCGCCCGTAACTGATGTATTCACTCAAGTGTCTTGTGTGTAATAGATGTGTCACTTCGATCCTTAAGTTGGCACAATCCTCCGTGGTGTGATCGTGTGGGCTATGAAAATGGCACCACAACCTTGTGTTCTTTTTCTCTGGATTGGTGCGCACATCATCTGTGAATCTGGCTTCTTTCATGGTCTTTATTACTACTACTAGTTCTGCCGTATTTATGTTGAAATTATGATCAGACAGCTTTGGAGGGCCAATCCCCTTTGATGCGTACATTTTTATCGTGGATGGTCCCTCTCAATTAGGCCCTGATGACTCCATGTGCTTTCCCGACTTGTCCCCGTGCCCAAAAATGTTCTGGCATCATACGGCTCGAACCGTCCCCCATTCACAGTGTGAGTGTTGTATCCTTGACACGACATTCTTGGGAGGGGCACCCCCATATGCCGATGTCGTCACTCGATGGTCTTCCTCGGTCTGCATCTTGGCAATATACTTGAGGTTTATTTTGCTTCATGTTTTTGCGAGGAACTCCTCAAGCTATCCTTCATCTTTCTCGAAGCATTTGAACTATTCGGGTTCAACCCAACTACAAATGTGGTTGCTGCCCAGTCCTCCGGGATAGCTGACAACAACATTATCTTCTTTTGAAACCTGTCCACGAATCCTCGCAGTAGCTCGTCTCCCCACTGCTTTATTGTAAACACGTCTTATTTGTATGTTTCTACCCCTCGGGTCCCTGCATGAGCCTTTACAAAAAGTATGTAGCAAAGAAATCAATAGAGTTTTCAGGTAAATAAGTATACCAAGAGAGTGCTCCCTTTATGAGCGTTTGGCTAAATTTCTTTAGCATAACAGATTCAATTTCGTGTTTCTTAAAATTATGCTCGGTGATGACTACCTCGAAGGTCATGATATTCTCCTATGGATCTGTGGTGCCATCGTATTTTGATATGTCGGACATTTTGAACTTCTTTGGGAAAGGGACGGGGGCTGCGCTTTCCGGATATGGAAAAATCCCATACCTGCTGGCACCTGCGCCATTAATAACGGGTGGCACTCCAGGTATTTGGTTCATCTGTTTGTTCATTTCTCTTTCCACATGACGCAATCCCTCTGTGAACGCATCCATCCAGTCCTTCTCGCCGTCGTCCCTCTTCTTGCTGGTTCGGGTGAAGTCAAGGTTTTTGTTGTGTTTTGGTTTGACGCCGAAGTCTCGGCCCTGGAATGAGTAGCTATAGCGGCCACTACTATTTCCATGCGCAACATTATTTCATTTTGTGCTTCAAAGACTACTGTGATTGTATTTTTGGTGAAAGATCCTCTCTTATCAGCGGGTTTGGCTTTGCCGGTTTGAGACTTGACCGAGCTCCTTCCCTCGGGCGTCCTCTTCCGGGATCCTTCGACTTTCTCGTTATCTGGGGTTCCCTTGTTTCGCTCTTTACCGACTGTTTTGGTGAGGGGTCCACTTTCACTGTTCTGTTGCTCTTGTTCGGGCTCATCCTCTGACTCCGTGCATAGTATTTCTGAACGATCCGTCAGGTCCTGATGTTCGCTGAGTACATGTTCCTCTCTGAGTTCTTGTGATACGTGAGCGCTGATGTTTTGTCATGACATGTTTCTCTCTTTATGAGTGTAGTGATTCTATTTGGTATTTTAAGAAGATCAGCTACAAATCGAGACAATACCACAACTGTCTATTCCCACAGACGGCACCAAACTATTTTTCGATGAAATTGATTCTAACCAAAAACACATTTAGAGATTTGTATTTTAGGGAAGATAAGTGGGTTGTATCTAATCCGTAGAACTCCTTGAAGAGTCTGGTATCACTAGCTAGGTTATGGATATATAAAATAAAAAAGTAAGTAAATATAAGAATAATCAAGTAAAATGAGTAAATGAGCTAGATTCAGAATGAACAATGGGAAATAATGAATAAATGCTTTGCTTAGTATATTGCTCTGAGAGATAGAGAGATCTTGGTTACAAGTGTAAGGTTAGAGTATACAATGTCTCCTGCCTTCTCTTCTAAGTTTCGTATATATAAGACAAAACTAGACTATTATGCGCCATAAAGTTATGACGACGTGAGCGGGTTGATGTCATCACACCCACACGCGCCGCAACACTCTGATCTAGGAGAGCTGATGCGATGGAAGTTGTTGGAAGTGAGAGACAATTATATGAAGACTCAGAGCCGTTAGACTTCTCGGACACGCTAGTCTTTCCGGGGCGTTTGTACCCAATACCCAAATATTTCAGAAATAGTAGGGGATGATGTTGTTGAAATATTTATCCTGATGTCATCTGATATTTCAGGCTAATTCAGACTGTTAACCCCTTGGTTATGTGGATGTCTACTGGTGCAAGGCTATTCACGAAAAATAAAAAAAAATCAAGTCAAATTGAAAATCGAAGAAAAAAATTAATGTTTTATTTAATTTGATTTTATTTTGATTTCTAATTCTAAAAATCAACATAATTTGATTTGATTTTAATTTTAAGCAAGAAAAAAATAAAATAAAAAATCAAACAACATCTATTATATAAGTACTATTAAAAAACACAAAAAATATATAAGTACTATTTACAAATTATAATATATATGTATATTTTTATAGAAAAAATTAAAAAAATTACGGTACATATTAATCTTTTGAATAGTGGTTTGAGCCAAGTTAAACTAGGTCTTAGTCCATGCTTATTTTTGAGCCAATGAATCACAAGTAAAATATATTCGTTGTTAGTCTGGGTCAGTTTTTGGTTTATATCAAAATTAAACAATGTAGTAATTCAATCATAAATACTAGTTTAGAAGATTTATGAGTTTTTTTAGCGGAATTAGATCTATAGCAACCACGATTTATGTTACTGTTCGTAGAAAATCCTCACAATGCGGATGAATCACCTTGTCGACAACCTAAAGATCCCTCAAACGGATGATGTCGGGATTTTTTAATTTATTTATTGTAAACCCTAGCTGTCAATTATATGTGGAACATTTTCTTTTGCATACCCATAATAGTGTATTTATATGCTAGTAATAGAATTTTAGGAGGACTAACTAATGGGTTAACGGGCTAGTTAGCACCCCCTTATGGATGGACATGTCTCAATAATTATTTCCAACAAGTAATTTAGTCATTTTTTAAATTATTGAAATCAAATCAAATATAACACATATTTAGTGGTTTGGTGGGAAATTTAAGAAATCTAATGGTTTTTTTTTGTTGACGAAGGAACCCGCAGTCGCTACTCTTTCGAGTGCGCTTTTCTCTACAATAAGGGGTCATTTGCACTTTGGTCCCTAGTACATTGTACTGATATTTAAATTTTATCTCTCAAATGAAACTTAAGCCCCTATTTTGTATCGGTCTTTAAAAATGTTCTTAAGGTCTATAGTCCATTAATTTATTAGAGATGAAATTAATGGTAAATACAAAATATTTAAAATTATTTACAAAAATTGATATGTTACATAAATATAATTATAAAATTATGTATGTAATTTACAGATTTAGTTCGATTCTTTCTTTAGTTTTTTTTTATAAACTTAAAAAAATCAACTTATTTATTCGATTTTTTATCTGGGTTATTTTCTAAATAATGAACGACACTAGTGATGATAAGTAGTACCTTGTATTCAACCCTGGCTGATTGAGCCCAATTGACACCCTACAAACTTGTGTACCTAGTAATTCTATTTATATTTGTATCGGTTGGTAATAATTTATAGGGATAAAAAATATCCCTCTACTTTAAGAAAAGGGCTAAAAATATCATTCGGTATGAACTTAGGCAAAAAATATTCATCTACTTGAGAAAGGGCTAAAAATACCACTTTACTTTGGGAAAGGACTAAAAATAATCTTCTCTTAACGGAAATTTTCAAATCACATCAAATAACCCGATTTCATGTTTTAAACTCGTTCTAAAATATGGAAAAATATATATTTTTAAAATTATTTTTTAAAATTAAATTTGAAAAGTGTTTTTTATTCAAAAATCTGAACTTTTTTCGTCCGCACTAATATGTGTCCTCCACAATCCCCTATCTAAGGTCATGTCCTCAGTAAGTTGCACCTGCATCATTTTTCGTCTAATCACTTCTCCTCAATACTTCTTCGGCCTACCTCTATCCCTTCTGAACCCGTCCATAGTCAATCTCTCACACCTCTGCATTGGGGCATTTGTGTCTCTCATCTGCACATGCTCGAACTATCTCAACCTCATTTCTCGTATCTTATCCTCCACTGAGGTCACTCCCACTCTGTTCCGGCTATCATCATTTCTAATTTATCCCTCCTTGTATGCCCACACATCCATCTCAACATCCTCATCTCTGCAACTTTCATCTTTTGGATGTGCGAAGTCTTGACTGGCCAACACTCCTCCCCATATAACATAGTCGGTCTAACCACCACCCTATAAAACTTGCCTTTAAGTTTTGGTGGCACCTTTTTATCGTACAATACTCCAGAAGCAAGCCTTTATTTCATCCACCCAACACTAATACGATGTGTGACATCATCATCATCAATATCTCAATTTCCTTATATAATGGACCTGATGTACTTGAAACTTCCTTTCTTTGGAATGACTTGAGTACCAAGTCTCACCTCCACGCTTGTCTCAAGATTGCTCCCGTTACTGAACTTGCACTCCAAGTATTCTGTCTTGGTCCTACTCAACCTGAACCCTTTAGAATTCACGGTCTGTCTCCAAACTTAGCGTTCACTCCGTTGCGGGTCTCATCAATCAGAACTATTTGAGAGCCTAAGATTGGCTAAGGAACCGAAGGAAAATGATTCCGGGTGGTGAAGTTGGGGCATGATGTCCAAGGACAAAGTGAATGCAAAGTAGAAGTGATCATTTTAAAGCCACAAGAGCATCATTAATTGATGGACTTATTATTATCTAGCTTCCAACAAAAAGTGGGTAGAATTTGTCCTAACCGGTAACAATGCAGAAAACTTTAACTCAAAATTAAGGAGTTTGCCAAAAGAAACAAAACTCCAAAGCTAAATACTTCCAAAATGAGTAGTTGGACACTTTGTTAATTATTTCTCCGTCCGTTTTAGTTGTCGTGCTTAAAATAATTGTCATTTTAGAGAATCAAGATATAATAATGATTAGTTTTCACCTTAACCCTTACTCAATAAATATGGTGAAAAAAAGAAAAATATTAAATTGAAAACAAAGAATAAATAAGAAATGGGAATTACTTTGCTGGGATCAAAGAAGTTCAAGAATACACAAGGGATTCAGATTTAGGGAGTCTAATGTATTTATTAGCAAAGGAAAGTGAATTATAGAATTTTATGATATACACGAGTGATATGTAATACATATATGAGCATCACAAGCAATTTGAGATCGATGACTTATGCTTAAAATATACCATATATATACTTATAGATTGATTCAAGTAAACCGAAGAATCTCTTTAAGCGTGTGATAAACCCATGAAAATTTGCCTTCAATCCGCAATCTTCTATTGTATGATCTCAGTAATAACCAGACTTAAGAATCCTGTAGGTAGATTTGCTTCTAAAAAAGGAAAGTTTCTTAATTATTTGTTGGAAGGTATACACACAAACACATATATTTATATATATGGACAATGCCTAAAATACATCTCAACCTTTGTCCGAATTTGTTGGAACACACCTAATTGTTTTGCTTCCCAAGGCAATTGGATGTTTTTATGCCTTTGTGTGAAATTTCGATAATAGGTTTTTTGATGATTATTTAGAAAAGTATTTCTTAGCTCAGTTAATTATAAAATCCGACTGTACGAGCGAGTTCGTAGCATTATTTACCATAGACGAGCATGTTTAGTTTGTGTCTGAGTGGTTCTGGGAATGTTTTGAGTGTTAAATGGAGGTGTTGACTAATTTTCTATTTGTTGGTATCTGGTGTCCGCAGCGGCGACACCAGCATTCACTCCGGCAAGTCCGCCTCGGCGAGAGGTTGGCTCGCCGAAGCAGAAGTTTGGGGATGGGTTGTTCTGCCGTAGCGAACTCGACTCCGCTGCAGTGAGGTATGAGGTGTCAAGTGACCTCCACTCCGGTGAAGGATTTTTCTATCGCAACGAGTCTTCTCCAATAGAGTCAATTCTGCTGGGGCGGATGGGCTCTCACCATATGTGGTCTATCATTTGGTTCGGCCCCCATCTCGGGATCTGTACCAGCAAACACCGGCTGTCTCAGTCCCTTCCAGTGATCAAAATCCAGCCAGCAGGCCCACTACCTGTTGACCCATACTCCTTACGTCTTCCGAGTCTGCCAGCAGACCCACTGCCTGTTGGCCCAAATAACCAACACCCTGGTCCAATTTCTCGGCCACCAGGCCTACTACCTGCTGGCCCATCCAGTTCGTCACTTGGTCCAGCGTCTCGGTCAGCAGGGCCACTGCCTGTTGGCCGACCTCCTAATCCGAGCATGCACCTCCCAAACTGAGCCAATTCCGATGTCACCACACCGACCCAGGTCTGTCCCACTTCTATTCTGAGTCAAGAGGTCGTTACTCATAGTCAACGGGGTATTTTTAGGCAAAAATATCATTTTAGTCTCACTTCTAATGTCACTAAATTGCCCCTACAATGTAACCCCATATCTGCCCTTCGTGATCCGAATTGTAAAATGACCATGGATGATGAATATAATGCTCTTATTGAAAATTCGCATTGTTCTCAGTCTGACTCTCTCGAAAGCATGACTCATTCATCACCTAGATGTGATAAATGCTATCTTAAATGGTGATCTCAAGGAAACTATATACATGCATCAGTCATTGGGGTTCAGGGACCCCGATCATCCTAACCATGTATGTTTGCTGAAGAAATCCTTGTATGGGTTAAAATAGGCCCCCAGACCCGGTACAAAAGGTTTGCAGATTATGTGTCTACTATTGAGTTTTCTCACATCAGGTCTGATCATTCTCTGTTCATCTATCATCGCGGTACTTCTCTGGCATACATTCTGTTATATGTGGATGATATTATATTGATTACCTCTTCTGATAAACTGCGCAAGTCTATCATGTCTCTTCGTCGATTTGCTTATGTAATTGTTGTGAACTATCTTCATGTGACTTGGTCTAGTAGTAACAAGTACATCAAATGGCATCAATTATGTACTTGTTTTGATGTTTTATATCCTCTCACACTAGAACCTCACTTGTGATATTACATTGAGTATGTTGTTATCCTTTTTTATCTTCGAGTGAGACAAAATTACTCGGTATTTACATCAAACTGCATTACAGATTGACTATGGTAAGTGAAAAAGTAAAATGTAAATTACTCCCTCCATCCCATAATAAGTGTCATCTTAGCAAAAATAATTTATCCCAAAATAAACGTCACCTTAGGAATTCAAGGCATAAATTTGTTACTTTTTTCTATTATACTCTTAGACAAAAATTGGCAAGCTCACTATTTAAGAAATATTTATTGGCAAGTTCTCTATTCAAGACATACATTATTACTAGTCATGCATGCTTTAATAAAAAAGAAAAAATAATCTATTTTTATTAAATAGGGTAGTTTGGTAAACTTTTCTTTGCATTATTGATTTTTTAATATGTGTTTTGACAGGGAGAGAGTAGTTAACAAGAGTTGAGTAATGAAAGTTCTTTAAAGATATGTATTGGGTAGTAAGGCCATCAAGTTGTCACTTCATTTCATAATCAAGCTTAAAGTTTGAACTTTTGCAAGATAGCATTTTAGGAACTATTTGCAAGATCCAAACAGAGGACCGAGTCCTTTTTACTTTTCTGGAAATGTGACATTAAAAGTGGATTCTTTTTGCTTTTATCTCCCTTTTAAGTTCATTTTTCCCTAAACAACTTAGGAAAAAAGGCTATACATTATGCTTCCTTTCGGTTTCAAATTTTTTACAGTGCTATGCTTTATCTAACATGTAACGTTGCCTATGTGAGAAAGTAAGCGGTCATACACTTATGCTTATGCTCCGAACTGAGTAAAGGAGGAGGATTGCAGTAGGTTGACGACTAGCATAAGAGTTAATCTAACTATAATAAATCTGATGAATATAGCAGTTGCAACCCACAATAAACTATGGTTGCAGCCAGGGGCGGATCTACCGAGTTTAAAGTGGTTGTTCAAAAAAAAAAATCACAGCGTTGTATAATGGAATAAGGATGTTGTGCTTGTTCAAAAATGAAAAATAGCACTGCAAAAAATGTGCACAACTTGTTCAACTGAACAAGTGTGCACACTGTGGCTCCGCCACTGGCTGCAGCGACCCAAAAACCAACAGCCTGAGAGCACAGGAGATGGGCCACAACAATCCGATCCAATTTTCTGCAGCCCAGCAGCGGCCCAGCAGAGTGGGAGCACGGCTGATGGGCCACAACAATCAGGCCCAATTTCCTGGAGCCCAGCAGTCTGCTCCAGGTCTTCCCCAATTCAATTTGGACCAGGCTTTCGTCACATTGACTCCTCGGCAACCCGATAATGCGTGGTGTATGGATACGGGTGTCACGTCTCACCTCACCAACAATTCTGATAATCTTCCTCAACTGCGAAATTTAAATACTCCACAATCTATTATGGTCGAAAATGGTCATCACATTATAATTCAAGGGTTTAGCGACACACTAACCCCACCACCGGAACCATCAGCATCCCAGCAACCCGACCCAGACCACCACACCGCGACCCACCGTCGTCATACCCGACATCGACCCACACTCACCCACCGACTTTGACCGGCTCCTCAACACCACCCAACCATCACTAACACCCGACACCACCACCCACATCCCCTACCCCGTCGATCTAACCCAACACCAAATTCTGATAGTCACTACCTCACAGGTACTGAACTCGCAGCCTAACCCAGACCCAACACCCCACACCAATCCCCAACCTGCCACTGCCCCAGTGCACCGTATGGAAGCACGAATATGGATTCCAATCCCAAAGTCCAATTTAATCTATCTACACAAACCATATCTCCTATTCCAAAAAATCCAAAATTAGCCGAACTTGACCCAAATTAAAATGCGGTCGTGCGTGAGGAATTTAATGCTTTAACGAAATAGCATACTTGGGTTTTTGTTCCTAGACCGGATGGGGTGAATGTGATCTGATGCATGTGACTTTTTTCGTCACAAATTCAGAAACAGTGGTGACCTAGAGAGATATAAGGCGAGACTTGTGGCGAATGGTACAAATCAATATGAGGGCATTGATTGTGGTGAGACGTTCAGTCCGGTTGTGAAACCAGCTACTATTCACACAGTTCAGAATATTGTTATGGGTAAGCATTGGCCGATTCATCAGCTTGATATAAAAAATACATTCTTACATGGGGACTTGAAAGAAATTGTTTACATTCATCAGCCGTAACCCGTAAGGCTTTGTCCATCCAGAGGCCCCTCCTTATGTATGTCATCTTCGTAAGTCACTTTATGGTTTGAAACAGGCCCCAGAGCATGATACGAACGTTTTGCTAATTACATTATGCAGATTGGGTTTGTATACTGCAAATGTGATAATTTTCACTTTATTTTTCATCGAGATAGTAACATTGCATATTTATTATTGTATGTGGATGATATTGTTCTCATTGCATCTTCCGTTGTATTGAAAATGAGATCATTGCACTGCTTAAAACTGAATTTGCTATGATTGACTTGGGAAAATTGAGTTACTTTTTGGGGATATCAGTGACTAGATCTGCAGATACTATATTTTTGTATCAGCGTAAGTATGCAGATGAAATTGTGTACATGACTAAAATGGAAATTGCAAGACCGTGTCTACTCCGGTTGATTCTAAATCAAAGTTTAGTGATGTTGATGGTGATCCAGTGTCCGATCCCACTCTCTATAGGAGTCTTGCATGTGCACTACATTATCTTTCATTTACCAGGTCTGATATTGTTTATGTTGTTCAACATGTGTGCTTATTTAGGCATATCCCCAGGGAGCCTCATTTTACTGCTCTTAAACATATCATTTGATACGTTAAGGGCACAATTCGATTATGAATTGCATCTATATTCCTCTGTCCGGACACGCGACTCACCTTCGGCTACTGTGTGCTTTAGGATATAATCTCATTTCTTTGTCTGCTGAGAGGCAAGCCACACTATTCCGTTCGAGTGCAGAAGCTAAGTATAGAGGTTGTTACACCCCGTAGTTCCAAGACATGTATTTGAGGACGTAGGTAAGGAAGTAAGACTTGAACGTGGAAAGAAAGTATATCTACATTTTCTTAAGAAAAATATCGGAAAATTTGTGAAGGAAAAAGTTAACGACTTGGAATTTGATTCCCAAAATTGGTATATGGGATCAGTATATGATTATGAAGGTTTGGATTTCTAAACTCGGATTTGGTCATGTGGGGCCCACAGGAAATTTTACGATTTTGTGGGGCCCACGAGACATTGAGATATTTTGGTTAAGTGTAGGAATTATTTGGGAAGAAATTATTTTGGACCAATAGGAGGGCGACACGTGTCACCCCCACTTGGCATTGACTTGGATTTAGATATTTTAGGACAAGTGGGCCACATGAGTCCCACTCCACTTGTCAAGACTTGCTACACTTGGCTAGATATTATATACAATGGCTTGCAAGACTTAGCCAACACTTAGCATATTTTCATATATCACAAGTTCTATATCTCTCTCCCTCTCTCGGTTTTGGCTAAGATTTCAAGAGCAAGATTTCATAATTTCCAAGCTTAGTTTATTATACAAGATTAAGGTCCATAACCAAGTGTTAAGCCTATATTAATACTCCAACTTTGGAAAGCATTGTTGGCCGAGAATGGTGTTGCCAAAACCCTAAGTTTCATCAACTTTTTGGAAATAAAATATAAACAGAAGTTGGTTATAAGTTTGTGGTAGATACATATATGTGATTGGAACTTGAAGAAGTGGAGCGAAATGAAAACTGCGGGCCAATGAAGTGTGGACTGTTTTTACCGATTTTTTGGCCTAAAAATGAGGTAATGATTCTTCTTTTAAAGTAATTGAATATTATTTATTCTTGTTATGTATGGATGAACATGTACTAAAAAGAATGAAGATTAAAAAGTGTTTGGGCCATTTTTAATATTGGGGTCGAAAGTGGACAGTTTTGCCCCTATGGAAATTCGTTCGCTATTGTCGTTATTAATTACACTTGTCGCATGTTAAAATGAAGTATTATGGTTGTTGATAAGTTGAGATGTCATGTATAGAAGTATTGGAACTTGTATTGGAATAAAATGTATTATGGTTGTTGATAAGTTGAGATGTCATGTATAGAAGTGTTGGAACTTGTATTGGACACGCGACTCACCTTCGGCTACTGTGTGCTTTAAGATATAATCTCATTTCTTTGTCTGCTGAGAGGCAAGCCACACTATTCCGTTCGAGTGCAGAAGCTAAGTATAGAGGTTGTTACACCCCGTAGTTTCACTATAATAGCTTTATGAGAAGTTGTTATAACGACTTAAGAAGAAGTGAAAGGGTGGTTTAAAATGTTATGTAAGGAAAATCACACCGAGCCCCACAGGCGGGCCGGATTATGCTACATGATTCCACAGTACACCGAGCCCCACATGCGGGCAGAATTATGCTACATGATTCCACAGTACACCGAGCCCCAGAGGCGGACAGAATTATGCTACATGATTCCACAGTACACCGAGCCCCACAGGCGGACCGGATTATGCTACATGATTTCACAGTACACCGAGCCCCACAGGCGGGCCGGATTATGCTACATGATTCCACAGTACACCGAGCCCCACAGGCGGGACGGATTATGCTACATGATTTCACAGTACAACGGGCCCCACAGGCGGGCCGGATTATGCTACATGATTCCACAGTACACCGAGCCCCACAGGCGGGCCGGATTATGCTACATGATTCATCAGTACACCGTGTCTCGCAAATGGGACGGGTTACGTTATCACGTATGGGTAATCAAAGTAAGCTCCCAAATAAGAAGTTTCTCCATAAAGGGCCGGATTATGTTATGTAAGATATGTAAGTTATGTGGAAAAACTTGATCGAATTCTTAAGTATGTATGTAAGAATATGATGTTAATTCTTATTGAAAGAAGGAAAAGAATGATTAATGTACAATTGATTTCATGAGTTAAAATGGCACGGTAGGATCTGGTATTTTAATTTTTATACTTGCCCCTATCATTCTTTTGTACAGTTATGATCTTGTTTAATGTACTTTATTTCCGTTCCATACTTAGTACTTGTTGTAATGACCCCCTTAGGGGGGCTGCGTTCATGTCCGCAGGTCTAGGTCCACAGTTGTGGATCCGCGAGCTTAGGATCCTTGTTCAGCATTTTGAGAAGGCTCCAAGTTCCGGAGTTTGTCATTATGGCTAGGTATATTCTGGGGTACGGCGGGGCCTTGTCCCGTCATAGTTATTGTCACATTCTTAGAGGTCTGTATTCATATGTGGGCTGGACTGGTGTAAGTTGTATTTACATTGTTGTACATCGTAGACCCTTTCGGGTGATTTATATTTATACGGAAGCCTTTCCGGCTTTGCCTTTGTTTTTAAAAAAAATGAGTGTTATTTATCTTCCGCAGTTTATTTATGTTGTATGGGTAGAAGGGTGCCCAGGTAGGGGCACCAGTCACGGGCCCGGGATTTGGGGCGTGACACATGTGACCGCTCTTCATGATCCGAATTCAAAAATGGCTATGGATGATGAATTTAATGCTCTTATTAAAAATAAGATGTGAGAATTAGTACCTCGCCCACCCCATGCTAATATAATTCGGTCTATGCAGATATTTAGTCATAAAAAATTGTGATGGTTCATTTGAGCGACATAAAACTCGTCTTGTAGATGATGGAAAAACGCAACGTGTTGGCGTTGCGGTGAGACGTTCAGTCCGGTGGGCAAACCGGCGACTATCCGAACATTACTTAGTTTGACTCTCTTAAAGGGTTGGTCACTTCATCAATTGGATGTCAAAAATGCCTTCCTCCATGGACATCTAAATGAAACGGTATACATGTACCAACCTTTGGGGTACATGGACTCCAAACTCCCTAATCATGTGTGCCTTCTCAAAAAATGTTATATGGACTAAAGCAAGCTCTCAGGGCATGGTATAAGCGGTTTGCGAGTTTTGTTTCACATATTGGTTTTTCTAACAGCCGTTCTGATCACTCTCTGTTTATTTATCGTCAGGATAATAATATTGCTTATCTTCTCTTATATGTAGATGATATTATATTAACTACTTCATCAGATGCTCTCCGAAATTCCATTATGTCACATTTTGGATCTGAATTTGCAATGAAGGACCTGTGCCCACTACACTATTTTTTGGACATAGCAGTGATACGACATGCATGTGGTTTATTTATCTCTCAAAAGAAGTATGCAGCAGAGATTGTGAAACGAGCTGGTATGTCCTCCTGTAAACCTTCAACAACTCCGGTGGACACTAAATCCAAATTGAGTGCATCTTCCCAGCAAGCCTTTTGTCGACCCGACACTCTACCGCAGCCTGACAGGAGCCCTGCAGTATCTAACCTTCACTAGACTGGATATATTCTATGATGTATAAGAAGTATGTCTTTTCATGCATAATCCGATGGATGATCATATGCATGCTCTAAAACGCATTGTGTGATATATACATGGTACCCTTGAATATGACTTGCACTTATATTCATCATCCATGTCCACACTTGTCTCCTACAGATGCGGATTGAGGAGGCTGCCCAGACACCAGACGCTCCACCTCAGGTTATGGTATATTTCTGGGTGATAACTTGGTTTATTATACGCAAGGGTCTATTATACGCAGTCTTACCTCACATTCTGCAAGAGGTTATTTCCACGGTTTAAACGACATTAGAAAAAACATAAACTCCTAAAATAATTGAGGTACACGGGACCTAGTCCCCGCGGTACTAGTATGAAGAAAGAAAGAAAGAAAGAAAGAAAGGAAGGAAGGAAGGAAGGAAGGACATACTTAAACATTTTTACTTTATCAGAAGTGCGTATTTATTTATTTTTAATTTCTTTTTTTCGGATAGTATTTTTTTATTTCAAAAAACAATCAAATCATTCTAAATTTTAGATATGGTTTATGGTAAAAACTTAAATAAATATCTTAAATTTTTCATAAACTACATTGCTTAAATATGTGGGGCAACATTCAATTTTTGAACGCATGTTTCTATGTTAGCAATTTTCTTTATGGCTTTGACCTTCATTTGTCAAAAGGCAAGCATATAGATTTCTCTTCCTCCAAATATGTTTAACAGTGATCTTATTAGTTTCAAGCAATACTTGCTGTCTTCAATAATAGTCCTAAATGTTTTCTCCCGGAATAGCTGGCAAATGAGGTAAACTTAAAATTCAGCTGGAGGCCTGCAGCGTGAGTTCGAATTATGTGGTAGCATTTTGCTCTCTTCTGGGATAGAACCTTGTAGGTGATATCAGTTGCTCTGTTTTCAAACTCTGGTTATTTAGGCACATCCCGCGATTTACTGGTAGTAGTATTGAGCGACCGGTACTACTATCTTCAGAAATAGTCTGACGTAAGCCAGAAAGCTGGATATAAAAAAAAAGTCCTAAACGTGGTTGTGGTAATACTGGCTTGTTGAATGTTAGAAACAAATTCTTGTGTTTTATATGTTACATCAGTTTTGGTCAGAAAGGTTGTGTTTTTAAACAATCGATTGCCCAAATTCAACCATCTATTTCATTTGTTCGATGCATTTGGGTCATGAATGGAATTGACATCTATCTACCAAGTCCAATGAGTGTACAATTATTGCCATTATTGCACTACAGGCAAACTAAGTTGTGTTTGATGAATTAATCAGATACCCGCAAGCAGTTAGTGTGATAGCGTGGGGCTGAGTCGCGAGTTCGATACTGCATAAACCTTCTTAGTTAGTACATACGTGGCATCAAGTGTGGTTAATTGATTGACGCGGTTTGCAGGCTATTGCGTCAGTCCGGAGTTTACCCAGAGCGCATTCAAGGATAGCGATTGCGGGTTCCTTCGTAAAAAAAAAAGAATGTTAATCAGACTAAATTATCTTCAATTCAAGTAGTTAGTCAATATTCGTTATAGTGTAATTAGCAAATAACATTACAAAATGCAATTAATCAAGTGCAACATGATAAAATCATAGAATAGACTGAATGTATTGCCATCAATTTCTTTTTTCACAAAAAAAAATTACAATATACAGATCGGCCTCTTTATAATAGACATCATCTATAATAATATTCACTATAATATGCAAATTTTGTTTGGAAGCGATATTCTACCTATTTATGATAATCTTTTATCTATAACAACAATATCTATCATTATACTGATGCACTCTTTGCAAAATTTGTTATATATAACACTCGCACTACACGGACGCCATTTGGACCCTACGAAAGCAAGCCCCGAGCTGGTCCTAACTCAAATATCTATATATTATAATAAGTAAAAAGTGATTTATTAATCATAATATTTTATTAAAGACATAACTTTGTTAACTAATTGGAACAATAGAAATTAAAAGATGAAGTTGATGACGTTTTATATTTATCATTTTCCAATTTATTTCCACCTTATTTATGTTATATATTATTGTTCTTTTAAATTATAACGAATGAAATATGAATATCATTTGAGATTTAAAATTAAATAATCTTATTATCAAATACTGCTATAAATATGTAAAAATCAATTGGTATAAAAGGTAACGGTCCGGACAAATAAAAATCAGTAACAATGTGAGAAATTGACCCATTCTTTTTTCCTTTCCTGTGATTGAACATGGGACAAGTTAAATCAGCTCCAAGTATAGCTTCTTTTTTGGGTTTCCATCCGGTGTCTGATATTCATATTAATGTCGATAATATTTGGATTCGCGCAGGATAAAACTCATTTTTTGGAAAAGCGCTCCCTACCAATAATTTTTTCTACTCAGAGCTCGAAACATCTAATTAAGGGAGGAGAAGTATCATCCAATTTTTTAATAAATTCCCTACCAGTTTTCCCTTTTCAATTTCTATTGTAGGTTATATTATTGTTGATGTTGTTGTATTATATGTTATATAATAATAGAAAAAGTTAGCAAAATTAATCTAGGGTTACATGCATCCTAACAATCATTTAGCTGGAAATCTTTCTAAGGGTCCTGTTGACCTGACCACAATATAATATTCTCTGTCGATATTTTTCTTTCAAACCTGTTTTGAAAACATTTTTATGAGCCGAGGGTCTATCGAAAACAATCTTTCTATTTCACAAAAGTAAGAATAAGGTCTACGTATATTCTAGCCAGTGTC
Source organism: Przewalskia tangutica (assembly GCA_029844215.1). Classification (NCBI taxonomy): domain Eukaryota; kingdom Viridiplantae; phylum Streptophyta; class Magnoliopsida; order Solanales; family Solanaceae; genus Przewalskia; species Przewalskia tangutica. The sequence goes on along the minus strand of CM056726.1, from coordinate 125,121,071 downwards.
GTTCCTATATTTTTAAGGGCCCATGCGAGAAATAAAAAGAGATCCTTTATTATTCACATGAAAAATTAAAATTAACTAATTAATCAATATTTAAAAAAAAAATTGATCAAAATATCAAATAAATGTATAGTAAACATTATATTCGATTCAATTTTTTCAAATTCAATACAATAAATTATAATGATACGAAAGAGATACCTTATGTCATTACATGAAAGATTTATAAGAAAAACTATCATTACATTAGACATAGAAAATTGATATTCTTGCATTTTTATCTGCAAAGTCATCAAGCAATCTTTTATAATCAAGAATGGCTGCATAAATCTATCTAATGCACCTCTTTGAGACTTGATGAACTCTTCTTTGTGTTTTCTTTTTTTACGTTTTTAATGTCCAAACGAATATTTTCGGGTATGAGACATTTGTAATTCTCCTAATGAAACAAAAAGACAACCCAAATTTAATGTAATCATGTAAAATACAAGTCATCCATTAAATACATTACCAATAAAAGTAATGTAAAAAATCTAAGCTAAACATAATTAATTTAATGTAATATTGAGAACCCTAAATTAAAAATAATATTGAGATTTTGAAAATTTTGAAATCCTAAGCAAAATGGAATAAACATTGATGCAATCAATCCATGTTAATAGTGAATTAGAGTAAAATAATTCTCAAAACAATAATTTACCAAAAAGATCTTTACTTGGAAGTTGAGATTAGAGAGGGGGGCGTCGGGCCGACGGGTACTTGGGCCTAAATTTATTTAAAGAGGCAGGGTATTGAACACACGACCTCTTACTAGGGTATAACTTTTGGAAAGAACCCTCAACCGCTAAGCTACATATCTCACTAATAAGATTAGAAATATTTTTAATGCATATCTTAATATTTGAAACATATAAAATAAAATAAAAATTTGGGGCGGAGGCCCCGCCGGCCGGGGGCCCTGTGCGGCGGCACCACCTTGACCGCCCCAGGGACGACCCTGATTCTAGTCTCTGCATACCTCACTTGTGGGATTACACTGAGTATGTTGTTGTTGTATAGTATATTTATAATAATTTCAAATATTTGTAGCATTTTCTTTCATGGTCTTTCGGTTATGAAATTTTACCTTAATTTATACCGAAATTACTTGTAATTATCTTTTAATTGATATGATTTTAAAATTATTTCTTTAATTCATTGTTGGCGTAGAAATGTTAAACTCTTGTGACAGAGCTTTCTTTTTCTTGATTTAATTTATATAGAATACTTTCAGAAATGAGGATAAGTTCATTATTATAAACACAGTTTAATTTGCTAATTGGTTGTCGACTTGTGTAGTTATCTTTTAACAAAGACCTTTTAGTTAAGATACTTTTTATGATAAGTATAGTGGTCAGAAAATCCAAAGTAGTCATATATCATATTTAACTCATCTTTATCAACCTTTCTTATAAGAAGGAATGGCTCCTTGCGGCGATCATATTGTGGGAGTTTCATTCCTCCTTTATGGGGGATGGCTCCTTGTGGACATCAGATACTGTGTCTCTCACTTTTTATAAAGCAAATCGACTTCAATTCTTGAATAATCCACATCACTTCTGCTTCTATTGAAACACAGCGCTTTCCGCGTCCGAAACAGTTGAAGAAAGGGTCGAAGAGGTTTTGGATGCAGGGAATTGGTACTTATAAGTGTCACTACTAACTATAAGTAATTTCCTGCGCAGAAAGCGGAGAGACATTCAATAGACTGGCCAAAACTTCGATCATCCGGTCTTCCTTACTTAAGGGAATAAATGAGACAAAGTACGGGCCTTGACTCATATCTTTAGGGCCGACAATCGTAGATTCACCAGGCACTATTCAAGCATGTACGTGGAAAAAAATATATGTGGCTCAACATTTCTTCTTAGATCTTAAACTCCTCGGCTTACAACTTTGCTGCATTTCTTGGGAATCATCTCCGGGGCATCCCTTGTCACGTAGAAAGACAGATAGATTCCGATCCGATCCAGCGGTGAGCCGCTGAGTCATCATGATTTACCTCCTCCGCCAATCTCTGTCGGACCGGGGGATGAGACCCTGTGGGCGAGGGATTTCCCTTTCTGCCCCAAGGATTGAAAATTTGTTTCATGACGTTTCACTGATGGAAAGACCTGCAATTAAAACTAATTCAATTATTGAGTACCTTAATATATTTAATTTAATTTTCAGACTGTTTTCAGACCTGAATCCTATTCTGGAAGTCAAAGAAGCTAATTGCCTAACACCTCAAAGATATAGTTTCATCACCAATCAAATGAAGGAGCCCCATTAGATTATTAAAAAAAAACTAGACAACCACAATTTGCTTATCAAATATTAAAAAGTTACTACTAAATTGATGAAACACAAATTATTTTTTTAACAAAATAGTTTAAAATAAATATTTTTGACAACTTGACTAAATCAGGGCCGTCTCAAATATTTTGGAGGTCTTGTTCTAATTCGTAAAAGTGAGCCCTTAATTGGGCTAAGACCTGCGAATTATGGATTTTCACAGTAAACCTGATTAATATTACTTAATAAAAAATGAAAAAAGAGATCCTAAATTTTTTCGTTTTCAGAGGGCTCTGTGCGATAGCACAACTTACACGGGTTCAAAAACGGACTAAACAGATCCATAGTTTCATCACCAATTATTTGAAGGGGCCCATAGGAAATTGATTGACAATGATGTTCACTATTTTCAAAAAATAAAGTGCTTTAATTGGATCAATTACACTTTACCTTCCCCTTGATTTGTCATAATTACGAACTACGAAGAGCTCATAAGTAGTTTATCAAGATTAAATATTTGCATTAAAAACAAGGTTTGCGTATATAAAGTGACTAGGGCTGGTCAGTGGGTCGGGCCGGCCCGGTCCCGACCGGTCGTCCGTTCGGTCCGGTCCGTCGGTCGGCCCGGCTCGATGAAATTAAAAAAATTAGCGTCCGGGCTCGACCGACGGGACATGGTATGGTCCCGCCCGGTCCCGCTATGACCCGACCGTCGGTCCCTTGATCCGCCATTTGCCAAAAATAGTCGTTGTCTAACGGCCATTTTACATTTTGGTCGTTAGACAACGGCCATTTTTGGCTTCCCCTACCCCCTTTATATGAATATATGACTATCACTATAATATGATTATATGTTACTTTGTTAGTAATTTAGTATTTTTAATTTAGTGGAAAAATTAAAAAAACAAAAAGGGCCAGCCCGTCCCGATCCGTCCCGTCCCGACCAACTGCCCACCGGGATCGGTACTGGGACGGGACACGGTATCGTCCCGTCAATATCGGTCCCACCTGGCCCGCCCTAGCCCGACCCCGCCCCTCCTCTCCGTCCCGACTCTGTCCCGACCCCGCCTATTCCAATCCCAGTGGCACCGGCCCGGCCCACTGACCAGCCCATTATAAACCTTATTTTCCCCTTCTCTTCCAATCTTTTTATCTCCCTAATCTTGCTTTAGTTACTAGCTACTCCATAGTTTTTCATGGGACTCATTCGTATAAATTTGTCGACAAAAGTAAATAGACAGAAGATAGGACTTAAAGTTTATGAATTATTATAACGATTATAAGTCAATACTATAATTATAATTGAGTTCAAATTTTAATATTCATAACATATACGTAAAATTTGAGAAAAAAATAATTGAATTCACATAAATTTATAATGATCAACACATTATAGATCCGACCCTGGAGCTGGAACTAGAGAATTGAACTCGTGACACTAAAGTTTGTATTATAGTAGCATCTTTGCCACTAAACTCTTGGAAATAATTTACTAATAGACTAAAAAAACCAACATAAACATGACAAACTTGGCAGGTAACATAGCAATGAGATTACGTTATTATATTAATTTATAAAGGGAAAATTAAACTTTTTGAAATGAAAGGTGGAGCCCTAAAGCCAATCATTCACTACATTAGGCCCCCAATAATTCCTTTTTTAACAAATCACCCCCTTTTTTTCATTGTCTTTTTCATATATGCCCATCCATAGTCCAAAAACTACCAAACCCACCCATTGATTTGAAAATAATGTCAAGTAAGTGTTGCTAGATTTGGTGATTGCATTAATCTTTCTAAAATGTTCATGTACACGTAGCTATAAAATACGTGCGTGTGAGCCAGATTCTGGTATTAAAATTTTTTATTGGTATTGGAAATAATTTATGAAGTCCTTTAGCACTTGTAATATTTAACTAAAGAAAAATAAACTTATCCGACATTGTTTTCTAAGATAAAACTATGAAATTCCCTCAAAACAACAATTACTCTAGTATTTACGGGTTTTAGAAGAGTGTCATCTAAAAAGAAAACATGCTAATTAGATATGAAGACCCTCAATAATACATAAAAATGTTCACATAATTAGTTCAATTACAAGGGGATAATCTAAAGGAAAGAAAAACAATGCATTACAATCATTTAACCTATTTATACTTCACAACATTTATATTTTTTGTTCTAAATGTTAAGATTCTCACATCGTAAATGGAATGAAAATATGGACTCCTTATATGAACTTGGACAATCCTCACCTTACAAGCTAACTTTTGAGGTTGATTTAGGCTCAAGATTCATTCTTTGCCCTAAAAAGAAGGAAAATGCCTAGTAATTTCTTGTGTTTCTAAAAAGTAATTAAAAATTTGTTGACAATGCACCTCATGTTGGAAATTTATTAACGTGAAATAAAGTTTATCCTATTATTTATGACTCGAACAATTGGAGCCCCGCACATCGGAAATGTCATTTCCACACACGTGCACACGTTGTACCAAGGAGCGTAAATTTTCTTAGTGAAAGAGATATTGGTACATAAACAAAATGTTTGAGACATGAAATGATAGATGTTTATTGGCCAAATGACGAGTGTTTTACGTTGGTAAATGAAGGAAGAAGTGTACGACGTGTAAAAGATGGGAGAGGGACCTTAGGTGGAAGGTTCATTTGTGTATTCCCAATGTAGCAGGATTACGAGACAAGATTATGACGGAGGTCCATTGCTTATGATATTCCATTCACCCTAGATCTACTAAGATGTATCATGATCTCAAATATATGTATTGGTGGAACGACATGAAGAGGAACCTTGCGGAGTTGGTAGTTCAGTGTCTTAATTGTCAGCAAGCAAACGTAGAGCACAAAAAGCCCGACGGTTTGACTCATAACATTGAGATACCGGTCTGAAAATGGGAAATGATTAATATGAATTTCATTATGGGTTTACCTCGCTCTTATCATAAGTTTGATTCTATTTGGTGATTATTGATAGACTGACCAAATTAGCTCAATTCCTGGCGGTCAAAACTACCTACACAGCTGAGGAATACGTAAAATTGTACGTTAAGGAGATTTATGCCTATTTCTATTATATCTGACCGAGGTGCACATTTCACAACTAATTTCTGGAGATCATTTCAAAAAAAAAAAGTTTGGGCACTCAAGTTAATTTTAACACAACTTTCCATGGGATGATCATCTATCCTTTATTGAATTTGCGTATAATAACAGTTATCATGCTAGTATCAAAATGGCTCTATATAAAACTTTGTATAGACGAAAATATAGATCTCACATCGGATGGCTCGAAGTAGGCGAATCAGAGTTATTTAGGCCTGACCTAGTGCACTAAGCCATAGAGAAGGTGAAACTTATCCAAGAACGGCTGTTAAACGCTCAGAGTCGTCAGAAGTCGTATTCAAATGTGCGGCAGCGGGACATAGAGTTCCAAGTGAATGACTGAGTCTTTTTGGCAGAATAGGAATGTAGGAGAAATGACATGGGAGGCGGAAGAGAAGATGAAGCACAAATATCCTTAACCAACTTATTATTTGTTATAAGGAAACAAATGATATTCTAGTAGAAATGGAACGAGATTGTAAAGAAGAGACCAAAGTAGAAGTAACAGGATCACAACCATATTCTAGTCGGTTAATATGTGATTCGAACTCTTGTAACCTTGTATTCAGAAACCCCATACTCACCTTATGATGAATTAGGTTAGATGTTATGTTTAACTCCTTATGGGAGAACTATAACAATATTTTGTGTAATCACAACAGGGACAAAGACAGTCGACAATCTAGACGGGGAGCCTAGAGGTGACTAGTGTGGGTTGGTCCGGGGTAAATGGCGTTTGTATGAGGATAAGTGTGATCATGAGAAAGCTAGACGTAGAAACTCCAACATTCGAGGACAAATGTTTCTAAGGGGGGAAGGATGTAGCACCCCGTACTTTCGGGCGATGTTTTAAATAGCTAGACGTATGCAAGTAGACCTGAGCCTTGAAAGATTACGTCATATTCGCGTATGAAGATAAAGAGCTTAGTATATAAAAGGATGCGGTCCCGAAATAATTCAGAACTTAATAAGTGTGACGACGAAAATTGAAAATAATATTTGGTGTGTGTCAAAAAGATTATGAACTAGTGCTATGAGCTTGTTGGATTTCAATTTATGTTACCCCATTAACGTGTAAAATGATTTCACTTTCATAACACTATAGAGAAACAAGATTGTAGTAGTATTCTACCTAAACTAAAAGTAACTTCACACTACTAAAAATATATATTTTTTCCACTGATAATCAGTGAAAATTTTGTGTTACAAAATACGATTTTCCCACTTTATTTTCACCGAATCAGCTCACAGGAAACTCCGCATGGTGAGATCGAAGTTCTCATTGAAACGCTGAAAAACTTCATTTATCTTTATGTATGAAAACACTACTATTTATTCTTATCTCACTCAATCAAAATATTTGTGAAAATAGCCATCGTATATTTTTCAAGGGGGAGAATGGTGATTTTTTTTTAGTAGTGTCAAGAATAATATGTCAAAATGTGGCCATAAGTTTCGCTGTTTAGAAACCATACTAAGCTTACTAAGTTTTGAGTTCTGTAATTATTGCTCTTATATTTCTTATAAGTTTATTATATGTCTTAAATTAGAAAGCTATATCCTAAGTGAGCTGTGAGCCTCTACTTGAACGTGAATTATGAGCTCCCAAATCAAATGCTAAACTTTATTTAGCTCCTAAAATATCATAAAAATAACATTTGGACACGAAAAATTCCATTTTCATCCCGTTACACGATCCTCCTTGGTATTCCATCATGCCAAGATCCTTGTGAACATGTTCCATGCCACCGGTGTTCATGGCGTGTGCTCGGCTTCTTGTTGATGCGCGAAAAGATGCACACACTTTAACGCAAGTGCACGTTGTCGACTCAAGTAATATAGTCTAGGTAAGACCGAATATCGTCCTCAAGGATTGGTTTTCAAGTACCGGTTATCTATCCTATGGTATCTATTTGGTTAACGTAATTGATTGGGATTTTAGACTAATAATGCAGGAAATAAACTAATTATAAATATACTTTGATTTAAATCAGTTATGATGGGGGATTATGGCTTCCAAGATCATCAACTATCCACTCTATTCAATCCTTAATATAATTAGACTGACTTCTTCTTCTACGTTAAGCTAGCAGGTTTACTAATTCGTTTTATACTCCCGTTAAGGCTATATAAACACTCAACCCCAGTATTGCTCATTTCTACCTTTCGGTGATAAGGATGACTCTATAGGAGGATTAAGACCAAAAACCTAGTTAATCGTCACGCGTCATGCGTAAAATTAGGGTTGTTAAGCCTCTCATTAACGCTACATAAATAATTGAGGTATTTTCATCCCCAATCCAAAATATGTCTACCCAACTTACAAAGATATTCACAACCTCCTCCTTTCGAAGTTTGATTAGAAATCATATAAGTAATGATAATTAGTGATCAATTAATTACCAAGCATGCAAAACAATTATTGGATAGATCTTAACTAAGTGAAGAAGAAATCAACTACTATATTAATTCATGAATAGAGTTTCAAGTGAATCACAAGGAAATCCCTAATAAAGTAATTAGCTCCTAGCCATTGTCACGCTAAGAACTAATACAAACTTCATACATGAACTGAAATAAATAAAGCAAAAAGAAAGAAAAGAAAAATACTCAAGAACGAGACTCCAAGCCTTCTAGCATCCAAGGGTTGTGTTGTGAAATATTTACAAGATGGAGTGGTGGATGGATGGATGTAGAATGGTGAATAGTGGAATGGAGAATGAATTCTTCTAATGATGTAGAGACTATTTATAGACCAAGAATCTTTTAGGTGAAGGGTTAAGGATTTGTAAGTAGGAAAAGTTATTAGAATCCTTTTTGGTAAGGGTTTTAAGGTAGGAAAAGTTATCCCTTTAGGTAGGAAAAGTAATCCCTTTAGGATTCTGAAAACATGTCAAATTCGGCCCAGACTTCATAAATCCCACGTCGACGCCGCGGCCTGAGGCAGCGCGCGCTAAAAATCAGCAACCTTCGGAACTTTCAAGACATTGGCGCACGCCGCTCTTTGTCAGCGCCATTGCTCGGTGACGCGTTTTCTGGCGAATTTTCGTTTCGTCGTTTTTTTCTCGTCCGGACTTCGTCTGATTTCCTCTATAATTCCCGGAACTTCTTAGACTTCAATTCTTGGCCCTTTTGTGTGCAATTCCATCTCATTTATGCTCATTTCATCTCCTTTTCGCCATTTCTCCATTTCTGACCGTTGTGACACAAAAGAAAGGAAAACGACCCTAATACTATACTAAACATAAATGAAATGAGTAAAATACTAACTAAAAATGACTCAAAAAGTGTATATAAAATACACCGATCACTTGCCACTTAAACAGACGACCCTTGTCAATGATTAGTTTAAATGTCCTTGTCATATGATGCAATTACAGTCATAGGTGTGCACGATAACCCTAAAAAATTAGCTCCTAGCTAGTGGAACAAGAAAGACATTGGATAGTTTACTTCCAATGTCGGGGTTCTCATTCCTTCCCTCACTATTCATGGTCCACTGTCCCAATGTGAAGCATCAAAAGAACATTTTTCACATTCAAACGAGCAGCAACAACCACATACCCAATGTAATCCCATAAGTGGACATACCCAATGTAATTCCATAAGGGTCTTAGAAGGTATGATGTACGCAGACTTTACCCCTACATTTATGAGGTAGAGAGACTGTTTTCGATAAACCCTCGGCTCAAAAGAAAGGTGGAAGCAAAGAAAACAGCGTATGCGAAAATGGTAGAAAGCAAGGATGAGGTGGAGAAGTGGACGAATAGGGAGCTGTATAAGATGGCGAGGAAGGAGGCTAAGCTTGCGGTTACGGCAGCGAAAACAGCAGCTTTTGAACGCCTGTATGTGGAATTAGAGGAGAAAGGCGGGGATAGGAAGTTATACAGACTAGCCAAGGCGAGGGAGAGGATTGGCCGTGATTTGGATCACGTAAGGTGCATCAAGGACGAGGATGGTAAAGTACTGATGGAAGACGCACATATTAGGCGGAGATGACAGTCTTACTTCTATAAACTCTTGAACGAAAAAGGAGATAGTGACATCGTGTTGGGAGAGCTGGAGTAATCTGGTAGGTATCGATACTTTGGGTATAATAGAAGGATTAAGGTTGAGGAGGTCAAGGATGTTGTTCGTAGGATGCGTAGGGGAATTGCAACCGGGCCCGATGAGATCCCAGTTGATTTTTGGAAAAGCGTAGATATGACAGGTTTGGAGTGGCTGACGGAGTTGTTTAACGTCATTTTTAAGACGACAAGAATGCCAGATGGATGGAGGTGGAGTACAATGATTCTGTTGTACAAAAACAAAGGTGATATCCAGAGTTGCAACAACTATAGGGGTATCAAGCTCTTAAGCCACACTATGAAAGTTTGAGAAAGGGTCGTGGAGATGAGGGTAAAGAGATGCGTGTCTATTTCCGAGAACCAGTTTGGTTTCATGTCGGGGCGTTCGACTACTGAAGTCATTCATATTATTAGGAGGTTGGTGGAGCAGTATAGGGAGAGAAAGAGAGACCTACATATGGTTTTCATCGACTAAAGAAGACATACGACAAAGTCCCTAGGGAGGTTCTATGGAGATGTTTGGAGGTTAGAGGTGTACATGTAGCATACACTAGGGCGATCAAGGATATGTATGATGGAGCCAAGACCAGGGTACGAACAATAGGAGGAGACTCAGATTACTTTCTAGTGACGATGGGGCTGCACCAGGGATCAGCGCTTAGCCCTTTCCTATTTGCCTTGGTGATGGACGGACTGACGCGACAAATCCATGAGGAGGTGCCATGGTGTATGTTATTCGCAGATGACATAGTCCTGATGGATGAGACTCGTAGCGGAGTGAACGCCAAGCTAGGGGTTTGGAGACAAGCTCTAGAGTCCAAAGGGTTCAGGTTGAGTAGGACCAAGACAGGGTATTTGGAGTGTAAGTTCAGTAATGGGAGCGATCTTGAGGCAAGAGTGGAAGTGTCGATTGGGACTCAGGCCATCCCAAATAAAGGAAGCTTCAAGCACCTCGGGTCTATTATTCAAGGGAATGGAGAGATTGATGACGATGTCACACATCGTATTGGGGCAGGATGGTTGAAATGGAGGCTCGCATATGGAGTCTTGTGCGATAAAAAAGTGCCACCAAAGCTTAAAGGCATGTTTTATAGGTGATCGGTGTATTTTATATACACTTTTTTAGTCATTTTTAGTTAGTATTTTACCCATTTTGTTGATGTTTAGTATAGTATTAGGGTCGTTTTTCTTCCTTTTGTGTCACAACGGTCAAAAATGGAGAAATGACAAAAAGAAGATGAAATGAGCTTAATTGAGATGGAATTGCACAATAGAAGGCCAATAAATGAAGCCTAAGAAGTCTCGGGAAGCATAGAAGAAATCAAACGAAATCCGGACCAGAAAATACACTGTAAACTGCGAGGGGTCTGTAGGCTTAAAGCTCTGTGGCGCCAAAATGCAGGGCCACGACGCCGAAAGTATTGAGAGGCTGCAGAAGTTTGGGCGCCGCGGCGCCGACGCAGGATTTTTGGTTTCTGGGCCGAATTTGACACGTTTTCAGGGTCCAAAAGGGACAACTTTTCCTACATATAAAATTCCTAAAACCATGCTCATTATACCATATGCCTCATACCATAATTCATCCATCTTGTACATATTCCACAACACCATTCAAGGAGACAAGGCAACTTTGGAGGCTTTTCAGTATTATTTTATGTTCTTTTTTCCTTTGTTTTAATTCAGTTTATGTTGGTTTGTATTAGTTCTTAGCGTGACTATGACTAGGAGCTAATTACTTTCTTAGGGATTTCCTTGTGATTCGCTTGAAACTCTTATTTATGAATTAATACATTATTTGGTTTCTTCTTCACTTGCTTAAAATTTATTCAATATTTGGTATGAATGTTTGATAGTTAACTGACCATTAATTATCATAATCTTTATGATTTCGAATCAAGAACCGAGATGAGAGATTTGGATATGCTGTAATTGAATAGACATAGGTTAAAATTGCGAACGAAAGTACCCCGATACTTGTGTAGCATTATAGGCTATTGTTCTTAATCCTCCTATGTGGTAAATTCTATCATAGAAATATAGAAGGGTACTGCACTGGGGTTGAGTAATTATATATCCTAACCGAAATATAAGACAGTTTAGTTAATCGTTATCTTAACGTAGAAGAAGAAGTCAGTCTAGTTGTATTAAGGATTGAATAGGATGGATAGTTGAGGATCTTGAAAGCCCTATTTCCATCATAATTGATTTAAACCAAAGTATTTATCATCTTTAGTTTATTTTCTGCACTTAGTTTTAATTCTTAGTCATAAATCTCAACTAAAGAACGTTAACCAAATAGATACCATAGAATATATAACCGGTACTTGAAAATCAGTCTCTGAGAACGATATTCGGTCTTACCTAGACTATATTACTTGTAACGATACGTACACTTGCGTTAAGCGTGTGAAAAATCGCCTAATAAGTTTTTGGCGTCGTTGTCGGGGACTGGCGTACTTTCAATATCGATTTATCTATTCTTATTTCTAATTTGGTTGCTCCAAGAACAAGTTTCTAACTTGATCTGCAAGCATCTTTTTATCACTTTTTGTTGTTTTTCTTATTTTGTAGGTAAAATTCAAAAAAAAAAACAGGAGCATGGATTACTACTATCAGGGGCAGCAGATTCATCAACAACAGCCTAACCCACAGGTTCCAGAAGAAGATCTAGATGAGTTGCAGACAGGCATACTCAGGCTCACCAAGTGTCAGACTCAGTTTATGGCTGAGACAAGGGTGTCCCTCAAAAATTTGGAGACACAAATAGGGCATCTGATGCATAGGATGACCAATGTACCACAAAAAAATTTGTCTAGCGACACAATTGTGGGGAGTGATGAGCAGATTATGGAACCTGAACCACAACAAGGTGTTGAGGAATTTGGAGAGAAAGTTGGTGTAGAGAAAGAAAAGATTACTGAGATCCAATTATTCACCTTTTTGAATTCCTTAGAAATTATTTTTCCTGTACCTATTGCGAAAGAAAACACCACCAGCTGTCACTGTTGATCCCCAAACAGAAATTCTATACCCTCAAGGGCACCCCCAAAAGTTGAGAGATGTAGGAAATTTCTCTGATACCTACATTATAGAGAGCCTAGAAGACAAGTATGTCTTGTGTACTTGGGGGATAATCTTAGATCTGAGGCCCTTGTTTGGAGCAATTGTTGTAGTTGAAGTGAGACCTGCAACAATAACTGTGCGAATTGCAAGCAGTTCACAGAAGGAGTCGTCGGGCACTAGTAAAGGTTAACTGCGTCCGGCTAAAAGACGTTAAAGACAGCGTTTGTTGGGAGGCAACCCAATGTATTTAATTATGTTAGTTTGATTTTCTGTTTTAGTTTGTTTTATTTTTTTTTCTTGAACAGTCTCACGGTCTTGGGTTCTTGTCTTGTGTTGTTGGATGACAGGTGGATTGGAAAATGACCCCGAATGGAAAAAGGAGCAAAAACGCTGAAAACAGGGAAAAGTCATCATCAGAGCCGCGGCGCCAAATGCAGGGTCGCGGCGCTAAAACTTTAGAGGGTCCAGACGCAGTGCAAATTCCAGAAATTTTCCTCCCAGACCTCCATTATGACCGATGTGTTGTGTCAGTAAGTTGTCCCTATTTTTAGTCTTCACACATTGGGGACAATGTGTCGATTAAGTTTGGGGGATGTCTTATTTTGTTATGATCTTGTTTTTGAGTTTTTTTTATTTGTCTTTGTGTTGTTTTTATGTGTTTTTGAGTCATAATTTTTTTTATGGATCATGCATGTTGTAGTTGCTAAAGATATTGAGTGGATAAAGTGGGATAATGTAATGGAATTACAAGCGACAATCTGTGTGCTTAAGTTAGATATGTCAAAAATTCATGACATCTAATTATTTGAAATATTTGTGCTTAGTCTAGGTGTGTCAGTTATGGAAAGAAAGTGGGAAAATGTCTAGAAAATCTGTTTGCTTGTTATTTGAGGCGAAATAGTTAAGATGTACATGTTTAGGGAGATGATTCAAGCATTTCTTTGATAGCCCTTCTGACTATTCATTACCTACTCTGACATAAAATGTATCACTAGTCAGCCCCTTTGAGCCTAAAATAAATATTTTTTTTTGACACCCTATGATTCCTTTGTTGTGTCATAAGTAATAATGGAAAAGTATTGGAATGAGAAGTGTTGAAAAAGAGATAAAAAGTGAAATATTTGATGCACCCCAATGAAAAATATGCAAAAGCCTAAGTTTGGGGGTGCCTATTATTTATAATACATATCATTCTCTCAAAAGAAAAGCGGGGAGAAAGTGGGTACGAAACTAAAAAGAAAGTCAAAAAGAAGGAAGAAGGAGTTGAATGAAAAATGCTTATGGTACGTAATTGAGCCTAAATGCCTATTTTTATCTACCTCTGCCTAAGTCTACATTACAACCCTTGAAAGTCCTGATGATCTTTAATGTGTATGTCTATTATTAGGGGAGAATGGCAAGTAAACAGGTTTATAGCATTTGGGAAAGATGAAATGAAATTGACATGCATAGGTTAGGTGTTTGTATTTCCATTGACCGTGATCTAAGTGAATTTGCGAAATATCTAACTTGAAATTCTAAATTGTTGATTATTCATGCTACATATGTTCTAACATATTATCTCAACTGCATCCATAATTTTGAAGGAGCATTGCTATGACTACTTGATCCATTTCATAAGTCGTTGTTTTTGTTTTTTGTTTTTATTTTTGTTTTTGTTTATTGCTTTACTCGAGGGCGAGCAAAGTTTAAGTTTGGGGTATTTGATCGGTGTATTTTATATACACTTTTTGAGTCATTTTTAGTTAGTATGTTACCCATTTTGTTGATGTTTAGTATAGTATTAGGGTCGTTTTTCTTCCTTTTGTATCACAGCGGTCAAAAATGGAGAAATGGCGAAAAGAAGATGAAATGAGCTTAATTGAGATGAAATTGCACAATAAAAGGCCAATAAATGAATCCTAAGAAGTCCCGGGAAGCATAGAAGAAATCAGACGAAATTCGGACCAGAAAATACACTGTAAACCGCGAGGGGTCTACAGGCTTAAAGCGTTGTGGAGCCAAAATGCAGGACCACGGCGCCGAAAGTACTGAGAGGCTGCAGAAGTTTGGGCGCTGCGGCGCCGGTCTGCTGGGCTGCAGCGCCGACGCGGGATTTTTGAGTTTCTGGGCCACGACGCCAGTCCAAAAGGGACAATTTTTCCTACCTATAAAATCCCTAAAACCCTGCTCATTATACCATATGCCTCATATCATAATTCATCCATCTTGTACATATTCCACAACATCATTCAAGGAGACAAGACAACTTTGGAGGTCAGTATTATTTTATGTTCTTCTTTCCTTTGTTTTAATTCAGTTTATGTTGGTTTGTATTAGTTCTTAGCATGACTATGGCTAGGAGCTAATTACTTTCTTAGGGCTTTTCTTGTGATTCGCTTGAAACTCTTATTTATGAATTAATACATTAGTTTGGTTTCTTCTTCACTTGCTTAAGATTTATTCAATATTTGGTATGAATGTTTGATAGTTAACTGACCATTAATTATCATAATCTATATGATTTCGAATCAAGAACCGAGAGGAGAGATTTGGATATGATGTAATTGAATAGGCATAGGTTAAAATCGAGGACGAAAGTACCTCGATACTTGTGTAGCATTATAGGTTATTGTTCTTAATCATCATATGTTGTAAATCATATCATAGAAATATAGAAGGGTTCTGCACTGGGGTTGAGTGATTATATATCCTAACCGGAATATAAGACAGTTTTGTTAACCGTTATCTTAACGTAGAAGAAGAAGTCAGTCTAGTTGTATTAAGGATTAAATATGATGGATAGTTGAGGATGGAAGCCCTATTTCCATCATAACTGATTTAAACCAAAGTATTTATCATCTTTAGTTTATTTTCTACACTTAGTTTTAATTCTTAGTCATAAATCTCAACTAAAGAACGTTAACCAAATAGATACCATAGAATAGATAACCGGTATTTGAAAATCAGTATCTGAGGACGATATTCGGTCTTACCTAGACTATATTACTTGTAACGATACGTACACTTGCGTTAAGCGTGTGGAAAATCGCTAACAATAGAGCGGTCGTCAGACCGACTATGTTGTATGGGACGGAGTGTTGGCTAGTCAAGACTTCACACATCTAAAAGATGAAAGTTGCGGAGATGAGGATGTTGAGATGGATGTGTGGGCATACGAGGATGGATAGAATTAGAAATGATGATATCCGGGACAGACTGGGAGTGGCCTCGGTGGAGGATAAGATGCGGGAAGTGAGGTTGAGATGGTTCGGACATGTGCATAGGAGAAACACGGATGCCCCAGTGCGGAGGTGTGAGAGGTTGGTTATGGACGGGTTCAGAAGGGGTAGAGGTAAGCCGGAGAAGTATTGGAGAGAGGTGATTAGACGGGATATGACGCATGTGCGGCTTACTGAGGACATGACCTTAGATAGGGGTTTGTGGAGGACACGGATTAGAGTTGAAGGGTAGTAGATAGTCGAGCGTAGTCCTACTCACGCCCACAAATAGATAGTTGTAGTGTGACCAAGGTAGGCCTGACTAGCTCATCACACTTATAGAAGAAGTGTTGTTTTATATTCCATGTAGTTGTTTTATGCGGCTATGTGTTTCGCTAGTGTACTTTGTTTATTTTATTTATTTGCGTTAGCTACTGCTCTCTTTTGACAGAATGCGCTAACATGACGTATTCTATTTTTGTTACCAGCATGTTCATATAGCTTTAATTTATTGTCCCTGATCGTTTATCTTGCTATGCAACGTTTGCTTTGATTGTGATTACGCAGGTCTTGAGCCGAGGGTCTCCCGGAAGCAATCACTCTACCTACCAAGGTAGAGGTTAGGTCTGTCTACGCTCTACCCTCCCCAGACCCCACGAGGTGGGATTTTTACTCGGTATGTTGTTATTGGTTAAAAGAACAACTAAATGAAGCCACTTATTTTATCTTATACTTTGCAATCTAAATTAGTCTACTTGATTTTTTAACATCTGCCGTATATTGATCAGATCATTTTGAACTAGTAATATGCTTTCTGCAGTTCCTACATCAAGTAATATTTCACACAAATAATACACACTTCAAATTTCATTTCTTAAAATTGGTCAAACATACAGCAATATAGAGTTATCTTTTATGGAAAAAGAGGTTGGTTGATATTGAAACAAAGTGCACACACACTGAATTCACACATAACAATAGTGAAAATGGAGGTTATGAATTACAATACACATCCTCAGCTAGGCAGTCCAAGCCAAAAACACTGTTTTCTTTCATCAAACAAATATGAATACAAAAAATACAAAGGAAGCAAACAATGAATACATGTCCCTCCCTTAAAGATACCAAGTGACTCAAGTTACAAAAGAATACATTGACAAAAGCCGTTACCAAAAACTAAATATGATCAAGAGTAGTAAAACCTATACCAGACACTATATACATTCACCTTATAAAGTTCCAAACATTTGTTCCTCTACCCTAATATGCAATTTGATCAAGAAGAGCCTTCTTCCAACTGCTGCTGCTTATTGGACCATTGGAATTCTATTTCCAAATTCCTCGAGGGTCCGCTTTTGCTCTCGGGCAACAAGGTGTACTCCCCAGCGACTGCACCCAGCATAACTACACGGTCAATCTGGATCGTGACCTTACCGAATGAACTCTGTCATTAAACCGGAACGAGTTTAGCAAAAGTCATGAAGTGATAGAAAATTAAGAAGCATATATTAACAAAATGTTCACTGTGTCCCGTTACTTGTAAAATGATAATAAATAGTAACATGATAATAGCTTGTATCCTCTATCACAATTCTAACATGCACTTACCTTTCCCATTTTGCTCTTGTTCTTGCATGAAATATGGAGCTTCTGGCCTTTAGGAGGACTTTCGAATGACCATGAAAAGTTCTCATCGAACTCTGGATTAGGACCAGTTGAAACGACCTGGCAGAGGAGAAAAACAAGGAATTGTGAACCATATGAGGGTGTGAAGGGAGTAGCAAGAGAAGATCTATGCATATTGAGTGTACCAAACAAGTTAACTTCATTATTTTGTTGTTGGAGAAGTACAAGTCCTGATTACCGATCATTGTTGAATCAAGCAACACCCAGTTTTCCAATATGCATTAATTGAATTTGACAAGGTAAACCCAACCATCAACCCCCCCCCCCCCACCACCACCAATTCCCAGGCGCCAAGAATGGCCCTTCCCCACTTTGCTCTCTTGGTGACTCGAACCCCAATCTCAAGGTTGGAGGTTCCTTTAGTCAACAGATTCCTACTTTGTTTTCTAGAGCCATCTTGTTCTACTTAATTTACAAGTTCGCAATTTACGGTCCTTCACTCCCTCCATCCCCCCCAAAAAAAAATCTAAGTAAAAGTTCTTTATATAATTAGAGTTCGGTCGACACTGCACAAGAAAGGGTTCCAATCCCCATAGCATTGACAAAGAGTACTGTACTTGAAATGAAAAAGAATTTGAAAAATGACTGTACCTTCGTTTGGCGAGGTGGAGTATTTCCAAGTGTAAGCTTGCAATAAACACTTGGATTTCCAACTGATTGCCTCATGTTGTTGCCTCGCTTTATTATTACCACTAGAGTCCCAGGCAAACATTGCAATAAAAATTCTGCCTTCTCCTGAAACCGAGGGGGGGCTGATTGTATCAGATACTGCAACAATGGAATAGCATCTGCAGCAGCAATTGATTGTGCTCGAGACACTTCAGCAGGACATGCTGACCAAGCTTGTCGGAGAAGAAACAGAGCGTCCAAAGCAGCTTCTTGAGTTGCCTCTGAACCAGTCTTCAGGGATGTCACTAGATGTGGAATACTCAGGGTTGCAGGTTCAGTAGCCCTTAAACGGGGGAAGTTTCCAAATAGTGCATTCAGAGCCTTGAGGTACTCCTCATTTACAGTTCCGGAGGCCCATAAATCTTTCTCAATTGCAGCTGCAAAGCCAGGAAATCAATTAAATTAATATGCAATTAACACTAACAAGAAATTACTCAATTTGCACATATACTTCCAATACTAAAGTTCATAACATGTCATCTCTTTATTCTTCATGCTAGGATCCGTAGTAAACTGTTTACTTTAGTATTAACCAACCTGGATCAAGAATAATGGGGAGAATCCACCATCATTTTACGGAAACTTCTGTTTGAGATACTAACTTTCAAATATGAAATGTAAAAGAAAATATATTTAGCCATGTATATTACACTTGTACAAGTTCCAGATAGTTCGTATCTTGTAAATTAGAAGTTATTTCTTTTATGTTCTTTAATGACCAACAATTGGATTTCTTAATTAAATAATGAGAACTACCCAATTTATCTTTTGCCATTCATTTTTTATCTCATTTATGGAGTATGGGGAAAAGAAAGTTTACCAGTGATAGCCCTGACAGTTTCACTTGAAGCATACTCTTGAATGGTATTATTGGAAAAGAGAAGCTTAATAAACATTGCTGCCTGTACTGATGTCTCTGGATCACTAGAACCAATCAGATCTAACACAACCTGGACACCGCCAGCTTCTGCAACTGCTCTCTTATTTAATCTGCTATACATGACAAGGTTCTGTAAGGCACATATAGCGACGACTTTCATTTCTTCAGTAGGCTGATCTTCAAGCAGATTCACCAACGCCCGGCAAGCTGAAACAGCGTCACTGCTTCGAGCAAGAGCCTCATTCTGGAATAGGTCACCAAGAGCAAGAGTTGCCAGTAACCTTGCTTGTTGCCCTTGAGTCTGCGGATCCAAAAGATACTGTGATAAGGGCACAATTGCTGACTTGGTGGCTTTTGTTTCTCTGATCTTCACATTGTTCAGCAAAACCTCAAGGAGTCTTGCAGCAGTTTCCTCACAAAGGTGGCATCTGAGAAGTTCTAAGAGAGCCTCGATCGCCCCACTTTCAGCCATAGCTTCAGCACTGGTGGAGTCATCAGTCTCCAACACAAGAAGAGCATTCAATGCACCAAGAACTGTGCATTCATTGCCAGAGCGCAGCAATCTTACCAATACTGCAACAGGTACTTCCAGATAAAACTCAGAGCTAAATTGTAGAATACTGGATAATACTGCAGCAGCTGACTCCCACGAGGCATGAGGGAGTGAAGGGTCAGCGTTCAGTATTACTTTAGACAGCTCACCAACGCCACCTTCTTTTGCAATTTCATTTGGCCAAGTTAGTGCAACACAGACTAAGGCCTTCACAGCTCTCTGCTGCAAAATGGGTATACCAGAACCAAGGACCCGTACCAAGGGACCAATCACTTGCTGGATAACTGAGTCCTTCTGCAGGTGCTCTTCCAAAAGCAGGTGAGACAGAAGCTCAGCAACCAGTTGTTGCACGGCAGAAGCGGGAGAATCAAGTAAGGGAATAAGAGGTTCTATAGCTTGGTGAGATGTCAAGGTATAATCACCTCGGCACTGGGGATGCTCTAGGATATTCACAAGGACCTGCAGCGTGCTGTGTTGCCCATCAGGTCCAAACTCCGGTCTTGTCAGCAATACAAGAAGTGGCTCTACCACCTTTGCAGCAGATTGTCCCTTAGCAATGTTAGCATTATTTGTCAGTATTCTGAGCAATTCTGCAAATGCAGCACAGAGGAAATCTGGTGCTTCATGCAGAATGTCAAGCGCACACTCAATAACTCCAGCCTTGACCATTTCCATCTTACAGGAAGGCCTGTCTTTCCCCAACTTCACAAGAGCTCCAGAAATAGCCTCATGAAGTAAATAGCTTCGGCCATAAAGAAGGCCAACTAAGGGAATGACTGCACCATGTGCTGCAACTAGTTCAGCCAGCTGTTCGTCGTCCACTAGTTTATCCAATGCCCGAACAACAGAATGATGAGCAGGACTATATTCAGTAACAAGAAGAGAAACCAAAGGCTCCACACATCTAGCTGCAGCCATTGTAGACCTTATTCTTGTATTTCCAAACAAAACAGAACACAACTCGGCTGCATCGCCCTTCAGCTCCATTGAGCAGTTTGATGCAAGAATTCGGCAAAGAACATCCACTGCATTCATCTCGACATCTGCAACTGCAAGAGCTTTTGAAGGATTCTCACTGAGAAGCCTAACTAATGCAGCAATGGCTGCATGCTGCTCCCTCTCCAGACCAGTATTTAGAATCTCAACCAAAGGCTGAACAGACTGTCTAGCTGATTCTGCATTCCTGATGTGATCTGCTGAGAACAGGTTTTCCAAGGCTTTGGCAGCACTATACCTTGCCCCTCTTCCACCAAGACGTAAAACTGCAATTAGCTGACCAACAGCACCAAAAGCAGATTCGTGTCTGCATATTTCAGCAGTAGCAAATAGGATACCTAACAAATCAGTGGCAGCTTCCTCAGTTGCATCTTGTGGGCCAAGTGAAAGGTATTTAGTCAGTGCTTCAAGAACCCCACATTCCACCATAACAATCTTATTTGAAGGACAATCTCTAGCAAGCTGAATCAGAAGTCCAAGAGCTAGAAAAGGTGCACCAGGATGATCTGGGATAGGTTTTAGCAAGTCAACAAGGGCTGGTATAGCTTTCCTAGAAGTTGCACCAATCCTAATATCATCGACCCTAAACAACCTCTCAAGTGCAACTTCATCTGGGTTACGGACCAAAGAAAATTCCTCTGATAGTGCAACAAGGTCCTTTATATCCTCATCAGCACAACCAAGCAACGTTATGAGTCCGGATGGTGCTCCTGAATTTGCAACAGACAGCAGAGTTCCCCTGCTACCATTACAGACAAGGCTGGCTACGGCTTGTGCAGCAAAATACCTGTTTGCTGACTCTTCTGACTTCAGCAGATTAGCTAGCATGGGTATGGCTTTCATCGTTCCATTTGCTCGTATGATGTCCCTATCTTGAAATAAGATTGCCAGAAGCAATCCACAAATCCATATTCTGCTATCCTCCTTGAAATCAATCTGTAAAGATTTTAACAAAGGTCATGTAATGCTTCGTACAAGAGATATACAGAACAAAATCAAGAGTCTTGGGTTAATGTGGTTCTATCACAGAAAGAAAACACTTAAAGGTAATTACCTGTGTAAACTGTGTAAAAGATTGAGAGATTCTCTCTGTAAGAACTTCAATTGCACCAGCCTCCATAATCTCAACTTTACTTTTGTCATCACGACTGGCAAGAGCAGAAAGTAGCCAAATAGCTATATTCACCCCGGAAACAACTAAAGTACTTTTCTCCGTCTCATCCTTTCCTGATTCTTCTTCGGCATTCCCAGATATGCTTATTGCAATCTTATCCCCCTGGTCTTCCAAATGTAGAGACTCTGAAGCATTTAGCATCCCAACAAATGATTGAATGAGTGGAATACAAGATTTGGATTCATTTAGATCTTCCACCACTCTCTCATGATTCACTTTTGCAGCGCAAACAAGAAGTGCACTTCCTCCTATTTTAACCATAGCATTAGCGGAACAGATTACCCTTCTTGCAACTGAAGAAATGCATCCATAGGCACAAGCAATAGCATCGCCAAGAAGAGTGGGCTGAGCTTGGCAGAGTCTTGACAATATCTCAATAGCTTTGTCTTGCAACACCGATGAGGCATCAGCAATGCATGAAACCACTGGGATTATGCTATTTGGATATTCAGCTAGAACTGCCCATGCAGGTTTGATACCATTAGCTCCTTCCAGCCTTGAGAGGAAACAAAGTGCATCTAAAGCTTCTGATAAAGCAACAGAGTCGCTGCCAGTTGATTCTAGGAAAGAAATTAATGCAAGAACTATACCACAACGGTTAACGCAATCAGTTAAGGCAGGATTAACCTCACTAAATTGAAGAAGACGAGCAATTGCTGCAGCAGCATGGGTCCTTCCACCAGTTGTGCCTTCACGAAGAACTCTAGTAGCAGGCAAGATAATTTCTTCAGGAACTGCTTTGTCAGCCACATCGGGATCTAAAAGAAGATTGGCCAAAGCACATACTGCTTGTTCTGCAACTTGTAAAACTGAGGACTTTGCAAGCACCATTAATGAAGGCAATGCATCTCTAGAAATTGCTGCAATGTCACGGCTATCTCTAATAGAGAGAAATATTGCAGCAAGGCAGCGCGATGTGTCCACTAAGATGGATTCAGATTCAACATTCAGAAGCTTCACGAGTGACCACAAAGTCTTCACAGCAAGGGTACTTTCTCTCAGGTCCTTCCTGAGATGGAAAATTCCAGCAAGAGCAGAAGCAGACTTAGCCTGAGTCTCTTCCTTGGTGGAGCTTAATATCTTTATCATCGTCTCAACGGCATCATTTGCTGCACTACCTTCACGCAACATATCGCTCAGAGGGGCCACAGAGAGCAAACTTTTTAATGCATCTAAGACATAAATTTTAGACTCTGGAAGATCACTAGTCAATAGTGCAGTGAGTTGACTAATTGTTGCAGTATCTGATTTGTGAATCAAATGGTTCAGTGTCTTTGCAGCAATTTCCTTCCCGTTGGAGCTACCATTCTTCAGAAGCCACAATAAAGCAGGAACAGCATCAGCACTTTCAACACAAGCACGGATATCTTCACTGTGATTACAGAGGTTTCCAAGGATAGTTGCTGCATCTTCCTTAGCTTTGGCAGACCCAGTTTCCAGAATTTGAACAAGTGGAGGTATGCCACCAGCTGCTGTAATGGCCCACTTACTTTCATCATTTTCATTAGATAGAAGACAAAGAAGAGCAACAGCACACTCCTGTTGCTGCTCTGATGAGAGCCCAAGAAGAGAAATCAACAGCTGAATTCCCTCACGGCCTTGTAGTGCATGCCATAAGCTACCTTCATTTTTGCATAGAAAGAGAAGGGACCTTATCAACTCATCCTGAACTTCATTGGTGGCCATTGTGATCAAACCAACCAATAGGCGTTTTGCATCAGAATTCGCAAGTTTGCTAGAGAGTACAGCATTCCCATACAAACTGGCAAGTGCTTCAATAGTACGCTCCTGCACTAGAAAGGGTAAACGGGCCTTAAATTGCTTAACCAGTGTTTCTTCCACCTCCAAAGGATCTGATGCTCTTGAATTTTCTGCTTTGCTATCATATATCATGAGAGCCGAAGCTAAAGCCCCCAATGTATCAGCTGCTTGGGCAGGTGAGGTGCAAGATTCAAGGCTTTGACCAAGACTTGAAATGACATATGACAAGCCACCAGAAATATTTGCAAGCGCACACATTGCATGCTCCTGCAAAGCTTGGGCGTACTCGCCCTGCATGAACTCTTTTGAAGGAGCTATGGTAGCATTTATCAGAGCAGGAATACCATTAGCATTTGCTATTTCCTTCCTGGATTCTTTGCTTTGGGAAGATAGAGATTTAAGAGCACCTGCAGCTTCTGCTCTAACTGAGGCTTCATTGCCAGGTCCAAGTAGTTTAAGAAGTTGTTTGGTGGCCTCTGCGGCTAAGACTCTTGAGCACACAGAAGAATCCTCCATCATCATACAAGAAAGGAGAAAGCAGACATTTGCCTGAGTACTTGGCTGTCCATTATTCAGTAATTTAACAAGTATATCCACTCCTCCAGCTTGTACTGTTGCAGACCAGAATCCTTCAGTGCTGGTTGAAAGGTTTTTCAAAGCTCCTGTTAGTAAGTCGTCCACAATGTTTCCAGCTTTTAGTCCCTTTTTTAATTGCTCCCACAACACTGGCACAACACCTTCAGTTGAAAATATTTTTGAGCCAACATGATCCTTTGCACCACCTTGAGACACAGCATATATAGTTTTTGCTGCTGCAATCTGGCTTTCTGCTGAGCTTGACTTGAGAAGACCAAGGAGAGGCGGTATGCAACCTCCTAATAGCACTTTCACTCGCAATTCATTCTCTTTACACAGAGAAGCCAAAACTGTAGCAGCCTGCATCTTTACCCCAAGTGAGCCAGAACGAAGTAAAGAAACAAGTACTGGAACAGCTTGAGAATGTGAGCCAACAGCACTAAATGCATTTTCTCGTGTATCAATAAGCTCCAACAATTGCTTAAGTGAATGTTCTTTCTCTTGCATAGATGAGGAATTCTGCCGTAACTGCTCAATGCATTGAGCAACACTTGCTAATGTCCCATCTAGATCCTCCATGCTACTACAATCTCTGCACAATTAATAGCAAAAAGTCCTTTCAGGATATGTTTGTAGTCTAAATCAGCCATGACTATAATGGTGTAAAACAGTAATTTGGTCCACATGAGGTTACAGAAAAGCTGCATCATTTTAAATGATATTACAAATTTTGTTCAATTGCTGCTTTTCTTCTGGTAACAACTATCATCAGATTAGTATCTTACAACAGAAAACAAAGCACATGATATGTCAATGCAGTTTAAATATTTTCAGTTTTAAAACGTAACAGCAAAGACCAGCAATGTCCAAAGCAGAATGTAATCCACATTCCACAAACTGTTTCTTATGTGAATCTATTTTGCAGTTGGAGAATCTACACTATCTGTGGATGAAAGGTGAACAAAATGGAAGCTTATGTATGATTTATGTTTTTTGTAACTGATGCGTGTAGGAGTTACAGAACTATGGATACTATATTGAGATAAAAATATTGGAATCTTATAAACAAAAAGAAAGAATTCTTAGACGAGTTTAATTGAGGACTCATCAAGTATAAGAAACAGTAACAGCATTTGCAAATACAGAGCAACAGATAGAGTTTTGCAAGGAAAAGTGTGTTTTCATTTTCCTCATGCAGTCATGCTTATAGCACAACAAAAACAAACAGCATCTCCTGACTATACAAGCTAAATGTTTCACATCGAGTACAACACAAACCATAGACCAGATCATTATGAGCCCCTAAACTGAAAGCATTAATGTTTAGACTAACCTCGAAGATGTTTTCATGATTGAATGTGGAGTTGGAGGCGCCATATCATGAGGTTTAGCATCCCCGTATCTTTCCTGTAACAAGAAAAGAATTGATAGATATTGGTGAGGAATGTGTCAAGAGTCTAGAAAATCACAGGATCCATTTATGTCATTCAAGAAGGAAAGTAGCACGAATATGACGTTGAAGTCAACCATCAACAGCTTGACTAATATCTAGAAAACAGACAGTTATGACTTTACGACTCAACAAAGAATGTAAAATTGTATAAATCTATAATTTTCTCAGTCATGGGATTATAGAAATATAAATTCGAGATGCAGCGATGAGTGAGTAATGCAACCCTTTTAAATTTAAAATGTTCACATGATACGGACAGCTTCTCTAACAAAAAGAATGGCAAAAAGAACTATTCCCCTCCCATTCCACAAGGTTCTATATTTTCAAAGGTAAAAAGAATTGGAAAAATGACAACTACCTGGATTTAGCTACGCTACAGAGTAATACTTAGAACATGTCGACTTGAGAATAAACTGCGTTACAGTTTCAAAGAAAAACAAAGTACACCAACACTAAGATTGCACATAGAACTACTAGTTAAGGTCACCCAGGTAGAGTGAAATGCACAAATGGTATCTCCAGATCTTTGAGTAAAATAGTTCAATAGCTCACATATCGAATAAATCATGAGGAAATTTACCAAATCAGTTTCTTTTTCTTCAAAAAAGGGAAGTTTACCATATCATTAGTGGCAAGACTGCTGCCATTGGCAGCAGTGAACCTCCATGCTAGTGTGGCCGCCAGCTTTGCTGTGATCTTGAGATCTTCACGGCAGATCTACCTCCAAGACACAGAAGAAAGCTAACAGCCTTCTGCAAAGCACCAGTAAAAAAACATTTATTCCAGAACTCTAGAAAACACCAAAAAACTGAACTTGGCCAAATTAAGAAAATGAATTGTGTTTAACATACATTAACAAAAAAGATACAGATCAAATTGTAATGGCTTAGTTTCCAAGACTGATAGTACCACTAGAATTACTTGACTAGTCCAAACCAAAACTAACAAAAGTCACATATGGAAATCACATAAATCTGAGATCAGATTCAGCAATAATTTAAAGTCAATACATCACTGAACTCAATTGCCCTGTTAGATTTCCACAATCCAAATCAAAATTCATCATAAATCTCACAACACCAATTCAAGAAAACACTAGATCCAGATCATACACCATTAAAGCTCAAATCTTTACCTCAAAAAACAAAACCCCAGATGCCAAAACCCATATCCATATTTCACAAAAAATAGCTAAAAGCTCACATTTTGACCACAAAAAAACAAAACCCCAGATAGGTTTTTTCCATTAAAATTCAACCCCACATACACATTTCACAAAAATAACTAAAGATATAATGAATTTGGGCGAAAATTGAACCTTTAAGACTATACAGCAAAATCTTGATAATCAAGAAGGCAAGAAAGACAAGAGATAGAGAGAATAAGCTAGAACCTTGGAAGAGAAGATCATACACCATTAAAGCTTACATCTTTACCACAAAAAACAAAACCCCAGATGGGTATTTCCAATTAAACACAACGGACATACACATTTCACAAAAATAGCTAAAAGATCTACTAAATGAAGAAAAATTTGAACCTTTAAGACTATACAGTAAAATCTTGATGATCAAGAATGCAAGAAAGACACAGTAGATAGATAGAGGGAAATAAGTTAAGACCTTTGGTATAGAAGATGCTGGGGTTCACTTTGTTATTGCATTTGGGGTAAAGAGAGGTTGAGTAGTAAAGAAGCGAAGAAGAAATATATGAAGATTAAAAATGAATTAGAGAGATACAGCAATTATGTATGTATAGTGTAATGTATAGTGTGTGTAGTGTGAGCTAGCAAGAAACAAAGAAGGAGAAGGACCACCGACAGACAGCTGAGAATGGAAGTGTGTGTGATGGAAAATTGGAAATACTTTAAGCTTTGGAGCTTAGCTTAGTTTAGTTGGCTTTCTTGAATTATGTTTTTTTTTCACTTTCTTGCTTTAAGCATTCCGGAAATAGCAAGTTGTAATTAAGGTTTGTGTACATTTTACACTCCACATAACTTATGATGTAGAATTACACTGAATATGTAGTTATTGTTATTTCTTGCTTTAAGCTATGTTTCTTTTTTTTTCAAGTGAATTTTTTCGTTACTGTACCCCGAGCTAATTCAGTCATTCTTGCAATTTGTGTACACTTTACATTCCTCATAATTTACGATGTGGAATTACACTAAATATGTTGTTATTGTTGTTTCTTGCTTTAAGTTATGTTTCTTTTTTTTTTCAAGTGAATTTTCTCTTTGATGTGAAATTGAAATTAATGATGGACATAAAAATAATTCACTTTTTAGAAACAAGTTGATTATAGAAACAAACGGATAAGACTCGAGAATGTAAAATAGAAGTTTTCTGTTTAATTATTACTTAATGTCGAAGCTGAAGTTAGACTAATGATAAATATGTTTACAATATATTTAAGCCTTTTACATTATTCAAGTTAAATATATAAGATTTGTAATACGCTTAAATACATAAAGGGAAAATTTCACAAAAATCTGATGGTGAAGGCATTCCAGCTCTTACCGTAACAGAACTAGAATCGTCAACTCCAACTGTCCTTATAGATAGATAAAAGTCACCTCCTCTCCAACCTTATAGTCAAGCAAATGATTTTCACTCCTCTCTTTCCTTATAGTCTGTCGAGTTGCTTCGCTCCTTTCCTTCCTTATAGTCAAGAACGATATATTTAATTTGTGAGTATGAGATTAGGGGTTCAAGCCTTAAAAATATTAACAACAACAATATATTCAATGTAATATTATATGTGAATTTTTTTAAAGGGTAGAGTGTATGCAAATTTTATCCCTAACTCGTAGAGGTGGAGAGGTTGATTTTGAAAGACACTCGGCTCAAGGCTCAAAAATATTATCCTATAAAAATGTAAGTGAGATCTGAAGAGGGTAGAGTGAATGTAGATCTTACACCTATCTCGTGAAAATAGAGATTATTTTTTAAATACATTCAACTCAAGCCTCAAAATATTATCCTATAAAAATATAAGTGATGTGTACGTAGATCGTACGTCTACCTCATGAAGATAGAAATACTATATTGAAAGACACTCGGCTCAAGCCTAAAAAATATTATCCTATAAAATAATAAAATTGCGTATATAAAATTTAATATGGACCGACTCTTCTCTCAATTATTATTATACACGCAAAAACAAGCTTAATGTATCATACTTCCTTTTTTTTAGTGAGACATGACAGTTTATTATTTATGTCCAATAATTTTAGTAAGAGAGCATACACAGCTGAATTACAAGCTGGCTCAAGCCACTCTATATTTTTTTCCTGATTTCTGTGGGTTGGTACACAATAATATAATCAACTATATAGAGGATTGTGCTATCGCACGGGACTCCCGAAAAATAAAAAAAATTAGGAGCTCATTTTTTAAAAAGGTTATTAAATAGTATTAGTCATAATTTACTGTAAAAACTCATTCAATTCAAGTGGTGCATGTATGTAGAGCTAATAATTTACTTATTAAAGCTCACTTTTAGAAAGTAGAACAGAACCCTAAAAATGTTTGAGACGTGCTACTACATATTTTCGAATTATTTTAATTGGCATAAAAATATAGACAGAAAGATGCATCTAATAAGGATGTTGGATATATTTAATTGAATTGCATGTTCTCTCATGCATGTAACTAATGTGGTAACAACATACACTGGAATGCCCACATGATTAATAATTAGAATAGCAACTTAATCAATAACAAACTCCACATGCAATTTGGGGAATAATTTTGTAACATAAGTTCAATTAGGATAAATGTTTTTCAGTGATTAAATTAATTTTAAAATTCTCACCAATAAATAAAAGAAACAAAGAGTTTGATATATCAGGTTTATTCAGTATTTCTAGTCTTATAACTGGATCTATTTTTTGTTTTACTGTAAAATTGTTTTAGATAATTTAAAGAAATAGGGTAAGTTACCTAAAATATCACGACCTCTTTTCAGGAATAGTGGTGGCATCTACCTAATCCCACCACATAGACGAACCACTCCCAAATCATTAACATGATATGATATAAACAAAAGCGAAAGATAACAAATGCTACATAAACTGTCTCTTAGTATAAATGCGGAAGAAGAAATAAGTCTGATGCGTCAAAACTACCCCCAATCGATCTAGTCTGTGGATACAATAGCACTAGCAAATTCAATACAAGTCTGAGAAAAGGGACACGCAAGCCAAAACCATTGCATAGTCTAAACGTGTCTCTCATATACGAATAAAAGACTGTGATAGAGATGGAGCATACAAGGGTATGATGGAGATAACATCTTCACCCTGAATACTAAGGATCATATGCTCGAATTCAGTCACGTGGTCTCGAGCTGGTAGTCGGATCTGTATCTGCATCAAGAAAAGATGCAGCAAGTGTAGCATGAGTACATAACGTACTCCGTAAACATCATAGACCTACAACGACAGAAGGTACATAATCAGAGATAAATATCAAATTGACACCAAGCAATCCTATACTAATCAGTTCAATAATTCAAGTAAGGTCACATAGTCCACAAAATAATTAACATAGTTCACATATTCCCTTATCTCAATAAGAGTCCACAATCACTTACGTCATCCAGTGCCAAAGAGTATAAACAGTTATCCACGCATGAAGTAGCATGTATAATCATTTTCATGTATAATTCGTAGTCAAGTTATGAATAACTTCAAATACAAGTACATCCATAAGTAATCTATGAAATAACATATATATGAATGATATGAATGCAATGCATATGACATGTACCTTTATCAATTCGGTATACAGTATGTCAAGGTTTTATTATGATTCGTACACCCATTAGGGACCCACAAAGTCTATATACCCCTCCGCTCTGAAATAACTCATCGGATCATGGAGTCCAACTCTTGACTGTAAAAATTATCATGTTACAGGCGTGCAACTTTGATCTTTGCGTATCATACCTACTGCGGTGTACAACATGAATCATCTGTAATATCATCATCTTAGTGTTGCCATAATATCATAAGTGTTTTACCTTTCCGTCCCCTTGGGCCCACAACATATTCATGCCACTCTCATATCAATATCATCATAGAATCATGAATGCTTATCTTGGGAGATAAGTTGTCAATCACCGTTAAAGGATTTATACGGGGCAATATTATCTTAAGGACAGAGTGAATATCACTCGACTCAGCAAACCTCTCATTTTGTTCTTATTTTCAGATTTGTACCTTTTGTTGTTGTTACTTACTTTCATTTCCTTGTAACCTTCATTGTAACTCACAGTGATGTACCGGGATAAATAACTACATAAAAATTATATCCAGATCGGTAACGTGATTCTAACGTTGGTTTCCTCCGGATAATAACAATTGAAAAATTCTTCATAGTGAAGTAAAGCGTAAAGAGCCTAGTTCTTCTCATCCATAACGTGTGTTGGATGGACTATTCGAGAGGTTGTTGAAGGATATACATATAAGGTATATTAAGGCTAATTCTTCCTTCTTTTGGCATGTCCCAAGTACATGAAACGTAAACGTAATGTATTCCATAGATAGTTCTACTCTTAATAGTTAAGGATGTCCATGTTATTCATTCCTATGAAATGTATTTCAAAGCATGACTAAATTTGTTCCTAATGAGCCACATGATAAAGATATTGATGTTCATAACGTAATTGGAGAGTGAACGACTATAGGTCACTTCGAAGGATATTCTAATGATCCTAAGAGGTTATTCATGCATTGTAGAAATATATGTAAACGTATAAAGATGATATTCATGTATATATAGTACCTATAAGAGCATAACTGTATTTCTATTTACCACCGGGCTATGACCGATTGGACAGATCTATATCAATACTTACCACTGATTGGGCAGACACGTTATTACCACCGAAATATGATCGATCGGGCAGTTACCATCGATTGAGCAATTATATATTATTATTTAACACCGATTGGGTAATTATATATCATTATTTACCACCGGGTTGACAGACACGTTATTTACGATTGGGCTACGATCGGTTGGGCAGTTACCACCGGTTGACCAATTATATATCATTATTTATCACCGGTTAGGCAGACACATTATTTACCACTGGGCTATGACCAGTCGGGCAGTTACCACCTGTTGGACAGTTATATATCGTTATTTACCACCGGTTGAGCAGGAACGTAATTCACCACCAGGCTACGATCGGTTGTGCAGTTACCACCGATTGGGCAATTATGTATCATTATTTACCACCAAACTTCAGTCGGTTGGGAAGACGAACAAATAAACTTATGACATTGATATATCGACATAGAACATGGTTATAAGATTATAATGATAATTATGTATTTTGTGGCTCTCAGCCGCATTTCAGAGGTTCAGGTTAACTCATATCCCTTTTTTTATGATTATTTACTATTATGTTTTATTTTATACTTACATATTCAGTACATTATTCATACTGATGTTCCTTTTATCGGGATACACTGTGTTTCATTCCATGCAGTTTCAGGTAAGCGATGAGAGGATCCGCCCTTGTAGATCGCACTTAGATATCATCTTTGTTGGTGAACTTCATTTCCTCCTAGAGTATTGCTGAGTCAGGGTCATGTTTATATCATTTTGGTACTTTGGGTATGTCAGGGGTCCTGTCTCGACTTATATATCATGTCGACGTTCTCTTAGAGACTTTGTAGACATGTCATGTGTTGTACAGTTTGCTCAGTACATCCTAGTAGGCCTAGTGTTGGTTAGAATTATACTGGCCTTGTTGGCCTTAGTATGTATATATATATGTATAGACTGGATTCTTCTATTTGTAGGATTTTACATCATGTTGTCTTATAAATATCATTTTGAGTCCTTGTCAGCCCATACGGTTATGCATTCGCATGGTGATACTAGATGGTTCGCTCGGGCCGTCTAGGCGCCAGGTGCCGGCCACACCTGTCACGATCCGAACCCGGGCCCGTGACTGGTGCCTTACCCCGGGCACCTTAGTGATACAACATCAGAGAAAAACCAGCGGAAATAAAAACTTAAACATTTAAATAGACATGGATCAAGATAAAGAAAATAGGCCAACCAAAACGGTTGCCTTTCAACATATATAAATATAGACATTTGAACATTTTAATCCTTTTTACAACCCTGCCCACAACAGTACTACAGACCTCTAAGAATGAAATGACAACTATGGCGGGACAGGGCCCCGCCATACCCCTGAATGTACAAGAACTTACAGACTCAGGGTAACATACCAAAAGATAAGCCTCCGAAGAAACGGGGCTTTCCAATACGAACTTTGATCCATGGCGAGGATCCACAACCGATGATTCTTACTGCGGCGTGAACGCAGCCCCGAAGAGGTCAATACAACAGTACCAAGTATGTGAAATCAGAAAAATCGTAAATGAAATCATAATAGTCTATATAAAGCGGAGACATGTATGATAACCAAACTACGATTCACAACATAAAGCGCATGTGCCGTGGACTCACGCCTCAAGTCATCCTCACGCCCGTGGAACTCCTTCCTCACCGCCTAGCCAGGTATACATCGTGTGGAATACGTGTCCCGGCCCATACCATGGGACTCGGTAAAGAATCAAGTGGAATACGTGTCCCGGCCCATCCCGTGGGACTCGATAGAGAATCAGATGAAATACGTGTCTCGGCCCATCTCGTGGGACTCGGTGGATAATCAGATGGAATACGTGTCCCGGCCCATCTCGTGGGACTCGGTGAATAATCAGATGGAATACGTGTCCCGGCCCATCTCGTGGGACTCGGTGAAGAATTGTTCATAACAGATCAGCTGGCCCTCCATCGAGAGACGCGGGGGTATTATACAACAAAGGCTAACAAGCATAGGCAAGTTTCACAACAACAAGCATAGGCAAGTTATACACAACTCAAGGTACTTTCATTTTATGTCAAAGTCCGGGTTTTAACCCTAAAGTACTACGTACGTTAAATTCCTTTTAATGATCCATTTCTTTTACAAAGGTCACCCGATACCCGTAGTATAAAAATAGAGTGACTAACATTGTTAAGTAAACCAAAATGCTTTCCTTTGTAAAATCAAGTAACAACCTTATTTTCCAAACGTTCAAGTTTGCCTAATTTCAAATGCTCAAGTTTCTCATTTTAGAAAAGGTTTCGTAGTTCATAGTTTTAATCCTTTAAAACATAATTCTCCTTTAAACGATTTGAGAAACATATGCCTTATATGTGAGTAGGTTATTCTTGTTTATAATCAATCTTATTAAGCGACCATGATCTAGGAAATGTAATATCATTTTGTCTCATCTTAGCTTCACGGATGGAGGTTTCTACTGGTTTTAATAATACTTTTTATTCAATACATTTACCTTTATTAACGCTGCAGTGGTTTGCCGATACTCATTCTGATTTCCGAAATCAGTAAAACATTATTCCCTTTTAAAAACCAAGTACTCATTACTCACGAATGAGGTTTCACACAAAACATCCATATTAAGTCAAGTCTCTTATCTTTTAAGATTAAGTCTCTTAACTTCTAAAAATCAGTAAACCATTCTCTTTATCTCTCTTAAGACGTTATACCTAACTTCCCATAAAGCTAGTATAACTCTTATGTTTTCAAAACCAAGTATTACTCTTCTTTCAAAATGATTCTTTTTGAAATACTTCAAGTTCTTTATTATCACACCTCAAGTCCGTTATAAGTCAAATAAAAAACCACAAGGCATTTTCTTACCTACATAAAGTTGTTATAACCAACTTCCCATAAAGCCGTTATAACACTTTATGTTTTAAACCAATCAAATACATTTAACACATGTACGCTCTCGCATCTACATAGTTATACACATATCATGCTAGACGGATAGGAAGAGGTTCGCATACCGCGACGATTATCGACTAATAGCAAAACGCCCAAGTACCTCAAACCGCTCGGCTACTCCTTAAGCCAAGTAGATCACGCCATACGTAGTACTTGACCTATGAGGCCACAAGCGCGCTATTAACGCGTCTAGATCTCAACGGCGTAGAATATTCTACGAAAATTCGGCAAGACCTCCCCGCAACAACAGTAAATCTCCTCTCTCTATCGAGGCCGGCTACCAAGCCAACCAGGGGGTTACACGCCTAACCTGACGTGTACAATTCTACTTCACGAATGCTACGCAAGTCTCATCTGAATACACCCTATGTAATTACTGATTGATTCTCTTCTTTAAATTCAGGCTTAAGTCAAAAGACATTGCCACAAAACTATGTTCAGTTCTATATATAGTATACTCCAGCTACATATTTCTACAACATGTAATTTCCAATTACAATAGAAAGTCAAGAGTGTTTACCTCGATAAGCCCAAAATTATCCAAGTTATATGTCGATCTTGAACAATGTTTAGCTCCTACTCCGAGCGCTCCAACCCGCTCCAAACAACCCTTAGAAGTGCTAACCAACTTCTACTCAAATACTTCAACTATTAATGAAGATTTCCTTAGGGTTTCGTTTAGTGGCTAAAGGAAAGTATGATAGTATTTTCCGGGCTTTTCGTATAGAGGTAACTTTGGGAAGTACTATAAGGTATATGGGCTAAAGTATTTGGGCATTATAACAATACTTGGAGAGTATTTCTATACCACAAAAGGGGGTATTATACGAAAACAACTAGGCTAGGGGGGGTACCCCTCGGCTAGACACTACAAAGGGGGAGGGGGCTTTGGACGAAAGCAAACAAGAGGGAGGGAGTATTTGAGACTTAGAAAGATTGCTCAAGTTTTGGATGAAGAAAGTCTTCAACTTAGAGGGGTATTTATAGGTCAAGCAATGGCCAACCAATGGCCAAGATCCATCCAAGTGTTAGGCAAGTGTAGGGCTAGGATTAAGCCATGTGCACCTTATCCATCTACCACACCAACTTGCACAAAATATCCTACCTAACCCATGCCACCTATTTTCGTCCATTACCGCCCACTTCCTTCCAATGTG
This sequence comes from Przewalskia tangutica, assembly GCA_029844215.1. Classification (NCBI taxonomy): domain Eukaryota; kingdom Viridiplantae; phylum Streptophyta; class Magnoliopsida; order Solanales; family Solanaceae; genus Przewalskia; species Przewalskia tangutica. The sequence continues at coordinate 125,085,584 of CM056726.1, read as the reverse complement.
AGGGTGACACATGTCACCCTCCCGTTGGTCCAAAATGTTTCGTCTCTCGGAAAAATCCGCAAAAATTATAAATGACATAGCCGGAATTTTCCCTTCGCAAGTTTAGTAAAACGTTTAAAAAAACGATTCTTTCGCACTGTGCCCAAATTTCGAACCTATGCCTACTTTAAGGCTTAAATTTTTATACGTACGCCCTCACGTACATACTCTGGAAATACTGGGTATAACATTCTCCCCTCCTTAGAAACATTCGTCCCGAATGTTCCTTCTCAAGATGGGTAACGATAAACTTCTTCTAACAAGTTGTCAACGCCACACCTGGCCACGAAATAACACACGTTTTCTTCCTTCCTTACTCATCGTGCCCTTCTCGAACACTTGAACTCTTCTATTATACGTACCACACTTCCCATCGCCTGGGCTTCCCAAAACATTGGAGTCACTACCTCCAACTTTGGTCATCTTACTAGCCTCAATCTCTCTTAAGACCATTCCCGGCCTTCACGAACCGATTCTGGTCGAACGCATCCACGAACTCATACGATGGTCATCTAAACTTGGGCCTAGCACCCTCGTGACCCTATCACCTGGCGGGACCACCCAAAACTGACCCCACCACCAAACAGGCCGCGGGTTGAACCGCGAATGGTCCTCAACCCGACCCGCTATCGCGTAAAACACTTGTTCCCCTGATCCGGAACAATCCTTACTAATTCACGTCATGAAAGCTACCACTTCCATCTCACACTACCCATGGACTTATCACACAATACATTCTAGGCATAAAATGCACTCTGACAAGGATCACTTGCGAAATCTTGTACTCAAGACGGCCTTATATCTAAGGTCTCAACATGAAATATTCTAAGGTTCACACTTTTCCATGCCCCCATACATATCCTTTCAACTAGCCATGTTTTCTAACTCATAACCAACATAACGCTATCCGTACATAGCACACAATAATAAGGTCATCATATCATGCATACAAATCTCTGTAGGTTAAGGATATACAGAATCTACCGCTCCACTCTAATCATAGGCTCGCCTTACTGGCGCATGCATAGAAGGCGATGAACTGCCATCGACCGTAGTCGAGTCATTCTCTGCATCCTTCCTATTAGGACAATTTCGTCATATGGCCTCGACGGCCGCAGAAAACAAGCACCCGAAAAAGACGACATTCTCGATGACGCCCGCACATCGCGCACACCGAGGAAAACTCGAACCCGTGGCTAGAACCTACGTATATCTGCAACCGAAGCTCGAGCCACGACCAGCCCCGAATACCGAACGCCCCGAAGATTGTGAAGGACCACTCTGACCGCGGAGGTACATAACTAGTTCGCTACGGGCGCCCGCCGAAAGTTACCAAAGGACCTGCTGCTCGCCTCTTCGCGATCACGGTCATTCCGTCGACCTCTCCGTGCCTCACATCTGGTGCATGAGCTTGCATGTGGGCAATGTCCATGCCCGTGAAGAGCTACACCGCATAAGCCTCGCCAAGTAATCATCTAGCCGGTGACGTAGCGGTGTACCGCCCTCCATATCGCCATTACAATGGAACATACCGAGCTAATGAGTCGAACTCACATTGTACTCTAACCGTCCCGCCCGCCCCGCCTCAACGCGTCAAAAATCGGCCCGAGCCCTCTCATCTCGCGGGCAAGAAATGTGCAAGAAAAGCCTCGAGAACTCGTCCCAAACGGCCGGAAGTGCATGCTCTCCCGACGGCTCCACGAATCAAACCCGATCATTGCAGATCACGCACTGATGCGAACCCAATACCACCGACCGCTCTCGAGACTCGATCACTCACGATCCAGAGTTGTCGGATAAACTCACGAGGTCATCCTCGCCTCTCGATCCATGTAACATTTGGCGCTACAACTCGAAAGTCCGTAGTCTCAAACTGCTCGCCGGTGAACTACGGTGCTTCTGGGCCGGAATCGCTGTGATCTAGCCTCTCTCATATCGCCACGACCGCGGCGAATCGCCATCTCCTTGTACTTATCTCATCTCGCTCCAGCCGTGGATCGAGGCTCAGTATCAGAGTCTCGCAGCCACCGCTGCGCTCTAAACTCGCCGTCTGGCGGCGTCGCAAAACTCGCCGTTGAAGCACTATCTCGTGTAACGACCGGGCCTCGCCTCGAACCTCCGTGCTCTACTACGCCTCCTACGCTTTCGCTTCTTCGGGCCGGGTTGCCTACGCCGAGGCATAATCGGTAAAGGAAAGGAATACGTCGAGGGTCCAACTTATCACACGGCTCTAAGGCACGATCTCGGAATGAAAAGAATGGAAACCAATCCTAAATGTCCTATAGCCTCACGATTATAGATGTGCACAACACACCGATAATCAAGACTCTACTAGACACGGTGCGTAGACACTTTCCGAGGATTAATCGCTCGATACCACTTTTGTCACGACCGAACGGCCGTGATCGTGCCTTACCCGCACCTAGTGATACAACATCGAGAAAACCAATGGAAATAAAAACTTAAACATTTAAATAGACATGGATCAAGATAAAGAAAATAGGTCAACCAAAACGGTTGCTTTCAACATATATAAATATAGACATTTGAGCAGTTTAATCCTTTTACAACCCCGCCACACAAGATGCTACGGACACTCTAAGAATGAAATGACAACTATAGCGGACAGGGCCCCATACCACGAATGTACAAGAACTTACAGACTGTGGTAACATACAAAAGATAAGCCTCCAAGAAACGGAGCTTCCCAATCTGTTGAACTTTGATCCATGGCGAGGATCCACAACCGATGATTTACACTGCGGCGTAACGCGGCCGAAGGAGGTCGATAACAGTACCAAGTATGTGAAGCGTAAAAATCAGTAAATGAAATCATAATAGTCTATATAAAGCAGGAGACATGTATGATAACCAAACTACAGTTCAAAACATAAAAGCAGTCATGTCAAGCCAGGGACTCACGCCCTCAAGTCATCCCCTACGTGGAACTCGCCGCCGGCTGCCGTGATCAGGTATACATCGTGTGGAATACGTGTCCCGGCCCATACCATGGGACTCGGTAAAGAATCAAGTGAAATACGTGTCCCGGCCCATCCCGTGGGACTCGGTAGAGAATCAGATGAAATACGTGTCCCGGCCCATCTCGTGGGACTCGGTGGATAATCAGATGGAATACGTGTCCCGGCCCATCTCGTGGGACTCGGTGAATAATCAGATGGAATACGTGTCCCGGCCCATCTCGTGGGACTCGGTGAAGAATTGTTCATAACAGATCAGCTGGCCCTCCATCGAGAGACGCGGGGGTATTATACAACAAAGGCTAACAAGCATAGGCAAGTTTCACAACAACAAGCATAGGCAAGTTATACACAACTCAAGGTACTTTCATTTTATGTCAAAGTCCGGGTTTTAACCCTAAAGTACTACGTACGTTAAATTCCTTTTAATGATCCATTTCTTTTACAAAGGTCACCCGATACCCGTAGTATAAAAATAGAGTGACTAACATTGTTAAGTAAACCAAAATGCTTTCCTTTGTAAAATCAAGTAACAACCTTATTTTCCAAACGTTGAGTTTGCCTAATTTCAAATGCTCAAGTTTCATTTTAGAAAAGGTTTCGTAGTTCATAGTTTTAATCCTTTAAAACATAATTCTCCTTTAAACGATTTGAGAAACATATGCCTTATATGTGAGTAGGTTATTCTTGTTTATAATCAATCTTATTAAGCAGCCATGATCTAGGAAATGTAATATCATCTTGTCTCATCTTAGCTTCTATGCAGATGGAGGTTTCTCCTGGTTTTAATAATACTTTTTATTCAATACATTTACCTTTATTAACGCTGCAGTGGTTTGCCGATACTCATTCTGATTTCCGAAATCAGTAAAACATTATTCCCTTTTAAAAACCAAGTACTCATTACTCACGAATGAGGTTTCACACAAAACATCCATATTAAGTCAAGTCTCTTATCTTTTAAGATTAAGTCTCTTAACTTCTAAAAATCAGTAAACCATTCTCTTTATCTCTCTTAAGACGTTATACCTAACTTCCCATAAAGCTAGTATAACTCTTATGTTTTCAAAACCAAGTATTACTCTTCTTTCAAAATGATTCTTTTTGAAATACTTCAAGTTCTTTATTATCACACCTCAAGTCCGTTATAAGTCAAATCAAAAACCACAAGGCATTTTCTTACCTACATAAAGCTGTTATAACCAACTTCCCATAAAGCCGTTATAACACTTTATGTTTTAAACCAATCAAATACATTTAACATATGTACGTCTACCGTACTACATAGTTATACACATATCATGCTAGGACAGATAGGAAGAGGTTCACATACCTCGCGACGATTATCGACTAATAGCAAAACGCTCCAAGTACCTCAAACCGTCGGCTACTCCTTAAGCCAAGTAGATCACGCCATACGTAGTACTTGACTATAGAGGCCACTGGCGCCTATTAACGTCTAGATCTCAACGTAGAATATTACGAGAAAATTGGCAGACTCTCCCACCACATGGCAGCGTAAATCTCCTCTATCGGCTGCCAAGCCACGGGGTTTACACGTCTAACGGGCGTGTACAATTCTCTTCCGCGTGTCTTTACGCAAATCTGCATGTCTGATCTATGTAATTCTGATTCGATTCTCTTCTTTAAATTGGGCTTAAGTCAAAAGACATTGCCACAAAACTATGTTGATTCATATATAGTATACTCCAGCTACATATTTCTACAACATGTAATTTCCAATTACAATAGAAAGTCAAGAGTGTTTACCTCGATAAGCCCAAAATTATCCAAGTTATATGTCGATCTTGAACAATGTTTAGCTCTACTCCGAGCGCTCAACCGCTCCAAACAACCCTTAGAAGTGCTAACCAACTTCTCAAATACTTGACTATTAATGAAGATTTCCTTAGGGTTTCGTTTAGTGGCTAAAGGAAAGTATGATAGTATTTTAAGCTTTTAAATATAGAGGTAACTTTGGGAAGTACTATAAGGTATATGGGCTAAAGTATTTGGGCATTATAACAATACTTGGAGAGTATTTCTATACCACAAAAGGGTATTATACGAAACAACTAGGCTAGTGGTACCCTCGGCTAGACACTACTGAGGAGGGGCTTTGGGAAAGCAAACAAGAGGAGGAGTATTTGAGACTTAGAAAGATTGCTCAGTTTTGGATGAAGAAAGTCTTCAACTTAGAGGGTATTTATAGGTCAAGCAATGGCGACCAATGGCGAGATCCATCCAAGTGTTAGGCAAGTGTAGGGCTAGGATTAAGCCATGTGCACCTTATCCATCTACCACACCAACTTGCACAAAATATCCTACCTAACCCATGCCACCTATTTTCGTCCATTACCGCCCACTTCCTTCCAATGTGGGGGTGACACATGTCACCCTCCCGTTGGTCCAAAATGTTTCGTCTCTCGGAAAAATCCGCAAAAATTATAAATGACATAGCCGGAATTTTCCCTTCGCAAGTTTAGTAAAACGTTTCGTCGAAAAACGATTCTTTTCGGCACTTGTGCCCAAATTTCGAACCTATGCCTAATTTAAGGCTTAAATTTTTATACGTACGCCCTCACGTACATACTCTGGAAATACGGGGTATAACAACACCTTCAATGTTGGGGTATGACAAATTTGGTATCAGAAAAGGTCGTGTCCTTGTGAGTCTACAAGTCGTGTCTAGTAGAGTCTTTCTTATGATTATATTATGCACCACACTTATAAGCACGAGGCTACATGACATTTAGGAACTGTTACCCTTCTTTGATATTTCAATCGTGCAGTAGAGATAAATTATAAAAACTTGATTTTGATTCGTGTTTGTGATGAGTCAGTGTGAAGTTTTTACCAAATTATATATGTACTGGAGGTGCAAGTATTATATTAGTGTGTTAAGGTATTGATATTAATCCCACCTATGCGAGAGAAAGGTTATGAAAGCGTCAGAAGATAAGATGCGAGATTTAAATGTAAGTAAGGTAAATGTGAAGAAGGTATGAATACCTAAGTACTGAAGGTTGTGAATAGTCTAGACTTCGGATAGAGGGCCGGAAGCACCATGATTCAGTATCCAGAAATGATAGTGGTGCCGTTAGTCACATATCTCCGGGCTTATGATTTTCAGGTACCAGGAGCTCTAGTTACGAGAGTAAGGAAAAGTTAGAAGCAATGTGATGTCTCGCTTGAGGTTATAGAACAACATAAGATAATATGTGATGTTAGCAAGTTAAGTGGAAGGTTACGAATAGTATGAAGAGATAAGTGTAGGTCTTAAGTCAAAGTATGATAGTGTGATAAGGTTTTAGATGGATAAAATTAAGGGTAAGAGAAGTGAGTGAGGAAGTTACGAGGATTGGAAACGCCTTGGAATTAAGCCCATCAAAATAAGTGAACTGACGGTTTCCGTAAGTTATAGAAAGCCCGATATAGCCTGAATGGAATCAGAATAGTTTAAGGTTAGAAGAACTTTGAAGGGCTGAAATGTCACGCTGATAGCAGGAAGTGAGTAAAATGATAAGCGATAAGAGAATAACGTTTAAGAATATAGTTTACGATTTAAATAATGGTTCAATGAGAAAGGATTTCAAGTATTTCATGAGATTAGAATACCTCATGTTAGATATATTGTTATTGAGATATAGTATCGTTCCTGACATGAATCATGCAAATAGCTTCAGATGTTCGCCGACGAGTTATAAGAATAGTACAGTACACGGGTAAGTTCAATATTCGAGGACGAAAATTTCTAATGGGGGATGATGACAGTCTCCTTTTAACCCTGTCTGTTTATTTCTTTCTATTCTAGGAAAAGTTCACTTGCCAATAAAAATACTACTTCATGTAGGATTACTGGTTAGATTTAGCATAATCTATGAAAAACAACTCTTCAACCTTTTGCACATTTTGAATTTCAGATTATTAATAAAGAAAAATACCATCTTATTATAAAAAAATATTCTAAAATTTGAATAAAGAAAATGTCGGTTAGGATTTAATTTTGGTTTGACTTTTTAATTAAAACCAAACCAAACCAATTATGGTCGGGTTCTTGTTTCAATACCAAATCACTAATTGATTTTTTTCTCTGTTTGATTCAGTTTGGTACAGTTTATCGGTTGTCTTTGAACACTAGTGGTGAGGAAATAGTTTAGGTAAGATGAAAAATATTATACATGTTAGGTGTTTACAACAAATTTTATGAAAATGATTTTTTTGAGCTGGGGCTCCATCGGAAAGAGTTTATCCCCTTTGTACATCCCACTCTTTTCAGATTTCACTTGTAGAAATATACTGAATATGTTATTGTTGTTGTACTGTCTTATAACAAAATTAATAGCATATTTCAATTATATCTGTAACTTAAAAGTCTATAAAATAAAGAAAGGAACATCTCACGCATGGCGTCATTCAGTGATTTGGGGTGGTAGATTGCACGTGAGTTCAGCTCTGCGTATGATGTGAGAGTTTCATTCGTCGCTGTGGGGATGACTCGCTGTGGCAGAGATCTTGTGTCTCATCAGTGGGCGGTGAGTCTCCATAATTTACCTTCTCCATCAATTTCTGTTGGGACGGAGGATGGAGGCCTTGTGGGCGAGGGATTTCGCTTTTTTGCCCCCAAGAAAGGAGCATCTCAAATAAGAATATCTATAGGGGCCACAAGAATTTTAATTTTTGTTCATTAAACGGTATAAAGAATTATGTTCAGAACTGAAAAGTCATGAAGACATTGCAATTGGCAACCATCTAGTGTCGCAGTCACTGAATGACATATACAAAATTAGAAAGATAACTCCTCGTTAAAAATGAAGTTATTAGTTTAAGAGAAAATTTACTAGTAGTCATCGTATTAGTTAACTAAACCAACTGATGATACATAATATACATCTATTCTTTTTAATAAACAAACAACATATCAAGTGTAATTCCACAAGTGTAGTTTGGGGAGGGTATGTACGCAGATTTTATGCATACCTTTATGGGGTAGAGAAGTTATTTCCGATAAACTCTTGGCTGGAAAAAAAACTTCATTCTTTTTTATATCGCAAGTAATTAAAAATAAATAAAGACATCAAACCAACCTTATTTATAAGAATTAGTTAGCTTGTCTTTGTAACTTGAAACGACTATCCAACTAAACCTAATCGACCATCAAAGCTAACAACCAAAGAGGATTTAACTAGCATGTATTAGAATATGCAAAAAATTAATACAATATAGAGGAACTTGTTAAATATACATATCCGAGAATCTGATTATGTATATTACAATTATGTATTATAGTAGAATTAGTTTTGTAGTCTTTTCATAATTGTATAGTTAGTATCCAAATAGAATAGAGATTTAGATGTATAGTAGAAAAAATATGTATTATAATAGAATTAGTCTTATAATTTGTCCATAATTGTAATATACATAATCAGATTCTCGAATATGTATATTTAACAGAACTAGATATACACAAAAGTTAAAGTTATTGGTTTGTAAATGTCTTAGCCAAATTTTATTATTTAAGGTTAGAAAACAAGTTGAAAAAAATAAAGAGGACAATAATCAATTAGTTAGTATGATAATCTTAGAGATGACAAATGAAATGTATCCGTTGTGGTTATTTTGTTTTTGGGTGCACGAAATTGAAGTACGAAGGGATTACTTAATCCTATAGGGCACGTTTGATACGTTGTATTGCACTGGATAAAAAAAAAATACAGCGTTTGGTAAGCGTTTTCAATCGGACTGAACTGTACTATTTCTAAAAATAGTACACTCCAACTGCCATTTTTTAGACTCGTCTAGTAGATGAGTCTCCCCTGTATTATACTAAAAAAAATACAGACCATTATATATTAATACTCTAATACCGTCTATTATATATTAATCAAGTCCATTACAATACAGTACAATACATATAAAAATATACAGTCTAGTGTGACGTACCAAACGAGCCCATAGGATACTGTGTGCTATCCATTTGAACCATTTCTCCCACTCTGAGTTGTTTATAATTTTTATAAGGTTATTTTTTCCATTCTAATTATAATTGGTTATCAGATATTATTTCTTCCATAAATTTGTTAGTACTTTTACCTAGTAATATGATTTTCAATCAATTAAAATAGGATTTTTTTTGCAGTTTCTTTTTCATGATCAGGAAACATAAACTAACACATACATTTTGAGAGAGAGACCTATCGATCAGGACCTTTAATCAGTCCCTAAACATAAGGTACAAACACAAACCTTTTTGTACTAATTATGCATTCATAGTGTAGTTATCACTTGAAAGTACACATTTGGTATTAACATGCTTACTGGGATGCTCAATTTTGCGATGACTTCATGGGGTATCACATTCTTGAGGAAGTTATCACTTGTGCTCGGCGGCGGAGCTAGGGGTTCAAAAATATAAAGAAGTAAACATGTAAAAAAATCAAGAGAGTTCAACATCTATTATATATACATAAAAAATACTTTTTATTTTATATATTTTTTTATGTAACTTTACATTTTCTTTAATCAGGTGAGGTATATCTTTTTCCACCTTTTCCTCCAAATCAAATAGTTGCTGAAATTTGAGGTCTAAAATTCTGCATAGTTCAAGGGCATTTTGACCCTTTTTCCATTTAAATTATGGTAATAACATAAATAGGGCAGAGACCCACTTCATTTTCTTCCTCTTCGCTTTTCAAATTTCAGGATACTATGTCCTGAAGTTTTAACTTTTTCAGTTCGAACTTCATGATATTATGCCCTGAAGTTCGATTTTTTAGTTCAACTTTTAGGATATTATGTTTTATGTTCTGAAACTACATGTTTGTGTCCTGAAGTTCACTTGTTGTCGTTCCAATTTTTGGCCATGGGAGAAGAGAAAGAAGAAAGTGAATAAGAAGAAAGCAACATTGATAGCAATGATCAATTTGATGTAGTTTTCTTGCGACTGGCTGACCAAAATGATGCATACAATCCTAAAATTGTGTCCTTAAGTTTAAAGTTAATTCACGCATTCTATGTCCTAATTCAAAATTGGAAAGTTTGAGTCGGAGAAAACTGAACATCAAGACAACGATGAAGTTTGTTCGAAAGTTTCGACTGTTGTTAATCAAACTTTCTTGAAATTAAGAATAGTTAGAAATTAAGCTCGAGACTAAAACACTTATGTGAATGCTCTCTTTCTTGTTTGTGCGAACGAAAATGAAATCTCACCATGTGGGGTCTGAGGAGGGTAGAATGTACACAAACCTCACTTCCACCTTGGTAGGTAGAGCAGTTGTTTCCGGAAGACCTCGACTCAAGACAAAACATAATTAGGCAAAGCAAACAAGTGATCTCTTGTTTAAATTGTGACTACTAGGGAATATTGGTGCACTCGCCGTAAAACAAGTTAAAAAAGTCCAGTAACTTGTTAAAGTTACACTAATACAAGAAACGTTTTGCTTTCTAAGTCCATCGTTTTAGAACTGTATCCAAATGAAACTTCAAAGCCTTCTTGTAACACAAAATAAATCAACTATAATTGTTAAGATATACATAGTCCAAGTTACTTGATAAATGTCAACCTTATTTGTTTCAAGGTGAATTATCTCCACTTATCCTCTTAACAGAAGAAAAACCTATCAATGCTTGACTTAGCTCTTCCAATTCAGGTCGCTTAGGAAACTGCCAAATAAGTTATCCAGTCGTCTGAGCTGCCTTTATTATACATGCCAAACAGGGTAATTACAACTAACAGGATAGTTCATGGAAAGTAGAAAATGCAATGATTACTCCAGCTGGACATCCTTCTCATGGTTGACCTAAAAGAAGCAATAACAGAAGTAGCCCGTCTTACAACAATACTGCTCGATAGTGATGTATCTATCAATGAAGATTATTCCCGGATCAAGAAAGGCAGAACTAGTTGGATTGCAACAAGATGATAAAAAAGGATGGTGCCACAACCATTGAAAATCTCAACATGCTAATCACCAAAAAGCCATTCTTGAGCAATTTTTGTAGGCAGCAGATAAACTGGACCTTGATGCTATAATGTATCGCCGTTTCAAGTTATGCTAATAGTAGTGGCATAAGATTGCAGTAAGGTCAGTTCTTGCTCGGTTATACACGCTTAACCCAAGCATCAACGACTGCTGCTGCGTGAGTGTCCTTTAAACCCTTCTCAAGCGCATCAGCATCTTCTGATAGTTTTCCCTGGGCCAAGAAACTCTCAACTCTATTTATGAAGGATTCAATTCCATCACCAGACTGGTCAGCCTCCCTAACCTGATATCAGTACACAATTATCTTATGGAGATAAAAATACAAATTCAGTAAACTTTACTTCAATAATCAGACTAGTTTAACTCAAAGTAGGGTAATGCAAAGAAACCTTTAACCAGGATGCAACACTAGCCAAAGAATGTGTCAATATCCCAACACCACCTGGAGGAATCAAAACTGTCCGCTTTAATGTATCAAACTGTTAAAATGAGAAGTAATTAGAAACAGAACCATCCATATTTTGCTCAGGGCATCAGCAACAAATTGTAACAAAGAGAAGATCTGCAGACTTCAAGGTAAGAGCTACAAATTCCAATAAAGAAAATCCTGCTCTAGTTATCCTACTTCACCCCCACCCCTACCCCCCCTCTCTCCCCTCCCCGCAAGACTAAAAGTCTAAAAAGACTTAGGCACAAGGAGCAAGAGAACAAAAGAAAAACAAATTCAGATACCTAGCAGCAAAAATCACACAATTCATGAGGAACAAGTCGACTGTTGACATATTAAATGATCACAAGAGAAGCAAATATGAAAACTCGGATAATTTAAACAGTGACCAAACTCCTCTATCAGAGTCTTACATATTGGTTAAGAGTAATGACTCAACCAGGTCAGGAAATACGGAACCAGAAAAAGATCCACGGAGTTTGCCCCAGAAATACTAAATGTGTAGGGGGTTATAGTAGCAAATATGATATTAAAAGTTCAAATTACTATAAACTTTTTTTAATGAAAAAGGTAATAGATTTCAGTAAAGAGTACCAAGAAGGTACAAGAAAGAGTACATACTAGAAAATTTCATACAACATGTTGGACGAATGCAAGAGATCTAACATAGAGTTCATATCCGATGCAATGTTCTTCCTACACCATAACCATAAATATAGACTTTCAAACAAATAGATTTAACATAAAGTTGTTATCAAATTGCTAGAATTTTTTCTTTTTAAAGATGCATCTGCTTTCTCAAACATTAGGGAGAAGTTTTAGCTTTAAATTTGATAACAAACCATGTGAAATCCCGTTGTGACAATAATCTTTCTTATGGGAAAATGGATCTTACGCAATGGTCCAATGGTTGTAATGTAAGTATTTTAATTCTTGAAGCATAAATTGATTCAAAATCTGATATACCATGGTAGGACAACAGTAAATATGCTGCAGTGAAGAAGTCAAACTCTGAGAGACCAAAAAGTCCATGCAAGAGTACCATGATTAGGCCACCCAAAGAAGTTTATTATAGTCTATAGACAAGCTTGAGTCGATTGCTACCTCAGAATGACCAGGGAATTAGAGCAGGATTCATCACCACAGCAATGTCATAACCCCGCGGAAGGAATTTTCGATCTAGTGTGTCTAAAGCCAGATATGAAGTACATACTGGATTGAGCATATCATTAAGTCTACATCAAGCATTTGAGCCTCAGAAGGTTAACTCGGCCTTTATAGACACTCACTCAATGCATACTTGATGTGCAAGTAGGCAGACTTTTAAAGTTTCCAAGTACTGCCAACGAGAAGGCCTTCCACTCTCTGTTGCCACGGAAATTGAAAACTGGATAATCACATGGGAATCTGGAGGATATCTTCGCCTAAAACATGTATGGAATCAGCTACAACAGGGTTCTTAAAGGCTTTAGAGCCCAGGTGGAATTTGCTTACCATTCTATTTTTGGCATGTGCAGACTATGAGAGATAACAGTACCTAGCAAGGGAGTCAATGGGATCCCCTCGCAGAGTAGCAGTTAACCTTTCTGCGAACTCAAGAAAGTGCATGCATATTGCGGATGGCAAGAAGGATCAACCCAAACCTTAGAGCTTAAACATCCTACACCAAGTTACCAAACCACACTTTTTAAGCCCACCACAAAGATAAACCAAGATAGTACACCCAAACCAGCAATTGTACAACACATGTACTTCTCAAATGATTCAACTCTACAACACATCACACGTCTTGTCAGTCTTCAACCCTTGCTTCCAGCTATCCTCATGAGTCATTTTTGCTGTAATCTGTCTCTCGATAAGACAGTGTAATATCAAGTTTGGCCCCTACCCAGAATATTTTGTCTTTCTGTGCCTCTTACTCGTTCTCTTTGCATTTTCATTCTCAACACACGATCATGGCACCTTCACAACAATTATCAGATCTAAACTGGTTGCAAGTTTTATCACCCATATTACAGACCAATTTGCTATGGAAAATATTCAATATCTAATATCCAATCCTTCCTTAGAATATTTTAGAAATGAATTGAAGTTAACCAAAAACTGCAATACAGCCTCGTCCAGTTCCACATTTGAAACTTCCTAGAGGTTCATATTAGTACGGGTCCTACACGGAGTTCTAAATCTTGGAAATGGAAGTAAATTAACAAAAATACAACTTGGAAATTCCAAATTAAATTAGGTCTGCCAGACAGCTGGTCTCAGGACGAACACTAATCTTTGGATGGACAACAAAAAGAACCAGGGGTACAGCTCCTCTAACACTTAAAATAAAGATAAATGAAGGAAAAACATCACTACTTGAAAACTGTAAACTAAATTATCCTGTTCATTTGCAATCAGGATCCTAGCTTTTACCAATGTATCACCTCCTCTACCATTCCATTTCTAACGATTTCTTCTTCACCAACATGGAGAAACAGTTATTGTATCAGGTTCTTCTTTTCCGGACTTGGCATGAAATTCAGAAGACAAATGAATGCAGCGGGAAAAGAAGATTGCTCCTGCTGTAGTAAGAATGTAGCCAAAAGGAAATAGCAATGCATCACATGGAAAGAACTCTATGCTAAAGAAACATGGAGAACAATATTCCTTTTTCATTTTCATTTGTAAGGGAGAGAAGTTACTAAGTAGATATCCCATATATAGGTCGCAAGCAGCTAGCAACAAACCGATATATAAGAACATGAAATGTTCAACCCTAAGTCACAGTACAATGCATAATATTACAGTGCTTCAGATACTTGCCTTATGATTCAGTTGTAACACAGTATCTGAACCATATCTACGTGTTTCTTCCGGAAGAGAAGATAGAACCAATTCCACCAATGAGTAAACAATCTATCCCTTCAAGAGAAGTGTGAAGAAGTTCTATTTCTTTTTTAATTGGTGACCCTCTGGACAGTGCATCTTCCAGAGCAAGCACGCCCTTCAACAATGAACAATCAAAGGATCCGGTGTGTAGCTTAAAGACTTATACAGGTTCTCGCTAATATATGTGTGGTTGGTTAGCATTGTTTGTACCCAATTTTTCCCTTCTAATACCCTTGCCAACGCCATACTTGAGTAATTGGCCTGACAATACGATTGTCGAAAAATAAATGGTTTTACAGCTCAACAAACAAAGAACAAAACAGTATCAGATCAACCCGTTCTTCCTCAGCAACAACCACTGTGCTATTCTTTTGGTTGGATGCATTACATTACTTCTATTTTAAATGGATAATTTGTTTAAGTTCCAAAGTTATTTGCTTTTATTGATCATGTACTTTTAACTTTCAACTTCAGAATGAGTAAGATTAAATTACAGTATGAATTTCTTCTCTTATTACAAGAAAGCCAATGGCCACTTTGTTCCGATTAGTACATGAGAGAGCTAATCGACTTGAGCTATAGGAGTATGCAGAGTCCCAAACTTCAGTTTCAGAAGTTATTTAGCAATAGTATATGTGAAAAATGGTATTGCTGGAACGGTGATTACCAGGAATAAGTGAGATGGTTACATTAGAAGATTTTTAGCATAGATTTAGGAAAGCTGCAATTGTTCCAAACAGAATTCAAGATCATATTTCACAGAGAAATGGGAGCTGTTAGCCAAATTACTCTGTGCTTCTACATGCCGTTAATGGTATTTCAGGAAAACAGAAAAATGGCTACATTAGTTGGTCACTGGGATTACCAGCTAATGTAGCTGTTAGCTGGTCATTGGGAAGGGAAGATAGTTTCTGATGAGAAATTTTCTGGCAGAGTTTACGGAAGCTGCGATTTTTCAAATGATATTCAACACCATTTTTTTTGTGTTGGCAAAAGTGTTTTAGGAAGGAAAAAAAGAATTACAGTTACAACTTATCACAGCTCTCTCTCTCTCTCTCTCTCTCTCTCTCTCTCTGTCTCTCTATCACCGATCCTTAATTTTGCCTCCTTTGAACATTAAAAGACAAAAGACTGAAAACAAAAACGACGAGAACACCACCAATCTAAAGAAATCAGAGAGTGAAGATAAAATACCAAAAACCAGTGGTTGTTAAACTAGAAGGTTCCATTTGACGGATATTAGTGTGTTCAACAAATCTCCTCGCTATAGCATGGCTAAAGCGAGTCCAGTAGCACCAACGTCCATCATGCAATGGTTAGTAAACAGAAGCAAACTGAACCTCAGCTGAGAAAGGATGGAATGGATGTTATTAAGAACTAAAATGGTTGATTTATGTGTTTTCAACTCTTCAAGGTGTTTCTAGTTGAGCTGAAATTGATTGTCTGGAAATTACAATTGAATTTAAAAGTTTGGTTTAGACCTTTTGGACATGATACCAGATGTTTCAGTATCATCCCTGATGGCGAGACTCTTCAGAATAAAAGAATTTATGTATCTATTGTCTCACGCCCATCCTTAGGATAGAAGAAGTTTTTCAAAATGGAGGAAGAACAGAGAAATAAAAGAAAAGCACAGCAGAAGCAGCTATGTTACCAGAGCAAGGTTGTGAACAGAATGACCCTGGCGAGCCTCTTCAGACCGTGCATAAAATGCCATGCACAGAGCATTTATCTGTAAAGCAATAAAAACTCAAATCAAATCATCAACCATAGAAAATTTCAAGTCTCTTAAACAACTGAGTTATGGAGAAACACTCTAGAGAGTAGTGTTTTAAGATAAGTAGAAGTAAGAGTACACCAACTGCAAATTAAGCTAGCATAAAAAGATATCTAGGTTAATGCTCCAAAAGAATGGTATAAATGAAGATATGACACATAAAATTAAGGGAAAAAAACTTGGAAAAGAGGAATGTTGCTGGAGTGTTGTTCTGTAGGAGGATACCTACCAAAGTGAAAGACAAGTTCTGTTGAACGATTCTAAGACTAGCAATGTTATGTGGGAGTGAATGATGGGCTTTCTCAGGGTGAATGGTGGGTCTCTAATGCCCAAATATTCACAAGATGAGAATGACAGAGATCCTTATGTTGAGATGAATATGCACTCATACCATGTTAGACAATGAAAAATCACATCTTACAGAAAGTGCAAGTAACACAGGATAAAAGAAGAGAAGATCGCGTGAGATTGTTTGGATATGTCCTACGTAAATCTTCAACCGACTTGTAGATATGACACCATGATGATGATTTTTCTGAATGACACTGATGTTTGAAGGTGCAAAAAGGAGGACAAGGGACATCTAAGGTCATATAGAAGGAAGTTGTTTCAAAAGACATACAAGTAATCGGGATCCATACAAACTTAGCACAAATTAGAAGGAAGCAAAAGGCAATATAGGAGGTACTAACGAGTAAGGATTAGAGCTTGCAATGTTGGTTCACTTGCATCAGGTCCAACGTACGGTAGAAGCTATTTTAGTATATTTAGAGATTAGCGTGTCAGTAGAAATGTAGAGAAAGTAGTTAGAGAATGCCAAACTATTGAGTACTGATAGGAACGGGTATGAACAGAGCGAAATAGACAGAAGATTTATATAGCTGACCAAAGAGTTTGAGATTGAGGCGTAACTGTAATTATTGTTGTAAAAGATCAAGAAATAGGACCTTCAGCAGACATTGACAATTCTGCTATATTACCTTCTTGGCAAGTATTAAGGTTCCTATTGGGACAAAAGAAAGAAGAAACATACGGTTGAGCAATCCATAAATGACGAAAGCTAAAATACATGACAAAAATGTAATTTGTTCTCTCATCGATCATACAAGGCATCTCCTGTTTCCTTAGACATTATTATATTCACAGTTACGTGAAATCTCATACCATAGGCCATAGCCAAAGCAAGAAATGAAGCCATACATACAGCAATATAGACTCATGAAAAAATGAAGAAATAACTGCAGTCAATTACATCAGTTATTTCCCAATGCACGATAGACAAGCATTGTACTTGCATCCCACAAACAAGAAAGAATTAAAACAAGAGCTTTGTTCGCCAACACTACCTTAATGGAGCAGTCATGCTGGAGTAAGTTTTTTCCATTTAGCAAAGAATAGGATGCAGGTCCTGGTCTATAACAGAATTTAGGATAGCATATTATCTGATTCCCTTATCTGTGGTTCTAAAATCTCCTCCTAAAGATGTTTCAAGGCAGAGACAGTTTCTAACCCGTGGTTGAATTGGAATGTGCATAATAATTCAAAAGATTGGTATAAAATCAAATGATAACAGAAACTTCTATATGTGGAAAACTAAATCAGCAGAAGCTTTACATGGATATTGGCTTCAGCCATCTTTTTCAATTTGAGATGCTTTTTCACTTCAGTTCTGCTTCAGCTTCCTGCAATTACAAATCTGCATAAGTCTGCTGGACGGAAAATATAGTATTTTCTTATATAGTCTTAAGAGAATATAGCACCTTCTCCTCAAGCTCCGTCTTGTGTTCTTCTAATTTTTCTTTAAGTGATTTCAGAGCTGCAATGGCTTTTGCTCTTTCTTTTTTCAGTTCCTGATGAAATGTCCATCATTAATCAGTCCAACAAAGAGATTAGGATCATGTAAAGGCAATGATAATCATCAACTAAGATGACCATCCACGCATTGGTCCTAAGAAAGAAGTGAAATGTGGCAATGACTAGTTAAAGAACTGGAGTATGATACACTGCAGCAGCCTATATGAGGGTAAAATAGGAAACGAATAACAAAAGTGCACAACCTTATCCAGTAAAGCCTCTCGTTCAGCATGCATAAGTTTCGTGGCCCTGGCATCCTTAAGTTCCTTTGCTTATCTCTCCTGAATCATGCGAGTAGAAAAAGTTTAAAATAATAATAATAATAACAACAACAAGAAGAAGAAGCACCACGGTTAAAAAGCCAATCATGCGGAAGAACTCACACAAATCTTAAGAGTAATGTATCACAATAATGTTAACATCCTCTATTCATAATTGTGCAGAATTCTTAAAGGTCTCACACCTTCATATATTTCTTTTCTTCAGCGAATTTGCGAGCATCTATCTCTGCTTGTCTCCTCTCAGCTTCATGGAGAGCTTGTAAGAAATCAAGCACCAGATTTCCATCCTTTGATATGTAGGCATCACCTAGATCTTCAACAACATTCAGTTTCATAACGCAAAAGGTTAAGGAAAACCAAATACGAGATTCTCTCTCTCCCCCTCTCATATTTTTTTGTCTTTTCCTTCTTTTTTTGTGTGTGTGTGGGGTGGGGGCATGAGGAAGGAGAATATACCGAATGCTTTTCGGAGGAGGTTGTAGGGGTAGCTCCAACCCCATTTCTTAAATAGTATTCATCAAGGAGGGAACTAGGTTTTTCATCATGACGAGGAGCATCCTTCAAAAAATAGCTGTTCAGAGAACCATGACAAAATTTGTAACTCACAAGATAAAACTGTCAGCACAAATTGGTTTAAAACTCCATCTTGGCTCGGCTGGTAACATGCTCCGGAGACATGTCACTGGCCCCATTCTCCTTCTGAAGTGTATCAGCCTGTGTAAGGGTTGGAGTAATTTCAATTGCCTCAGACTGCACTGCATCAGTAATTACCTCTGGGCTCTTCATGTCCAAAGTGTCTTCAGGTGATTGAGTAGAACTAAGTCTTGTTTTATCAAGTGTCACACTTTCCTGATGGGAACTGGGTGGTAATTCTTTTACTTCAGTATAGTTGGCTTCTCCACCAGTAACCTCTGATGAATCTTTTACCTGAAATTCACTTTCTGATCCTGTTTTGCTTGGCTCTTCTGGCCCAGAGAGATCTTGTCGAGTTCCAATGCTTTCATCAGTTTGCTCCAGACTATCAGACTCTACAAATTTAGACTCAGTATCTGGTCTTCCTAAAGTTTCACTATCTTGAGAAACTTCATTACTTACCTTTAGCTCCTTCACATCTTGAATGTCAGTTCCCGTCCTGGCTAATTCAGGGGTAGAATGGGGCTCTTTAACAAGATACTTATCTAAATATCCAGTTTGATAAGCTGCAAAGAACCCAGCACTTAAAGCAACAGATCCAATAATGAATCTCGGCAAGAGACTCCCTGTTTCTGCGGGCTTCGCAGTTAAACCTGGCCCCTGTGGTGGCCCATTTTGTTTGGTGAGACTAAGAACTCTCTTCTGGAAAAAGAAAGGAAGGTACCTGAACCCATATACCGAAAAACAAATGGGTATATGATAATTCAATGTGATCTAGTTAATGTAAGACGCAACACTTGTATTCAAAGAAAATGAGGGGATGGAATCTTTTTTCCTCTTATTTTTCTTGTGATAAAGGGAAACGGGAAAAAATAAGCAGATAATAATAAGAAATTGAAATCAGAATTCTGAGCATTGTCAAGAAGGTCAACTTATGCCAGTCGTTGCACTTCTCTCCAGTCCAATGGCATTATTTTTGTTCTACCTCCATTGATGCATCAGAACAATGCACCAACTCATTTTGGTGTCACTTATCAAAAGAATTTCTCCAATCCCTTTTTTTTCGATGATGGTAAACCTATTACCCTAAAACCCCTTCCCACGAGCAATCCAAGATAACATGCCTAGATTGTCGAAACTGGCAGCAACAACAATCTCCTTGTTAAGCAATGGTTGCCCTCCCCACTTTTGCTCCCTTAGAGACTCAAACCCATAACCTCATGGTTAAAACTATCTTGTTTTACTCTCTTTAAAAATCATTTTTACTATTTAATTATGAATTATGCTGGTGTAACAAAAGCACAAAAAGTCAAAAACCACTTGCAACATCCAAACTTCTGAAAAGTTCCACTATTTACCTCTCCACCATGAGGCCCCCAAGAAATTCAAGTTTGTACATGTCATAGCTAATAAATATGGTTCTTTCTTCAAGCTATATCTTTAAAAGGTTTACGACCATGTAAGTTGGTATTTCCTGGATTTCATTATGTTGAAGATGGGCTTCGCGGAGAAATGGAGGAAGTGGGTTTGTTTTTGCATTTCTTCAGTGAGATAATCGGTTTTAATGAATGGCAATCTGTGTGGCTTTTAGGTAGTTCGAGGGTTTTGAGACGAGGATCATTATCTCATGTGCTTTACATTATGGTGATAGAAGCTTTGGGCAGCGGACATATTAAGGGCTTCAATGTTGCGGTTGGAAGAGATGGCATCAATTCGATTTCTCACCTTCTGTTTGCAGATGATATTTTGGTATTTTGTGAAGCAGATGGTGTCAAGTCCCCCAGACCCACGTTGTGGGATTTCACTACGTGTGTTGTTGTAGATGGTATCAAATCTTAAGATTAATCACAGGAACTGTGAGATCATGCTCGTTGGTGAAGTCGCAAATATTGACAGGCTCGCCCAAGTCTTGCAGTGCATGGTAAGGATCCTCCCTACCACCTACTTTGGTCTACCGTTAGGCGCATCGAATAAGGATCTCAGTATTTGAAATTCGGTATTCAGAGGGTAGTAAAGAGGGTAGTAAAGAGGCTAGCAGGTTGGAAGAAAATATACTTGACAAAGGAAAGGAAAGGAAGTACTCATTAAGAGCACCTTATCAAGTATCCCTACATATTGCATGTCTCTATTTAGTGCTCCTTCTTACAAGAAAACGGTAAGATTGCAAAGAAAATCTGGTAAGATGGCAAAGAAATTTCCTTTGGGAAATGGCGGATGGGGCAAAGAAGTTCCACTTGGTCCATTGGGAGACCGTGATATCCCCTAAACGGTGGGGAGGTCATGAGATCAAAGTGAAGTTTTTCAACAAAGTTGTGTTGGGTAAATGGTTGTGTAGTTTCGGGATCGAGGTACAAGCTTTGTGGAAGGGATGATAGTGGATAAATATGGGGTGATAAACAAATGATATTACTATGTCGTTTGAGTGTGGAGAAATATTATGAAGGGTGAGAAGATTTCTTTCGCAACTTTTTTTAAGGTTGCAGATGGGAGGAAGGGAAATTTTTAGGGTCATAAATGGTGTGGGGACAAGGTGTTAAATGATGAGTTTCCGTGTATGTATTGCAAATACTACAAATTTGCAATGGAGGAAGGCATCTTTTCTGATAGGGTGTACACCTATTTTGCCAAGAGGAAAAACTACCGTTGTGATAATCTAGAAAAAATGGTAAGTACATGTTGGATTTATTGTTATTCTTTTTTGTTCAATATTTCTTGCAAAGTATTTTTTATATCCTTTAGAAAAAAACTTTTATTAAGGATTTTAAGAGGGTTAAAAATCTCAACTTGGATAAAAAAGGAATTGAAGATTTGATTGGGCAACAGCCCCTTAGTGGATGTATGGATAGCTTTAAGCTCCATATGGAAAAGGTGAAATAACTTTAGTTTTGTGCTCTTTACTTTGTTTATTCAAACTTCTCTGTTGATCGGCTGCAAATTCCCCAAAATTGTTTTTAAAGGAAATTTAAAGTGGTCGAGTAGAATTGGAGACTGACTCTAAAGACAGAGAGCAAACTGAAGGGTGTTATGCTGTGTTGGTTGTCGGTTATGGTGTTGAAAATGGAATTGAGTATTATCTGATAAAGAACATTTGGGGTGTAAACTAGGGTTAGCTGGCTAGTTTCTCCCGCTAGTACGCCTTTGTGAATGATAGAGGTAAAGCCCTTACTTGCTTACTTGTAGGAGAGTGCGTGGACCTGATTGGAACCAAAGACATGGGACTTTTTGTTTGGGCGTGTCATCTGTTATTGGGGGTATGCTCGGATTGAGAGGAGCCTAGTTATGAGCTTATATTTCCCGGTGCTTGACGTGTATATATAGGATTGAGTCTGACAGTGTTTCGTGTTTCGTGCTACTGTTGCAGTTTTCATTAAAAATAAAGAATCGTAATGATGAATTTGCTGTATGTATATGGTTACGACAAAGCTTTGGTCTTGTAGCTAATTAATATTTCACATTTTTGAAAAAAGTAACCAATATTTTTTGTGTAATATTTTGAAGAACATTTGCACGAAATGATGGAACCAAGCCATTCAATTAGAAGCTCTTCCCATCTATCATATCTGACATAATGTGAAACTGGCATGACCATAAACATGCACATTGTTTCAGTTAGGACACGGACATCTTGGTAGTCCTTCATTGAGGTTACTTCATGGTTTCATATGGATGTAATCACAAACATGT
Organism: Przewalskia tangutica; assembly: GCA_029844215.1. Taxonomy (NCBI): domain Eukaryota; kingdom Viridiplantae; phylum Streptophyta; class Magnoliopsida; order Solanales; family Solanaceae; genus Przewalskia; species Przewalskia tangutica. The sequence continues at coordinate 125,063,034 of CM056726.1, read as the reverse complement.
GACACAGACAACAAATTCATCGTTATGATTCTTCATTTTTAATGAAAACTGCAACAGTAGCATGAAACACTGTCAGACTCAAGCCTATATCTACATGTCAAGCACCGGGAAAGACAAGCTCAGAATAAGGTTCCTCTCAATCCGAGCATACCCCCAATAACCCGAGTTTACACCCCAAAAAGATAATACTCAATTTCATTTTCAACACCATAACCGACAACCAACACAGCATGACGCCCTTCAGTTGGCTCTCTTTGAACTCTGTCTTTAGAGTCAGTCTCTGATTCTACTCGTCTCCGATTCTACTCGACCACGGTAAATTTCTTTTAAAAATAATTTTGGGGGAATTTGGAGCCGATCAACAGAGAAGTTTGAATAAACAAAGTAAAGAGTAAATAAGCACAAAACTAAAGTTATTTTACCTTTCCCATATGGAGCTTAAAGCTATCCACAGACTTCTTACATCCGAGGTTGCTGCCCAATCAAATCTTCAATTCCCTTTTTATCCAATTTTGAGATTTTAACCCTCTTAAAATCTTTAATAAATGTTTTTTCCTACATAAGTGAAAGATATAAAAAATATTTTGCAAGAAATATTGAACCAAAAAGAAAAACAATAAAGCCAACATGATATACTTGCCATTTTTTCTAGCTTATCACAACGACAGTTTTTCCTCTTGGCAAAATAGGGATACGCCCTATCAGAAAGATACCTTCCTCCATTGCAAATTTGTATTATTTGTCGTAATGACTACAAAAGCATCTTGTTTTCTCGCAGCATTTGAGATTAGTCGGCTCTTTGGTTGTGGTATAGATGCAATCCATAAGCTGCTGCTTTGACAAAGGCTTCTTCTTTTTCAACTTAATGTGGTATAAAGCCGTGATGCCTTCCGCCGCGACAAAAGCCCAACACGCCCCTTTTAAGAGGAAAAAAATTCCACAAACACAGATTTTAAGATCATAGCCAAAATATATGAAAGGAAAGTGTAAGTGTTAGTTTGTCAAACTTATAGCATTTAACTTGATCCTCCACAGCACACAAGCAACCCTTGCCCACCCAAGACTCCTCTCACCATGAGACTCTTCATTTTTTGAAGCTGACGTGTTTCATGTAAAATAAAAGAATATAAGAATTAGTATATGCCCAATTACATGAATGAACCTGTGCGTATTTTGGCCAACAATTGATTAAATAGAACTCAAACAAGATATAGGATCACGGTAATTGGCAATAACTGACAGCAATAGCAAGCCCCGAGACATATAAAACAGTATGAAGCTTAACCCAACATGTGAAGGGCCATGCACAGACTCAAATTCATAAAAAATGCGAATATTCTTGTTTATACCTACTAGATATACAATTCTGATATTGCCTTAGACACACACAAAGGTTAATATATTCTTGATATATATATATATATATATATATATATATATATATATATATATATATATATATATATATGTAATGTACTGACATTATACCTCATACAACTCTTATGTACACTTGACGTATTCTAAGACTTGTATACTAGGTATACTTTGGAATATATCATATTACATACATTGATAAGAATGGGATGACAAACACATGAACAGGTCCAGGGATAGACAATAGACGAGAAAGTATACAGACACTTCGCGTGGTTCTAAACAGTAGCATTTAACAAAACAGATCCCATATTTACATGCCCAAACGTCAAATAATGCTCACCAAACATGCTTCAAATTAGTTTGATACACATAAATGACAAGCTAAATTACACCAAACATATTCAACAAGCAACAATCGTCATACAGACCATAAAATGTAAAATCGAGCAGAAAATTAGAAAGTAATGAGTTTACCTTTTTTTGGGTAGCGAACTGAAGCGGCATTTCAACTCGTCGGACCCACTCGGATTGTTTTGCGGTGCGGATGAAAGGGACGAAGATTTTGCTTCGAGAATGTTTGCTGATTCTTGACTAATATTGTAAAGAAGAAAGGGGTTTTCGAATGTTTGTTCTTGTGGCTTCTGATTCCCGAGAACGGTGCCCATTGCATATGTGAATCGCTATACTTATAGTCACGTTTTGGGTTCCGGATTTGGTAAGTTTGGGATATCTTTTGAGACTGATTTGTTTGTGATTTTTGGTACCGATTTTGGGAGGTTTTTGACTGATTATGGTAAGTCTTGGGGGTACGATTTGGTTAAGGGAAGTTCTTAGTGCAATTTGGTGAGATTTTTTGTGCTGATTCGATTAAGGTAAGTTCATATTTTTGGGCTAGTTTGATTACGATTCTGGTGCTGATTTTGGAGAGATTTTGGTGCGATTTTGGGGCTCAGCTATGGTAATTTTGAATCGATTTTGGTGCTTGATTTGGGGTGGAAGTACAGACAGCACCGGATTTTCCAGTCGGAAAATCCGGCGAGAATGGTGGCGGAGACGCGGTGCGGCGGCGAATTTTTGTTGAGAGGGTTTAGGTTTTTATTTTTATGTTGGGGAGGGGATGATAATGTTTGTGGGGTGGACGATTTGGGCTTGGGTGTTGGGCTGAGAATTAAAAACAGAGGGGGAGATTGGGCTGCGGGTCAGGAATTAAAAGGAGTGTTTGGGCTGATGGTTTAATTAAGGGTTTTGGTTTAGTAGAAATAAAAATAGGGATTTAAAGAATAAAGAATATTTATAAAATTGTTTTGGGTATTATTAAAATAATAAATGCGGATATGATATTTAAGAAGTGCTTAATGCTTTATATAAATGCGACGTCATTGTTAAATTGATTTATTTATGTATGTATATGTCTATATATGTATATATTATTATTATTAAAATTATTTTGCAGTGTTAAAAAAAATAGTTTAATTTTACAGATAAATGATCGGGGGAGAGATAAAATTGGGTGTCAACAACTTTTTCCTCTTTGATCGAAGACGATGAAAGAGTTTTTAGACAAAGACGTTGACTTGTAGCTCATTTTGTCTCGATTCTCAGAATTAGAATGAAGATTAAAAAATACATGGGCAATTGAAAGAGAAGCTGATGCAGATTCAAAAATTTGTCCTAGTGTCGAATTATGATGACACTAGGTTGTTGTGGTGCTGGAAAATTAAGGGTGGGGTTGACACGGATTTGAAATTATCTCTCAGTGTCGAGTTATGATGACATCGGGTTGCTGTGATACTATAAAACTAAAGGCAGGCGGGCGGACGCAGATTCAAAATTTGTCCCAATGTAGAATTATGATGACTCTGGGTTGATGTGATGATAGAAAATTAAAGGTGGGGCGGACGCAGATTCAAAATTTGTCTCAATGTCGAATTATGATGACACTGGGTGACCATGATGATAGAAAATTAAAGGCGGGGCGGACGCGGATTCAAAATTTGTCCTAGTGTCGAATTATGATGACATTGAGTTGTTGTGATGCTGGAAGATTAAAAATGAGCGACGAGGTTGAAATTTGTCGGTGTCGAATTATGATGACAAAGTGCGTGTTGTTGGAAAATTAAAGGTAAGGCTGACACGGATTTAAAAATTTGTCCTAGTGTCGAATTATGATAACACTGGGTTGTTGTGATGTTGCGGGACGCTGAAGGAGGGTGGATCGACGCGGATTTAAAATCTTGTTCAGTGTCGAAATATGATGACACTGGGCTACTGTGACACTATTAAAGGCAGGGCTGATGTGGATTCAAAATTTCTCAGTGTCTAATTATGATGACATTGGGGTTATTGATGTTGCGGGATGCTGGAGGAGAGTGGATCGACGTTCGGGGACGCCTTTGCATTTTGTTGGGTAGCTTGACTCCCCAACAAAATTGCCCCAGTTCGTTGTGTAAGTGGTAGGTCCACGTTGTGCTCCGCTCCTAAATTAAGGTACATGCAGGCTTTAGCTCAAGAAAAAGTTAGTGCATAACTGTTAAAATGATAAAGCATGAATATATAAGCAATGCGGTCAGGTGAATAGAAATGTCATCATGTATGATGTGACATCGATGTTGTTGATGGCGTCATTGTGTTGATGTGATGCTGCAAATGTTGAGATGTCGTCCTTGCATGGACGTCTTTACAGTGTGGAATCTTTGAAATGTCAACCTGCCGAACTTCTTTGGATGATGTGAATCTTTGAGATGCCGTCCTGCGGACTTGTTGGATCTTTGAAATAGCGTCTTTGCAACGCAATTTGAGATGTAAATCGCTTTGATGTCTGCCGCTGCGAACTTGATGTGTCGTCGCACGCGAGCGTCATGGCTGCTCACGTAAATTGAGTATCCTGTAGGCTAAAGCTTTAATGCGTAAATGTTAAGACAAACATGATAACGCATTAATGTATAAGAAAGGCAACTCTGAGAGTAGAGATGTCGCCCATGTGCAGATGTGATGACGTTCTTGCATAGACGTGTTGTAATATTCAAGGACATTTTGACCCTTTTCCATTTAAATTATGGTAATAACATAAAAAGGGCAGAGACCCACTTCATTTTCTTCCTCCTAGCTGTTCAAATTTCAGGATACTATGTCCTGAAGTTTTAACTTTTTCAGTTCGAACTTCATGATATTATGCCCTGAAGTTCGGTTTTTTAGTTCAACTTTTAGGACATTATGTTTTATGTTCTGAAATTCGAACATTGTAGCTGAAACTACATGTTTGTGTCCTGAAGTTCACTTGTTGTCGTTCCAATTTTTGGCCATGGGAGAAGAGAAAGAAGAAAGTGAATAAGAAGAATGCAACATTGATAGCAATGATCAATTTGATGTAGTTTTCTTGCGACTTGGTGACCAAAACGATGCATACAATCCTAAAATTGTGTCCTTAAGTTTAAAGTTAATTCACGCATTCTATGTCCTAATTCAAAATTGAAAAGTTTGAGTTGGAGCAAACTGAACATCAAGACAACTATGAAGTTTGTTCGGAAGTTTCGACTGTTGTTAATCAAAATTTCTTGAAATTAAGAATACTTAGAAATTAAGCTTGAGACTGAAACACTTATGTGAATGCTCTCTTTCTTGTTTGTGCGAACGAAAATGAAATCTCACAATGTGGGGTCTGAGGAGGTTAGAATATACACAAACCTCACTTCCACCTTGGTAAGTAGAGCAGTTGTTTCCGGAAGACCTCGACTCAAGACAAAACATAATTAGGCAAAGCAACCAAGCAAACAAGTGATCTCTTGTTTAAATTGTGACTACTAGGGAATATTGGTGCACTCGCCGTAAAACAAGTTAAAAAAAGTCCAGTAACTTATTAAAGTTACACTAATACAAGAAACGTTTTGCTTTCTAAGTCCATCGTTTTAGAACTGTATCCAAATGAAACTTCAAAGCCTTCTTGTAACACAAAATAAATCAACTATAATTGTTAAGATATACATAGTCCAAGTTACTTGATAAATTTCAACATTGTTTGTTTCAAGGTGAATTATCTCCACTTATCCTCTTAACAGAAGAAAAACCTATCAATGCTTGACTTAGCTCTTCCAATTCAGGTCGCTTAGGAAACTGCCAAATAAGTTATCCAGCCGTCTGAGCTGCCTTTATTATACATGTCAAACAGGGTAATTACAACTAACAGGATAGTTCATGGAAAGTAGAAAATGCAATGATTACTCCAGCTGGACATCCTTCTCATGGTTGACCTAAAAGAAACAATAACAGAAGTAGCCCGTCGTACAACAATACTGCTCGATAGTGATGTATCTATCAATGAAGATTATTCCCGGATCAAGAAAGGTAGAACTAGTTGGATTGCAACAAGATGATAAAAAAGGATGGTGCCACAACCATTGAAAATCTCAACATGCTAATCACCAAAAAGCCATTCTTGAGCAATTTTTGTAGGCAGCAGATAAACTGGACCTTGATGCTATAATGTATCGCCGTTTCAAGTTATGCTAATAGTAGTGGCATAAGATTGCAGTAAGGTCAGTGTTTGCTCGGTTATACACGCTTAACCCAAGCATCAACGACTGCTGCTGCGTGAGTGTCCTTTAAACCCTTCTCAAGCGCATCAGCATCTTCTGATAGTTTTCCCTGGGCCAAGAAACTCTCAACTCTATTTATGAAGGATTCAATTCCATCACCAGACTGGTCAGCCTCCCTAACCTGATATCAGTACACAATTATCTTATGGAGATAAAAATACAAATTCAGTAAACTTTACTTCAATAATCAGACTAGTTTAACTCAAAGTAGGGTAATGCAAAGAAACCTTTAACCAGGATGCAACACTAGCCAAAGAATGTGTCAATATCCCAACACCACCTGGAGGAATCAAAACTGTCCGCTTTAATGTATCAAACTGTTAAAATGAGAAGTAATTAGAAACAGAACCATCCATATTTTGCTCAGGGCATCAGCAACAAATTGTAACAAAGAGAAGATCTGCAGACTTCAAGGTAAGAGCTACAAATTCCAATAAAGAAAATCCTGCTCTAGTTATCCTCCTTCACCCCCACCCCTACCCCCCCTCTCTCCCCTCCCCGCAAGACTAAAAGTCTAAAAAGACTTAGGCACAAGGAGCAAGAGAACAAAAGAAAAACAAATTCAGATACCTAGCAGCAAAATTCACACAATTCATGAGGAACAAGTCGACTGTTGACATATTAAATGATCACAAGAGAAGCAAATATGAAAACTCGGATAATTTAAACAGTGACCAAACTCCTCTATCAGAGTCTTACATATTGGTTAAGAGTAATGACTCAACCAGGTCAAGAAATACGAAACCAGAAAAAGATCCACGGAGTTTGCCCAGAAATACTAAATGTGTAGGGGGTTATAGTAGCAAATATGATATTAAAAGTTCAAATTACTATAAACTTTTTTTAATGAAAAAGGTAATAGATTTTCAGTAAAGAGTACCAAGAAGGTACAAGAAAGAGTACATACTAGAAAATTCCATACAACATGTTGGACGAATGCAAGAGATCTAACATAGAGTTCATATCCGATGCAATGTTCTTCCTACACCATAACCATAAATATAGACAGATGACACCTCTCCTTGAATTTGTCGCGTTAGCCCATCCATCACCAAAGCAAATAGGAATGGGCTAAGAAATAATCCCTCGTGCAACCCCATCATCAATGGGAAGTGCTCTGAGTCTCCTCTTACTATCTGTACCCTGATCTTGGCTCCATCACACATATAACTGATTGTCATAGTGTACGCTATCACAGGTACACTTCTAACCTCTAAACATCTCCATAGAACCTCCCTAGGGACTTTATCGTATTCCTTCTCGAGGTCGATGCCTCTTCATATACTGCTCCATCAACCTCATAATAAGATGAATGACTTCTGTAGTCGAACTCCCCGACATGAATCCAAATTGGTTCTCAAAAATACACATCTCTTCTCACCCTCATTTTCCACGACCCTTTCCCAAACTTTCATAGTGTGGCTTAGCAGCTTGATACCCCTATAGTTGTTGCAACTCCGGATGTCACATTTGTTCTTGTACAAAGGAATCATCGTACTCCACCTTCATTCTTCGAGCATTCTTGTCGTCTTAAAAATGACATTAAACAACTTAGTCAGCCACTCCAAACATGCTCTGTCTACGCTCTTCCAAATTTCATATGGATCTCATCAGGCCCCGTCGCTCGTCCCCGGTGCATCCTGCGAACAACACCCTTAACCTCCCTAACCTTATTACTTCTACAATATTCAAAATCCCGATACCTTTTGGATTGCTCCAAGTCTCCCAACACAATATTTTTAACCTCTCCGTTCAAGAGTTTATAGAAGTAAGACTGTCACCTCCGTCTAATAAACGCGTCCTCCACCAATACTTTGTCATCGTCGTCCTTAATGCACCTCACGTGATCCAAGTAACGGATCCTCCTCTCCCTCGGCTTGGCTAGTATGTTGTCACGACCCGACCCGACGGGCCGCGACCTGACGCCCTAATTGGACGTCATTACACTAACATGTCACGTAATCAACTGACACTTAAGGGTAATATAAAATTACGACAGCACAACGCTGCATCTATAACACATACCCAAAATAGGTGAGTCGACAAGGTTGTCTTACATACTATCCAACAATCACAACAGGCTAGCCGACTAGGCTGCCACCAAATAGCATAACATAAACAAAGGAGTAATCAAAATAGGTTGTCACTATATACAGGAACATCCCAAAACAAGTGCAACAATACAGCTAGCTCAACCGCATAAACGTTCTACACAAGTCCAAAACATATCTATCACCCACAACTGTCTACAGACCTCTAAGAGTACGATAATGACTTATGAGGGGACAGGGCCCCGTCGTGCCCCTGAATATATACATAAATCTGAAAGAGGGTTTGTACCAAAATGATAATCCCTGAATCAAGGAGTTTTCCAATCAGCTGAGTAGATGTCCTACCCTGGGTATCTGTACCCGCATCACGGATGCATGTCCGTGGAATCATCATATGTGTATACATAAACTGCCCGGCCCTCTAGGGAGGGACGCGGTGAATCATCCTGAAATCTGTGCACGAGTCTGCCCGGCCCGGGACGCGGTGAAGTGGAATAGTAATACTTTGCACGAGTGGATATCATGAGCAACCATATACAATTAAAAATCATATTTTGACTCTCGGTAATATCATCATAATAAATTCTTTTACTGAAAATCATAGGCACTTATCAACAATTATCTTTTAAAACTGAACTCATAGGAATCACGTACGTCCGTCGTACTTTCATTAAAAATCATGTCAAAAGAAAGAATAAAGAGTTTCGCATACCTCTTAATCGCTCAACCAATGTAAAACTAGGATGTGTCTCGTCTAGTATGTCGGCCTATAATAATAATAATAATAATAAGACCATTAATTCTAGGACTCCTAGCGTAAGTTATTTGAATAACGGCTTCATTAATTCTATAAAAATTTGGAAAACATTTCCTCTGTTTATGTACGTATCCACAATTAACCAACAGTCCAAATCAAACCAACAGTCACAACCATTTCAATATGTAATCTAATTAGGCCCCATGTACTACATATATGCCATCATAGAATCTCCGTTTTCCTTATTTATGAAAGACAACAATTTCAACCATCAAGGTGATTATCACACCTATTTACCATGTTCATTCAATCCTTAAAAATGTTACCACAATGTCGAAGATTTCAAAACTCTTTTCCTAGTTCCTTAAATCCAATTCATCCCGCGTCACCTTGTATAACTAATTACAACCCAAAGTACCAATGTTTCTTTCAATCTTAACATACAATTAACGACGATAATAATAATAATAATAATAATAACAACAATTAATTTTGCACCCAAAACAGCCCGTAAAGGTCACACAATGTCCGAGAATTATCCATGAATTTTAGGTCATTAACATGCAACCATTTTAACTTTTTTCTTAACTATTAAACCAACTTATCTTTCCAACAATCCCATATAACGAATTCATCTTTAATCTTCACAATTTCATCCTTTTTTAATACGCAATAAGTCATGAAATTTACAACACAACACATGAATCCAACATATGCAGAAGCTTGACCCGGCTCGCTTCCAAAATTGACACATGCATTGTCTAAATTCAAGATATCTTCCTAACACAAGTCCATTACTTCAACTACAACAATATGCAACTTCAATTATAGCATAGAAAGAAGAATTTACATACCTTAATTTAATCCTCAAAATAGTCCCGATTTTTCGTCTTTGTCAGCTGAACTTGTAAAGTCCATAACTCTCTACTCCGGTGTCCTATCGACGAGCGGTTTGTTGCGTTGGAAACTAGACTCGACGAACTTTATTTTAGACTTTTGAAACACCCAAAAAAAACCTAATATACGAGGATATATACCCCTCCAAAGTTGACTAAAATTTTGCCCAAAATGTCGATTTGCTGCCCAGTTTTTTTCGTTTTCTTGCCCACAATGTGGGTGTTGTTTTGATTCTAAATTTTGGTGGACAATGCGGTGTAAGGAGGGGGGAAATGACTATAATGTTTCTATGGGGAGGGAGCAAGAAATCGTTTGAAAAGAAGGAGATGAGTGGAGTTAGAGGGATTTGTGTTGAAGACAAGTGTGAAATGCTTAGGGTAATATTAAAAAAAATCAGATTTACAATAATGCATTTTAGTCCCCTAAATGTTACACTTTGCCCCTCTAATTGTTTATTTAACTAAATCAATCCCACTTCTTTCAATCTTGATTCCCGTTTCCTTAAACTCCCGGGAATCCCATAAGATCGCGTATTCTCCATGTCGTAATTCTTATAATATGTAATAATCCTTAATGAAAATATATATAATTTATCCTATTAAGTTCTCATTGACGCGCTCGTAGCTTTTATCCGAATCTTAATCTTAATGACGTTCTTAACCCTTGTCTTAACTTACGAGGTGTAACATTCTTCCCCCCTTAGAAACATTCGTCATCGAATGTTCATTACAAGTCTTATACGGAAAAAACAATCGACAGAGTCTCCTTTATAACTATGTCTATCCACAACTATGTCTATCCACCTGTATCTAGCAAACCAACAGATGTCTCACAGGGCCACAATATAACACACATGCAATTCACCAATTCAAAATAGTTAAGTAAGGAACCAAATTACCTGCAACTGAATCTTATATAATACCTTGAACAAAGTTAAAGAGTATATGCAGTGCTATATTCCTCTATTTTCGAATTTGCCACAATATTCCGACTATATTCCGGCTGGTACTACCTTGTACACCTGCTTCAATTTATAATGGTATGTAATGTTTCCCCCAAATCTGTATTGCATGCTTAACATGACGACAATTCATGGTATATATCAAGTATGTAGTGACACGTGAGACAATGTCATCTCGTAGATACTACCCTAGCCTTGACAAACCTCATCAATCCCCACGTAGCAGTTCCTTGACATCCTCCACCCTTTCATCAATAAGAAACTCTGATAGTAGTACATAGTGTAATGCTTCCAATTTGGTGCGATTACCGATTCAAACCACTCTTTGTTTCCCACCATATTTCTTGTTTAATGGTATCCTTTACCTCAACAACCATTTTCAAGGCATGAGAACCGTCTTCCCGTTGCACATATTGAGGGTAATTCTTCAGAGTACATGTTCCCTAGAAAATTAACCCATAGAGAGTTGGTGGTCCTAGATTTCCATCATAGCTTTTTACACAATACCTTTAATATATCCAAAATGAGGTCTGAATCCCAATCCACTATCATCCTTAGGCAAGTACATTTTTAACTATGTAAACCAATGTTTAGCCTTAACATCATCCTTACTATACACCAGAAGAAAATTACAACTATTTGTATGTATATCTTTGATCACACATTTTGCAAGTCTTATAGCAGGCAGTATGTGTATAGGCACATTTGTGACACACTAGTAATCAACACTGTTTTATCTCATGGTGACAATATTTTTTCTTCTCAAGCCTGTAACTTGTCTTTAACCTTCTTAATTAATTCAGTATAGTCTATCTTCCTCTTTCTAACATGAAATACTGGATATCCTAAATACATGAATGAAAATGTTCCCCTTGTGAAACCAGTAATACCTTTTTCTTGCTGAATTAAGTTACTAGGAGTCTTAGCATGCATATAAACAGAACTCTCATTTTATTGATCAAATGGCCAGAAGCTTCTTCATACTCTTTCAAAGTCTGCATTAACTCTTTGTAAAATCATTCTATTTGCTTATGTTGGAAATTCTTCAAACAACTCCTCTTTAAATCTAGCAATATCCTCCCTAAAACTTAGTTTCTTAAAAATATCTCCAAAAGCTTACTTACTCCATAATAATAGGGCAGTCTTGACGTTCTTCAGTTTCGGCATAAAAGAAACGAAATCATCTTAATCAACAACAGTTTGCCAATTTTGATTTAGCGCCTAAAAGAATGCTTCATATTTTGTCCAAAACTTGAGGAATCTAAATGGTTTACTCACATGCATAGATTGATCACCATAAGTTAACAACTAAGGGGCATGGTCTAAAGTTGTTCTTATTACATGTTCCACTTCCATTTGTCCAAACCAAGCTAAAATAAATGTTTGTCAACATTCTATCGAACCTCTTAAAAATACAGTCATTATCGGATCTTTCATTCCGCTACTTAAAAGGACTCCCTTTAAATTCAATTTCAAACATTTCACATGAATTAGTACAAAATGCAAAAATCCTCACGCTCTGCAGGATATATATGAAGATCGCCTATTGTCTCCCTTTCATTTATAATAACATTGAAATCCTTTCTTAGCCAAGGATCCTCGTATAAATCGACAATATAGTATAACATCCCAGAGACAACCTTCCCAATGCATCACTCTTTGCATATACCATAGTATATCTACCTAGTTCATGTAACTCTTTCACCGGTGAATCCTTAAGTTTGTCATGTTAATCATCCCTCATATTATCACTGATTAAGTTTCTCTGCTGATTAATATATTTAGGATAGACATATCCGCTTCCACTGTCATATCCTGCTCCACATTGGACATCATTATCCCATCTTCCTTTAAAATTACTGTGTTACTATTATTAGAGTTGTTACCATTGGTACACACCTCCCGACTCTTGTCAACATTCCGCTCCTCATTAACTTTTGTTGCTACAAAAGCTCCTTCAACTTGTTCTTTAGTAGTAAGAGTTGTTTTTGATTCTTCTATCAATTGTGGGTCCTTAATGAGTTGTTTTACTTCTACCACCTTACCATCGTCGTCTTCCTTATTATATTTATTTTCATATTCTTCCCCAGTATCTCTTTGTTCCTCCTTATTTGCATTATTACCGTTTGTCTCCCCAAGTGTCATTTGTTTTATCCTCTCGTTGGACTTACTAACTCAGTGGTGTCTTTGGCTGCGTCAACATTTGTCACTGGCTACATCACACTGAATATCTATTATCACTTCGTTGAATTCATCTATATCTTTGTACCTGTCTTATCTGTCTCTCATCCTTCTATTATGGTCTGTAGAAATTCAGGATTCAACCTTCACCTATTAAAGTATCTGAACTTATACCAAGTCTTTATGCCTACTTCTCATCCAATTAACCCAAGAGAATGTTCATACATACATGGTTTCTTGAAAGGCACCTTAGAGGCATGTAGGTTATCAACTCATTCTTGATTAGTAAGTGCTGCTATACACCCTGCATGCCACTCATTTTACCATAATCTGCTACATACTGCTTAAAATCTCTTATCTCAGTCTTAGCGACATGACACTTCACTCTTCCAATGTCTAACCACAGTTTTCTTTTAAGAGCCACATCATTAAACGCATACACCAAGGTCACATGAAAACTTTTCTTTGTACCGCTATGTGTTACCCGCAGTATATCAATTATTCTGTACAACTTAATATCTACTTCATAGACATGAGGCTTCCACAATAACCATATTCCTCCATTTGGATGCTCGGTAAGATTAGTACTTAGAAGATCACTCACTACACAAATTAAGCGAGGTATTGTGAGCTTCTTCCCTTTTTAACATTTGATTCCAAGAGACCAAATAGCCTCATCTTAGCATTCTGCGTGAACTAATGCATTGAAATTGTGCACAAATACATACCTCGGTTACCAATCCTTCAAATAACTTCTTAACTGAAAATATGAACTCGGAGGTTCTGATATTTAAAATGTTTGACACAACTATACACTAATAGGATGCTCATCATTCCCAAGTTCTAAGTCATTTGCGAAGGAACTCAATTAATCCCTATGTCCAATACTTTCCAGAACTCGGTCCAACATAACAAAGCACTTTCATTCATTTATATCAATCTTATTATTCAAGAAGTAATAGCCCCTTCTTATCCTTATATGGAAACAATGTTCTTTTACAGTTTCCTACCTGCACATAGTCCAGCAACATGGTATACCATAAAATCGTCTCAGATTCTAACAATTTGAGCTCAACATTAAATTAGAGGTATGAAGGAGAAAAGAGTAGGTAAGCTTCATTTTCTATCTTTGAAAAGAAAAGTTCAATCTCTGTAACTATAGGGCAGATAACGTAGCACAACGGAGTACTCATTCGTAAGATAGAGACTACTGCAATTTATTTCACAAGTCAACACTTCATTCATGGTCTGAAGGGATCTCTTTACTATTCGTAATTATAAACAACTTCATTTCTTACATGTCGTACTTTTCATTATTCCAACATATTCTAGTATACATACGTAATCTCGGACATTGCTCCTGGTTCCAATCTTTGATGATACCATCCCTTAAGTGGTGAATTGTTAACTTATTTTCTTATTTGGTACGTAAAAGATTCTGAAGAGTTACCTTACCTGACGTTGACCCAGTATCTCCAAACCTGGTCATCATACTTCTATTCAAACTCTGATTTTTCTTCCGAGCCACTGTCGATGTCTTTCGAGACATAGCTGCAACCACAATAATTATTAGAAAGAGAGGGGATTATCTTAATGACATAGCTCTATTGCACGATCTACGAGATGAAAGAGTAGAAACCAATCCTAAATGTCATGCAGCCTCCTGCGTATAAGTAAGGTGCACAATATACTCATACACAAGACTCTACTAGACACGGTCTGTAGACATTCCGAAGACTAACTGCTCTAATACCACTTCTGTCACGACCCGACGCCCTAATTGGACGTCATTACACTAACATATCACGTAATCAACCGACACTTAAGGGTAATAGAAAATTTCGACAACACAACGCTGCATCTATAACATATACCCAAAATAGGCGTAAGCAATTTGCGCAACTATTCATCAATCACAACGGGCTAGCGCTAATGCGCGAATAGCATCACATAAACAAAGGAGTAATCAAAATAGGCAAGCCGGCAAGGTTGTCACTATATACGAGAACATCCCAAAACAAGTGCAACAATACAGCTAGCTTAACCGCATAAACGTTCAACACAAGTCCAAAACACATCTATCACTCACAACTGTCTACAGACCTCTAAGAGTATGATAATGACATATGACGGGACAGGGCCCCGTCATGCCCCTGAATATATACATAAATCTGAAAGAGATTTTGTACCAAAAATGATAAGCCACAGATCGAGGCTTTCCATCGGTGAGTAGATGTCTGGGCGGAGGGTCGCTGTCGAGCACGAGAACTGCGGGCATGAGCGGCCCAGGAGAGAGTCGATCTGAAATAATGTACTGAGTATGTAAACATGAAATACTGTAAATAAGATCACAATTGTGCCATGTAAAGTAGAGAGTCAATTGTGTCATAAGAGAATGAGAGTCGTACCAGTAACCATGAATGTTTAATCATATAATCATTAGATATAAGTAAATGAATAAATTGCCCGGCCCTTTAGTGAGGGACGCGGTGAAACATACTGTCCTGGGTATCTGTACCCGCATCACGGATGCATGTCCGTGGAATCATCATATGTGTATACCTGGCGCCGCGACCTACAGGGAGGGGCGCGGTGAATCATCCTAAAATGCGTACGAGTGCGCGGCGGGCGCGATGAAGTGGAATAGTAATATTTTGCACGAGTGGATATCATGAGCAACCATATACAATTAAAAATCATCTTTTGACTCTCGGTAATATCATCATAATAAACTCTTTTACTGAAAATCATAGGCACTTATCAACAATTATCTTTTAAAACTGAACTCATAGGAATCACGTACGTCCGCCGTACTTTCATTAAAAATCATGTCAAAAGAAAGAAGGAAGAGTTTCACATACCTCTTAGTCGTTCAACCAATGTAAAACTAGGATGCGCCTCGTCTAGTATGGCGGCCTATAATAATAATAATAAGACCATTAATTCTAGGACTCCTAGCGTAAGTTATTTGAATAACGGCTTCGTTAATTCTATAGAAATTTGGGTAGCATTTCCTCTGTTTATGTGCGTATCCACAATTAACCAACAGTCCAAATCAAACCAACAGTCACAACCATTTCAATATGTAATCTAATTAGGCCCCATGTACTACATATATGCCATCATACAATCTCTTTTTTCCTTATTTATGAAAGACAACAATTTCAACCATCAAGGTGATTATCGCACCTATTTACCATGTTCATTCAATCCTTAAAAATGTTACCACAATGTCGAAGATTTCAAAACTATTTTCTTAGTTCCTTAAATTTCAATTCATCCCGCGTCACCTTGTATAACTAATTACAACCCAAAGTACCAATGTTTCTTTCAATCTTAAGATACAATTAACGACGATAATAATAATAATAATAATAATAATAATAATAATAATAACAATAAATCTTGCACCCAAAACAGCCCGTAAAGGTCACACAATGTCCGAGAATTATCCATGAATTTTAGGTCATTAACATGCAACCATTTTAACTCTTTTCTTAACTATTAAACCAACTTATCTTCCCAACAATCCCATATAACGAATCCATCTTTAATCTTCACAATTTCATCCATTTTTAATACGCAATTAGTCATGAAATTTACAACACAACACATGAATCCAACATATGCCCGAAACAGCCCAATTCGGCTCACACCCAAAATTGACACATGCATCGTCTAAATTCAAGATATCTTCCTAACACAAGTCCATTACTTCAACTACAACAATATGCAACTTCAATTATAGCATAGAAAGAAGAATTTACATACCTTAATTTAATCCTCAAAACAGTCCCGATTTTTCGTCTTTGTCAGCTGAACTTGTAAAGTCCATAACTCTCTACTCCGGTGTCCTATCGACGAGCGGTTTGTTGCGTTGGAAACTAGACTCGACGAACTTCATTTTAGACTTTTGAAACACCCAAAAAAACCTAATATACGAGGATATATACCCCTCCAAAGTTGACTAAAATTCTGCCCAAAATGCCGATTTGCTGCCCAGTTTTTTTCGTTTTCTTGCCCACAATTTGGGTGTTGTTTTGATTCTAAATTTTGGTGGACAATGCAGTGTAAGAAGGGGGGAAATGACTATAATTTTTCTATGAGGAGGGAGCAAGAAATCGTTTGAAAAGAAGGAGATGAGTGGAGTTAGAGGGATTTGTGTTGAAGACAAGTGTGTCATGCTTAGGGTAATATTAAAAAAAATCAGATTTACAATAATGCACTTTAGTCCCCCTAAATGTTACACTTTTCCCCTCTAATTGTTTATTTAACTAAATCAATCTCACTTCTTTCAATCTGATTCCCGTTTCCTTAATTCCCGGGAATCTCATAAGGTCGCGTATTCTCCATGTCGTAATTCTTATAATATGTAATAATCCTTAATGGAATATATATAACTTATCCTATTAAGTTCTCATTGACGCGCTCGTAGCTTATGTAAATATAACCTATATCCATTATCCGAATCGTATCTTAATGACGTTCTTAACCCTTGTCTTAACTTACGAGGTGTAACATCTGTACAACGTTTTATCCCCGCTTTTTCCCTCTAATTCCACATGCGTTCAAAAATCACCGTATTCGCCGCCGTAACCGCTAGATTTGCCTCATTCCTCGCCATCTTATATAATTACCTATTCGTCCATTTCTCCACCTCATTCTTGTTTTCTACCAATTTCGCATACGCCACTTTCTTTGCTTCCATCTTGTCTTGAACTTTACCATTCCACTTCTAAAGAATCTTAACTGGCTCTATGGACTTCCCTGTTAAAGCCTCAACGTTCCAAGACCCTATTCTCAGCTTAGTATCTCTCTTACCCCACCTACCCTCTAACCCTTGCCCCCGTCCCCAATCGAGAACATGACCCTAGTCTACCATCATTCACCAAAGTCACTAGAGTAAAAAACTAATCAAAGGTTAACACACACGGGAACCAATACTAACACACAAGTTAGCAAGAATCTAGAGGTAAGTCAGGCTACTACAGACCGGATAGATAAAACAAAGGACAAGAATATAATGTCAAGATTTAATACAGCGAAACAAGCAAAATTTAACTCCAAGGACAAGGACAGAGAATGAATACGGGGCACCTGGAGGTACCAACTCCAAGTGAATCGAACCTGTTCGCCGTCAAAATCCAATGTTCAACAACGGAAGAAATGTTCCCGGCTGGAAATATTGTTCACTGCCGGAGTTATTGTTCACTGCATGACCTTGTCGGAAAACTTTAGTCATATGCAGACCCGATCGAGAACTACTCCAGGTGGTTGTAACCTGATGGGTTGCCGGAAAAATCATTGGAGCTTTGAAGTAGTGGTTGTAGGTGCAAAAAGCACGGGTAGGGTCGGAACGGCCTAGCAATACTCAAGAAAGAACAAATCTGGAAAAATAACGTCGGAACTCGCCGGAACAGATCTGTTACGCCGGAAAAATTGCTTTTCGGTGCTCAAATAGTTACAAAAAATTGGGGCCTCAGAAAAGGCATGCGACTCCCGAGGTAGTTACTAAATGAACACTTATTCAAATACCCAAATGACCAAAAATAAGAAAGAACACAAAAAAATAAGAACTTCACAACAAACCAAGGATTTGCACGTCTTAGAAGCTTAACCGAGCAAAAAAAAAGGGTCCTCAATAGTCACCAAAGAAGCTACAGATCAACTAAATGAACACTTATTCAAATACCCAAATGACCAAAAATAAGAAAGAACATAAAAAATAAGAACTTCACAACAAACCAAGGATTTGCACAAGTCTTAGAAGCTTAACAAAGCAACGAAAAAAAAAGTCCACAACAGTCACCAAAGAAGCTACAGATCAAACAAATACCCATATAACCAAAAACAAGAAAAAACACAAAAAAGGGTTCTCACCATCAAACAAATACCCATATGACCAAAAAACAAGAAAAAACACAAAAAAGGGTTCTCACCAGTCACCACAGAAGCTACAGATGAAGATAGTAACACAGTAGAGCAACCCTTCAATATTTTGGTGATTTTTGTGTGCGCGCGCTTTGCGAGATTCAACTATGGCTCCCAAAATATAATGAGAGTTATATTTAAATTGAAACTCAAACGAGATATATATGTAAACTATTTCTCTTTTCCATATTTTTGAGCGGGTTTAAAAATAAAATCGAATTATTTTTGGTGATTTGGAAATTTTCATTAAGAGAGATATTTTTAGCCCTTTCCGAAAATATAAGGGTATTTTTATCCATAATTTATAATGGAGAATATTTTTAATCATTTTTTCAAAATAGAGGAATATTTTTTATCATTTTTCTGAATTTTGAAACCCAATATACAATGTCAATCGAAACATATGGAGTGCTATGAAGAAGTAAAAGCCAAGCTGAACCACGATATGCCCTGGCCAATTGTGTGCTACTCTTGTTAGTGTATAAAAATAATGATGAATAGAGTGTATTAGTAATGCTGATATTAATAATGTTGGTATTAGTAATGTTAACATTAATTATGCTATCCACTATTTGGTTTGGTGTATTAGAAATAATATATATTGCATAATTTCTAAAAATAATTGGTTGTTTACAAAAATACCCTACATACTATACTATTTGAGGGACTTCATGGGCAATTATGTCTTTACCATGCTTATGCATGTATTAAAACTCATTGCGTTGTTAATACTATAGTTTGTTAGGTATTAGTTATGCATATGATAATACCAAATAGATTAGTTATACATAAGATGAAAAAGTGTACAACAAGATATTAGTAATACAAAAGCTAATACATGCATTATTTTCTCTAATACACTACCTAACGACCCCTAATTGTAATAGTATCACGAAGTTCCAGTAAAAGAAAATTGGCACCTAACTAGAAAGTGGAGCTTCAGAAATTTGTGTTTCACCTTTTGCATTAAACTTGACATCTCTTAAGCCCACCCTTGTGTAATTTAATTTTTTATTAAGTTTCAGCATGGACCTTCAGTGCTTCTTGAAAGACTTTGTAACGTACATTATCCAGGACTCCCAAAAAATCAATTTCATTCATCCAGAAGGATCAAGAGGGAACTGGAAAGATGATCAGAAGCCGATATCGGTGCATCATGCATATATCATTTCTAATGGAGCATGAGGGAAAACTATTCTTCGGAAATAGAAAGAGATAAGAAAGTACAGACAGAAAAGAAATTCATTTTTACAAAAAGATGTATCACCTTCTATCCAGTAAATTACTGTTGGCCGTCCTTGAATAATCATGTCTTCAACCTACAATATAGAGCAGAATAGCAGTCAGAAAAAGGATCCTGAGTAAACAGACATTTGAACCGAAATCTAATATGTTGTTTTTAAATGTAAAGGAAGATAACATCCAACCAATAAAGAATCAAGAAGCAACATGACAAACGTGACAAACTAAAAAGAATTGCATTTTTTTTAAATGTAGTTAGCATTTGAACTTGGAACCGTGGAAATTATAACAAGTTTCATTAGTCAAAATATTACTCCATCTGTTTCGATTTGTCTTACTTCCCTATTTAGTTTGTTTCGAAAAGAATAGTCACTTTCTATATTTAGCAAGTCTTTTATTCCAACATTCTACATGACATGTTTAAGACAAAAATATTGAGAGGATATTTGGTACATGGCATACATCTTTGGTTTAAGATCACAAGAAAAGTTTCCTTATTTTCTTTCTCGGTATCTAGTCAAACTAAGATAAATGAAATGGACTGAGTATGTCAGAATTTTACGGTAAGGTAGCCGTTAATTTCAGAAACTAGCATATTCCAGAATTCAGGACACAATGGAAATTTAGATACTGAAAAGACTTTCCTTCCATATGGGTACTACTAATGGAAATCCTATAGCTTCTTCAGAAGCTCTAATGAACTTGGTACGTATAGAAAACACATAAAAAGGGAAGGGAAGGGAGCGAATGCCACAATGAAGGGTTGTTTCTTGCCAGATTATGCAAACTAGACCAAACAAATATATGGCTTTCAAGAGTGCATCTAATAATTACCTGAAACTAGGATGGTTTTGGAGCTATAGCATCAGATAGCTCCCTCCAGGTCTGGTGTAATTGTAAGGAGCATCGGTTTAAATGAGATAACTGGTGTGTAGCTGAGCTCATACGTCACTTGACGTGACCCGAAGATGTTGAACTTTCCTACACTACTATGAGCAACCTCTGCATCAGAACCCCTTTTAAAGACTACCCTAGCCCGAGAAGACTCCTGATGAACTTCAGTTTCTAATTCCTTCAATGGCCCAAACCGCCTAAACATTTTATTAAGGTTCATTTCAGATGGAAGAGGACCACCCTCTGCAAAAATTAAGATGAGTTCTGCTGGCTCATGCTTCCTCTTCTCAATGTCCTCAGGAGGAACACTTGGTGTCATGTCATGATCAGCACTGGGTTTCCGTTTTCTAGTGTATGATCTACGACCCGGTCTATTGGATTTCTCTGGATCATGAACCGTAAGCTGATGTTCTCCTCCTTCACCACTCTGACAATTCTGCAATGGCTGCTCCTCCCCATAGTTTTGTACAACCCTGTCTATCCAATAAGAATCATTTACATCATCGAACTCAAATTCTTCAGCAAAACCAGCTACAGTTTGTGAAGCTCTTTTCTTTCGACCACCACCAGGTTTTCCTGTCGACGAATTCTGCCTCTTCTGGCGCACAACAACTGAATTTCTAAAACATGAAAAGAAAGTAGTGATGGTTTTTAAGAAGTTGTAGCCTTTCAACGGAGCCCATGCCACCAACTGAAGTTCTGAGAGCAACTCCTTTGGAGAAGGTAGTTCAGTTGGAATCACAGCTTTTCCCTTTGGAGAGTCCATTAACTGAACATCAGCCCCACTTTGATCACTGTTGCACTTCACAAGTGAGGCTGGACGAGTTAATTGACTTGCCACTCTTTGAATGCATTCACCAACATGGAAGGACGGCTTAGGCGCTGCGGTTGACACTTTAGCAGCATAAACACTTGTTTTCTTGTCCAATCCATCAGTACGAGAATCAACAGCCTTCCTCTTTTTGCTGGAAGTGAGTATTTTTTCATCTGAATCATCTTCACCATCAGGAGAATACTCACATTCCATATTATCCATCAGCTCTGACAAGCTTCGCTCTTTCATTTTATGCTGCAAGCTATCTTTTGAACTGTGCTTACGTTTGTGAGCAGAGGCTTTACTGGTGGGATGTTTCTCATTGTCTTCCGAAGTATGACCATTATCGTCAATTGCACTGGGAACGTCGGCATCGCTTTCTAGTAATTCTCCACTTAACAAGAATTCTGGTGGCAGACGATATCCTTTGAAGTGACAAAAGGCCACTAGCTGAGCTCGAGCAATAGTGAGATCCAACCTATCAGTCCAACAAGTTGGTGACACGGCTAACGCTTTCATATAGTGCATGAGCTTATCAGGTCCAAAGGAAGCGACTCCAGTTGATTTGTCCACTCCATATCTTTTGCTTGATTCTTCACAAATCCCA
Organism: Przewalskia tangutica; assembly: GCA_029844215.1. NCBI lineage: Eukaryota > Viridiplantae > Streptophyta > Magnoliopsida > Solanales > Solanaceae > Przewalskia > Przewalskia tangutica. The sequence goes on along the minus strand of CM056726.1, from coordinate 125,040,730 downwards.
GCATTCTCCACAATCTGACATGAAATCTCGTCATAGGATTCTTCATGTGTGCATGAGCAAGAAAGGCCAAGTTCAACCCGTCTTGAAACCTCTTCTAAAGCACAGCTTATAGCGTTTTGAAATGTTTCTGAATTACTTTGCTTCTCAATCTGGGAGAAATGAGAACAGAATGGCCTCAACACAGATGCATCATTCCAAGCAAAAGTACGATCTCCGAAATAAGCTACCAAAAATCTTTCTTTCTTGTGGTGCTTGATGGCCTTTTCTGATGCATCTGAAGGATCAAATATCTGTCCAGGCCACCATGGATGGCTTCTAACTTTTCCCCAGACTAAATCAGATATAGAGTACTCCCCCTCATCTTCTGGTGGAACAAGATAACCGGGATGCAACTTCAACAAGCTCACATGCTTCTCATTCGACATCACTGTGTGGCTAGTCTTGGGCGCAACTTCTTCAGTTTCTTTGTCTTGCTCTGAAGATTCCTGTACAGTATCAGGATGAAGCTTCTCAGCTTCTCCATTCTCTGGCTCATCTGTAACCTTCATATCTGGAGCATCCACATGGAAATCAAGACCCTCATTTTCCTTAAAAGAGTCCTGGTCCTCATTGGCTTGATTCATCTTGGCATTGCTGGTATCAGAAATACAAGTTTCTACAATTTGATCTCTAACCGGAGGAGGGACATCAGCACCAGAATTTATAGCAGCCTGAGATTTTATAGCACCCTCTATATTAGAGTTGTTTTCTTCATTTAATACTTTATCAGCAGTTGTTGCATTTCCGGCATCATGATCCATCTCAACATGCTCCACTACACCCTCTTGATTCACGGAGGATTCAGATTCTTCAGTAATATTTGAATGCATTACTGTAACAGCACCTTTTTCTGTATCATGAGCCAGATCATGACCTTGAGCAGGAACTTCTCCAAGAGCAGTGTCTTCAGCCTCCACTTTGTAGTCAGCCTCGACCTTAAAGTTGTCATCTTTTAATAAAAGAGGCGACTTCCCATCAACAGCATCAGAATCTGAGGTTTTTGAAGTATCCTGGAATGCTAAGGAAGTTCCTTCTGGAACTTCAGTCATAACATCATCATTACATGACACTGAACTCGCCTGGGGATCGCCTTCTTTTCCAGCATAGTTATCAAAAGGCAATAAGCTCTCATTCTCAACGTGCTGCAGTGACATGTCACTATCCAAGCCTTCTGGCAGGCTGTTTGTTTCATCCCTATTGTTCATCTCTGTTGTGCTAACAATAGTCTCAAGAGACACAATTGTTTCATCCACAGTGCAACTTAAGCTTGTTGTGGTAATTCCAAGCTGGGCATCCCCGTCCTTGTCAATTTCAATACTAGCTCCATCATTTCTGCAAGCTGGTTCATAAGAGGTCTCCAAGGGTCCAATTCTTGCATCATTTTCCAACCTGGCATCAGTCTCAACTATATGCAAACTTTCATCATTAATGGGAAAAGTCAAAGTGCCAGTTGTGTCGTGACGAACCCCCTCGACTTCCATCTCCTCAAGGTTTCCAGTATCATGAGCACTAGCCTGTACAGAATGTGGGACATCATAATGAGTAACTTCACTAACTCCATCCGCTACCTTAGGCTGCACATCTGGCAACTCGTCTGAACCACCTAAGCTCCCATTATCAGCGAGTATTGGAGCTTTACAACTTGAAATCTCACTACACTCCACTGACACCTCTTTATGATTGCCACTTTGGGTTTCCATATGAGAAGTTTCTGACTGCGTACATAAAACAAGATCGCTTTTATCTTCATGCATGTTATCAAAGTTAAATTCCTGAACCTCAGCATGGTTTGCTTTTTCACAAGAAGAACCAATAAGCCCATTCTCTGCTGCCAAATCTTCCACCAATCCATGTTCTTGCTTCCCAGGGTGCGATGGTACATTGTTACCATTGATGCCTAAACAGTGATCATGTGCAACTGGGGTGTGCTCAACTGATAGTCTTGAATCACCACTAACTACCTTAATATCTCCTGCCTTATCTTCGTGGATTTGACTGTTTGGTCTCAAAGAAATCGCGTCTTCAGAACAATTACTAGCAGAATCTTGAGACACTGGTATATCTACACCCAGATTATCATGACCTGCAGGAACCTGATGGCATGTGTTATTTATTTGAACATCATGGTTAATTATCTCCAGAGGTTCAATCACTGCATTTGAATTGTTATTCTTATCTTTGCTAAGCAACCCACCATCTTGATCATACACATCAGTTTCCATGGGTTCAACATCAGGATGTGTATTCTCATCCTTGTTGCCCAAGCCAACTGTCTCCTGATCATGGACATCGGTTTCCATGGTTTCAACTTCTGAATGTGTTTTCTGTATCATTCCACTATCCTGATGTGAATTCTCATCCTTGTTGCCCGGGCCAACTATCTCCTGATCATGGACATCGGTTTCCATGATTTCAACTTCTGAACGTGTCTTCTGTACCAACCCACTATCCTGATGTGAATCCTCATCCTTGTTGCCCAAGTCAACTGTCTCCTGAACATGGACATTGGTTTCCATGGTTTCAACTTCTGAACATGTCTTCTGTACCAACCCACTATCCTGATGTGAATCCTCATCCTTGTTTCCCAAGTCATCGCTCTGCTGACCACGAACATCGGTTTCCATGGTTTCAACTTCTGAACGTGTTTTTTCTAACACGCCACTGTCCCCTGACATTCCTTCAGCTGGATGATCTGATATCTGATCCCTTGAATGACTAGAAATATTTTCCTCACTAGCTATCTCTCTGACTGAACTTTCATCTATTTCAGAAGAATCCAATCTCAGATTGCTAGCCTCTTCCGTTTCAAGATTCAAACTGTCATTTGGCACAAACGAAGAAGATCCAACCAGAGGTTCAATTCCAGGATTCCACACCCCATCATCAGAAACATCCACTCTTTGTGGTGTCAGATCAGCAGGTGCAGCACTCCGTTCAACAGATACAGTGCTCCTAACATTCTTCCCTTTAGCCTCCTCCTCTATAACTCTATCAGCTGTTTCACTCGGCAACGTGGGAACAGCCTCATTGTCCACTGTCTCAGAAACACCCCCGGATGACCCTGCAACATCAACTGAAGCCGAATCAGCACGCGCAGCAGATTCAGTGCTCCTGACAACATTTCCCTCAACATCCTCGTCGCTAACACTAAAGTTGACTTTCTCTACAACAGAACAGGCTGTTACACTTGCCACCCCGGGAACAATCTCAGCACCAGCTGTCTTGGAAACATCCCTGGATGACCCTGCAACATCAAGTACACCTTCAACCCCATTTCCAGTATTCCCATCATCCTCTTGACCAGCTCGAGTCGATAAGTCCTTAGCATCTGTTAATTGATCATCCAAAGTGTCTTCTTTTCCCGCTCCCTCGTGCTCCAATTCACCACCATCACCACAAACCCCATCAACAAACACATCAGAACCTACCACCTCTACCATTATCTCCCCACCATCTTCCTCATTATAAGGCTCATCAGCCTGTTCCATAGGGGTTTCATCACCTTCATGCACAGTAGGACCCATAGTGGGTTCTGAAACACTAGTGACTGAACTTACCCCTTCTTGCTCATCCATGGTTACACAATCTGGAGTACAACAAAAGCAGCAAATCTTTCAACTTTATAATTCAAGAATCACCCTAAACAATATAATTTAAACAACAACATACCCATTGTAATCCCACAAGTGGTGTCTGGAGAGGTAGAGTGGTATAGTGTACGCAGACCTTACCCTACCTTGGGGAGTCAAAGAGGTTGTTTCCGATAGACGCTTGGCTCAAGAAAATAATATAATTTAAAGAAACCATAAAATCCTAATGGCCAAGACTAACAAATCTAAGCAAGTAGATCTACAGAATCAAGAATAATTCAAGATTCACACAACCTAGATAGTATTACAAAGTGCAATTCAAGAAAATAGGACTAGAGAAAAAGATTGTACCTTTAGAGCTATTGAACTGGTAAATGAAAGCTGAGTTTTTGAGGGTTTGCTGTGTGAGAGAGAAAGAGAGAAAAAGGGTGTGTTCGCGATTTGAAGGAAAAAGAAAAGAAAAGAAAAAAGAAATGAGTTGAAACTGAAAAGCAATAAGCCGAATTAACTGCTTGCTTGTCTTGTTTCTGAATCTCTCAAACGTAGTTGTAGTATGCCGTGAATAAGCTCATGACCGTGGTTATTATTGTCTTGAAGTGATGGTATTGTGTTTTCGCTGAGTCAATTGCAGTAAGAACTTTGAGTGTCGTTTTTTTTTTGTTTAAGAGGAATATGACACATAATGATTTTTTTGTTTAAGTTGGATGTATGCAATAATAGTAATAAACATGATGGACTCTGAATTTATTGCCAAAGAAAATTGATGATTGAAATTAACAATTGCGAGATGGAAAATAATTTCGTATAAAAGGGGAGAGTAAAAAGACAAGCGAAGACTTTGAACTAGGAAATACTAGAGAAATATTTGGTCTAATACATGTTGAAGATGTGAATCATTGTGAACTTGATTATATCATCGTATTAAAAAAGTTTATATAAATTAAACTTAAAGTAATAGGAATGATTAGTGTTTACACATTGGTTATATTTATTAATTGTTTTGGGTGGTTTTGTTAGTTTTTAAAAATTGAGGGGGGGATAAATTATATTTCATATTTAAAAGAAAAAGTACATTCCGACGACCAAATATTATTTGCAAAAACTATAGTCAAACATAACTCCAACTTCAAAAATTCCAAAAAAAATGTAATTTTATTTTTTTTGTTTATATGGCCAAACACCTACTTAAAGTCTTGTTGTAACACCTCGTACCTTCAAACTAAGTCGTATTCATAATTGAAGGTTTAGAAAACCAAAACGGGGAGTTTAAATCTAAAAACTAGTTTCAGTTTTGTAGGAACCAATTTGACGCTTGAATTATACAGACTGTAGAATTATCGATGGTCCGTCAAAATGAATCGTTGATTCTGTTTTTGGAATTGACGGTGTACAATAAATTTGACATACCGTAGAAGATTATACGACCCGTTCTTTTTTTACTGTCTCAGACTTTCAGGTTTTAGAGGTTACTGAAAAAAATGATAAAGAAATTCGACGATCCAATTATACGGACCATATAATTATTGACGATCCATACTCAGATTGTAAAAATATTGATAGACCGTCAATATTGATCGTCAAATCCTTCCGACAACAAATAGTATAAGTACGCAACTTAATCTTGAAAAAAATAGTTTTCACTATTCTCAAACCCTAGCATGAAGGTTCTCTCCTTCCATCATCTTCCTACATCAAGGTAAGCTTATTCCAAGTATTTTAGATGAATTCTGACGTACATACATGAATTCTAAGTAGAAATTTAGTGTTCTTAACCTAGGGTTTCAAGATAAACTCAACTTAGGACTCGAGGTTCAATCTTTGGATTTCTCCCTCCAAATTCATATTTTTATGACACGTTTTGGGAGCGAATAAGATATGTAGAGCTTTTATCTATGTGTGAGAAAATCTTTAATCATCCTCACTCCTCGTTCATCTAGATTACTGTGAATTACTTCAGAATTTGAGATTTTTCCTTAGTTCATGAAAAGACTATATTGTTTATCATCAAGATTATAAATTCGTAGTTGTTCATAATTGTCACTTTGATTATTGTGAGCTCAACGCGTAATCAGTATAGATTTGTGTTTGATATCCACGAGTCTAAGCCTAGAATATTTAGCATGCTTGTAAATTAGTCAAAGCTTCAATACCCATAATTAGTTCATAAATTCATGTTCAGTATTTTATATCAGTATATTTCAGTATTCTAGTATAATGTTGGACACCTGGATTTTTGGGCCCAAAGCCACAATTTATGTAAACGTACACTTGAGCTTGATGCCACATATTTGTGCACATATATTGGGACTAAGGCCATAATTATTTATTATTTCAATTGAACATGTGATTCTCTATTTCAGTACATGGAGTATTTATATTTTTTGCTTCCTTGTTCAGTTATCAGTTTCAGTTTTCAGGTTCAGTACAATATATGTTTATTTATTTAGGTTGCCCTTTCCCGAGCACCCCACAACTATTTATTCTTTCAATTACTTTACATACCGTACAACTCAAATGTACTAACGTCCCTCTGCATGGGGCATGCACTTCACGGTGCAGGTGTCGAGTTTCAGGATGACGAATTTGCTTAGTAGGATTGCTTCAGTATCAGTTGTTTGGTGAGCCTCATATCATTCGGAATGTTAGTCTATTATTTTATTTATTATATTTTATGATAGAGGTAGGTCAAGGCCTTGTCCTACTGACATTTTCCAGTCAGACTCATGTTAGAGGTTTCATATACTAGACTAGTTATTATGTCATGTCGGTTTTTTTAGTTGTTCACACTTATTATTTTTTTAGACTATTTCTGCAATATACTTTCAGATTACCAATTCAACAATTGAGTTACATATTTTAAATTATTGTTATGGTATGTTTTGATGTCTATGTTGATTCAACAATTATGTGGTTCGCTTGGTCACATGTAGTTAGGCACCGAGTGTCGTATTTCACCCATGTCATGGTTCGGAACGTGACAAAACTTGGTATCAGAGCACTAGGTTCAAGTGTCTTAGGAAGTTTATGAAATTGTGTTCAGTGGGGTCACTTTTATGTGTGTGAGGGGCCCACACATATAAACAGTTGACCACCAAGATATCTAGGATTGCCTCACTTCTTTCACACTCTAGATCGTGCTGTTAGAGTTATACCTTCAGGACATCTTTCTAACTCATGTATCACGTATTTCAGAAAATGCCTACAAAAAGAAAAATAACTACAAGCAATAGAGTTGTTGTTAATGCTACTCATGATGAAGATGTTCAGGATCAGGGAGCTAATTCAGGTACAACACCCCCACGCGATGCTACAGGCCTGCGGAGATTCTAGTTCTGTCGCCCACTTCCACTTACTGGGATGTTAGGAGAGTTATTCAGCTACTCACCCAGTTTGTGGCTGCTCAAGCCCAACGACAAGGAACGACTCCAAGTATGGGAATTAATAGGGAGTCATCTAGTTACAAGACTTGTGGGTTTCTTCGTATGGACCCTCTGATGTTCACAAGGTCAAGCAAAACAGAGGATAAGCAGAATTTAATTGATGAACTTCAAACTTATGCATGTTAATGAGATAGAGGCTACATAGTTGGGAGCTTATCAGTTGTAGGATGTTGCCAACATCTGGTATGAATCACGGGAGCAGTCCGCGAGTAAGATGCATCTTCAGAAACTTGGGATGAGTTTGATGATTCTTTTTTTAGCACTTTCTGCCAGTTGAAGTCAGGGAGGCAAAGGTCGTTGAATTCAAAAAGCTTAAGCAGAACGTCATGAGTGTGCATGAGTACTATATTCACTTTGTCTCTTTGGAAAAGTATGTTCCATATATGGTCCCTGACATGAGGGCTAGAGTTAGGCATTTTGTGTATGGTCTTGATTCTCATTTATACGATGCAACTAATTTTACAGCTCAAAATAAGGAGATGACTATTACGAAGATGGTTTCTTACATACAGGGTAATGATATCAAGTTGAAAGAAGAGAAAGCCTTGCAAAAAGAGAAGGACATGGAGTTTAATAAAAGAGTAAAGTCTTCAGGTCACTTCAGTTATGGGGAGGCGGAGGCAAATAGTTCTTCAAAAATAGGTCATCAGGACATATTCCATCTTCAACCAGTACCCCATCCCCAAAGTTCAGCTATGATAATTAGAGGCAGAACTTCAAAGCAGTAAGCTCACAGTCACAGGTTAACATGGGCCACAAGGGTTTCCAACATCCTACTTGCAACACTTGCGGTAAGAGCCACTCATGGGTGTGTCGTTCAGGCATGGACGGTTGATTAGGTGTGATCAGTATGGCACTTTGTAAAGGATTGCACATCGGCAAGGTACTGGTGGTAACGTAACTCAGTCCAACAATTCAGCAGTCAATCGCAATTTTTAAGCCCAACTAGGGTATGGTGCGACTAAGTTTGGTAACACAGGCAGAGGTTTGTACTGCCTATATGCTTTAGTTGGCCGTCGGGATATAGACTCATACAAACATCGCCATAGGTATATTAACGATTTTCACTTTTGATATTTATGCCCTTATGGATCCTGGACCTACTCTATCATATGTAACCCCTTTCGTTGCTAAGAAATTTGGGATAGAACCAGAAAGGTTACATGAACCCTTTGAAGTGTCCACTCCAGTAAGAAAGTCAGTTATAACTAGGTGAATTTATAGGGTTATTCAGTTAAAGTCTATCACCTTATTACAATAGTTGACTTGGTAGAGTTAGAAATGATAGACTTCGATGTAATCATGGGCATGTATTTGTTGTTTTAAATTTCCCGGTGAGCCAGTCATAGAACGGAAGAGTGAAACAGTAGCACCCATATGGACATTTATTTCATATCTTAAAGTCATAAAGATGATATTCAATGTGTATATTTACCACCTAGTTCAGGTTATGGATGCAGATACCCAGGCCCCAACTCTTCAGTCAGTACCAGTTGTCATTGAATTTCCAGAAGTCTTTCTAGAAGATCTTCTTGGAGTTCCTCCCGATAGAGAGATTGAGTTCGAAATTGATCTACTTCCCGACACTGAGTCGATATTTATTCTGCCATATATAATGGCTCCAACAGAGTTAAGAGACTAAAAGTTCAGTTGAAAAATCTTCTTGATAAGGGATTCATTAGACCTAATGTCTCACCATGGGGTGCACTAGTCTTGTTTGTTTGAAAGAAAAATGGATTTTTGTGTATGTGCATTAACTACCAACAATTGAACAAAGTCACTATTAAGAATTAAATACCCTCTTCCCATAATCAATGACTTATTCTAGCAACTTCAGGGTGCCCAATGTTACTCCAAAATTGACCTCAGATCAGGGTACTATCAGCTTAAGGTTAAGGAAGTTGATATTCTGAACACCGCCTTTAGAACTCGTTATGGTCATTTCACATTTTGTGTTACGTCGTTCGAATTGACAATGTCCCAACTGCTTTCATGGATCTTATGAAAAAGGCCTTCAAACCTTATCTAGATTTTTTTTATTATTGTCTTCATTGATCATATCCTAGTTTATTTCCGTAGTGAGGTTGATCATGCATAACATCTCAGAATAGTGTTGTGGATACTTCAGGACCGCGAGCTTTATGCTAAGTTTTCTAAGTGTGAATTTTGCCGTAAGTCGGTGGCATTCTTAGGCCATGTAATTTCAGATGAAGGCGTCCACGTTGATTTTCAGATTATAGACGTTGTAAAGAATTGGCCAAGACCCAATTCTGCTTTAGACATATGAAGTTTCTTAGGTCTAGCAAGCTATTATAGGTGCTTCGTAGAAGGTTTCTCTTCCATCGCAGCTCCATTGACCATAGACTCAGAATAAAGTCAAATATTAGTGGTCAGATGCCTGTGAGCATAGTTTCGAGGAATTGAAAAGGAGACTAACTTCTGCTCCAGTGTTAACATTGTTAGAGGGAACCGATGGGTTCATAGTATATTGTGATGCTTCAGGAATTAGTCTTGGGTGTGTTTTAATGCAGCATGTTAAGGTTATAGCTTATGCATCCAGGCAACTTAAACCTCATGAAAAGAATAGTCCAACTCGTCACTTAGAATTGGCCGCCGTGATTTTTGCACTCAATATTTGGCATCATAATTTGTATTGAGTTCACATTGACAGTTTCACATACCACAAAAGCCTTCAGTATATTTTCAAGCATCGGAAATTGAATCTTAGACAGAGGAGATGGCTTGAGTTGATAAAGGATTATGAAGTATATGTTCTCTACCATATAGGGAAAGCGAATGTGGTAGCCGATGCTCTTAGTCAGTGATCCATGAGAAGTTTAGCTCATGTTGAATAAGATAAGAGAACCATGACGAAGAAAATTCATCGACTAGTCAGTCTAGGAGTTCGACTCATGGACTCCAAAGATGGCGGTGTTATTGTTCAGAAAAATCTGAATCATTCTTAGTAGTCGAGGTAAAAGAGAAGTAGTTTAATTATTTCTATTTAAAGAGAGGATTCACAATCACAAGACTATGACTTTTGAACAAGGAGAAGATGATGGTCCCTTGAGGTACCGAGGTAGATTATGTGTCATAGATGTGGACGGGCTCAGAGAGAGAATCATGGCAGAAGCGCATTACTTCGGGTATTCTATGCACCCAGGTTATACAAAGATTTATCATGATCATAAAGAAATTTATTAGTGGAACGATATAAGAGGAATGTGCCAGATTTTATAGCAAGGTGTCTGAATTGTCAGCAGGTGAAAGTAGAGCACCAGAGGCCTAGTGGGTTTGGAAACAGGAGATGATAAATATGGACTCCATAACAGGTCTTATCTCGCTTAGCATGAATGCTTGATTCGATTTGGGTGATTGTGAACTGACTTACCAAATCATCCCACTTCTTGTCAGTTTAAACCACAGATTTAGTAGAGGATTATGCTAGATTGTATATTTGAGAAATTGTCAGGCTTCATTGGACCCAGTGTACGTTATTTTAGAATGTGGTGCTCAATTCACAATGCAATTTTGGAAGTCTTTCTAGAAATGATTGGGTACCAAGGTAAATCTCAGCATAATTTTGTATCCTCAGACAGATGACCAGGCAGATCGTACTATTCAGACTCTTGAGGATATATTGAAGGCATATGTTCTCGATTTTAAAGGTAATTGGGATGATCATTTGTCTCTCATTGAATTTACTTATAATAACAATTATCATTCTATCGTCCAGATGGCACAGTTCAAAATCATGTATGGGCGAAGGTGTAGATCACTAATTAGTTGATTCGAAGTTGGTGAAACATAGTTGTGTTACACTTCGTGGTTTTAAGACGATAATTAAGAACATCATTAAGAACTAAGATTCGAATTTTGGAATTTAAATATATTTCTACATGCTAATACGGAACAATCTTGGGTTATTACGTGTGTGACATTGGAGATTTAAAATGATAGTCATATATTCCGGATGTGGTTTAGTCACGTATTATATAAGTTACGACAACGTGGATACGATCCGTCTTATGGTTCACCTCCACTTACTTAGGTTTAGTTTCATCAGGTTTTCTTAAAGAAGTACGCACCTTCTACTTTGAGAGATCAACACAGGGACGAGTTCACTCATTTGCGACAGTGGGGTATGTTGGTGGTTGAGTATGAGTCCATATTCTTATTCTTGGCTCGGTATGCGACATACTTGATTCTGATAGAGGCTGAGAGAGTCCGTACGTTCATTAATGGGCTTGTGATTTCACTTCATGTTCCTTGTCTTCAACATGTGGATATGAGATCTTCATTTCAGATAGTTATGGATCATGCTATGAGTGTTGAGGCTGTCACAGTTCGAGCTTTTATAGGCCCTAGTGAGAAGAGACCCAATCAGTATGATCAATTTAGTGGTTATTTTAGTCACCTAGGTTGAGGTCAGTCTTCTAGGACCTATCATTCAACCCCCAACCATTCGGTTCAGTCCGCATTGCAGACATCTTCTGGTGGCTCTTCTAGGTGGAGTGTGCATAGGGATTGACAATCTCATGGAGATTCTTTCTCCCGATCAACCGACCGTGATGGTCCATTCAGTTCTTCAGCCTCAGTATATCAGCCTCTAGTTCCCATAATGTGATATGGTTATGGTGAGATGGGTCACTTCATGAGAGATTGTCTCCGAGTTAAACAAAGTGGGACTTAGCAGGATTTTATGTTCCATATCCCTAGGATTTTGGCATCTTCTGGTAGCCGGGGTGGTTCTTTAGCGAGAGGCAGTGCTCAGTCAAGCCGCGGTGGTTCTTAGTCTTCTAGGAGCAAGCATCAGTCTGGTAGGGGTAGTACTCAGGTGTCCAGGGGAGGAGCACATGATGGTTAGAGCAGCTGTGGTGGTGTACAATGTTATGCATTTTTTGGTAGGCTGAAACCAGAAGCTTTAGATTCTGTGATCTTAGGTAACATTTTTGTTTGTCATAAGCTGGCTACGATCTTGTTTGATTTAGGGTACTTATTCATATGTGTCTGCTTATCATTCTGTTGGTTGGTATTTGACTTGTGACCATCTTGACTTGCCTATTTATGTATCTACTTCGGTTGGGGATTCTGTATTGGTTGATAGAGTCTATCGATCATGTTTAGTTACCTTTATGGGGTACGACACATGTGTAGACTTGATAATCCTGGATATGTTATATTTTGACGTTATATTGGGCATGACTTGGCTGTCTCCGTACCATGCAATCTTAGACTATCATGTCAAGATATTTACTTTAGCCATACCTAGGATTCCTAGACTTGAGTGGATGGGTAGTTCTAGTCCCGCTCTGAAGAAGATTATTTCTTATCTTCACACAAAGAAGCCTTTTGACAAGGGATGTTTGGCCTACTTGGCCTATGTTCGTGATACCAGTGTTGATTCTCCATCCGTTGAGTCCGTGCCTATTGTGTGTGAGTTTGTGGAAGTATTTTCTGCTGATTTTCCAGGTATGCCACCCGATCATGATATTGATTTCTGCATCAATTTGGAGTCGAGCACTCTCCTTCTCTATTGCACCTTATATGATGTCACCAGACGAGTTGAGGGAGTTGAACCAACATTTGCAGGACCTTCATAATAAGAGATTAATTAGATCAAGTGTCTCCCCTTAGGGTGCCCAGTGTTATTTTAAGAAGAAAGACGGTACTATGAGGATGTGCATAGACTACCGTTAGTTGAACAAGGTCACCATTAGTAACAAGTACCCTATTCCTCATATTGATGACTTGTTCGACCAGCTTCAGGGTGCTTTGGTATTTTCAAATATTATTTTAAGGCCAAACAATCACCAACTGAAGATTCGGGTTGAGGATATTTCGAATATGACCTTTAGGACTCATTATGGTCACTACGAATTCCTTGTGATGTCTTTTGGGCTTAAAAATGCCCCGGCAGTATTTATGATTTTGATGAATGGCATTTTCAAGCCATACTTGGATTCTTTCGTTATTTTAGCTTCTTAAAAACAACTTCGGCTACTCTCATAAATACTTATTTTTTCTCAAAAACTTGATCAAATACCCATTTTTTAAAATAAGTATTTTTGGAGAAAAATAAGTTTGGTCAAATAGGCGCAATAGCTTATTATTTTTCCTTTTTAATAAAAATAGTTAGGAGTATGTAAGCTAGCGTTTGACCATAGATTCCCATTTAAAAAAAACTAGATTTGAGTAAAAAAAATCAAATTTTGAAGATGTGTTTGGCCATAGTTTTTTAAAACATATTTCATTTTGTTTTTTGGAAAAATATGAAATATTACTTCTACTCATAAGTTGTAAAAACTATCAAAAATACCTAATCATACAAAATATACATACTTGTTAATCTCAAATTATGCAAAACATAATTTTTATCAGGATATTATCAGAAACTGGCTATGGATGGATTTAAGAGGGGTAAAGGTAAGCTGAAGAAGTATAAGAGATGTGATTAGACGAGATATGACACATGTGCAACTTACTGAGGACATGACTTTAGATAGGGGATTGTGGAGGACACGTAAAAGGATAGTGGGTAATCAAGCGTATCCCTACTTACGCTTACAAACTGATAGTTGTAGTGTTATTGGTATATGCCCATTTAGCCTATCAAACTAGTAGGCGCAATATTGCTTTATAGTAACGTTTGATTTCTACTGTTATGTATTCTTTAGTGTACTTTGTTTATCTTATGTACCTGCATTAGTTAATGTTTATTTTTCACAATGCGCTAGCATAACTTATTTGCATTTGATACCAGCATTTTCATAATGCTTTAATTTTTTTATCCGGGTCTGACCGTCTCTCTTGTTTTGCTTGTGCTTATGCTTTGTCTTGAGCCGAGAGTCTCCCGGAAACAACCGCTCTACTTATCAAGGTAGATGTAAGATCTACATATACTCTACCCTCCCAGACCCCACGTTATGAGACCTCACTGAGTACATTGTTGTTGTTGTTTGTATAGTATTAGAAAATTTATACCCATCCAATCACATATTTAAAGTTGATGACTTCACATATGTCCTTTTAAGTTGAACCAAATTGATAACTCTAACAGATATTATTGAGAAATGTCAATTCAATTTTACAATAACTAACACCTAAAGGTCTAACAAATTTTCTTTTCACCATTCACAAAAAAATAAATTGTACAAAATTACACTAGAGTTCATTTTTCTCGGAAACCAACACTTTAATTTTCACGGCTATGATTTCTACTCGAATAGAAACTATAAACAAAACAATAATCTCCAATTTCTAACATCCAAAAAATCATAATACCTAAAGATATCCCTATAACTAGGGTGGTATTATCTGGCCCGATCGAGACCGGACATATAAGGTTTCGGTCCTGGGACGAGATCCGGGACCGGATCGAAACCTTATCGGTCCGGTTCTCGGTTCGGACCGGTAAGAATTTTCCGGGTCGGGTTCCGGAGCCCGATATATATATATTTTTAAATTGAATTTCCAATACTGAAATTGATGTTCTCGGACACATTTCCACGAAATTTGAACGTTGAAATCTATTGTATATCGCGAGATATTTAGCTTTGAAAATGGAAAAAACGTAACGATTTGGGAAAAAAGTGAAATTAATTGCCAAGAAGGACGTTTTTGGAGAAATCTGCTGAAGTTTGTCCGTTTGGTTCGGATTCGTGTCGAAAAAATACGTGAAATCAAAAAAAGAATTACGTCAAACGGACATCCGAGCGCAAAGTTATGATCATTTAAAATTTCACTAATTTACGACCTATATTTTATATGTAATACTTCAAATTAAAACATAAAATCTACATCACATATATTTAAAACATGTAAAATAATTCAACGTTAGGGAATATTGCAATTAAATATAATTAGCGCTTGCTGGAAGGGGGCTGGATGGGGAGGTGGGTTGGCTGGGGAGGTGGGAGGGGGATGACTGGGGTGTTACGGTGTTAACGGGTTACCGGTCTAGCTCCTTATCGATCGGGGTAATTTTTTGATAATCATATTCGGATCGTTAACTTTTCGATCCGAATATCAGTCCGGGTTTACCGTCAGGTTCCAGACCCGTAACAACCCTACCTATAACATAAATATATGAGCATAGAAGCCATCAAAGCAAAGCATTCATTTTCCGCCAAATACAAACTCCTACTGACTGACTGAACAAAACAAACCAAATAGGACTATATTTTGATCAGGACACACATAAAGTTAGGGTTGAGGTGGGGATGGCAGAAGCGGGGAGTCCAGGGAGTCCACAGTCATCGAACTTGAGAGAACAGGACAGGTACTTACCCATAGCAAATATTGGACGCATTATGAAGAAGGCATTGCCTCCTAATGGAAAGATAGCTAAGGATTCTAAGGACACTGTTCAGGAATGCGTTTCTGAGTTCATCAGTTTTATCACTAGCGAGTAAGATTCTATGCTCAAACGGCTACGTTTATTACTAAATCATAATGATCTATTATATATGTTTTGAGGTTTATATATTTCTCATTTCAAGAAATTTTAGAGCCTTGGTGCAACTGTAAAATTGTCCTACGCTACTGGTAAATACTGGATGCTGCACCAGGCTGCCCCTTTTTAGGATCAGAAAGTTCCGTTTAGGGTTTTTTATTTATCTTATTTTTAATTTTGTGTATTATCTTTGGAACTTTTTCTATGTTTATGTATATATGGAAATAGATGTCACAGTGAAAGATGTGATCACCTTCTGGCCCTTGAGGGGAAAAGGAACACACTGAAAGATGTCACAATAAGAAAAAGAACACAGTGAAAGACTATCTTTATCAGGTAAGGTCAGCGTACATCATATCTCTCCGGACAACATTTTGTGGGATTACACTGGGTATGTTGTTGTAATGATTTTGTGACTTTTTTTGGATTCTTTCTCTCTTCTTACTACTGTTTATCTTAAAATATCTAAGGAATCACAAGAAACATACACCTAGGCCTAATTTGTTGACAATTAGTAGACAAGGGAGTCATTAAGGCATGGTGTCCTTAATGGAGTAAAGTAAGTCGTCTTTTGTAAAGGGAAAGATTACGGGAAAAGAGGACTTGACTATAAGAGAGGTGGAGTAAAGTGACCTGCCATTAATGATGCTCGCGAGAGAAACATGAAAAAGGGGAGGACAAGAATAGTAGTACTTGGATCTATGAGACATCACGGAGGAAGGAAGGCAAAAAATAATATGGAAAAAGGTGGGCATGACAGCATGTCATTGTCTACGGTGAATCCCAAATAAAAAGGCCCGCTATCTGTGCAATTCTTCCCCATGCTCACTAAGAAAATTTGGAACACAAAGCATTGTCAAAGACTTTACTGTTTCTACTTATGACATTTGTTAGAATGGAATATAGTTGAACCAAAAGTAGAATAGCTGCTTTTTCTTTTTGGTTAGCGAGTAAAACAAAAGAGCTATTGTGAAGCACACCCTTTTCGTTGAGAAAGATATCAGTTTGCGAAGCAAACCCTTAGTTCTTTGTTTTTCGTAGTAAAATATCCTCAAAATTAGAAGGTAATCCACTGCTGCACTTTTGCATGTGATTATGCAGAGTTGTTCTGTCTGAGCATTGTTATTCTCGTGATCTTGCCATCCCGAGTTATTTTCCCCTGTTTGGATGTTCACTCAGCGTTGCCGGGAGGGGGGGGTCAGAATTTGGAACATTGAATATTTTCCTTTTACTGTTAGGTATTGTAGATTTGTATATGCTCATACTCTATGTCATTTTCAACATGATACTTACCTTAAAAAGTATCGATGTAGCTCAAATCTTATGGCTGATATAGTTTTACTATTATTTCTTTTTCTGGATCATGCAAGTTGTATATTAGATGTATTTATATAAATACATGGAAAGACGTTGCCAATATTTAATGCTTGGTAAGTTAGAATCCAAATATATCAGTTGGTACTTGTGTAGAAGACATGTGTTACGTTGTTAAATGTTTGTTGTTAGAGGGTGGGACTTCTATACATATAAATACCGAGATTTAGTAGAATGATGAAACGTGGAAGTAACAACCACTCTCCTTGCATGTTTTAAATGAGTTTTCTTTTATTTTATAGAGCTAGTGACAAGTGTCAGAAAGAGAAGAGGAAGACGATCAGTGGAGATGATTTACTATCAGCCCTAGCTACCTTAGGGTTTGAGGACTACATTGAACCACTCAAGGTCTATTTGACTAGGTACAGAGAGGTAACTACAATTCTTTTTCATGTCCTTAATGGTTTTGGGACTGGTTTCACTTTTTCATATGAACAGCTTTTATTTTTTTATTTTATGTTCTATTAGGCTTCCTTATCATATTGTGAGGAAATTGACAAGAGAATATATGGAGTAGTGCATTTGCGAATTGCCATCTTCTATATGTTGCACTGTGTATTTTTGCTTTACATGGACTTTACTACTGTAGTTTCAAGATTTTGTAATTCAACCATATTTTATTCTATAATCAACTAAGTACATGTTGTTTCTGTGGTTTCTGGACAACTTTCTCTGCTGGGTCACATGGGTCAATCAATGGTGTTGTAGATGGAGGTACACATAGTTCTCCACATCACTGAGATAGATTTCCTTATTCTCTAAACTCTGATTTTTCATTAAAAATGTATTGTGATTTGAAACTGATATCAGGGAGATGCCAAGGGATCTGCAAGGGTGGGAGATGCATCTGTTAGAAAAGATATAGTTGGAAGTCAGCTTGGGCCCAATATGCAGGTAACATGGTCGCATTTTCTTCTGGTCCTTCTTTGGCTCATTTGGTTCACCATGTGGTAGTTCATTTGACCTTGAAAGATTAAGTTACTTGGATATTGTTTAAACACCTAATATTTCTTACTGAAAATGACAGTTTGTCTATGACGGTTCTTTTGCACAAGGCTTAGACTATGGAAACTCCCAAATATGAATTTTAAGTAAGTTCTTCTCTTACCCTATAAGTCTTTCTCTAATGATGTGTTATTCATCTTTAATTTTTTTACGGTGCAGCTGATATCGTTTAGTAAATAGACCCACTCATGTCATGAGTTTGTAGAGTCTCTTGTGCGTTTTGTGACACATTTTCTGTATTAGGTAACAGAAGTTTTGTTGCTTTATTGTCTGTTGCACCCAGTGGATGCTATATTCACCAAGTAACATTTACTCATGTATAAATAAAACTTAAAAGAGCCAACAAATTTCCAAAAATTGATTAACATTATTTATATCACAGTGATTTCTCCAGCCAAACAGATTGACTAAGCAACTAGTCTTCATGGAAGAAATGGTAGCTGTAACTCCCTCGAAGTGTTCACAAAGAATTTCATTATACTAGCTTTATTTTAATAGCTTCAATTAATTGTCGAAACATATTCTTATATATGTCATAATATACATTTATTTGTTGTATCTCGAGTACGAATCCTAGGATTTAGGTGATGACAAATCCGACTTCTAGATCTGCACATGTGTTGGGTGCCCGCACCCCGTATCCGAACAACATAATGGAAAGAGTTTCAAATACTTCAACTAGAGCTTGGTTCACTAAAACCCTAATATGCTGACATGGCTTTTTTCTTCATTCTTTTTCATACCCTTCATCTTCTGACTATTTTCAAACACACATTAATTTCAAAAAGTGAATACACTGACGCGCAACTTAAGAACACACACGCCATACTTTCAATTTATCACAAACACAAAAAGGAAATATCAGAGCTCTTCCTCAAAGAGTGACATTCTTAAGCTCTGTAAATGGCCGGTACTTCACTAGAGAGCTTGTTATGCCAGTAATCCAATGACTTCAAGCTAGATTACCCAGTTTCAGAATAATAGACCTAGGAAAAGCACTGGCTTGCAGGAAAAGGTATCCAAGTTCTGAAGCTTTGCTATCTCTGACACAATCTAGCTTGACAATCTACAATTAACATGCATCAAGCCGGATTAGTTGCTATAAGTTCACTAGTTTCGGGCGTTATTCAACCGGATAAATTATTGTAGTATCTGACGTAGAGTTTTCAAAGCGTCCTGAGATTTCCAATCTCGCCGTTGAATTCATATGCGGAAAAACATGAGGCACTGTCACCCGCATTTGGGTTTCACGCGTTTGGTGGCTGTTAGTGCTGTGTTCAATAAGCACGATTTGCACATACTTCAAGTGTTCAATAGGCTGCTCTCGTCTAAATGATTTTTTTTTTGACAAATTCAAGGGGCTATGTTAATATTTTTACCTTTTAATTTCCTTGTTGGCGTGATGTCATGAAATTAAATAGAGAGACAAACCTTTAAGATTGGAATTATTGCTAAAGAAAGGTTGTATGACATGGATACATATCTCAATTCAGTCCATCAGTTGACCTACCTAGTTTATGATGAGATTCTCGATAAATCCGGTGCACTAAGCTCCTATGCGCGGGGTCCGGGGAACGGCCAAGGGTCTATTGTACGCAGCCTTACCCTGCACTTCTGCAAGAAACTGTTTTTACGGCTTGAACCCGTGACCTCATGGTCACATAGCAACAACTTGACTAGTTACTCCAAGACTTCTCCCTTCATATTCTCGATAAATGTGATCAAATTTGAAAGTTTTATTGCTAATGAGTACAATGGACTCTCACTAAATGGCTTCTTATCTCACTCACTTATGTATGTGGTAGGATGCGAAGAATTATCTGGTACATGTGCCCAACTTTTAGCAAGTTATTGGTATTTTGGAAGATTCGCACATGTATCACACATTTAATACTGTTAAATTGAGTTAAGTTGAGGGAATGAAGAGCCTAGGTAACATAGCTATCTATTAATGATGTAGCAGTGTTTCTTATCCTTAATCTACAACACCGTCACTAGGACCTTAACAATTCCTTTTTATTTTCCGAGGAAGGTAACATTTTGATATATAAAAGTAATACTGCACAAGTTGTGAAACACCCCAAAACTTTACATGTGAGACTCTTTTTTATCTATTTTATGACTGTGAAATCACAGCCTTCGGAACTCGGGGATGATTCCGTCGTTCCACCCTTCTTCACGTAGATACTGGACTTAGTTGCTCAGCACATGGCTCAAACTTATGACCTAAGACATAAGTCCCTCAACCTTTGCCAATTGAGCTACCCCGGGCAGGTTCTTAACAACTCCTACTATTTCTATTATCCTTTGAAATTTACTAGACACTGAGAGATGAAGGTTAAATAAAAGAGCAAGTTGTCAGTAATATACAGATTCTCCATGGATAGAAGAGTCAAAAGACATTTTCCTTAAAGGGTCGTTTGGTTACTAGTTAAGAAGTGAACTATTTATGTAGTAAAATCAGCATAACTAGTACAATTTGGTAGCATTTTAGTTGCTATGTATATAATTCAGTACACCAAGTATGGTGCTTGGTTACAAGTTTATAATCCCACATAACTAAAACGTGTATAGGTTATGAGTCAATATATGTAGTACTTTATGCAAGGTAGAAGATGGAATAACTATTACTCCCTCCGTTTCAAATTATTTGTCTTGTTTTGACTTGGCACGGAGTTTAAGAAAGTAAAGATATGTAGAATGTATAAGAGACTTATGTCTTGCGGGTGTTAATTAAAGATATGTAGAATGTATCAAAATGCCCTTTAAGCTTGTGGTCCTAAACATGCCATGTGGAAAGTTGGAATTAAGGAGTTGCCAAAAGGAAAGAGCATTGTTTTTGTTACGGACTAATAAAGGAAAGTACAAAAAACATTTTGAAACGGAGGGAGTACATGAATTAATAATAAATGAATAACTAAACCTTGCATAACTAATCCTTGCATTACTAAACCATTCATAACTCTAACCAACATCAAACGACCCCTAAGTTATTTTTCATTGTTTTGTATTCAATTCATGATCTTGTTTTGCATGGTTGTTGAAAGATAGGGGAAAGTTTGTGATCAGATAAGTAAAGATTGATTATGTTTAATGTTCAGGAAACAATATGTTCCACAATTTCCTTTTCAAGTGGACCTTGTTGTAGAACGCAATAAAAAGAATATGAGACATTTAATTTGAGGGAGAGAATGTATGCAACAATCATATTTGTATTAAAATATTAGTTTGATCCACCGAGATGATGAAGCATGAATAAAATACTTGAGAAAGACACGGGGTGAGGGAGGAGGGGAATTTTGTGCTTTGATACTTGTGTCATGTGCAATTTTTGTGTATGCATAACCTAAAATTGATATATGCTCAACTTGATGTTTAAAATGCCAAGTTACTTTCTGATTAAAAACAAAAATAAATAAATAATGCCAAGTTACTTTCAAACTACCTATGTACTAGTGGTGTTGTATTTCCTTTTTTATCCTCGAAACCATAATCTGTTGATATACGACGTAGATCCGGATGATTGATGGAAGAAACACCAAACATATCCCAAACTTGGGAAAAGGGGAATATTTGCCCTCAAACTTAAGGAAAAGGGGCATATTTGCCCTCCGTCAAAGTTTGGGGACAAATATGCCCTTTCCGTTATCAAAATTGTTATATTTAACCATTTTTAACAGAAATGCCACGTGTACGCCACGTGGACTCCACGTGGGAGACACATCAGCAGGTGGGACCCACATCACCTCCCTCATTGCTTCTGCCGCCCACTGATCGGAAAACGTCCACCAGAGTAATTGAAGCAGTCGAGCAACAGGAGTGGTCGTAGGTTGAAGAGGATGATGAGACGAACACAATGGTACTAGTCTCGGCCGTCGTGGATTCCTGAAACGACCGGAAAATCGAAACCTAGATCGGAAAATTCGATTTGGTCGACCGGCGTCTTCGGGTGGGTGCAAAATGTCTGGGAGGTGATGGCGAGTCTAATGGTACCACTGCCGACCGTCGATTGTTGCTCCGGTGATCGGAAAATCGACGGCGACGATTAGGATTTTTTACAATCGAATTGGACGAACTTGTTGTAGAGGATGATTCGAACCACGGGGAGGGTATATAAATGACGGGAAGGAGACGACGAATCTATTGGTACCATCGCCGATCCTTAACGTCGCCGGAATCCGCCGGAATTTTCAAAAAACCACACGGAGAAGACGATGAACAATGAACCCGAATTTCGATCTGAAATTGGTCTCGATTAAGGATGAATCGACGGTGGTGGTTGGTATGAAAATGACGGGCTCGACGAGACGAAGCTAATGGTATACGTTTCGTCTCCAATGGTGTTCTGTGGTGGCCACTCGGGTGGTTAGATGCTCCGGTCACCGGAGTCGGATGAACAGTGGGCGGCAGAAGCAGTGAGGGAGGTGATGTGGGTCCCATCTGTTGATGTGTCTCCCAAGTAGCGTTCACGTGGCGTACACGTGACATTTCTGTTAAAAATGGGCAAATATAACAACTTTGATAACGGAAAGGGCATATTTGTCCCTAAACTTTGACGGAGGGCAAATATGCCCCTTTTCCTTAAGTTTGAGGGCAAATATGCCCCCTTTTCCTTAAGTTTGAGGGCAAATATGCCCCTTTTCCCTTTATTTATTTATTTATTTATTTATTTATTTATTTATTTATTTATTTATTTATTCATGCTTCAAGCACTGGTGGTCAGAACTCACTGGCCTGACTAATTCGTCACGCCATAGTAAGCTCCCTATGGGTTTCAGTGCTCCCTACAGGAGGACTCCGTTCCCCTGGCTTGAATTGTTAAGGGTGAAGGAACCTTTACCGTTCTACCATATCCTTCGATGGTTTGTTGTATTTCAATAATAGGAGGGAGTAAGGTATAAGATATACAGTTTTATAATATGAGTTTTTTTGCTTGCTTCATGCATTTTACTTCTTGCATTTGGCCGGTTGGGGGAGAAGGAAAAGAAAAGACAATTGTCATTCTGCCAACTCTCTTGCCATCGTGTCGCCCATATTAAGGGAAGGAAGTACATAATAGAAATTATTCATTCTCCTTTATTGGCTTATTTACTATAATATGTACTCCCTTTCGTATAGAGTAGGTTGTCTTGCTTTCCTTTTTGCTCTATTCCTGTTTTCCTAAATTTGCTCATGGAAAACCACCTTGATTTACAATCTGTACTGCTTGAGTATTACTGTAATTCAAGAAAGAGCAAGATCTCTTTTATTCTTATAATATCTCATATATTCAAAAAGTGATATTTATCTCTTCATTCTCGGCCCATCTCTCTCTCTCTCTCTCTCTTAGAGAACTAGATATGACTACAACAAATGGGATACAGTGTGATTGGTCTGAAGGATAGTCATAATTCCTGAAGGGAGGATCTGAGAGATTTAATTGCTCGTTTGGACCTTTGTTATAGAACTTCAATATAACTTACAGAGTAGCAAATCTTTGATAAAAACAGAACTTTAATGATTGAATGTGTTGTGAACTGTGGCGATTAAGTCTTTGAGCAAATTGATGTTAATACAAGTGCTCCCAATTGGGGAAAATGGGTTATTTTTGCCAGTCATTTTGAGTAGTTAATCTTGCCCACATAATCTAGAGAACGTGACATTTCTCTTACAGTGGTGATCATATCGATATCGGGTGGTGGATTTACTGTAAAAAGGTCGTATGATTTTTTTTTTTAAAACAAACAAACATACAAGAGTGGATAGTATAGAGCTAGGATAATAGTGTTATAATTCCTGGATGTAGTACTTTATCAAAACAATCTTGGATGTAGAAGTGCATAGATATATGAAATTGGCGAGTTATCCTGTAACAAATCCAGTCATTTATAAACAGAACTTGGAGAAGGAAAATGGAAAGATGATTTTTTAAATTTTTTTATTCATAGGGGGTAGGGGAAGGGGAAATGGGGAGGGGATTACAACGTGGGGATTCGAACCCTCACCAACAAACTGAAAGCTCAGGAAGTAACCAACTGAACTATTAGATCCCTACAAAGATGATTCACCAACTGAACTACTAGATCCCTACAAAGATGATTCTTTCACTTATCAAAATGTTTAAAAAATAATAAGGAAAAAAATGCCCCCCAGGGCTTAGTACAAGTGGGAGAGGTTGAGGGACTTGTGACTAAGGTCACAGGTGAGTCCTGCACCATGTGAAGTAAGCCTGATATTTAGGTGGAGTAGGGTAGAGGGCGAGCCTATTATTCCCGAGTTCCAAAAGTTGCGGTTGGTCCTAACAATTGATCCCAGGGGAACTTCTTTGTTATAAAAAAAGTAAAAGAATGAGAAGTTGCTTCCTATGGTTAAGGTCTTTTGAGGTCCTTAAAAAGTCTTCAACCTTATGCGCTTGGACTCAGGTGTGGGTACCCGATACAAATGTGGATCTAAAGGTTGGATTTTTCATCACATAAATTTTAGGTTCAGGGGTATGGATCCAAGTTCATATACAGGTGCTAGGATATGGCCAATAAATGTATATTACAACATATATAAGTATACATTCCATTAATTAGTGTATTGAACTAAAACTAATAAAAAATTAATTATTTATAAACACCTAATATTTTTTATTTATAAGATATCTCGTGTAATAGCAAAATATTCTCATATTTTAATTACTCTCTCTATATATATATATATAACCCAAATATTAAGCTAAATACGCAATTGATCTATACTTCTTGATCATACATGTAGTCATAGCACCCAAGGTAAGTTGATCAAATCCAATGTCTACCACACACTTACATCGACACCCAAATCGGACATTGATGCGGCAAGGATCTTGAAGGGTCCAAGCAACATAGCTTCAACCTCAATTGATCTCGGCTTCTTCCACCTCTTGCTGTATAGTTATTGATTCTTCTCAAAGTTTGATTATTCTTGGGTTTCTTTCTAATTTTTATAGCTGCATGAATGTCAGTGTGCTTGGGCACTCTTGAGGCAGGATTGCTCTCAGATTCGATCAAATTGGCATATTTCTCCTTGTAGCTTATTCAGTTTCTGATCATTATTTATTTGTTCATGTAGGATGAATAAAGAACTTTGGATGCATACAAAAAAGTCGAATATATAGGTGACCCCTTATATTTGTGTTTTTTTCCCGTTTTGACACCTAAACCAAGTGTAGTACCTATTGAACACTTGAAGTGAAGACAAATTGTGTCAATTAGACACACGTTGCTGACATGACACAGTGTGACACCACTTTTGAGCGCATGATTTTCCCCCCAATATTTTTCTACAATCTCCTTATTTCTTACTGCGGCATCTCGACCTCCACAGCCCTCGCAAACCACCTCCAATCCACCGCCACCATGCCTCCACCGTGCAAACCACCTCTATTACTCTCACGCCTAGCTCCTCCTCCACTCTGCCACATCGCCATCACCGCGAAGCGGAAGCCCAAACTGAAACCCAGATGAAAGCCCACACCTTTACCAAGTTCACGTCCATAAGAAACCGCCCCAGTTGTCATCTCCAGTAACCCCTTCATAACCCATAAATTCTCAAGATTTTGTAACAACACAGGAGGCAAAAGATAGAATATCTAGGCCCGAGGACCTAATGGGCATAGAGCGGTGATGGACGCGGTATCGCGATTTTTGGGCATGAACAAGTGGAGAGTACCTTTTCGCTGAAGGACTACAATGGTGACAGTGCGTTTGGGTGCTGCTAATAAGGGTCTGTCGATTCCCGTCACTGTTTCTCTTTTTATTTTTGGCTTTTGTTTTTCTCGGTGATGTGTCTTTTTCTTAAAGGGTCTTACTTGCCACATTAGCAACAAGTGATCTAACATTTTAGTTTGTTTGGAGCTGCAAAATGTGTGTAATTGACAGTTTGCATCCACTTCAGGTGTTCAATAAGTACTAATCTTGGTTTAGGTGTCAAAATGATTTTTTTTTTTTTGCAATTTAGGATGCTGGCTATATATTTAGCCAAAAAATTAGAACTTCCGATGCGTACCATTATAGCACCACGCTTGCCTGGATATGTTGTGTGACATGCTTGCCCTCTCTTTGTGCAATCTTAAACCACTTCTACTGCATATCTTCTTTATATGAAATTTTTAGTTGTAATTATGTCGATTTTCCCCTTTGTTTGGTGACATAAATTCCCCCCCTTAGTTCCTCATTTTTAGATAACTTTTCCCGAAAGTAAGAAGAGGAAAACCAACATTGTAGTGTTATCCTTTTTTTCCATAATAAACTATCTTAACCTGCCAATCTTAATTATCTTTTATCCTTAACGATGACCAGATATTACCATCATGTACGAACACAAAACTTGATTTTAAAAATATCACCATTTGCGCCAACTAATCTGGTCATTCATGTGTGTTTTAATGATAGATCCAGAAGTGATGTTGGGCATTCTTGTGTGGAAGTGGAACTGTGTATTATGGAGAGCCCCTATTATTATGTTATATAAATACTTCACTGTTTTCGGTTCTCTGTGTGCGGTTTTTCTGAGGAGCTTTGAAAGATTTTGAGAAAAGGCTGACTTAAATTCTAAATGCAATTTCTTTGGAAACTGATCAGGAATTGGGAAATGAGTATTTTTTAGAGAGGAAAAAATGAGAACATTTTCTTTTGCTGAAGTTATTGCCTTTTAAGAGTGTCAATTGAGATGTATGTTTGACACAAATCCTTCTTGTCATTTTGCAGAACAGTGATTAGTCTTTTGCTGGTACAGATGCCGAGTATCTTCCGGTTTCTCTTCTTGATGAAAGGAACTGTTCAACAGCAATGTTGATACTTGTTTGAGAGGACTATAGACACTTAAAGGATTCCTACTAATTTCTTGATCAACTTCTGCAAATATTTTGTTTGTTATACTTCTATTTAAATTCTCTTCTGCTATGTACATACTGTTTGGTTTTGAAGGTCACTTAGAACAAACCATCTATGGTAGTTTGTACAGCATCTAAAGTGCCCAAGTATTATTTCTCTAGTGTTTCTTGATATTATTTCTCCCAAAAATATGTTATAGTGGATTTTCTATTAGTCAAAATTTGTTCCTCCCTTCTCCTTGTTTCAAGATTCCTCCTTTGAAAGTGCTTGTTTGTGCGAGGTATGAAATTCAAATTCTTATCTTAGACTGGAAGTATGTTAAATATTTCATAGGCCACTTTTTTGGATAAGTAATTTCAGTCAAAATTTCTTTGCTTTGCTTTTTCAATGTGAGATTTTTAGAATTATTTTATACATAAATAGTATTTATTATAATATAATTTATATATTTTTCTATCTTTGTCATAGTTTTTATTTTTAACATTTGAGTTGGGCTTACAATTTAAGCCCACTTTACATATATGTCATTAAGGTAAAAGTATAAGCCCACTGCTCACTATTGATATGAATAGCATATATTTAGTTTTGGGAAACTACACTAATGCCCCCCTAAAATCAAACTATTCACCTTTGCATGCCTCGTTTTCTTTTCATACACCCCAAAATTATTTACCCATAATTAAGGCTGTCCAAGGGGCTGGGGTCGAGGCGGGTCATGGTGAGATGGGACCCGACGGGGCTGGGAAAGGGTCGGGATCGGTCCTTCGGCGTGACCGGCGGGCCGGGACAGGCGATGTCCCGTCTCGTCCCACATCCCACCGGAAAAGGGGACAAGTGTTGGCGGGGTCGGATCGGAATCGTGGGTTTTCTCCTTTTTACACTTAATTTTAAAAAAGTTGTGAATATAAACACTTAAATAATTGAACAAAATAGTAAAATAAAAACACCTCAAAGTTGTTTTTGTGCTTCTTATATTATTTAATAGAAATATGATTTTTTTGTAATACAATTTTAAAATTGCAACTTTGTGGTGTTGTTCAAAAGTTGCAAATGACATAGTAAAATTGTAATTAAAAAAATTATATAGTTAAAACACCTTTGTCTTGTGGTTCTTCGATTGCAATTGGAAGTTGTTGGTCAAATTGATCGACGTCGCTTTCAGTTTCCTCGGACAAGATTTTGTAGTAGTTTTCGCCGTCTTCTTCGTTGATCTCTGGTTGACCGCACCTTCTACGCTCCGCTCATATCCAATCTCTGAATAAAACTGTAATCTGCAAGATGTCTTCCGTTAATGTGTGTTTGTGCTCTCCTATTTGAAATCTTCTAGCAGAAAAATACTTTCAGACACTGTTGATGACACTTGAATGTTCAACACATCTCGGGCCATCTTTGCTAGTATCGGAAATGTCTTCTCATTTTCCCTCTATCATTTAAGCAAGTCTTCACGTCATTCTTCATTGAAAACTGCTTGGTACGGTATAACACAATGTAAAACAAAAACATCAAACTCGCTAACTTGATTAGCAGTGGAACCACTAAACATTCTATTTCTAAGACTTTCAATACTAGCCGCAGAACAACATGTCTTTTATAAGGTTGCATTGAAGAAGATGATATAGAAGCCGGTTAGTTGCTAACACTTTCTTATTGTTAATGCATATATACTTTTTTTTGCATTCATCAAAACATGAGCCGACAAGGCCATACAAAACATCTACATACATGACATCTATCTACAAGCCTCTAAGGAGATAAACATCATTAGGTCGGAAAAGAGCCCCGTCATACCCATAAACATATATACATAAGCATACCGACTCAACAACAACTTCAGAGCAAGTGGAGTGCAACAACACCTCCGTTGAGCTGATAACCTCCTACTAACTACTGTAGTGGATGGCTAACCTATCTATCCGGACCTGCAGGCATGAAATACAGTGTCCTCAAAGAAAAAAGACGTCAGAATAAAATATTGAGTATATACATTGTTTTTTCCAAATGTTGTCCAAACAAAAACATCTCAATTTTTTCAGTAAAACATCAATGTTTGGAGGCGGCAGTGCGCGATTGGCGGGTAGTGGCATTGAAGGAGAATCTATGCACGACGTTTCCTTTCTAAATTCTCACACAAACAAAGGACTTACTACTCCATAGCATTAGACGAGGAAATTTCTCACAATTCGGACCGCACGTCAGTTTCTGCTTATACTCTTCTTTGTTTTTTTTCCCACTGTACGACCTTTTTAGCTGTCTTCTTTCTTACTTTTATGATGTTTTCTATTAAAGCTTTTATGTCGTGCGTACCTCCACTCTCTCTTTTTATGTCAACTTTTTCTTCTTCTTTTATTTTAAATTTTAATGTTTAGTTTGGTTTTCTTCGATACATTATATTTTGTAATTAATATTTTAGTGTAATTAATGTAAAATAGAAATCCTAATTTCATTAGAACTATAATTGTATACTATATATATATATATATTGCATTAATAGGAGAACTCCAATCAAGAAAAATTTACATTATTCTACATGGTAACAAGAGCCAAAAATCTCTCCCCTACCTTAACCCTAGTTTCGGCCGCCGTATACCTTTCCTCCGCCTCCCTTTTTCCGGTGATATTCAACAGTATACAACCATGTATACCACTGTCTATCATCATACATTGCTCGTATACATTGATATATATCATATATACAGTGATATACATCCCTCTCTATCTCTCCAATATGCCGTGTACCCTTGATATACAACTGATATACATCAGTTCTACACACACAGCAGCGATTCGCACTAGGACCAATCCGCACTGCACCCAAAGAAGAATAGCTGGCGATCGGTAGCGCCAAGGCAATGCCCAAAGACCACCGACCACGTCATCCACCACGCCGCTTATCTGACCACCCAACAACATCACGATGATACGTGGTATATGGATACGGGTAGGGATGACAATGAATCAGATCTGGATCGGATCCAACTAGATCCAGATCCGTTTTCATACATGGATCCAGATCCGGATTCATAAAAATCATATCCAAATCCGGATCCATCGAATCTACCGGATCCACATGTAAATTTTTTTGCCTTGAATAATATTCATTAAATTGGTCTAGTTATTATGTCGGACTAATTATTATTTGGAAAGTTACATAGTAGTAGTATTTTTATATTTTTTTGTTTCACTTTGCACCTTCTGATTTTTCACTTTAATTAGTGTATTTTAAAGTCTTTAACTTCCTATAACATGAAAATACTATGAACTATATACACACAAAAAAGATCGTTTAATAATATTACATTACATTTCATGAAAACATTACTTTCCTTAATGCCTCTGTTTGGCTAACATAATACAAACATCTCCTCTCAATACATATTTAACAAAAGAAACTTTCATTGTCTGAAATGTAAGTGTTTGACACCAAAAACATTCTGGTAATGACAAAAGAGGTGGGGTTAAGTGTTTGAAATGTAAAGATATTTATAACTCTGGAAATAAGTATATCATATCATAGGAGTTTTTGGTGTAATTTAATTCTTTATTTAGTTGCATTTGCATTATTAAGTAAGTATTCACTGTCAAATTTATTCTTGTCTCAAGGGTGTAGACAAGTCGAACTGAGTCAGATTGAAGGGATTTTGAGGATATATTTCAATCTGATTTCGTGTATATATTTTTTAATGAAACAAATCAAATGTCAAATACAAAATTACATTCTTGGTTATAGATATATTTAATAAAATATGAATCCACGGGTCGGATCTGAATCGGATACGGATCTCAAATAAAAGATCCAGATCCAGATCTGATCCGTCAGAAATGGACCCGGGTCTGATCCGGATCCGTCGGGTCTAAATATTGAAGATCCATATCCTATAAAACGGATATGGATCCACCGGACTGGGTCCAGGATCCACTGCCATCTCTAGATACTGGCGTCATGTCTCACATCACCAACAATACGGGGAGACTTTTTGCGAGATGCAATAGTGTGGAGGACCTCTATCCTTTCCTATCCACGTTCACTGCCCATATCACTCCATCCACCGCTTTAGTTACAATATCTCCATCAATGTGGCATAGTAGACTTGGACATCCGGGAGCTCATATTTTTATTCTCTTAAAAACCGTAATTTAATCCAATGTAATAAAGGGAAACTTTCTCATAGTTTCTCCTCTTGTCATCTAGGGAAACATGTTAGATTTTCATTTACGTCTTCTTTACGTATTACTTTCTCTCCCTTTGATATCATTCATGCGGATTTATAAGTCATAAATATTATTTGATATTTTTGGATGACTCTTCTCACTTTCTCTGGGTATATCCTCTTAAACTTATGTCTCAAGTTTACTCCAAATTTCTTGAATTTCGTACATTGGTTAAAACTCAAATTGAAAAAGACATTAAAACATTTCAATATGATAATGGTCATTAGTTCAATAACTTTCTTTTTCATAATTTTTTGAGGCTAATGGCATGGTTTTATGTTTCTCCTGCCCCCATACTTCCCCTCAAAATGGTAAGACCGAAAGAATTCTCCGCACCATTAACATTATGATTCGTACCCTTCTTTTTCATGCGTCTCCCCCTACCTTTTGGGTATATGCAGTAAAAAATATTGAACACATTCTTAACATCTTACCTACTCGTATGATCCAAAATAGGACACCCACCAAAATTCTCTACCGTCGGATCCCTTCCTATGATCACATTCGAATTTTCAGTTGTCTTTGTTATCCAAATCTTGCCTCCACAGTCTCTCACAAATTAGCACCCACTCCACTCTGTGTGTCTTCCTTGGTTTTTCGTCGAACCATAAGAAGGTACTTGTGCTATGAGTTATCCACAGATAAAATCTTAATCTCACGCCATGTCACATTTGTTGAGTACGTTTTTCCATTTGACAACATCCAAAAATTTCGAGTCACTGATTAATGTTTCATTGATGACTTGGACACCTCCCATCTACTTTAAAACGCACTATAAAATCTGCACCCTTAGGCCATCACGCCACCCATCCCGTCGACCCCACCGCACTGTCGGGTCCCTGCCCATATACTGCCCAAAATTATACCCGACACACTGCCCAACCCACTACCCAGCTACTGCTTAAAATACCGCCCGATTCTTGGCGAAATTACACGACACACCGCCTAATCCATCGCCCGGTACTACCGAAACACTACCTCACCCCACCGCCTGCACCATACCGCACCTTGCCCACCGCCCTGCCCCACTACTCGCACCTGCGCGATCTGACCCTCTCGCTAGTCGATCCACGTCCCAGCCCTCTGCCCCACCCGTGACCGTCCCCACTCACCGCATGAAAATCCGTGCACAACACGGATTTTTAAACCAAAAGTTCACTTTAACCTATCTACTCAAACCATCTCACCCATTTCAATAAGTCCAAAATTAGCCAAACTTGATCCAAATTGAAATGTGGCCATGCATGAGGAGTTTAATGCATTAACCAATCATCACACTTGAGATCTTGTTCCGAAATCAGAAGGGGTGAATATTATTCGTTGTATGTAGCTTTATCGTCACAAATTCCGAGATAATTGTTATACCCCGTGGTTCGCCCGACCGCGTCGGGTCTCAATGTGGCCGGGAGAGGCGGCGCGCCAAGCGTGAAGCGGCGTAAGGCTGAAGTTCCAGCCATGCGCCAGGCGAGAAATTAGGCGGAAAAAACTTAGAAAGTCGATTTTTGTTTTAAAAGAGGCCATGGGAGGGTGACAAGTGTCCCCATCCGATTTACGCTACATGCATTATATTGACCAAGACTTGGTCATTTCTTTCAACTTTTCATCTTTACACTCCATCTCTCTCTAAGTTAAAAGCTCATCCTTCTCTCTAAATTCCCAAGAGGAATTCTAGCCTAAGGGAAAAATCTGAAAAGTGTAATAGGAGGAAAGGTTATTACAAGCTTGTGAAGACTATTGTGGTGGTGTTCTTGGAGAAAAGGCTAGCGAGGTGTTGGAATAAGTTTGGCTAAAACTTAAGGTAACAACTTCTCTTGTAGTTAGTATTGGGTGTTGCATGTTTAATAGGAAGAACTTGTAGTTGGAAAAAAAATGCACTTAGAGTAGTTGCATGTAAGAAATGGGGTTTGATTATGAAAGAATTGGTTAGGGGGATATTATGAGCATGTTGTTGCCTAAATACTACATTAGACTTGTTGGGTTAGTTGTTGTAACTTGTGGGGCTGAATTTTACACACCAAAATTTAGGTGTGTAATCCCCTAGTGTTGGTTGGTTGTTGAGCCTTAAACATGGCATTTGAGCGTTAAAAATCGACCTTGGAAAAGGTGGCAAAGTATGTAGAAACAAAGGAACGCTGCCCAATTTTCCGTAGGAAATTGATGACTTTAACTTGGAAAAATTCTGCATTATAAATTAGAGCTTGATAAACGTATTGTGGTCATTTTAGGTTGACATACTACGTGCGGTAAATTGGACTTAGCTTGTGGATTGTAGAAGAGGTATGTGGAGCTTTCCTATCTCTTGAGCATGATTAGTTGTACTGTAGTACGGTAGACGTACAAGATTTGGAAATCTTCGTTTGTTATAGGTATTTGATACTTGCTTCGTTTTAAAAGAAAAGTATAAAAATCCCTTGGACTTAAGGGAATGTGTTTTACTATTGTTTAACTCTAATATAACGGCTTTATGGGGAGTTGGTTATATTAGTTTGTGAAAGTTTAATGGAGAAAGGTTTTGATGATTTGAACTTGTGGAAGGAAAATGGTTTAAAGGCATCGTTGCCTAAGGTTTTACAAGAAATGAAGTCACTTAATTTAGAAGCTTGAGATAGTTTTAAAAGGAAATGTGACTTGTTTTGAAAAGAAATCGTAACTTGATACTATGGTGATTAGTATCTTGGAATTTTTGTATAAAAAGAGTTATTTCTTAAAAGGTTAGAGGTACATGATACTTGGGTTAAATTCCCGGATTTTTATTAAAAGACATGATCGTGCCTTAGGTATACTAAAATGAGAGGATGTATTAATACTATTAATAAGAAGTTAGGTGATTCTTAACTTGCTTAAGTTATGATAGGCCGGTAGTGCTTACGTTGTGATGTGATAGGCCGGTAGTGCTTATGTTATGTTTAATGTAGGATGAGCTATGTTATGTATATTTATATTATTACGGGTAAACCCGGGTTATTATTTATGCCATGGATTTGCTACCCGTGATGCGAGCGCGCTTGTACTACGTGCGGATGCGGACCATAGGATCCACGCGGGTGAAATAGTCCCACGCGAGCACGCGATGGTACTCACGCGGATCCACATGATCCGTGCGGGTGAAATAGTCCCACGCGGGTGAAATAGTCCTATGGCGAGGCGGATGAACTCAAGCGGGTCCACAGCACATATGCGGGTCAAAAATTCCAAGGAGTAGGATTGCTTAATGATACTACGGGCGAGGTACCCTGTTTTGATCATGAGCCTCCTATTTTTATGATATAAAATGTATACTTGTTACTCTCATTATTAGTAAGGCACAGTGCAACATAATTTGGTTTTATCTATAACTTTAATGTATTTTGGACTTATGATATTACTACAGTATTTTCCAGTTTTACATACTTGGTACGTTGTGTCGACCCTTCCGAGGCTGCGTTAAATGCCGCAGTGGTAAAGAAGCGGTGGTAGATCCTCGTTCCTAGGATCTTGTACTCAGGTGTCAGGAGCTCCATTTCTTCGGAGGCTCGACTTTTGGTATGGTTCTCCCTGGAGTCGTTGTTATTTTGTACATTCAGGGGCATGACGGGGCCCTGTCCCGTCATAGTGTTATTCATTCTTAGAGGCCTGTAGTCTTGTCAGAACTTGGTTCGTTAAGGATGTAATCGCTCGGTTTATGTACTTTTAGGTTAGCTTGATTTGGGCTAGACTATTCTATATCTTAATAGTTGTTTATCTTGAGTTTACATTCCGCTGGTTTTCTCTGATGTTGTGTCACTAGGGTGCCCGGGTTAAGGCACCGGTCACGGGTCCGGGTTCGGGTCGTGACAATAATAGAGAATATTCATTGTCCCTTACGTAAGACATCTTTGGTTTAATGTGATAACATATCTATTGTCTACTTGTTTCATATCTCGATTCAGCATCAGCGAACAAAACATATTAAGATGAATATTCATTTTTTTTGTGAGAAAATTGCAATGGGTCACGTTAGGATGTTGCATGTTCCTTCTTCGTATCAGTACGCAAATATCTTCACTAAGGGGCTTCCTCGACAACTGTTCATTGACTTCAGATTCAATCTCAGCGTCCGGCTTCCTTCCGCTCCGACTGAGGGGTGTGATAGTGAATATATTTCATATATTCACAATATATTCTGTAATTAATATTTTAGTATAATTAATGTAAAATAAAGATCTTAATTCCATTAGGACTACAATTGTACACTTTAGGTATATTGCATTAATAGGAGAACTTCAATCAAGGAGATTTACACTATTCTACACATACATGGGTAATAGTTTAGCCTAAAATATACTCCCCGTTCCAAAAAATGACTCACATTCCTTTTTAGTCCGTCAAAAGAAGAATGATATATTTCTTTATTTAGCAATAATTTAACTTTAAACTTTATATTTTACGCAAAACGAGATAACCTATAACCACACAAATATATTTGACTTATTTTAGATCATAAGATTTAAAAGTCTTCCTTTATTTCTTAAAGTACGTGTCAAATTAAAATACATCACATAAATTGAGACGGAGAGAATATTTATTAAGAAAATCAATTGAATTTATTTGAATGGGGTCTAAACCAACGTATAATCCAAATAATATTAGTCCCTTGGTAGTGTTTCATCATGTCCATCATAAATTTTGTTCATATTGATGAATGTTGGAAAATTTACTAATGTAAAATTAAGTTTAACCCATTATTTATGACTCGAACAATTGAGGCTTCGCACGTCGGAAATTTCATTTTCACACACGTGCATTCGTAGTGCCAAGTATCGTAAATTTCATTAGTGAAAGAGATATTGGTACGTGAGTAAACGTTTGAGACATGAAATGATGGACGGTCGTTGGTTGAATGACGCGTGTTCCACGTTGGTAAATAAAAGAAGAGATGTACGATATGTAAAAGATGAAACGAGTCAGAAATCGCCGCGGAGCCGTGAAGGGCCGCGACGCCTCCAGCCAGCGCCGCGACGCTTGAGTGGCAGTGTGGCTACTAGAGGTGCGGCACCGCAACACTTCAGAGGCAGATTGGTCGACGGATGCTGAAGAATTTCTGACTTTTGGGCTGGTTTGGGGCATTGATTCCCTACGAATTGGCACATGAATTCAACCATTATTTGGCTGAATAACACCTCTCAATAAGTGCCATTACATGACCATTGATTGCCATTAGTTGGCTAGTGAGAGGTCATCTTACACACTCACTATAAATTGAGGCCCTTGGCTCAATTGTAGAACACACCTCACTCTTGTATAGTTCATATTTTTCTGAACTTCTTCATCTCTAGCATATCTTTCATACACTCAAAGGTTCTTCTTGAGAAACACTTGAGTTTCCTTTGCTCATTTGTTTAGTTGTTGTTTTATCTTGGGAGACAGTTGCCCATATCGTAAAAGGATATATACGGGACAATCATGTCTTAAGGACATAGTGAATATCACTCGACTCAACATCGCACTTGTAACACTACCAGATTTAGTGTCTTTTGATTTCAGGTTATAAAGATCAAGGGGCTTGCTGCAATTCCAACGAAGATCTCAAGATCCAAGACTCAAAGACGCATTCAAGAACGAAGACCAAGATCATCAAACTTGTTGTGGTTGTCACAACTCTTGATAGGCTTCAAGCCTATTTTATTGTAACAATTTTAGTTTATCATTTCAAAGCACTAGTAGTAATTGTATACTATTCTCGTACATCTATTGTTTTACTCACAAAAGTGTGATAACTACAACGCCTATGAATGGGTAAAGAATGGTGGATATAGTTAAAACGTAAAACATGTTCATCTAACCTTGTTATAGCAGACAATTCAATTGGTAAAAGAAAGGACTAGCGCGTGGACCCGTAAGTACAATTGCATGCATCCAAGTTAGGAAAGGAAATATATATTATAGCACAACACACAAACATAGGGCTTTTAATATGGTAAGTAAAATTTAATGAAGAGTAGCATGTTATTAAACAAAGCCAGATAGAAGATGATGAAGAAAAGGAGATCACGTGGGATCGATTTCCAGTGGAAACAACTCTTTTATGAGGTTGATCATTGTATGTGCTATTAGTTATCCGTTTTCAAACCCTGGTTATTGGAGCACATCCGCGATTTACTGATAGTAACGTTGAGGGACTGGTACTACTACCTTCAGAACTAATCTGACGCAAGCCAGAAATCTAGATATCAAGAAAAAAAGAAAAAGAAAAGGAGACCACGTTGATGGCCTCAACCCATCGTCCAACTGTATGCTCTTCTGTCCTCCTGCTTTTCTCCATTTTCTTATCCTCTTCTCCCCCACCCATCCACCCACCCACACAACAGTGATCCATACAACTAAGTTCTCTGTGTCTGTTGTGTTGCAGAATTAATTTATAAATATTGATAGAGTAATAATTTTTATATTTTTATTATTATATTCTACAATATCTTGTAATAGGTGATTTACCTTATTCTTAATTCCTGTGATTATCTGTAAATATCTTTTTAGGTAATAATCTAACATTATAATTCTTTTTACACATATATAAAAATTAATAATACTCTATACATATACTATATATGTATATTATATCATGCATATTCCATCAATCTCCCAGTACCAACATCCACCCCCTTAACTTCCCCCTCACCCCACTCCTCTTCCTATTTCTCAAGTTTATATAGTCTTGAAGCTCTCGTTTCAAATCCCGTATTTTCTGTCCTTGAACTTCAGTCATTATTCTCTCTCTCTCTCTCTTTTATTTTTGTGCATGTTTATCGAGATGACGATGAGCAATATTAACCAGAATGTGAGTGGGCATCACAACATGGGGGGTGAGCGAGATACGACGTTGACAAAGGTGTTTGTGGGAGGGCTGGCATGGGAAACTCCCAAGGAAGCCATGAGAGAACACTTTGACAAATATGGTGAGATCTTGGAAGCTGTCATCATCTCCGATAAGCTCACCGGCAGATCCAAGGGCTATGGCTTTGTATGTTAATTCACCTCATCCTTCTCTTTACAGTTGAATATATTCTTCAATGTGTCTCTATGGATATACATATATTTGTGATAATAATTCCATAAGTGACACCCTTGAATGATGGACCACTAGCACAACTCATTGAGTTGCATTTGGTAGCTAATTAATGGGGTTGCGTCTTTCAAAAGATTCAACTATGTCTTGACTACTCATGAGACGCAAAATAATTTATACAAATCTGTTAAGAGTCACACATCGGATATAAACTACTTATATGTATTTGGACAATTCTCATCCTACAAGCTAGTTTTTGGGATTGAGTTAGACCCAAGATCCATTATTTACATGGAATCAAAGCCAAACTCATTTCAATTATTTGTTTACCGATGTTGAACCTCCAAATTACATTATTCACACTCCAATTAACAAGGTCTGGACGTGCGAGAGAATGTTAAGAGTCTCACATCAGATATGAACTCCTTATATATACTTGAGCAATCCTCATCCCACAAGCTAACTTTTGAGGTTGAGTTAGATCCAAGATCTATTCTTTACAAAAAAAAATTCCTTATATATACTTGGGCAATCCTCATTCCACAAGCTAGCTTTTGAGGTTAAGTTAGATCCAAGATCTATTCTTTGCAAAAAAAAAAAAAAAAAAAAAAAAAAATCCAAACACACTTTTAATTTCCTTTTTGTTGTGCATCGGAATCATGTCCCTTCATGCGTGTCTGCCTAGATTTATCTTGAGGTTTTCTATCTTTAAGTCAAAAGAGTAGTCGTTGTGTTATTACATTAACCTCTATGACAAATTTTTATAAGATTATAGTATACAACAAATTAGTTAATTTTAATCAAGCTACCAATTAAAATCTTTTTTGGATATTTATTTGTACTTACAAAGTGAAAGTAACTCGAACTTATGCTAGTGTATGACCTAACTCAACCTCAAAAATTAATTTATAGAGTAAATATTGTTCAAATTCATATAAAAAATTCATGTTTTCATTCCATTTCTGATTTGTGTGATACTTTTTATTTTAAATGTCTCAATCTTTTTTCCCTCTTTTGGATAGGTGACGTTTAAGGAGGCAGAATCAGCCAAAAAGGCATGTGAGGATGCCACTCCCATTATCAACGGCCGCCGAGCTAACTGCAATCTGGCATCCCTGGGCGCACGTCGTTCCAGGCCCCCTCCCTCTATCACTCCCCCTCCTCCTCCTCCTCCTCAAGGTACCAATATAGATATACTTATTATGGAAAATTTCATGCATTCAATTTTTATAAAATTCATAATGCTAAGTGATAAACGGTAATAATCTACCCGCATTCAGTATTTACACCAAATGTATCAACTTATCATGGTTAAGAGAATTATTAGAATAAAAATATGATGTTCGTAAAGAATAGATTTTGGGCCTAACTCAACCCCAAAATTAATTTGTAGGGTGAAGATTGTTCAAGTCCATATAAGGAGTTCATGTTCTATTTTATTTTCGATGTGAGACTCTTAACACGCCCAAACTCTGTTAACTGGAGCGTGGATGACATAATTTGGAGACCCAACATCGATGAACATAGAATTAGAATGAGTCTTGGGCCTAACTCAATCCCAAAATTAACTTGTAGGGTGAAGATTATTCAAGTCCATATAAGGAGTTCATGTTCCTATTCCATTTTTGATGTGAGACTCTTAACACGACCAAACTCTGTTAACTGGAGCGTGGATGACATAATTTGGAGACACAACATCGGTGAACATAGAATTGGAATGAGTCTGACTTTGATATCATGTAAAGAATAGATCTTGAGCCTAACTCAACCCTAAAAGTTAGCTTGTAGGGTGAGAATTGTACAAATCCATATAATGAGTCTATGTTTTCATTCTATTTTCGATGTGAAATTCTTAACAATGTTAACTAATTAATCATCAGTAAATGTAGAAATTATGTACAAGCACTTTGAAATATATTTATTAATTTAGTGTAAATATTAAATAGAGATAAATTTTTATCCTGTGATGATAAACAATCTAATTTCTATATTTTATTGAAAATTGTTGAAGGACCCAATGTGGTAGGACCAAGGGCCAATTCAGCATCACCTGGAAGTCATGTGCAGTGGTACTATCCTCCTGCGGCACACCAAGCTGCAGCTCCAGCTTCACCATTTCCCCATCAGCAACCTCTTCCATTCTATGGGTATACATAAATTAAACTCCAACCCTATTCTCTTTTCATTTGGATTCGGATGCCCATATTGTTCTAAGTTTAGTTTCTAATCCAACTTATTCTTGTTAAGAGTCCCACATCGGACACATCAAATATGGAATAAAAACATGAATTCTTTATATAGATTTGGACAATTCTCACCCTATAAGTTAACTTTTGGAGTTGAGTTAGACCCATATCAAAATTATTTCGACTGTTGTTGTTTTTGCAGGTATTCTCCAGCTTACATTGCCACAGACATGAATTACAATCATGTAAGTAACCCGAAAAAAGAAGCAAATGTTCATCATTTGGAGTGTGTTTGGTACGGAGGAAAACGTTTTTCAAATTTTTTATGTTTTATTGGTCAAAATATTTTGGAAAATATTTTATCCAGGAAAACAAATTTCATGACTTTCCTAATGGAAGTAGGAAACAGGGACCGTCTTTGCACCCGTGCGAGGTGTGCTACCGCATAGGTCCTCCCGAAAAACGAAAAATTTTAGAGCCCATTTTTTCATTTTTTATTAAGTAGTATTAGCCAGAATTGACTGTAAATGTCCATAATTTGCAGGTCTTAGCCCAATTAAGGGTCAACTTTTACGAATGAGAACATGACCCTTCAAATGTTTGAGACGGTTCGGTAGGAAAAACAAGTCCATAGTGATACTTCAAGTTCATTGTTTCTTCCCCACTCACCCAATACTTCCAATCCCCACCCCCCGCTACCCCCGAACCCCACTCCCTATCCCACCCTATCCGGTAGTGTTTTCCTAGATTACATATAAATGTTCTTAGATAATAATTTTTACTTAGTTATCAAATACTAGAAAATAAGTAAGAAACACACTTATTTTCATGAAAAACATTTTATAGAAAAACATTTTTTATGAAAAACGTTTTCCTTCCTACCAAACACACCCTTGGATTCATGGGGAATTGATGTCTTAAACTGGGTGTGGTGTGGTCCACAGAAGCTAAGCTACACTGGTGGGGCCTACATGAATGGACATTTCTCTCAAGTGTATCCAGGTCAGCCAATGATGGGTGGCAACACATTGATGCCAATGTACCCATACTACTTCCATCATCAATCACAGACAATGGGCCTTCCAGCCCATATGTACTCTCCAATAGTTGCTGGCCCGATGACTGCAGTGCCGGCCCATATGTCAAAACCCACATCAGTTCCTCCTACTGCAGGTACCTACCTGTTATTATTGATTAAAGAATATATGATGCTCTCACGTGGCCTCACATGGGCTTATATTAATTTCTTAATTAATTACCGGGGACCTCTCTTCCAACACATATCCACGTGCTCTAAGAAGAATATATTCAACATCAAATCAACAACAGAGTGGCATAAAGATTCATCATCATTCCCATAGGTCAACAATGGTAAAAAAAGTAAAAAAAAATGTTCTTTATAAGTATTAGATTTATCCCCTCTCAATTAGGGCTGCACAAAAAAGGATCGGACCGAAAAAAGGATCGAATCGGACCGATAAATTTGGTCTGGTCTTCAGTCCTTTTAATTTGTATTTTCGGGTTTCGATCCGATTCGGTCCTCAGTCCTGTATATTTTCAGGTTTTGAATCGGATCGGATTGGACTTGGACTTCGATCCGACTTTTCTGAAAATTCGGTCCTTGATCCAGTCCGGTCGGTTTTAGGGTTTTGTGCAGCCCTACCCCCAATAAACTAGATCAATTTATATTTGTGTTGTTATTTAAAGTAAAATTGTTAGGATACGATATAGGCTTTCATGGTTCGATCTTTTCTCAAATTTCGCATATAGCGAGAGTTTAGTACATTGGATTGTTCTTTCTTGCTTAGGATAAGCATACAAGAACATTTAAGATAATAGTTTAAAATGCTATGAACATGTAATTCTAGTTAGTACAATATCGAATTAAGTTTGAAATGATAGTGTAACATTGGTTTTAGTACTATCTAGACTTGTTAGAGGAGAGAATTTCTCATTCAAGGACATGGAAAGAGAGAAGTAATTTTCTGTCTCTAAGTAGTGTATAATTTTTTTTTAAACTAAGATGATACTCGAAATTCACAAATAAAGATTATCTAAAAACGTAGGAGTAGTACTATTTTGATGATAAAAAGGAATCAAGGAAGTCCTGAGGTCACATGGTATACAGTCACTTGGAACATGACCATGTGAGAATGCTCGAGATTGTGTAGAATAAAGAATCTTATGGAGCCCGCATGAACGTAGCTAA
The DNA here is from genome assembly GCA_029844215.1 of Przewalskia tangutica. Lineage (NCBI taxonomy): Eukaryota > Viridiplantae > Streptophyta > Magnoliopsida > Solanales > Solanaceae > Przewalskia > Przewalskia tangutica. The sequence continues at coordinate 124,998,365 of CM056726.1, read as the reverse complement.
GTTGGTTTCAGGGTCGTAGATTGTCTTCAAGTAGGTAGGTTCGAGCCCTGACAGTCGCAGAGTGAGAGTTTCATTCCTCCTTTGTGGGGATGACTCCTTGTGGGCACCAGATACTGTGTCTTCCACCTAGTGGGCCGCTGAGTCACCATAATTTACCTCCTCCATCAATCTCTGTTGGATCGGGGGCCCTGTGATCGAGGGATTTCACCTTTTTTGTCCTCAAGAATCTCAGGGAATTTCTCTTCATTTTTATTTACTGATCATTTCTTAGCTGTATTTGAAAACTGATATTAGAAAAAAAAAACAGTTTGTTTGGCTGTGGAATAGGTACAATTGTGATCAGAAGGGTGATAGCAAAGAGCAATTAGAATGGAGAAGGTGGTGACAGGCTGCTCAGAACAATGCTATTATTAGAGATATTCTGCAGTGGCTCTTCTAATTTTCCAATTTCATTTATTATTATTATTATCAATCAGGCAGCTAATCAGATGTATTAATTTCCTGTCTATCCCTTTCTCTCTATGGCTAACAAATGAGCTTCTAATTAAGCATAAATATTGAACTCTATATTTATTACTTCATCCTCTCTAGTTGAATATTGCATCTTCACCTGTTCTCTCTCACACACATACAAATATATATATACAAACACCACTATTATATATACATATGATGGGGTGGGTGGGATGTGAATGTGACAAGGACGTCAATTGGGTAAGAGCTGTCAATGCATGATTAAAAATCAAGATGGGATGGGAGAAAATCCATATTTCATTTTTAATTTTGAGATGATCTGTTTTAGCTAAGTGTCATATGTAAAATTGGTAGAAAATAAGGATGAGTACGAGAAGTGGACGAATAGAGAACTGTATAAGATGGCGAGGAAGGAGGCAAAACTAGCGATTACGGCGGCGAAAACGACGATTTTTGAACGCATGTATGTGGAATTAGAGGAGAAAGACAGGGATAAGAAGTTGTACAGACTAGCCAAGGCAATGTAGATGAGGGCCCGTGACTTGGATCACGTGTGGTGCATCAAGGACGAGGACAGCAAAGTACCGGTGGAAGAAGCGCATATTAGGCGGATGTGACAGTCTTACTTCCATAAACTCTTGAACGAAAAAGGAGATTGAGACATTGTATTGGGATATCTGGATCATTATAGTAGGTATCGGGATTTTCGCTATTGTAGAAGCATTAAGGTTTAGGAGGTTAAGGGTGTTGTTCGCATGATGCACAAGGGATGAGCGATCGGGCGTAATGAGATCCAGTTGAATTTTGGAAGAGCGCAGACAGGACAAGTTTAGAGTGGCTGACTGAGTTGTTTAACGTCATTTTTAAGACGACAAGAATGCCCCAAAAATGGAGGTGGAATACAATGATTGCCTTGTAAAAAAAGTGATATCCAGAGTTGCAACAACTATAGGGGTATCAAGCTGCTGATCCACACTATGAAAGTTTGAGAAAGAGTAGTGGAGATGAGAATGAGGAGAGACATATCTATTTTCGAGAACCAGTTTGGATTCATGACGGACGTTCGACTACTAAAGCCATTCATCTTATTAGGAGGTTGGTGGAGCAGTATAGGAAGAGGAAGAGAGACTTACATATGGTTTTCATCGACCTCGAGAAGACATATGACAAAGTCCCTAGGGAGGTTTTATGGAGATGTTTGGAGGTTAGAGGTATACATGTAGAGTACACTAGGGCGATCAAGAATATGTATGATGAAGTCAATACTAGGGTACAGACAGTAGGAGGAGACTCGGAGCACTTTTCAGTGATGATGGGGCTGCCTCAGAGATCAACTCTTAGCCCATTCCTATTTACTTTGGTGATGGAAGAACTAATGCGAAAAATCCAAGGGGAGGTACCATGGTGTATATATTCGCAGACGACATAGTCTTGATTGATGAGACTCGCATCAGAGTGAACACTAAGCTGGAGGTTTGGAGATAGACTCTGGAGTCTAAATGATTCAGGTTGAGTAGGACCAAGATAAGATATTTGGATTGCAAGTTCAGCAACGGGAGAGGCCCTGAGACAGATGTGGAGGTGAGACTTGGTACTTAGGTCATTCCAAAGAAAGGAAACTTCAAGTACTTAGGGTCTATTATCTAAGGGAATTGAGATATTGACGACGATGTCACACATAGATTGTGGCAGGGTGGATGAAATGGAGGCTCACATCTGGAGTCTTGTGCGATAAAAAGGTGCCACCAAAACTTAAAGGCAAGTTCTATAGGGTGGTGGTTAGACCGACTATGTTGTATGAGGCGGAGTGTTGGCCAATCAAGACTTCGCACATACAAAAAGATAAAAGTTGCGGAGATGGATGTGTGGGCATATAAGGAGAGATATAATTAGAAATGATGATATCCTGAACGAAGTGGGAGTGGTCTCGGTGGAGGATAAGATGCGGGAAGCGAGGTTGAGATGGTTCGGGCATGTGCATAAGCTACCATGGCGTATTCGATTTTGTTATCAACATATTCATAGTGCTTTAATTTCTTATTTGAGTCTGACCGTTTCTCTTGCTTTGCTTGTGATTATGCTTTGTCTTAAGCCGAGGTCTCCCGGAAACAGCCACTCTACCTACCAAGATGGAGGTTAGATCTGCGTACACTTTACCCTTTTCAGACTCCATATTATAAGATTTTACTGGGTATGTTGTTGTAAGTAGTAGTCAGCTCACAGATACAAATACATATAAGGTAAAAATTATCTTAGCATTGAGCAATATTTTCAAGGGATGCACAGATACTTTGCTCTAGATTTAAGACCATTGTGATAGTAGAATATTTTCATTTGTTCAGTAATAAAATGCTAAATGCTCCAACATTAACACCCAAAATTATAAGCCTTATTACGCGAAAACATGTGTTTATCCGAGTTAAGAGAACTTTAAAAGTAATTACCTAAATGTAGTAATTATATATCCTAATAACTTTATTTATTTGTGGAACACTTTTTACACCTTTGATGGAGATAGACAATGTATATGAAGGGGTGCAAATTAATTAACCTACGTATTTTTCAAATCAACTTTTATATATAGTTAATTTATATAAAAAAAATATGTAACTGTATGAAAGAAATAATCCCTGGATTATTTTCATTAATTAAAAGACAATATATATACACGATAGAATAATTCTATTCCCATTCTACTCCTAAAACTCTATTTTATTTGAAGACTTAACTATATAATTATGGCAAAGTGTACAAGACTAATTAAGGTATAATACTAATATACAATATTTATCGAATCTTCTATTTTGACCAAGATGGCCGAGATGGGCTATGACCACTCCTTTCTCGGCTTTGACTAATATATCCTATATATACAATATACATGTATATCATGTGTATATTGTATGTATATTTAACACCCCCTTGCAGCCATAGCGGACGGTATTCGAACGCTGAGACTGTCCCTAAAATCTTCAAAAATAATCGAGAGAAGACCCTTTGTAAAGATGTCTGCAACTTGATATCTGTGTATATTGTATGTATATAAAACACTTTACTAAGTTTATTTAATTATTACAAAGAAATAATGATATATACAAGAATATTTATATCCACTTGCTTAAACATTTGTTTCTTCGCTTGATTTAATGATCATAAATCAGAATGGGACAGTCATGTTTTTCATAAAACTTTGAACCCTCAATCTGTAAACATATGACAGTAACCAAATGAAGAGCTTGGTAGGTAATATCAATATTTCATAACCCAATTGAGCATCACTTGTCTGTCTGGCTTCTGAATATATTAGGATAAAAAGAGAGAGAAAACAACAGCTTCAAAAACCATGTGTAGAAAACCTGTAGATTTCAATCTATGTGCTATTACTACCATGCTAAAGGTGTATTGAAATATGTTAGGTCTATTTATGATAATATATGAATTGGTAATTATGATAATATATGATTTCATTATGATTATTGAAAATTAGGAAGAATTCTCCCATTATTAATTTTTGTCTCTTTAAATTTTCGTTCTATGTCTCGATTTTAATATGGTATCAAAGCAGAACCCATTTCATACAATGTTGAGTCTCTAAATTAAAATTGCCTACGCACCAGATGTCCAGCCTTGGGCGTGAAGTGGGGTAATGTCAATATTTCATAACCCACCTTCGCAATTGCGAAGAACGAATCCAGTAGCTGAACACTAAATTTATCTGGTGTCTTCCGAACTTGATTTCGAATTTGATTTTGACACCTGAAACACACTCGGAACCTTTCGGACACAAATCAAATATGCATTTCTATCATAAAATATGCTATGAATTAGCTCGTGCACTCGGAATTTCCAAAAGAGGTCGTCTTGACCCGATATTGACCAAGGTCAACTCTATTCCCTAACTCCCCCTAAGCTCAACCAACGACTCAAAACACAAACAAGCACGTCGGGACGCGAACCAATGACTTGACTAAGTCATAAATAACGTTTTAGGCCTGATAGAATCGATGAAATGCTAAAAAAACATAAATACCCCCGATGTTGATTTTGTCAACCCTTTTTATTCCTTAAACTTAAAAATTTCCAAGATCACCCGAAACCATCAAAACACGCATGATTGCCTCGGGAATCACATCACTCATTCCCGCAAGTATTAATCACCCAAAGAAACTATGAGAAGGGAAATTTGGGTAAGGCAAGGTGAAAAGCCTAAAACGATCAAACGGGTCATTACATTCACTATAACTGCATGATTTTCTCTAGAGCCGACTTTTCATGTGTATAAGAGCATTCTACTTATAACAACTGTGACATCCATTATAAAGGTACATTCTTTGTAAAATTACCTTTGTATAACAGTCATGTGATAATATTGTGTGATAATATTTTAAAAGAAATATATTATGTATAATATTTATGATAATCATTATTAATGTTATACACATAGTAAATTTCAAGTACAAATATCTAAAAGTAAAAAATATATTTCTCATATTTATCTGATTTAGTCTTGGAAATTTTCAAAATCACCCATTTCCGATCTACCAATTTTGTATAAATTTGATACATATTTTCTGATTTTGGTAGTTGTATTGTATTAGTCTTTTCAATTTATAATTAATGAACATGAAAATCAATGAGATTATAAAATTAACAAGTATTTTATTTTCGTTTATAACATAAAAAGTATAAAAAAATAAGTTTTTGAATATTTTTGCTTATAATATCTAAATGAGGTATAAACATCAAATTCAATATACAGATATAGTAGCACATTACTATAACAGTCATGAAATTTTCAGATAAATACTATCATTATAGAGAGGTTTGACTATATGAGAAGTATCTTTTTTTTTTTCCTTTTAATCTATTCAAGCAACATAATCTTACAGTTTAATGTAGTCTCAATTTAGTTAACCAAATTAGTATGATAATACCTCTGATTTTGTATTTGCAGAACTTTAATTTTTTATTATTTGCTTATGCTTTCTCTTGAGCGAACTTTCGAAAACAGTCTCCTTTTCTACTAAAGTAGATGTAAGGTCTGCGTACACTCTCCCCTTCTCAGACCCCACGTTGTGGGATTTCATTGGGTATGTTGTTATTTATTGTTGTACCTCTATAATTTGAATTAATTTTGGATTTTGTAACTATAAATACTATTATATTTCTAGTAAAAAAGAAACATTGTTTATCGGTATGATATAACTAGTTATGAAATTATTAGTCTTTTCAATTTTTAATTAATGAAATATGAAGATCAATTGAAATTTTAAAATTAACAAGTATTTTATTTTCGTTTATAACATAAAAAGTATAAAAATGATTTTTTTTTGTGTAACTTTATTTATAACAACTAAATGAAATCTATATATCAAATGCCATTATTTATACATAGCAAAGCCTCATTATTAAGGCTTCGAAAAGTTTTGTCAATCAAATCACGCCAATTGAAGACGTATATCGACAAGTCAAGTTTTTGGCGAGGTTTGTACTTTTGACAACCAGTGTTTTAAAAGGCGCTGGTCGTGTGATGGAGTGTTTAACTTAACACAGGACTAGTTGTAAGCTCCGAGGCATGAGGCGTAAGTCTCATGGATCTTTAAAGTTTTAATTTATACTCTCTCTGTCCCAATTTATGTGGCACAATTTCATTTTTTGTCTATCCCAAAAGAATGTCACATTTCTATATTTAGAAACAATTTTACTTTATGAGATGATTTACATACATAAGACTTATTTTGAACCACACATTTCAAAAGTCTTTCCATCTTTCTTAAACTCCGTGACAAGTCAAACATAAATTGGGACGGATAGAGTAATGTAGTATAATAATATAATAATTATAAAAATATATATTAATAATTTAAACAATAATTAAAAACATGATTAAAGAAACTCAGAGAAAATAAAACCTCTAACATGATTTTACGAGTATAAATAATGAAATGACATAAAAGTTGTTATGAGATGCAAACCAACTCTAACATCTAACATCTTAACTTTCAAATAATAAAATATTCACAATTTCTTAAAATATAATACTATCATACTATGTAATTAAATCCCTTAAAGAAAATAATCAATAAATCTTATCAGTATTATGATTAAAATATTATTCTTTCATGAATAAAAATAAAATTACTTTCAAGTAGAAAATAATAATAAAAAAAGTTAATTTAGACATAGGACAAAAACATGGAGATCAATGACAAGAAAAGATGTAAAATTCCACATCCGGAGGCTAACTCGGAAAGGCTGCTATACCATACCTTTTGACTTAACTCTACTCTAGTAGTCACTAGACTCACTATAGTAACTATATATTTATTTTTTAAATGTTAGTGATATTCACTCTCACAGTGTTCTTAAATAGTAAATATACAATACTACAGTCTCTCAATATATATGACAAAAACAATTAGGCATCATTGATTATCAAAATATTATGAGGGTCACTAAGCAACTTAACACATAATTGTGTAAGAATTGTTAGGCGAGCGCGTTAAACGTGTTTAGAACATACAGTCGGACGTAAGCCACACGTGTGACTCGGGGCCTTTTAAAACACTGCTGAGAACAAGTCAATTTAGATTCACTTTTTCAAGATGTTGATACTGCTAAAGAAGACGAAAAGTAAACAACTATAAATTCATCGTGCACTTTGGAAAATGTCAAACAAAACTGAGCGTGAAATCAAAATTAAAAAATGAAGAAAATAAATACTTACAGAAGAAAGGTAGCAAAAATGCAATTTTCACCAAATTCATGTCCCCATATTTTGAGGCACTAAGCTTAGCTTAAATGATGTACCTCCCTACTGTAAGTGTAAAGTGATCGTGCATTTACAATTAAGATAGACCAAGCAAGATATATTATTTGAGGATTTCATATGTACAGCAAATCTCCAAGCCATAATTAGAGTGCGATGGCATATTTCAAATTTCCAACATTACAGAGCAATTGACGACTTATGGGCAATGTCATAAACCGAAATGAGGATCTCCGCACCAATCAGTATAATAATGAGCCATTCGAGGAAATCTGACTTCCTATTTTGAAGAATTTCTTGAAGGAATCGTATATTATGCTGCACGCAAATATTAAAATGTTAACTCGGGCATTTACTCGTGCAGAAATTCAACAATTTTTAATCTTTTAAAAAAAAAAAGAGTTGCGAACATGGAACACATCAGAGTAAGAAAGTGTATGAGATCTAAAGAACCTCTACTCCTAGTTTAAGGTGAACTATTTAAAAGAATAATTTAGAACCGGATAGAGCGGATTGACGATAGAAGATTCATATAACTGAACCACATTTGTTTAGAATTTGATGCTTAGTTGATGATTGAGAATGGAATACCATACCTCGACAAACTTCAGTTTAAAGTCAAGGCTTGCGAATCTTTGAGTCAACTCAAATTCATCTCTCAGATATTCCCATATTTGAGCATATTTCGCATCCTTCCATGCGATGTCCGATCTGAAAACAAAAGAAAATTTCATCTGATACTACCAAACACAGAACAAAGGAAGTGTTATCTTCATCTACCAAGAAAACTACAGCCCATTGTAAACCCAGGTGTTGACTTAAATTAAATTCACGCGACGTCAAGCAGAACTTTTATAATTCCAAGAAACAAGTTTTTCATTTATAACAGTGGTGTGAGGGCCAACTCGTGCATACCTCGTTTATTTTATCAGGTATCTACTACATCCTACCAATATAAATACTGAATAACTCTATCTACCAAGATATCAAATACCAGATAACTCTATCCACCAAGGCTGAGGCATACGGGAAGAGTCAAAGTCCATCCATGGAGATTCTAGTCTTGAAATCACCTAATACTTCGTCTCTGCTTGGACTTAATCCCTAGTCTCCAAGGTTTGCAAATTACACCCATTAAGCACTAGGTTACAACCTTGGTGCAAGATGTATTCTAAAATGAATTGCTCTGACTAGGCATGTTTATTTACCTGTATATAGTTTTAAAAATGTCTATACTTGATATTATAAGCTTTTCTCTCTGCAGCAATCAAACTGGATCGACTAAAATGAGAAAGGTGTGGTTGTAAGAATGGTCAAATTCGACACTTAAATCAACAATTTGAAATTTTCTTGTGAAATTCATGATATAACCAGATTCAACTATAAAAGTAGAAAGATTTGAAAGAGCAGATATGAGATGAAGAAATTAAAACATTTTTCAGAACATGAATGACACTAATTGGAGTGCAACAGTTGACTTCTATTTCTTTTTTGAGACTTAAAACAGTTGACTTCTATTCCTTATACAGAAAAGGGTCAAAAATGCCCCTATCGTATTGAAAATAGTTTAAAATTGCCCTTCATCCGCCTATTGGATAATAATTTCCCTTAACATTAAATCAAGCTTAAAAGGGCTCTCTTTTTAACAGAAGCTGATGTGGAATATGTGGGATTTTTAATTAAATATGTGGCACTTATTTATTGGTCCACATAAGACTCAACTCCCAACCCTTTTTCAAAAGACCCATTAACCAAACCCTTTCTTCCTCAAACTCGAGAGCTTTAACCCCCTAAGGGTTAGGCCGTTAAGTGTTAAACGTTTTTGGTTACTTACAAAAAGGTTAGATGTTTCAATAAGCTGAAACTATGACCAAAAGGAACTTTTGAAATGTCGGAAATACCAATTTTGATTAGATGATCATCAGGAGTTTTAGTGTTTGGATAACGAGAAGTACGAATTTCAACTGGCAAAGGCGTATCTGACTTATTTCTACGTAATATTCAATAGCTGAATCATCTACCACTTTAATTCAATAAAATTTTGAGGGAATATGCTCTTTAACTGTTAAGAAAGCAAGAAACAGGAAAGTACTGGTGAGGGAGGAAACTATTGGGAGTTCCAATAGTTGCTCAATTTTAGTTGCAGTGATGCTTTACACTCTTTGGTGTTTGACCAATTGAAACCTGCTACATTTTGTTATTGATATTCCATTTTGAATTAATGGGTCTTTTAGAAAAGGGTTTGGTTTATGAGTTGGGTCTAATTACATGTCTTGAATTGAAATACTAATAAATACTAAACAACAACCACACTTCTAGGCCACTTCCACTTCATAAAAAGTTTCCTAGTTCCAACATGAAAAAGTTACATATAGACCATACTCTTCAAAGTTACAATATTGATTTAAGAGGGGTACAGAAAAAGGAAAGAAGAAATAGAGAAATTCATAACATATCTTTTGCTTTTTTTGAAATTCATAACATATCTAAATAGATGCAAGTTTACCTTTCAAAAAGTCCTAGCTTAAGAATCACATCAGCAAGATTAGAATTTGCCTTGCCAACCAGTTGGAAAAGCTTTTTCCTCTCCATTGTGAAAGTTCCAGTCTTTTCCATTCCACGGTTGATGTCCGTAAACTCAGCAACCATTCCATCAACCTGGAATGGCAGAGGATGCCAGTCAGAATGTTACTACAACTAAGAACCTTCTCGGACAAATCACATATAAGTTGGTAGACACCTACTTGGCGAACGTAGTAATCAAGAGCAATACTTTGACCAAGAACACTGCCAATGGTTCGGATACCATCAATGTTCATATACTGCAACATTATGTAGTCTAATCCACCTTGCATCCATGTGCTCAAAGTTGGCTTCTCTCTTACCTCATATTCTAAAATTCCACAATATAGACATCAGTGTGAGTCCAGAAAACTTTTATTCACATAAGAAATGAGAAAATTTAAATCTCACTCAAAGTTGGTACAGAAGCACACATGAGATGATTTGAATATTATATTCCAAAAAAGATTATAGTAACACAATTCTACAGACTGAACAGAAGCACAAATAAAGGAATGATCGTATGTCATAGATCACCACAATTGTCCAATGTAATTAATGACAAGAAAGTATTTCAAGTAGCCAAACTTTGCTAGACAAGACTAACATCCAACTTCAGTATGACACTCACTACAGCCGATTAGTATAAAAGATAAAAGATTATTATTAAAATGCATTCCTGAGCCCTAACAGCCATTCAATTTCTGCCACTTCCTGGTAAGCTCATCTATTAATGGGAAAGTGAGTTTTAGGAAGTTCTTCCAAGAAAATTCTACAATTTTGTGTGTTCTATTAACAATGGGCCTGAATGAGAATGTTAGAAGAAAAAAATGGAGGTCTGAAAGTGATAATGAAGTCACTAATAATACAAAAAAAATCATAAAAAAAACTTGAACATATGACTGGAAACTGTCATTTGGATCTTTTTCCCAAAAAAATGAATTAAAAAGGCCGATTTGACTGTTAAATTCCAAAACACCTCTACCCCTCCCAGGGAAAAGTAAAATGACTTGATCTTTGTTTTTCTCTTTTTTATCAGAAGGTTCTACTCGGTGAATCCTTTGAGGGGAGAGCAGAAGTTAGAATTAGTGGCAGCAGAACTAAAGATCCAGGTCACTTCTGTTCCTTTTATTTAAATGCAAAACAAACTCAAATCCAAATTTCTAATACCATAATGAAATCACAATGCCTTTCGGTTAGCAGTTTTATCGAAAACCTTTACTACCTCACAAGTATATAGTTCCAATAGTGATAGTGTGAGAAATAAAAGACAGAATAAGGAATAATAAACATTTCTACAAAAAGAATAAAAAAATGAACATACTACATAAGATTTTTTTTGAGAATGTAGACTACATAAGAAATTTATCAAGCATTTTCTTTTATAATACAAGTAAATTCATAAAGCACTTTGTAGCTTAAATTATTTTCACATAAACTCACCATCCTTTCTCATCTCCGGTAATAACCCTGAAGCATGTCTCTCGACAATCTTCAGGTATCCATCAACCTCATGATCGGAAACATTAAACAAGACAATCGAGCCATACTGGAAAACAACCATGTAACAACAGTCACTGCCACTTAAGTTGGCACCTAAAGCCTGATGCATAACACATAAGAATTATATTAGAAAAAATATCATAATACTAACTGAGTAACATCGAAACTTCCTAAATGCTTATTAAGAAAAGAACAACAACACGCCAATCCAAAAACTTCCACACCAAAGAAAAAAACAGAAATCCTCAAAAACAAACCAGCACACAGGAGAAAGCTTGGAAAAAAAATATAATAGGGAAAATGAAAGGAAAATATCAAAAAAAGAAAAAACTTCTAACCTAATGCCTTTGGAAATCACATCAACCCATCAACTACACCTTGATTGCAAACTAGTTAAGTGGCTATTTAGATCTTCTATATCCATTCTATTGTAATTAGATCCATTTCATCGCAATACTAAAAAAATAGTCTTTTAACGCAAATCAGGAAAACCTAAGTAGTTCGGACTCTTCAATTTCGGTGCCGCACCCGTGTCGACACGACGTGAGTGTGGGTGTGGGATCCATACCGGATTTGGTCAATCAATTTTGGGTACTTTGACCAAAATCGACGGAGAAATTTGGAACGGATGGAATGATTTCTATAATCAAAACAAAAGCTAAAGTGAAATTGAAAAAAATGGAATACCTTGTATATAGAAATTGCTATGTCAGTCCTTTTCCTTATCTTTTTTTTGGCATTTTCCTCTTGATCAATATTTTTTCCTCGGAATACCTTGTACGTTTCCCACACAATGTCTCATAATTTGGATATATAACTTTATTTTTAGATATTTGAATTATTCTTAACCGAATCCCCGCACCCGTATCTGTACCAGGATCCATACCCCCGAATCTTAAAATTGAGATCACGAAAGATCCAACATCTAGATCCGCACCCGTATCGGACACCCGCCCGGGAGTCCGAGCAACTTAGAGGAAAACTAACTAAAATCCAACATTTTTTTTCTTTTGAGAAGAACTAAAATCCAACATCCATTCCTAGATTGATGTGCAACTCTTGTAACCAGATCAAAAAGACTTAGATATTCACATAAATTTCCAATGAAGCAGAAGTGGTGAATTCATCTTCACTGGGGTTCGAAAATGTAGATGATGTATTTTCTACCAGATGCAAACAGATAGAAAAAGTCGATTGTCTGCCGACATCAGGAAAATTCCTATTTCTGATAAAATAAGATCATGAATCTGGAGCGGTAATAGACAATCGCTTAGCCAGAACCAAACCACAAAATGGTGTATAAACTAACTAGCATATGCTATATTGCAAGAATGCATTAACAAAATGATCTCAACTACAAACCGAAGGGAAACATTCACATCATGCGGACAATGGAAGTAAAGCCATAGTTTGCACCAAGGCAGTTAGACACATGAATGCTTCTGTTTAAATATGACAATCTTCAACATTCCAAAATTTAAATACTTGAAGAAAAAAACACCCAGTCCATGCCTCTTTTGGGAAAACATGAATTTGTAGCTGAAAAGATTGAAGATGCTCCAATAACTATTATCGAGTATCTCATTTGTATTCAGCATGAAAAAGAGGACATCATACCCTCGGTTAAAATAGCATCCAGTCTAGTACCAGAAGAACAGAGAAAGGGGAATTTATATCTTTCATCTTGCTGACGCTTCAACATTTTCAGTGGTTATATGTGCTACATATTACAGAGCCATACATGTAACATCCCATAAAAATGTATAGCTTCACGCATTATAAAATCACAAATCAAGTGCCTAAGACTTAGAGATAAAAAGTGAAAGGATGCAACAATCTATCAGCAACTTTTTAGGCAATCACAGCAAACACCTCTGTAGTAGTTTTTCCCTTTTTTTTTTGCAAAAACAAACAAAAATAAAACATCTGATCTTTAGTTTTAAAACAATTGGGCAGTGTTTCCAAATATTCGGAAATTTCAACCAAATTTGAAACACACGCCGCCTTACCCTGGAAGATACAAGAGATTGATTGATGAGACAAACTACCTCCTCATGACTCAACTTCACATAATTTTCCCGATGAGCATTGCGAGTTAGTTCCAGATTCTCTCTATGATACACATCGAGATGTAGTGATTAGTAACTTTCGATATAAATCTGCTCCAGCAAAAGGATTATGCTACAATGGCCGAGGAGAGATGAGGAGAATTGAGTACATAAGTGTAGATTGAGAAGGACAACTCTCTGACAAAGATAGATCTATTCCTGGATAATCTATCTTAAAAAAAGATAACTTAGTGTTGTGGCAAAGGAAGAAACGTATGTGATTGCATATAATAGGCAAAAGAAATAGATTGCACCCTGAATTATATCCGAAATGTCGAGTTCACACTCCAACTAATCGGGCGACCTATTACCCCTGACCAATCTAAAAGGTGAATTTAATACCACCCTAGAAGCTGATGTGACACAAAAAAAAAGGTTAAATAATAGGTGAATGAAGTCAAAATTAAAGCAAAAAATAATTTTAAAACTTTAATTAAAAAACTAACTCCTTAATTTCACCACCACCCCCCTCCACCTTCAAGCCACCCCCACCCCCCAAACCCTTCTTCATTTTACCACCTCCACCTTCACGCCACCCCACCACCCAAACCCTTCTTCTTCATTTCACCAACACCACCACCCCCACCACCCAAACCCTTCTACATTGCACCACCACCTCCACCACCCCACCACCCTTCTTCTTCATTTCACCACCACCTCCACCACCCCGCCCTTTTTTCCTCCCCCTTAATCCAACCCCCACCCCATCAGCCAAACCCTTCTTCATTTCACACCCCACCACCCAAACCCTTCTTCTTCATTTCACCACCACCCCTCCCTTTTTTCCTCCCCCTTCATGTCCACCCCATCAGCCAAACCCTTCTTCATTTCACACACCCCAAACCCTTCTTCATTTCACCCTCCACCTCGCCCCCCCCCCTTAACCTTCTTCATTTTTTCATAATAGCCATTATCATTTTACTTGCAAACCGATTTTGACTAACAAATCACCAACAAACAAAACAAGAATTTCAGATTCAAATCCGCAACTCTCGAAATGAAGAAATTCCAAAATCAATATTCACAGTAAACTCATCGTAGATCTGAGCTCATTGAGCTTTAAATTGAAGTTTCAATGGTGGGTTAGAGTCGAGACTTCCAGTGAAATGGTAGTGCTGAAATTGGTGGCGATGGTGGTGGCGGATATGGTGGTTCCAGTGAGATGGGGTGGTAGGATAGTTTAATGATGAAGAAGATATAATTAATGAAGGATTTTAATGATTAATTAGTGTAAATGTGTAAATATAATTAACAAATCAATCAAATGAATAAAGAAAAGGAAAAGAATATAAAATTAAATTTTAGAAGATTTCCAACATGGCGTTGATGTGGCGCGCGAGTGAGTAACACCTCCTCTTGTGCAACTGATTATATGTGTATCAGGGCGACATTAAATTCGCTTTTTAGATGGTCAGGGGTAATAGGTCATCCGATTAGTTGAAGCGTGACTTCGACATTTCGGGTATAGTTCAGGGTGCAATTCATGTCTTTTGCCCATATAATAATAATAGTGCAGTGGCTAAATATGGCGATGATGGAGACCCTGGGATAACTCATAATCCCTCGTGATCATAGCTACTTGGAACATAAGGGGCCTAAACCAGCCCAAGCAAACAAAAAGGTGAAACTAAATTTGCAAAAGAACAGAGTTAAGTCTTGGGTTGTATCGAGACAAGGGTAAAGGAACGCAAATCTCAAAATATCTCGAGGAAATTGCACAAGGATGGAACAATTGTTGTAATCCTATGGCTCCAAATGGTAGAATATGTCTGTTCTGGAAGCCTTATTTACATATGAAAATCCTCCTGGTCAAGGAACAATTTATACATTGCAAAGTAGAGAACATGGCAAATTCTTTTTCTGCTTGCCTCACAGTGGTATATGCTAAGAATGAAGCCCAAAATAGACTTAGTTTATGGAATGACCTCATACAGCTAAGTAATTATTTTCAAGATGCTTGGCTGATTTGTGGTGATTTCAACACTGTCCTTTCCTCAAAGGATAGAATTGGCTCTCCTGTGACACGTGCTGAGACACAAGAGTTTCAAGACTGTATAGATGCCCTTCAGCTCACTACATTGAAATCAAAAGTGTGGCATTATACATTTGTAACAAGCAACAACAGGATACTATAGTTTACTCTAAAATTGACTGGGCAGTTGGTAATTTCCAATAGATTCAGGATTAATGTGGAAGCTAATTTTCTCAACCTAGGGGTATTTTCATTAATATAGACCCCGTATGAGTCTTCATCCTAGACCATTCAAGCTGTTCACAACAGTAATGAACCACCCTGATTTCCTGGAATACAGAGGCACCATGATGTTTCAACTGTGGCAAAAGCTTAAGAAGCTCTGAATACTCATATGGCATCATATGTCCAAAAGTTGCAATATGCTAGACAGAAGTTGGATATCATTCAATCTCAGATCTCGAGTCAACCTCTAGACCATGCACTGATAGTAAAAAAAAGTTGTTACTAGAAATAAACAAATAAAGCTTAGTTGAGGAGCAATCTCTAAGACGGAAGTCTAGAACTGGATTGCTTGTGGGGACGCAAATACAAAATACTTCCATGCTCAATGGAAGATAAAGGCCAGCAGGAACTCCATTAACTATATATAGGATGATTCAGTTACTAAGCTTACCGATCCTTTGCAGGGGAGTTTATATCTTTTTCACAAATCTCATGGGATCATCCACTAAGGAACTACCTTGCCCAAATTATGAAGTGATAAGGAGAGAACCTTGTCTTTCTCACCAACAGAAAATGCTCCCTGATACAAGAAGTACTAAGGATGAGATTCTGATTGTTGTTAAGAATATGCCACTTGAGAAGGCTCCAAGGATTGATGGTTACCCAATTGAATTCTTCACACAACACTCGGAGGTAGCTAAGGCTTGTCATCAAGGTTGTTAAAAGAGTTTTCACTCTGGAAAACTTCTCAACTCCTTTAGTTGTACTGTTGTAACCTTAATCCCTAAAACAAATACACCAACCCTAGTGAATGATTACAGACCCATAGCATGTTGTTCTACTGTCTATAAGATCATCACAAAGATCCTTACCAGCAGATTAAATACAGTCATCAGCACCATTATTAGTCCACCATCTGCTTTTATTGAAGAGAGGTGTATTATAGATAACATCTTGTTCAGCCATGAGGTACTCAAATGGTATACTAGGAAGGGTTTGTCCCCAAAATGTGTTATGGAAGTAGACTTGACGAAGGCAAAAGACACTACTGAATGGTGTTTTCTGAGGAGTATGCTAGTTGAGTTAGGCTTCCCGTTCAAATTTATACAATGGGTAATGGAGTTTATTTCTAATGTCTTATTCTCTGGTTACTAATGGTGACCTAACAAAACCATTCCATGAAAAAGAGGAATCATGCAGGTGATCCTATGTCACCCTACCTGTTTGTGATAGTTATGGAACCAGGCTTCGAAAAACTTCGAGATCACGAATGTATGCATATTTGTTTGATGATGATATTGATGTTCTGTAAAGCTAATATTCTATCCATTAGGCTCATCCAGGAGGCATTCCTAAAATTCTCAGCAGAAAGAGGGCAATCGTTAATAAGAAGACTGGACTTGCATGTGTTAAGCATACGTGCTTGCTTCTGGGCTTCAGGCAAATATTGAAAAGAGATCAATTTACCTATCTGGTGTCAATACTCAAGTAAAGCAGGATATCTTAAATGAGTTGGGTTTCTGTGGAGGCTCCCTACCATTCAAATATTTAGGGGGTCCCCATGTCTTCTAAGAAGCTCACCATCACACAATGCATGCCTCTTGAAAATAAAATTACTGAAAGGATAAAATGTTGGTCTGCCAAACTTCTATCTTATGCAGGTCAACTACAACTCATCAATTATGTAGTCTTTGGAATTCAAACTTACTGTCAGTGTTCTAAAAAACGGCTGGGACGGCCGCCTAGGCGCTAGGCGCCCCCAGACCGTCCCGATTTTGCCCCTAGGCGGCGGAACCCAGTTTCCGGCCACCACCGGCGTCCAACGGGGACGTGTGATATACCAAAACACTCGTCCCATCACCCTCTTCAATTATATACCACCCTTGCACATCGATTTTATCTCCTACACCGTCGATTTTACACGCAAAAATTGGTAGTCGGAGATTTGGATTTTCCGGTCGACTCAGGTACAATCGACGAGAGTGTGATACACCACTGTGACCGACTTCTCAACCCCATCATTTCTATACCCACCCCGTTGCTCGATTCATACTAAATCGTCAAAACACCCAAATAAAAAACCCACAACCCTAGCCGCCATCGGGCAATTTCCGACGAACTGAGCTATAATCGAAGGTGGTTGTTGGTACCAGTAGATTCGCCGTCCTCTTGCTGACATTCTACACCAACTCATCACCTTCAATTCTGCACCAAACCTCCAGACGACCAATTCGAATTTTCCGATCGGGTTTTGGCCATTTCCGATCAACTGAAGCATCAACGAAGGCAGTGGGTAACATCACTGAGTTCGTCTCATCATCATCTACAACATACACCCAACCCCGAGTTTCAACTATCAATTTTGGAAAAAAAATACCTCCGCCTAGGAATCCGCCTAGACCCCGCCTAGGAATCCGTCTAGGCGCCCGCCTAGCCGTCTAGGCTCTAGGCGCCCGCCTAGCCGTCTAGGCTCTAGGCGGCCAGGCTCCGCCTAGCGTCTTTTAGAACATTGCTTACTGTGCAAGATCTTCATCCCACCATATATGATCTTAAAACTGATTGAGAGTGTGTGTAGAGCATTTCTGTGGACATGTGTTGTAGCTAAATCCAAAAGAGCCATTGACTCTTAGGATAAATTATGCTTCCCGAAAGCTGCTGGTGGGCTAAATATTTTGCATCTAGGCTACTGGAATATGGCTGCTATCTTGAAACAGTTGTGAGCAATAACAGAGAAGAAAGATTGCTTATGGATTTAATGGGTCCATATATACTATATGAAGCAAGGGTCAGTGGAAACATGTCAATCCCCTGGGAATGCAACCTAGGTAGTGAGGAAAATCATTGAGTCCATGAAGTATATTATGAACTTGCCAATTTGACAAGGAGATCTCCAAAATAGACTGAAAATATGGTAGTAAACAGATTTTCCATAAAGAAGATGTATGTATCATTGTTCCCACAACATCCAAAGACTCCTTGGAAAAACCTCCAACTACACCATAACATCCACCCAAGACACAAGTTTCTTCTGTGGCTGGCTTGGCTTTCCTGAAGAAATTAGCAACCGTTGACAGGCTACAAAATTTGGTATTCAAGTACACCCTTCTTGTGTTTTCTGCAGTGGTGCTGATGAGATCATGGACCATCTGTTCTTTCAATGTTGTATTACAAGAACTCTATGGCAGAGGCTGCTGGTTTGGGTGGGCATACAGAGAACAACTGGAAGCTGGCAAGAGGAGGTCATTTGGGCAAATAATTGAGCAAAGAAGAAGTCAGGTAAAGGGTGGAATCATAAGCTTCTTGTTTGCTATGGTAATCACCAACATAAGGAGGGAAAGGAACATGTTGAGATTACAAAGGGGCATCTACCAGCCTGATAGGCTATGCAGGGAAATAGCAAATACATATTCACACCAGAGGAAGGGATTTGAGGAGTTGGCAACCTGTGCTTTCTCAACTGCTCAACTGCTGCATATACCTTGACACTGATGTGCTGATCCTACTGAAGCCTACTGTATTTCCTTTTTGCTTGCTGGTTTACTACTGTATATTTTTAAGCGTCATTAGAATAGTTGTCTAGTTTGGTTTTAGTTGTTTGTTGATGAGCTTTGGCTCCTTGTAAGTAATGGAGTCTGTATGTCGTTTTGTCTTAAGAAACAGGTGGTCTGCCTTGGTTTTGAAACTATCACTTTTGGTATTAATAAAATCCTTTATTTACCAAAAAAATGGATAAATAGGAAGCACTTCAAATTGTATCAAATCCAATGCTTTATAAGAGAATCAAACATATAATTGATTGTGGCTTTGCCAGGGAAAGATATCTTAGGATACATGGTCACAAAGTTCACAATTTCAAATGATCAGCCTACAAAATTATTCATAAAATCCCTCTATCAGTACCCAAAACTAGCTTTATATGTAACAAACTCAATGCATACAATTTTTATGCACCTACTTGAAGAGGAGTATTAGGTAGATGGTGCAAATAGATTGGACTTACCTAGAAAAGTGTTACACACATCCTGCATCCCGAAATGTAAATATAAACAACCGAAAAGTGTAAATATACAAACTAAAGCTTAAGACACTAGTCTTCAAACATTTCCCTCAACCTTCTATCCCATTACTCTTCTAACAAATTTTATTTTCATAGAGTCAACCAAACAAGGTCGATAACACCAAAGCAGAATTTAGACCATTTGACCCTCATAATCATGTTATTCCTCCTGGGACAGAAAGTTTCCAACTACTTGTGCAATTCATGGCGGCTAATCATTAGAGCAGTACATATAATAAACTCCATGTATTATCAACGATAAACAACAACATGCCCAATGTAATCCCACAAGTGAGGTCTGGGGAGGGTACCCCTACCTTGTGTGAAGTAAACAGACCGTTTTCTATAGACCCTCTGCTCAAGAAAAGTGTTGCGTTTTTTTCAAAAACAGGTTTGACAAATACAATAGTAAAGATTATCAACAGTAAACAAAACAATTCAAATACAAAGGTAGAAGATACACACTCACAGTGGCGGCCTTCTTGGTGTCCCCAAATCTTAAAACAACATAATTCGTCATTCGAGACGACGGTGGAATAAAATTCTGCTTGTTCTTCTCCACTAAGCTCCTCAAATCCACACTGCCAAAACAATATAATCAAGAACGTCTCAATAAAATGTTTTCATATTTTTGAAGGGAATGAATAAAAGAGAAAATACAAACCTAGTAGAGAAAAAGTATGCCCTAACGGGTATATACGGCTTAACAGCAGTAACACTAGCATCATCCTCATCCTCTTCCCGCTCCAAACCTGATTCCTCAATCTCCGAGCACGAAACGGCATCGTTCCAATCCACAGTATGCGCTGACGAGGATATTGAAGAGATGCATTTGGACACGGCGAAATTAGGCTTCTTAATTAATAACCCTTGGTTGAGAGAATGCAATTGGCGGGGGAGAATGAGAGAGAAAGTTAGGGCAATCGGGTGATGGCGTATACAAACCGACATAAGCTTTTGGTGATGAATTTGTAGGTTTCGGGAGAGAGTGTGGAAAGGAGAAGGGTTTGTTGTTGAGTGAGTGAAGAGAGTTCGAAAAGCTTTGTTGATACAAGGTATGGAAGAAGACATAGCAGTGACAGACTTCATTGGAGCACTACTGTGGTGTGAGTGGTGACTTTATTTCAGCGCCTCCAAATGAATGGCAGAACATTTCATAACTTACTGAAGAGATAGTTCGAAGTGTTGTTATTGGTAGGGGTGTTCACCTGTCCAGGACCGGACCGGAACTGTAATGGACCGGAATCGGAATTCGGAAATTTTCCGGACGGAGGACCGGACCGGAAAATTCCGGTCCGATCCCGGTTTTGGATCGGTTGGACCGTTTTTTTTTTTTGTTAAATGCAATTTATAAATTATAAATTTTTAACAAGTTCGTTTATCAATCTCTTTAAATATGTTTGTTTTTTTCCTTATCATTCGATATACTTTATTTCATTAATATGACTAACTTAAAGAAAATCACCAAATGTACTTGGTTCGTATACGAACTACCGAACTACTCATTAATTAAAGTTACACATCATATTTATATTTTCTATTTTCTATTTGGAATTTGGACATTCCTGAAGCATCGACATAAATTATAGGTAGGGAGAGAAGAAAGTAAAGTAGTTGTAAATTGATCAAACTTTATATGATCATAACTTTGCGCTCGGACGTCCGTTTCACCTATTTTTTTGATACGGGGTGGTCAAACCGCAGCAGGCCAATTTTCTGAAAAACATCTTTTCCCCGCTCAATTTGAATTTCCCCCCAAATTGTTACGTTTTTTCTATTTTCAAAGCTAAATATCTCGCGATATACAATAGATTTCAACGTTCAAATTTCGTGGTAATATGTCCGGGAATGTCGATTTCAATATTGGAAATTCAATTTAAAAAAAATAAAATCTGGTCCATTCCGGTCCGGACCGAAAAATTCCGATTTTTACCCGGACCGGACCGGAAAACCGGAATCCACCATTTCAACGGACCGGGGACCGGGGACCGGACCGGAATCCACCGGTCCATTCCGATCCGGTTCCGATCCGGTTTTCCGGTCCGGTCCTGTTTTGTACACCCCTAGTTATTGGTATGTTTGAAAGTAACCTAATACAG
Source organism: Przewalskia tangutica (assembly GCA_029844215.1). Taxonomy (NCBI): domain Eukaryota; kingdom Viridiplantae; phylum Streptophyta; class Magnoliopsida; order Solanales; family Solanaceae; genus Przewalskia; species Przewalskia tangutica. The sequence continues at coordinate 124,976,596 of CM056726.1, read as the reverse complement.
TTTATAGCCCTTGTAGGTGTTATCGGTTCGGTCCGATCCGGTCCGGATATCGACATATCGGAATCGGACCAATAAGGTTACCAGTCCAAACGGATAAGAATTCGGTCCTGAAAAGAGATCCGGGACCGGACGGATACCTTATCGGGCGGGTACCCGGTCCGGTCCGATAAGGTTACCGGTCCAGTTCTGGATACTGTTTCCGGTTCGAAATATTAAAATTCCTGCTTTACTTAAAATTTCTGCTTTACTTATAAAAATTACTGCTTTACTGCTTTTACTGATTTACATAATACATATTAACAAACTTAAAACAATATATAATAGTAATATTCCAAGATATCGGATCGGGACTGATAACATATAAGTTATCGGGTAATTAGATCGGGTTGTCGGACTGGATCCTTATCGGTCCGGATACTTATGTCTGGTACTCGTATCCGGACCGTTAACTTTTCGGTCCGAGTATCGATCCGGGTATTTCAGTCTGATTCTCGGGTGTATCCGGACCGATAACAGTCGCTTTACCTATCGAGATGAAGGTAAGATCTGCGTATAGTTAGGTCTTGTAGTTCAGTTTGACAATTATTATTTACATTTGATAGTCTTGTGTAGTTTTTTAGTCCAGACTGGGCTGCATTGCCGTACCTTCATACCTTCGCCCCGATGTCCTGTCTTAAGGTTCCCCCGAGCTACTTTATTAAAGCAGACTTTTGCTCATCGTCTGCATCTTTAGTCGAAAGTTATTTCTTTTATGATTCCTTCTCTCACTTCTTGAAGACTTTCTTTTTCATTCAATAGCGCCTCTCCTATAAGAGAAAAAGCTTTCTTCACCCCTACGACAGGCCCTTTTTCAAAATACAATACTATTGTGGCTCGGCCCCGAAAACAGTCGCTCTACCTACCAAGGTGGAGGTAATGTTTGCGTACATTTTATCCTTCTCAGACTCTACGTTGTGGAATTTCACTGGGTATGTTGTTGTTTACCGGCTCGGCAGATTACTTATGTGCCCCCACATGGCTTACTTGATTTATAACAAGGTAAGAGAAAAAACATAACATAAAGTATTCCAAATATAATTGTCACGCCCCAAAATCCACCTTAGACGCAACAGGTATCCGATGCTATGAACAACACCGGAAGCATCTTATAAAATCAATAAATGTCTAATCTCTTTTAATAATCCTTTAACATTTATTTAATACAAACAAGGTAAAATAGCTAGATGAAATCATGATCACAATAATGAAATAAAATCAGCGAAAGTTTAATATAAATAGTAAATCATAGAACATGATAAAATGCCCAGCAATTCATACGAGACTTCCCAAATCTATGCATAAATTTGACAACTATCTATGGAGCTTATATGAGAGATAAACAATAGTCTAACTTCGGGACGCAGCCCGAAAACTAAAGCAGTAAACTAGATAGATAAGGTGTTCCACGAACAAGGGTGTGAACTCACCAATAAGTCTGGAAAGCATCAAGTTCTCCAACTCCGTACACGTACCATGAACTTGCTCTTCTTCATTACCTAACATACCATAAAAAATAACAATGGTATGCCTGATAACTGGGTACTCAGTGAGTGTCCCCAGGACAATAGTTAATAGAAAAATATATGAGTAATAAGTATAATTGAACAATATTGAGAAACAGTTCAAAACAAATGATAACGTCTCATGAATATTCAATATAAGACAATTCTGAAGAAATAATCACTTTGAATATGTATGTCATTCTCGTTACCTTATATCTTTTCAAACAGTTTGCAATCCAAAGATAGAGTAAGCTAGTAAGCTCAGTAAAATCATTAGTAAAAATCAATACCACATGAATATATCAATTTTAACTTATTGCACCTTTTATCACGTTAAGTTTCTCACTCATGAACTCAATATCATCAACAGGTCACTCACACGCAACCAACATATCAACACACATCAACTCATGCCGAACAATCATTCAATACAGCGAGGCTATTATCCCACGGGGCTAGTACTCATCTGGACTAGCACAACAATAGATGCATCAGGCTACACGCTTCGGAGGTCAATCATTCTCTGGAATGACACAACAAAAGATACACTGGGCTATACGCCTCCGAGGTCAATTATCCTCTGGATTGACACAATAATGCTCAAAAGCGATACGTCATGATCCATAATGGCTAATCGTCCTCTCGACTAGCATAGCTTGCTCATACAAGCCCAAATACAAATAAATACAAGTCATGTCATATTAGTTGAGTCACACAACATGACACAGAAGTCTAATTCCAAATCATGGCAGGGAAGCTGAATCACAAGTCATATCATGATAGTCAAATTATTCATTATGAATTATATTCATCATCCTGTTAATATGGTATATCGAGTCCTTAGGCGGTTTAGAAACTATGTTCCATCATTAATCAACTTTCGACTCACCAAAACCCGTTCATAGGATAAAACACATTAAAAGACCCATGTTTTAGAAACCAAGTTCAATCATCACATAATAGGGGCAAAAAAATTTGAAGATTATTTCTTTCAAAATCAAGTTAAATCATCTATTAGAGGGGGAAATCATGTTTAAAGTTCAAAGCTTCATAATTCTATTCTAATAATCATTTGATAGAAAAAATCACGAATACATATATATAGAATGATACACCAAATGTTCCACGAGGGCTTGTCCCTCACCCACATGAAACCTTATCAAAGAAACCATTTTTTAAAGGTAAAAAGTATGTTAAAAAAGAGATATACCTCAATTCCCTCTAAAATGCTACCAGACTGATTTTTCAAGGTTCAACAATCGCTCTACAATGGATTTAGAAGATAAATATTAGGGACTTTAATCGTTTCTACGAGCTTTCCTTAATTTTAAAAAAACTAGGGTTTTTCTAAGCCTTAAAAACTTATTCTTGAACCTCATATGAATCACTCATAGATTTTAATCGCGTAGTATAATTTATACTAGCCTAAAAGTCATAAGTGAAATCAGGAAAATCAAAGTTCATACCATTCAACTGAAGTTCTACACCCCCCCATTTTCTTCTCTTCTTTAGTTTTCAAGAATCTAGGATTTGGAGATATGAACTAAGGTTAATTTGATGTTCTATTGATGTAGTAATGATAGGAATTGATTAAGAACTTACCTTAGAGGTTTGAGGAGGCCTTAAGGTTATTCCTCTCTAAAATCAGTTTACCTGATTTCTTTTTCAATGAACAATCAATTTTCTTATGACCTACTTATTTGCAATCTCATCACTTAATTGAATGTGATTCTCCCACTTCTTGAACTTGTGGTGGAGGTGTTTCCGGTGGTGTAGTATGCTTCTCCATAACTTCATCATCATCAAGGAATAGAATGAAAAAGTAATGATGCTCTTTAAATTTTCATTCTCAAACACTATCTTCATCAACTTCAACATCTCTACTTATGGTAACCTTGTCATTTTTGGGTTGTACAACTTATAAACTTTAGATCTTTGATCATAACCAACGAAAACATACATGTCATTTTTGACATCAAGTTTAGATCATCCGGCATATGGGCATACGCAATGCTTTCAAATACTCGCAAGTGAGCAACTTTTGGTTAGAAACCGTTTCAAGCATCTTGCGATGTTTTACCATGAACATTTTTAGTGTGACGTTGATTTGATAAATACACCGCACAAGCAACTGTTACAGTCCAAAACTCCTTTGGCATATTTTTTTCTCCTCAACATACTTCTTGACATGTTGAGAATAATTTGATTCTTTCCCTCCACCACACTATTTTGTGGAGGTGATCTTGGAACGGTCAAAAAATGAAAAATAGGGGTGATTTTTCGCGAGTTCACCCTGCACGGCAGCCAGTTTTTCAGCCAACTTCAGCCTTTCAAAAACTCGGTCCCCCACACTTAGAATATTTTAAGGCAGCAAGTAAAATAAACGGAACACAATATTTACGGGCAAAGCCCAACCTTTTTATTATTATCAAAATAATACAAAAGGACTCCAATGTACAGGAGGCTACAAAAACAACGATTGACATTCAACACGCCAATCTGCCCGACGCCAACTCGCCGAACCATCTTGCACTTCGATCCCATGGCTGACCAACTTTGACTTCGCCGTTGCCATGCGCCCCACACATGACTGGCTCGACCAACTTAGCCCCAAGGTTGACCGAATACTTCGACCCCATGGCTGACCAAACCGTTTGGCCCCAAGGCTGATCGAACATCACCAACATCGCATGCTGGTCCACCGACAATCCGCATCGCCGGTCCGTCCAGAAAATCGACCTCTTGGCTGACCACGCGCCGACCTTCACCGTTGCCGTCGCCGCGCATGGCGGCTCGATTACGCTTGCCCCAGTCTGCGTCTGCGCGCACACAACCCTTAGGATCTTTTGACCTGACCCGTAAGTGTCTTCCACAGCCCACACAAGTAAGTTTCCCCTTAGACCCTCACTTGAAATAGTGCCACTCGACCCCTCACGTTTGATCTCTGTCACTCGACCCACTTTGTGTGCCTAAGGGAACCATTTCGGTTCCCCTTAGGAGGATTACATTTCTGAACTTCTGAATTTCTGGATGTCTAATACCTTAGACGCACTAGACTATTTATAGGGGAAATTCTGCCTTCGGCAATTACAAGGGAACATGGGTGCGTGCCTGGCATATGCCACCCCATAACTCAAGGAAACGTTCGCCCACGACCAGGAACACAACTCCCCACTTCGGCATTTTCCCGCAAACACCCGCAAGTGGAGATAACCGTCGCATGTGCTGCGCACATGGACGTAACCGCTGCCATCTCAGCGATCCGCGCCTCAGCCAGGTTGTCAATCCGCGCGCATTTCGCGGCCATGTCACGCATCCGCGTCTAGGCCCCGTCACGCATCCGCGCCTCGTCCAAGTCACGCGTATGCGCGCATATCTCGGCCGATTAGCGTCCAGACCTGCGCATCCGTGCACATTTCTCGGCCGACTTAGCGTCCAGCTCTGCGTGCCGCCCTTGATTCTCGGTCCAGCTAGCCCGCAGCTTCGCCCCAACACATAGGCGCATTTCGCGCATTCGTACTGCGTCATGCCTCGTCTCGCACCGCCCGGCCTCGACCAGCCCGTGCTGAGTCATTTCGAAGCAAATGCGCCATCGGCGATTACCATGCCTTGCCGCGTACCGCCCGCCGCCAAGGTTGCCTTGCCTCGACCGGCCGTGCTGCCGAGTCATTCCACCCGCGACTTGGTCGTATCACACGACCCTTGCCAAGGCCAGCCTTGCCTCGTCCAACCGTTTGTCTGAGTCAACCACGACCTTAGCACGCATTCCTCGCCGGTGTGTCATGCGCCGGCAACATAGGCGGTCGCAGGCTTATCACGACAATCGACACCCATCCGTCCGACGCCCGTCGGCGAATTCTACGGGGTTACAAACCACCGCGCAATTGAACTCGGCGTCCTCGTCGAGCAGTTAAGGTGACTTACTCCACCTTAACCATTGAGTTCGCCGATGAAATACCGCCTCTCAAACAACCCATGACATTTGCTCCCTTCCCGTACGCCTTGCGTTACGCATGCGTCTTGTCTCATACCAAGCAAGCGACGGGACCTCTTCGAACCTTGCCTCCGGTTGGCGCGATCGCGACCCTCTTCGAATATTCTTCCCTGGATTTTCAGCATCTCCGCAACAAGCTACACGAACTCCCATGGAAAGTAAGGAATTACTCTTCATCTCGACAACTTCAACCTTGTAAGCAAGATCACTTACAATCTGAACCACTTGCTCGGTCCAGTATGAACCATTTTTCTAGGTTCAATACACCATGATATCGCATATCGGTGTAAGCTACTGCCAGCATCCCACGCTTACGAAACAGTGAGTCCAAAACTCCTTTGGCATATTTTTTTCTCCTCAACATACTTCTTGCCATGTTGAGAATAATTTGATTCTTTTCCTCCACTACACTATTTTGTGAAGGTGATCTTGGAACGGTCAAAAAATGAAAAATTTCAATTTTTTCACAAAAAAACTTTAAATTCATTTGAATTGAATTTCCCCCATTATAGGACCCGAAGTGACTTAAATTGGTAGCCACTTTGTTTCTCCACTGTGATATTAAAGTTCTTGAAATTTCAAAAACCTCAGATTTTTCCTTCAAAAAATAATGCCAAGTATTTCGAGATTAATCATCAATAAATAGAAGAAAATAATTACTTTTACCAAGTGAGGATGACCTGATAGATCCACACACATCCATGTGAATCAACTCCAGATGGCACCATGCTCTTGTCAGTGATACTTTGAGAAAGCTTTTACTTGATTGCTTTCCAAAGATACAACCTTCATAAAGTTGATTAGGATGATAGATGGTTGACAACCCTTTCACCATATTTTCCTTTTTCATTAACCTTAGACTATCAAAATTCAAATGACCAAATTTCATATGCCAAAACCAAAATGAATCTGACACATGTAAACAAACACCTCGTTATATCACTTTGAAGATTCAAAATAAATATTTTATTTTTAGCCATAGGAACCTTGACTAACAATCTCCCATTTTCATCTTTCATAATCAATTTTTTATCTTTCAAATGAATGTCATATTTTTTCTTCACGAGTTATCTCAAACTAAAAATATTACTTTTCATTACCGATACATACATGACATTGAAGATAAATTGATGACTTCCATCTTTCAAACGAATTAAAATCGTATTACCTTTGATTTGAACTTTCCAAGAGTGATGTTTCCACCATTGAATTCCTCAAACTCCACAAATAAATACTTCATTCCGCAAATATAAACTTGCACCGAAATCAACGTACCTTTGATTCCTTTCTATGCTTTCTTCTCCTTTACATGCAAGAAGTAAAGTGTCATCTTCATTTTTGCTCTCCACAATATTATTTATCTCCTCCGAATTATTTTTATATTCCCAAGAAAAATGATCAAATTTATGACAAGTATAACATTCAATATTTGATTTTGTAAGATGGTATTAATCTCCCTTAGGGAGTCTTCTCATTAATATCAAAGTATATATAGAGTACAATATTTCATCCCTTATACAATAGGAATCCTAAGCCTATACAAAAGAGGAATCCTAGTCTTACCATAATTATATTTACATAATATATGAAAATATTCTAATTATGGGTAGAGATACAATTGTTTCTATAATATACATGTTTACACACCCCCTCAGTCGGAGCGGAAGGAGGCCGGACGCTGAGACTAGATCTGAAGTCAAGAAATAATTGTCTGGGAAGTCCTTTGGTAAATATGTCTGCATACTAATAGGATGATGGAACATGTAAAACTCTGACATGGCCTATCGCAACTTTCTCACGAACGAAGTGTAGGTCTATCTCAATATGCTTGGTTCGCTGATGTTGAACCGGATTATGAGAAAGATAGATGACAGAGATGTTATCACAATACACAATAGATGCCTGACGCAGCGACATCAAGTTCTAACGAAATTTACGAGCTAACAAATCTGCTACCACATTTGCAACGCTCAGACTCAAATTTCGACATCGATCGAGATAGGGTAGCTCGCCGCCGCGGACTCAAGAAATCAGATTATCCCTAAAAAAGTACAAAAGCCGGAGGTGGAGCGTCGCGTGTCCGGACACCCTGCCCAATCTGCATCCGTATATGAAAACAACTTGTTTGGTGCAAAGGGGTATAAGTGCAAATCATAATCAAGAGTGCCCTTAATGTATCGAATGATATGCTTAAGAGCAGTGAAATGAGACTCCCTGGGGCATGCATGAATAGACACACCTGCTGAACAACATAAGCTATGTCTGACCTGGTGAAGGTGAGATACTGAAGTGCACCTAGAAGACTCCTATACAAAGTAGGATCAGAGACTGGAGCATCATCCATGACACTGAGCTTAGATTTAGAATCAACTGGAGTAGACACCTCTTTGCAGTTCGTCATCTTAGCCCTGTACACAATCTCCTCTGCATACTTACGCTGACACAAGAATATATGATTGACAGACCTGGTCACTGATATCCCCAAAAAGTAACTTAGCTTCCCCAAACCAGTCATTGCAAATTCGGACTTAAGCAAGACAATAATCTCATTTTTCAATAAGTCGGATGAGGCAGTAAGAACAATATCATCCACGTAAAGTAATAAGTAAGCAGTGCTACTACCTCGATGAAAAATGAATAGTGATGTATCACTCTTGCTGCATACAAACCCAATCTGCAAGATATACCTGACAAAACGATCATACCACGCACAGGGGGCCTGTTTCAGGTCATATAGTGACTTACGGAGATGACACATATAGTGAGGAACTGCTGGATGGGTGAACCCTGGCGGCTGATGCATGTACATTGTTTCTCTCAGATCCCCATGTAAGAATGCATTCTTCACATCAAGCTGATGGATCGGCCAGTGTTTGCCCATGACAATGCTCAAAACTGTGCGAATGGTAGCCGGTTTGACAACCGGGCTGAAGGTCTAATCACAATCAATGCCCTCCTGCTGATTTGTGCCATTAGCCACAAGTCGTGTCTTATACCTCTCAAGATCTCCACTGTCTCTGAATTTGTGACGAAAAAGCCACAGACAACGAATCACATTCACCCTCTCAGGTCTAGGTACTAGATCCCATATGTGCTGTTTAGTTAAAACATTAAATTCCTCAGACATAGCTGCATTCCATTAGAGTCTTGTTTAGCCAATATAAAGTTTTTGGGAATTGGAGAAATGGTTTGGGCAGACAAGTTAAATTGGACTTTGGGTTTGAAGATTCCATGCTTGGCACGAGTTTCCATTTGGTGAGTGGGGACAGTGGGAGGCGGTCTTTGGCCGAGTAAAGATCGAGATCGATGGTAGGTCGAAAAAGGAGAAGGTGCGGCGGTTGCCGAGGCACGACCATTGTATCTAGCCGCAGCCATTGCTCGAGTGACATGCCTCGCTGGAAATATGGCGCCGCGCTCATCACCGGCCGCGCATTGCCGACGGTTGAGAATGCACTTCTAGAAAGTTGGCGCCGCATCGCCTCAATACTGGGTCTCGGCATTGTCGACGAGTCAGAAGAGATAAGCTGATCAAGGATGATGGGAGAGATAGCAGGCTCGTAAAGGAATGAGTAATCCGGTTTTTGGAATTTCTGAAGATTAAAAAAAATGGGAATGTGGTCTCGTCGAATGTGACGTGATGAGAGATGTGGATTTGACGAGTGGACATATCGTAGCATAGATAGCCCCTATGGTTCGGTGAGAAGCCTAGGAAGACATATGGAGTGGACCTAGGAGCGAGCTTGTGAGGGGCGATAGAGCTAAGGTTGGGATAGCACAGACAACCGAAAATCCGTAGATGATCATAGGAGGGGACTCTATGGTAGAGGATTTCGGTAGGGGTCATGTTGTGAAGAGTGCTAGTAGGGAGAATATTGAGAATGTATTCTGACATTTTAGCAGCATATACCCAGATGGATGGAGGAAGGCATGAATCAATAGGGTGCGAATCATATTGTTAATGGTGCGGATGATTCTTTCAGCTTTACCGTTTTGTGGTGAGGTGTGAGGGCAGGAGAAGCGAAAATCTATGCCATTATTGGTACAAAAATGGTGAAACATAGAGTTATTGAATTCACAATCATTATCGCACTGAAATGATTTGATACCTTTTTCAAATTGTGTTTGGATGAATTGTCGAAACTCAAGAAATTTGGTAAACACTTTCGATTTATATTTGAAAGGGTACAACCAGATATAGTGAGAAAAATCATCTAGCAAGAAAAGATAATATCTATGACCGAGAGAACTAGCAACAGGCGATGTCCATAAATTGGCATGTATTATATCAAATGGTGCAAAAGTAACACTAGTAGATGATTTAAACGGAAGACGAGTATGTTTGCCTAAAGAACAAGAAACACAATTTTGGGCAAGCTTCCCATTACAAGTAATGAAATTACTGTCTCTAAGAAAATTAAAGACTGGGAGTCATGGGTGACCAAGCCTAGTATGCCATGTCGAAGAAAAAATAGCCGCTAGAGAGACGGGAGAGCAAGATCTGGCAGCGGAGGTGGATGTGAATGGATAGAGATCCTCCGTGCTATTGCATCTCGTAAGAGGTGTCCCCGTACGAAGATCCTTTACAGTGAAACCAAAAGGGTCAAAGTCATTACGAGTAAATTGGCGGACAGAGATTAGGTTCTTGATCATGTGTGGGGCATATAAGGTATTTTTAAGGGAGAATGGTGGATGGGTATGTTGTGTGTATGATGTACCATAACCCTTTACTGGAATGCGTTGTCCACTACCAACTGTAACATATTGAGGATGCTTTAAACTGCACAGTTTGGGAATAGTACCTACAGACTGGGTGATGTGAGATGTGGCTCCGGAGTCCATGTACCAATTGTCGCCGTTGCATGTTGAAGTCTTTGAAATCCCGACCCAACTCGATGGTGTCATGGCGGAGGGCGGCTGGAACTGCCCTCGCACGAGTGGGCTTGATGTAGTCGCCGAGCTGGACCTAACAACCCGTAGTGGGAATAAGGGTTGAAGGACTGCTAGTACTGGAATGGGGCAGGTGCCGCAGCTCTGTAATGAGGCACCACGACGCCAGATCGACGCCGGGAGCCGCCGCGCTGCTTCGCTGCCCTCGCCGCTTAGCACGACGGATTTCTTCGAGCAACAACTGTGAGCGAGCTTTGTTAAAGCTGGGTAACGGATCCGCCTGTTGAATCATGGTGGCCAATGTATCATATTCGCCTTTAGAGAGGCCAACAATCAATTGTAACACCATTTTGGTGTCAGTAACAAGCGAGTCGACAGCAGTAAGTTGATCCGTTATGAGCTTTAACTGTTTGCAGTACTCAGTCACATTGGAAAAGTTTTCAAGACGTGTATTGTTAAATTTCTTCTCTAAATACACAACACGAGTGTGCTTGTTGTCCTAAAATATTTTCTCCAAACGATTCCACAAGTCACGGGCTGTGGAGTCAGATTTCATGATAGTAAGAAGTAGATCCTGAAAAATACTACCATATATCCATTGTTTGACGCCGGCGTCTAGACGACGCCAAGTAGAATTATCAACCTCCGAAGGGCGCAGAATGGTGTCATCAATATGATCAAGCACGTTATAGAGACATGCATGATTGCGAAACAGTTCAACCCACGGATAATACTGACTGCTTTCTTGATCAAGACGGATGGGGATATGGTTCTTGATGTTGGAAATAGTGAGAGCGGGATGAAAAGAGGGTGACAACTTGGTGGTGAGATTTGTGGAGGTAGAAGCGTCAACAACAATGGGAGAATCCTGAGTAGGGATGTCAATGGGGCGGGCGGGAAGCGGTACCCGTGCATTACGCCACCTAAAACCCACCCCCATCCCCGCCCCACCACCCATCACGGATAGTAATTCCTCCCCCCCCCCCCCCCCCACCGACCCCAAGTGTACCACTTACGTGGTACCCACCTAAATAAGTTGAATGAAACTGCATGGCAGAATTTTGTTTTTTTAGTAGTGAATCTCTAACATCTATGAACCTAAGTAGCTAGTTTAAAGATACTATGTAGTATCTTGAAGAATAAAGAGTATCTCATGATCAAAAGCTGATCCAAAAAATGTTGATTTCATTTGCATGAACTGATCATGATAACACCCTGAAAAACACTTTTAGAATTACTCGTGAAATAGTATAACTATACGGGAAGAAACACAAAAAAAGGTTACGATTATTACTAAATCTTGATTGGAGGAAGGAAAAATCGGACCGTGTGGAGATTAAAGGCGATAATACAAAGGGTAAATATACAAAAGTATAAGATGGCATGAGCAAGTATCGAAATCACGGTGTACATATTCCCGAACTCGCAGAATCTTGTTCTTGAAGGCAACTGGAATAACAACCCCGGTGACAATAATATGAATAATCCCACCGCTATTATCGATGGCGCCCAATATGTTCCCATTTTATATGCAACACTTCGTCTTGCTATACTTTATATCTCTACTTGTTTGGTACTTTGTAAATAAGTGGTATAGAGGAGATTTTTGTAAGACAAATATAGTGAGTTTTACTTAATGGAGAAGGAGAAAGGATGCTAAACTTGAGAGTGAAATGCACGTATGGTATTAAAAAGGAAGAAAGACGGGTACGGGCGGGTAGCGTGGCGGGGCGGATACGGTGCGGGTCTTATATGAAATCCACCTCCGCCCCACTACCCATGACGAGTAGCACTTTTGATGCCCATACCCGCCCCACCACCCACCAAACCATCCTCCATACCCGCCCCAACTGGAGCGGGTGCGGGGCGGTACCCGCATTTACCCGCCCCACTGACATCCCTAATCCTGAGTATCCATTTAGAGAAGAGAGGAAGACAAGAAAAACCAAGAAATTTCTTGAAGAGAAGAATGGAGTCGCGGCGCCGTGGGAGGGGGGGGGGTGGTGCCGGCGGCTGGGGAAGAAAATTTCTAGGGGTTTTGGAGTTTAGGCTCTTGATACCATGTAAGATGATATTAATCTCCCTTAGAGAGTCTTCTCATTAATATCAAAGTATATATAGAGTACAATATTCATCCCTTATACAATAGGAATCCTAAGCCTATACAAAAGAGGAATCCTAGTCTTACCATAATTATATTTACACAATATATGAAAATATTCTAATTATGGGTAGGGATACAATTGTTTCTATAATATACATGTTTACATATTTGTCAAACCTTCCTTGATTTGACCTCTATCCTCTACCTCACCTCTTCCTTGGTTGGAGATTGACTACAACCTCTTCCTCCTCTACGACGACCTCTTCCACGTACATACGCAACCTCTTTGTTGTGAGCCACACCTTTCATCTTTCTCATTCAGAAAAAGTTTTGCTTGCAAAGCTTATTCAACAGTCTCTTGTTTCAGTTTCTTCAACTTTTCTTTATATGCTCGCAAAGAACCCGTGAGTTCTTCTATGGTTATGATTTTCACGTCCTTGGACTTTTCAATGACAATAATAATATAATTAAATTTTGAATCTAGAGATCCTATTATTTTTGCAACGACCCTATCATCATTCCAATCTTCATTATATCTCTTCATTTGATTGACAACCATCAAGACTCTTGAAATATAATCTGAAACTGATTCGAATCCCTTCATTTGTAGCGATTCAAACTCTCCTCTTAAGGTTCGGAAAATGAACTTTTTCACTTTGTCCAAACCTTTAAAGGAATGTTTGAAGAATATCCCATGCTTGCTTGGAGGTGGTTGCATTTGCTACCTTCTTGAATATCTTTTCATCCAAACTTTGATGGATGAGAGTGAGAGCATTTTGATCTTTTTTCATTGTGGCAGCGGCATCATCCTCTTAATCGACGCCACTCTCCACCATTTTCCAAACATCATAGGCTCCAAGCATATAGCCTTCATTCGGATGCACCAACCTTTATAATTTTTTTAGTGAGCATCAAAACTTGGAATGGAGTTCCATTAGTGCTAATTATATTCTTCCTACGTTTAGTTGTCTCCCGAACACACCGGCTCTAATATCAAATGTTAGAAATTGGGGGAGCAAGACAACACAAACAACACTCAAAACTCACTAGAAGAGAAATAAAGGAAAGATGATTTTCTATTTCAACTTGACTTGATCCAAATGACTAGATTACATGACTATTTATAGGTGAACTACACCATGTAGCTAGCTAATGTGTACATGCATTTTCATTTAAGTCTAGACTTCTCCTTTTCCCAAAGTACATGAATGAACTCACTAGACTAATCTAGAATTTTCCACCCATTCATGTATCTCCTAATACATTTATTCTACTAGTTCATGCACAAAACTAAATATAATATGACAAATTAAATAATGTGAACAAGTTTACATTTTCTAACAGAACCAAGTTTTGTCCCTCATAGGTGGCATGAAACACTCAAGGTAATGGAAGACTTCACACCAACTCTCAAGCACACCAAGGTTCTATAGAAGATGCCACCTAACATGTGGATAATATGCAGCACAGATGGAGCTTCTAGGGAAACCTTGGAAGAAGTATTTGCATTCTGTGCTAGAGATGCTGCAGGTGATTTGGTGTTTGCTCAAGCTAAGGAGATTGAAGATGCAACTGACACAGAAGCTGAGGCCATTGCTTTACTTGAGGCTGTCAGGTTTAGTTTATCCCAACAAATTTATTCATTTATACTAGAGACTGATTCACTAATGCTGAAGAACATACTTGATAGATTGTGGAAACCACTTTGGAAAATAGCTACATTGATTAAAGAGTTGTTTGATTTACTAGGGACTGTAATTCTACCAAATTCTGCATATCATGAGAGAGGGAAATCAATAAGCTGATCATTTGGCTAATTATGCACTTGACCATGGTGAGGCTACATTACATTCTTTTGCAGAATTGGATAGCCAAGAAAGAAAGATTTTAAACAGTGACAAATTACAGTATTCTTATTTGAGAGTTATTATAGCAAGAAGATGATGAAGAACCTCATGAAGACATGATACTATCAGTTATAGATTTTGCTTGAAGAAGGTTACTGTTCCATTAGTTATCTATTTGGACTCAATGTTATTGCTCAGATTCGGTACACAAGTTTGGTCATGCAGAGGTCCAGAGTTCAGATGCCTATTCTCATTACACCACATGTTAGAGAGGCTACTGTTCTATTGAGATGCTGAGTAGAGGAGAATATAATGGGCAGGTTTGGTCTAACCTTGAGGCATCGCCCAGTTTAGAAGACTTGATCAAGTTTGGGTGAGATACTATACTTGGTTTATGCCATCACTTTCGCCATTTCGAATCCAATTTTGAAGCAGGGGTTCCATTGATTCTCTACCTGATCGAGGTAATTGTCTCCAGAATTGGTTGACAATATTGTTCCCTACAAGTTCCAAATTCTATACATGCTACTGTTACATTGCCACATTAACTAGGGAGAAGACATATTCCAGTTTTGGTTGATGAGGTACATTTGGTTCAGTCAACTTCACGCCCTTATGATCTACAAGTTCCAAATTCTATACATGATCTACTAGGTATCATGCCTAGTAGATTTGCTTAAAAATAAAAAAATACAAGTTTCAGAAATTATAGGGGTATCATACATTTTTCTTTCTCATTTTCATTTGAGAAAAGCTCTTCTCATAGCAAAAATACGGCATGTAATACCGACTAAATTAAAACCAAATACAAATGAACTTCAAACAATAGGAGTAGGGGCATTTATCCAATTGGCACGGTAAAGTCAGTTTGTGCTAAGACCGCTGATGCAGCATGGGGAGTTTATCTTAAAAGTAGTTGACAAAATAATTTGATCAGATCAAGGCAAAACTCTACCTGCACAAGTCCTTTTAGAATTTTGATTTTACAAACAGAATACTTTGTCGGGTTAAGAATCACTCTCTAAGACAAGTTTTATAGCTATATTGTAGCAGGTCGTTTAAGTTTATTATACCATCCTATACATCATGTGCTATACAATCTATACTTGGTGCTGCTATAGGTATAATGCACACATGGAAACAGAATTCCAAGAATTTCACAGTTCAGTGACAGCATTTATCTACCTGCCACTTGACTGATGATGTATTGCACTTCTTTAGGTGGTCGTTCCGGTCCCTCTTAACTGATGTTAAGGGTCACTGGAGGGTGTTGGAAAGTTGAGTTTGTGGGGAGACGTAGTTGGTTGCTTGGTGGTAGGACGGAATCTGGATACAGAGGGGTAGCAGTAGAGAATCCTGATGATGCTGCAGAAGAAGAAAACACTGGCACTGGAGTGACCACACCCTGGCTATGTATTTTCCAAGCCCAATTTGGGAATCCTGGAGACGAACTTGCTGCTTCAGCCTTCGTCATTGCTCCTTCCTGTTAACAATAAGAAATATCTCCATCATGTTTCGTTCAAATAAAAAGAAGAATGTAATCTTAAAGCATGATGAAGCAAATTTCGTTCGAAGTATCTCCAGCAGAAAAGGTGGAATAATGAACCAGTAACAACACATGGCTATCTCCATAAAGATCAAATCCATTTCAATCATCTCTACGTGTAACCCCTTAACAGAAAAACCATCCTTGATTCAGTTCTGCAGGTGATTGACGTGGATTTGATTTTAATGGAGACATCCATGTGATAGTTGGTACTTCCTAAAAAAACAAAAAGGGGGATTACACCGTATTGCCCTCAAAGCTTCCGACTGAAATAACATAAATATGACAATTAGCTATGTCTGGGCGAGAGCAGCCATGAAATTTTATGCTGGGGAATAGTAAATTTAAACAGGACATGTTGTTGGGGATTTAGGGGGCAAGGGAAGATAATGTGTGTCCGTAGCTATCTATACCAGCAAGTAAAGTGTAATTAGAAGTCCGATTAGTTCACAAGTTCCATTGTTACCACTAATGGAGTACATGTCTATTATTATACAAGTGGTAAATTAACACACTGCTTCTCCATTCTTTCAAACTTTTAATTTAGCAGACAGCAAATGTAAATGGTTACACTTGACAATAACATAGAATTCACGTATATGTCCGGAGTAGAACACGATACTTACCATACTGTGGGGAGAAAAATCAGGATACATGCCAGTCAATAAGGAAAGCTTAGACGCTGATGGTGAACCTTGCGGAACAGTAGAGGAGCTCTCAATCTGTAAGAATGACAAAAGAAGAGTTAATCAATAAAATTAAAAAGAAAAATGAAGATAGACAAAAAAGATATAAAGTCATGCTATAGAGTAAACATAGAACTAATTAAAAATGTGAAATAGACTGGTTGATGTATATTCAAAAGTATTTTGCAGAGTGCAAAAGGCTAAAGCCACGGAGAATGTTGTAAGGAGAAAACATATAAGCTATATAGTCCTTTAAGTATCTAACCCAAATAAGAGAGAGACGACAACAACAACAACATACCTAGTGAAATCCCACAATGTGAGGTATGGGGAGGGTAGAATGTACACAGACCTTACCTCCACCTTGATAGGTAGAGCCGGGAGACCCTCGGCTCAAGACAAATCATAATCATAGGCAAAGCAAAACAAAGCAAGAGAAACGGTCAGACGAGAAATTAAAGCATTATGAACATACAGATAATAAAATCGAATACGCCATGGTAGTGCCTTCTAACAACAGGAAGCAGTAGTTAACACAACTCAATAAGATAAACAAATTACACTAAAGAACACATAGTAGCATGAATCAAATGCAATATGCCATACTGGAGGCGACCCTGTTTAAGTATTTGCATCAGAAAATACCTCGAATGTTTTTCCAAAATTGAAGTGCAGATTTCTACCAAATTCATCGCGCTTTTGCCCCTCTAAAGGTGGAGAAATCCAGAGGTTCAGATCAAGATTCTCACCACTACCTACATCCATGTACAGAGAACTTAATATATTCTGGAGGTTTCCAAAATGTCACCAGTTGCAAGAAAGATGTATAAGAGATAAGGTTAGATGGATGTACCACCATCTTTATTATCCTCCTTTATTTCTGGTTGGTACGTGCTAGGCTCAAAGTTGGTAACTGCTTCCCTTCCACTACATTTGATGGCTGCTTTGTCATAAGCCCTGCACAACAAATAGGAAAGTGTAGATTTGTTTGGATGAGATTCAGAAAATCAGATTACTAAAGGTGAGAGATTCAGTCTCAAAAGAGTATGAATCCATGATCACAAGGACCTTGCAGCTTCGACTTCACTGTCGAATAACCCAAGATATATATACCTGCAACCACACACTCTAATCTTATGGGAGCAATGTACAAACCAGAGGCCTATCAATTTTCCAATACAATTAACTACGGCCATAAGTTTGTTATCTAGACAAGAAATTTGAAACAAAAAGTAACTGAACCACAGGGTACAACCAAATTATAAAAACATACTAATACATGCAACGATATTTTTAAACTGCTAGTTTTGGAGCATCCTTACTTTTTCCCAAGGAATTGACCCATCCGAGCCTCCCAGCGACCACATTCGTGCAAGGTTACACCTCTGTATCTTGAACTTCCCCTAGAGAATCCAGTACTTCGGCGACGAAGGATATGAACAAATTCTTCTTTTGACAAGATCTTCATCTGCAGATCAATTTTGTAGAGGTCAAGGCATTAAGTATTTCTAATAATATCCACAATTATTAGTATCATTCCAGCACGTTATTCTACCTGCGTCATATCTTCTTTGTAATCAGTTATGTTGAAATTAATGTCAGCATCAACTCCCCGAAACTTAATTGCAGCTCGATCATACGCCCTAAATTATTCAAAAGAAAACATTTAGATCTAGACATAACAAAATTGACTGCTGCATGTGTGAGAATAAACTCTTACCTAGCTGCAGCATGAGCTGTATCAAATCCTCCTGAAAAAAACGAACACCCAATGATCAATGGTTTATACAGACTAACAAAATGCAAAACTATCTTCAATTTACTTTAAGCATCGATAGATGCTTACCCAAATACACTTGTTTCCCACAATCCCTGCACATAGAATATAAAACCCAATGAACAATTATGTAAAGAGATAGCAAAAATACCACAAAGAACATATGTGCTTCATCTCACCATAAATTAAGCATCTCAATAGATTTTAAAAAAGACATAAATACTGAGGTACAACAGATCAAGTTTGACTTTATGCTTCACATTTTGTATCTTACAACAACACAACGTGGGGTCTAGGGAGGTAGAATGTACTCAGACCTTACCTCTCATATAGTTGTACCTTACTATATCAAAATGGTTGGAATTTATGATTGGTCTATGTTTTATGCTAATTCACAAATTTTGACTAATCCGGTGCATAAATTACATGCATACTCACATAGATCAGAAGAAACACAGGGACTCGCAGGCATCACTATATGTGCATAGGCCTGTTGTGAGATATGTATGTGCCAGCACCGAAAATACTTACATTCACCAAAGCTACAACTATATGAGATGGGTCTTTCTTTTACATTTTCATGTTTCGTTGGTTAAAATTTTTGACAAATATTTTTTCTAGGAAATAAGGATCGGTTCGGCGCCATGAGAATTTTTCACTTTTTCTAAAAAAAAATTCACTTTATTTGAAATTTAGCGTTTGATCATAAAATTTTCAAATACAAATTCCAAATATTTGTAATTTGAAAAACACCTAAAACCTGTTTTCACTTTCACTACATTCAAACAACCAGGTAATTAATATGTTTAGTGCATACTTCCAAGTATGTAGTCGTACCAGATATGCGATTCCCATCTTCCAGTTCGGCGGTAAAATGTAACACCACGATACTGTGAGCTACGGGACCTGGGCCCACGTCTGCTTTTCTTAACTGGCTGATGTGCCGGCGGTATGTAAATTCCCATTTCTGCCCCGCCGGACTCCGGCACAGACAAGTTGAGCCAGCACTGAGATTGACCTTGAGTAACAATCCTTGTCCCTTGTGATTCAGGGAAAAGCTGTCTCGGCAGCATAGTGCTCTCATCTTCTTTAATATCAAAGTGCACGACACGATCGCTCTTCAGTATGGAGAATTTGAGTGTTGAAAGAGAATGGTGATGATGATGGGAGGAACTGTTGGAGTCTTCGATAGATGAGGATGTTGTGTTGGATGTTCCTGAATCAAGGGTGTTGTATGGGTCACTTTCATCGCAATTTGAGTTCATTGAAACATTCAGATCCAACATCGTTTACTATTCTATGTCAAAAGAGAGAGAGTTGGGTGTTTGCAGATATTTTATTTCTCAAAGGAAGCCCAGTAGCATGATGATGAAATAAGGTTTTTATATGTAGAGATAAATACACGAATTTCTAGAGCAAGAAAGCTGTGTCTTTCTGCATGTGTATATTTTGAGACAGTTGGGTTTCGTGTAAAAAAAGTAAAAACTACCCTTACATTTCTTGAAGAGACGGCGAAAAAGAGAGATCAACAGTAATGGTGGTTAAAGTAATGATTGATTGCCAAAAGACGTTTCTATTGGAGGAGGAAGAAGAAGATGCAATGACAGAGAGAGTGAGAGAGAATCACAAGTTGATAAAGGACGAGAAAGGGGGTGGGGAGTCCCGGACCATAGTTAGATGGAAAAGGAGGTGAACTAAGGTCTTCAGTATGGGTTCGAATCTTGGTGGAAGCACTTTGCTCTATTCTGGGATAGAATCTTGTATGTGATATCAGTTGCTCTATTCTCAAACCCTGGTTATTCACGCATATTCCGTAATCTAATGATAATATTGTTGACGGACCAATACTATTATTTTCAAGAATAGTATGACTAAAGCTCGATATAAAGAAAAAGGGTGAGGAAGAAGGAGGGGGGTCTGCAGCTTGTGTGTTTGGTGATGAAGGACAAGTGGATTGGATAATGAAGACGAAGGAAAAAACAAATAGAGAGAAACGTATAGTATAGTACAGGGTGTTCAAGGTATAAAATGCAATAACTTTTTTTCAGGTAAGTGGTGACCAAATTATACGAAGGAAGCCGCAATTTCCATACGTAGTATTTTTCCATTATGGGAAAGTCTCAACATATTTATTATCGCATTGTACAACAAAATATAAAGATAACAAGACTTCTCTTTTTCACGTTCTTTTTAAATTTAATAACGAATTAACGATGAAGTTCGTAGCTAATTTCAAAATTTTAGTGAGTATTATCTCCATCGTTATCCAAATCGTTCTAAGAGTGTCAATCACCTTCTTAATTATTTCGCCAATTTTTAATACTAATGATTTACAACAAAATCAATCTGAATCTTTTTCTAGACTATCAATTAAAATTAGGTCAATTTAGGAGTCGTTTGGTAGGAGTGATGAGTTATCCCATATAGATGGGATTAGGTGAGATATGATTGAAAGTATATTTATGTCCTGTATTAGGACAAATGTACATTATACAAATTCCTATTATTATTAATGAAGATTAATATTTTGGCATTTGCAATTAATGAATTATTAGTTGATTGTTTATGATATTCTATAATATGCATCCCTAGAGGGTACGTGGTTATTAATGGTGTGATATATTAATATTATAACGTAACTCTTAAAATAGTCTCGACTAATGATCATCGAGAATGAGATATCGATGATATATGATGTGTCGAAACATGTGGTCTGCATCGCATCCTTAGAGGATGTAGTATGTCTCACCTGCTACGAGTAATGGTTACTCGTGATGGACACATGAATACTTTAGAAGTATTTGTATACCCTGCTAATATAATGTTTGTTGTACAATGTCTAAAGTATGATCAGCGTGTGGGAGATAGAAGTCTTTAGACTTGAGGTCGATACGCACCTTGTCTGCAGAGTAATATACTTTGATCTTGTCCTAAGCTCAAATGCCTTATAGGTTGAGATACGACTTGTATTTGGTATATTATGAAGTTAAAGGTGGTAGTTGAGCCAATATTAAGATTCATTCCTCGAATATATATTCGAGAGAGCACTCAGCTTCTCAGTGATATTAGGTTGACTAAGTCGTTGGCCAACACAATAGACATATCTAGGATATGATCTTGTTTTCAACTAATATAGATGAGATATAATGATCAAGCCATTTGGATAGACACTTGGCAGATCCTAAGCTTGATCTAGTGTGTCGTGAATGAAAGAATTTTATCTTCCCACATAGAGGTTTAGTTTACCAGATTGATGTAACTATACTTCACATATTAAGTTCGTCTTCCGGCGTCGTCTAGGAGTTGGTGTAGACCCTAATATGATTAGTGTCGATATGTGAAGGAATGTAGGGTAACACTAAGTCAATTGTTCCGTCGATCTAAGGATGTAATGAGAGAATATAAATATTTGATTTATGATCGAGACATTTGAATGAATAATGATTATTTAATTAAGTCGAGATTGGATTTCAGATTTAATTAAAATGAAAACGAGATGACGTCCTGAAATTGGACTAGGGTCGCGACGCCTCCTATTTAAGCTGCGGCGTCGCCTTGGCGATGGGCGATCGGTGACCCATCGCGCTGCTCGGGCCTCGCCCACGGAACCACAGTTGCTTTAAACCCTAAAACACAACTATAAAAGGGTGTTCATTTCATTATTCATATATACAATTATTCTAATATCATTTCAATTCTTAGAGACCTAGAATAAAATATTCTCTCTCGAACCTCTGTCGGATTTCCTAGCTGTCTGAAAGAGGATTACATCGCAGTTCTTGGAACTTGCAATCGAAGAACAGTTGTGTGCGCACCCTCGGACGCTATACGAAAAGATTCCAGATTTAATCAAACCGTAAGTTTACTATCGATGCAGTACGATTATGTGATTACATGTTATATTATTGCATAATCATCCTGCAGTTCGTCGTTTGCTGGGTTTGAAATATAAAATTTTCAAATTTCGCTGCGTACACGAACCCAACAAAACCCTTCAGTGGTATCAAAGCTTGGGCTATTTTGTGTGATTTTGTAATAATAGTTAATAATAATATGGGTTAGATATTGTTTAAATCTAATTTTTATGTCGTTTAGAAGCTTTAAAATCTAACTTTTTAAGAACACATAATCCTTGTCTGCTGAGCTGTTAAACAGTGATGTAGTCGAGGAAGTCATTCCAATCTAACTCCTATAAGTTGATGTCCGTAACCGGTTCGTTACGAACATGGTGCACTGAGACGAAGAACGAGAAGGGATTGGATGATGGTCGATGAACGTGTTGTTTGATGTTGAGGGGGTACGAGGATGAATCTGCAAATCTGACCTTGAACTAGTTTTAGGGTTTCAGAAATACAGATTTTGTGTTTCTGAGACTGAGGCACCGCAGCGCTGCCTAGGGTTTAACAAGAGCGCTGTGGTGTTGTTCATTCAGAAAGCTTAAAATTAATTTTTCGACTCATCGCTTCTGTGGCGCCATGGCGTGTGCTAATAAAAAAATTATTTGAGTCGAATCAAGTTTTAAATATTTTAGATTCTGATTCTGAAGTTTAAAAGTTCATATTTGGTCCTTTGGGGCAAATCTGTAATTAAATAATGTTTCTGAAAATCAGATTTTGAATTCTGGAAATTACAGACAGGTCCTTGAAACCTGAAATATTTTTTGAATATTAAAATTGGATTTTCTGAATTTAAAGGGGTTCAAATTGAAATTTTAAATTCTTGAGGGACTAAACTATAAATTCTGAAAAGGTTTGGAATTGACAGAATATCCTGAAAATCAATTTTTAAAATCAGAAAATGTTTAAGGGACTGTTTGGCATAGACTTAGATTTTAGAGTTTAGACAAATTAACTCATGATTATTATTAATTGTATATTATTAAATAATATACGAAATATATGCTAAATGTTTTAAATGCGTGCATTTAATTATTAGCATAGTGTCCGTTGTAACTGTCTGGGTAGGCGGCGCCCATTAATTGATCAAAATCATCTTATATCATGCCTATTGGGTTGATGGTTCCCAACTAAATGTGATTTAGAAATTGCATGATTAAATGTCGTATTGAATATGACATGAATGTTGATCTTGGTTAAAATCCCCGAAACTGAAAATTATTTCCCAAATTTTAAATACAAGTCTAAATTAGAACGCGTCATCCATTATAATTGTTAGAGTGCAAAATCCTTTTCGGCGATACGAGTATTTATGCCAAAGCATTTGCTCTAAGTCTACGAGGACTCAAACTCTTTCATAGATGTGTTTAAATGTAAAAGTAGATGATAAACTTTTATGGGTATTGACACCAAAGTGTTTGCTCACAAATGCCAAGTTTACTTAGATACATAAACACAGTCGTGTAATGAGGTTGACTTGCTTAGACAAATCTTGGTGCCAAAGTGTCAGATTAATCTAAGGACGCAAGATTAAATAAATATTAATTCAACCGAGAGTTGCAAATAAGTTTTGTAATTGGTTTAGAACCTACCAAGACATGTTATTGAAGTTATCAGCCAAAGTAAATGCGGAGATATCATAGGCTTGGATCTTGGCCCATTATGACCTTAAATAAATCTAGGTTCGTATTCTACCATGGGGTCGTAGAAGTATTCTAAAATAGTGAGAGCTAATTAAATAAAGGTCATGTTGATTAGCCTTAAATGAATGTGTATAATAGGAAATAAATTTGATTGTAGTTTCCTGTCTATCTAACTCTTCAGATTGTCAGAATATCGAGCCTATCACTTAGAATGCTGATGGAAATGAACAATCTCACCGGATCAAACTATCTGGACTGGCTTAGGAATCTAAGGATTGTCCTAAGGAAGAAATGATTGAATATGTGTTGGACAAAGTGTTCCCCGTAGTCCCTGCCGATGATTCTGCGGAATATGCCTTATTTGATAAGGCAGCCTATCAGAAATATCTAGATGACTCCACTTCTGCACAATGTGTCATGTTGTCTTCCATGTCAGTGGAACTACAGAGACAACATGAGAACATGAGCCCTAATGAGATGCTCGAACATTTGAAGAGTCTCTATGACTCTCAGTCCCAGACGATGGAATATGAGTTGTTAATATAACTCTTCAAATGTAAGCTGATTGAAGGGGGCCAAGTGTCTCAGCACGTGCTGAAGATGATAGGGCTGATAGAAAAGGTTGGCCTCAATTGGTGTAAAGCTACAAAGTTACGTCACTTCCACCCTCATCATGAACTCACTCCCTCGTTCGTTCGAGAACTTCATTGTTAACTACAACATGAACGGAACGAAGGCGAGTCTGCCGGAGCTGCACAACATGCTAAAGACATTTGAATCTTAGACTTCCAAAGGCAAAGTTGTGCTCATGGTGAGCTCTTCTAGCCGGCCCAAGCCGAAAGGTAAGGAATGACAGAAGAAGAAATGCAAAGCAGTTGCTGCTCCCTCAGCTATGAAGACTAAGGGAGGCGTGAAGAAGAAGAAGGTGATCCCGGCTAAGGATGTATGCCTCAACAGTAATAGGAAGGGGCATTGGAAGAAGGACTGCACTGCTCCAGGAGGAGGTAAGTCACCAGGTGCTCATGCCTCTAATGGACAAGGTATGTACGTCATTGAAATAAATTTATCTTTAAATAACTCTCATTCCTGGGTATTGGATACCGCTTGTGGCTTACACATTTGTACAAATATGCAGGGAATAACTGATAGTAGGAAGGTTGGACCAAGAGAGGCGGACCTACGCGTTAGAAATGGAGCAAGAGTAGATGTTAAGCGCGTAGGAACTTATTGATTAAATTTGCCTTTTGGCCATTGTTTAGTGTTGAATGATTGTTTTCTATACCCTCGTTAATGAGGAATATCATTTCTATCCCAGTTTTAGACATGTAGGGTTTTTCCTCATATATATTTAATGGCAGTCAAGTGCCGTCTTTTGATAATGTTATATATGGAATTCCGCCTCTTGTGGATGGATTATATACACTAAAATGTAGTCGAGAAATATTCAATGTACAAAACAAATGAGCTAAGATAAGTAATAGAAACTCTACCTACCTATGGTATTGTAGATTTGGTCATATCAATCAAACAATAATAACAAGGTTAAGAAAACTTGACTACCTCGAACCATTTGACTTGGAGTCTTATTGTAAATGTGAATCCTGTTTGAAACGTAAGATGACTGTTAGCGATTTATCCACACGCTTAACGCAAGTGCACATATCGTGACAAGTAATATAATCTGGGTAAGACCGAATATCGTCCTCAGGGATTATTGTTCAATTACCAATTTCTATCATATGGTATCTATTTGGTGATCGATATTTTGATGGTTGTTTGTATCTATGACTACTAAATAATTATAAGTTAACTAAATTACTTTACTTAAATCAAATATGGTGGAAATAGGGCTTCCAATCTCCTCAACTATCCGCTCGCTTTAATCTTTAATGCAATGATAAATGTTCTTCTTCTATATTGAGATAGCAGGTTAACTAAGCCGTTTCATATTCCGGTTAGGATATATAAACACTCAACCTCGATGCAGAACCCTTCTATCATTCGATGATAAGATTTACCACAAAGGAGGATTAAGAACAATAACCTATTAAACTACACAAGTATCTGGGTACTTTCGTCCACGATTTTAACCTATGTTTATTCAACTATAGCATATTCACAATCTCCCCTTTCGGATCTCGATTAGAAATCATAAATGTGATGATAATTAGTGATCAATTAATTACCAAGCAATCAAAACAATTATTAAATAAATCTCAACTATATAAAGAAGAAACCAAAACCATGCATTAAATCATAAAACGAGGTTCAAGTGATTCGAATGGAAAGCCCTAATTAAAGTTTAGCTCCTAGCCATAGACATGCTAAGAACTAAAAGATTATCCAATATAAACTGAAAAATAAATAAAGTAAGAAAAAGAATTACTCAAGAACAAGTCTACAATCTTGAAGCTTTCAAGAACTATGAGTTGTGTAGAGTTAGGGATTGTGGACCCCTTCAAAAATCTGCCCTAAGGCCTTTTTATATCCTCCAAAAACGTTCCCAAATTTTCCCTCTTGGTCTTGGCCCATTCCCATTCGGATACTGAAAACCCGCGTCGGCGCCACGACCCTGAGACCGGCGCCGTGGCGCCGAAATTCCTGCAACTCGTCAGATCTTTGGACGTCGTGGCGCTGCTTTCGCTGATAGAGTGGCGTCACGCCGCCACTCTGTCCTTCATCCGGGGTGCCAACTTTTCGTCTCTTTTGGCTTTGGAACCTGTTTCTGCCATCTTTTTGCTTCTTTTCGCCAATGTGACATTTTAAACCACTGTGACTCAAGAGAAAGAAAATCTATACTAACATGACACATATTTGTACAAAAATGGGCCAAAGACTAACTAAAAATGACTCAAAAGGTGTATATAAAATACGCCTAATAAACACCCCCAAACTTAACATTTGCTCGCTCTCGAGTAAAGATCAGAAATAGAGACAAAGACACGAAAGAAAATAAAATAAAAGGACTCACAGACATTGATCAATCTGCTGCACAATTGCCACTAGAAAAACATGAAGGTTAGTAGGATAATATGCAGGAACATATAGCATGGATTTTTAGCATTCTAAAACTCTTAAGTCAGATATTTAGCAAATTCAATTCAATCATTCTCAATGGACGTAAGAACACTTAACCTATGTATGTCAATATTAAAATTCTATGACATGTTTACTTGCTATTCTCCACTAATCATGAGTACACATACTAGAGATCTTCAGGATTTTTCAGGGTTGTAATGTAGGCTTAGGCAGAGGTAGGTAAAAAATAGGCATTTAGGCTCAACTTACGTACCATAAGCTCTTTTTCTTTCAACTCTTCCCTTTTCTTTTGATTTTCTCTTTAATATCGTACCTATCTTTTCCCTCTTTTTGTTTAGAGAGAATGAGGTGCATTGTGAATAACAGGTACCCTCAAACTTAAGCTTTTGCATTTTTTTTCATTGGGGTGCATCAATTTTTTTTCCACTTCTCTTTTTGTCCCTTTTCAACACTTTTTATTCCGAACATCTTAATTTTCCACTTATGGCACAATTATGGAATTATAGGGTGTCAAAGAAAGATCTTATTTTTGGCTCAAAGGGGCTGACTAGGGATGCAATTTTAATGTCAGGGATAGACAATGAATGGTAAGAAAAGGCTAACAAAGAAATGCCTGAGTCATATCCATACCATGTATATCATAACTATTTCACATCAAATAACAAGTAAGCAGACACACAGGCTTAATCATTAACAAATGCATAAATCAAGCAAGATACCCCAAATAATTTGATTTCAAGAATTCTTGGCATATCTAACTTAAGCGTTCAGATTTTCTGCTTCTAATTCCATTACATTATCCCATTTTTTTCCATTAGGCGTTTCAAGTAACTACAACATGCATGATCATAAAAAAAAATTAGACTCATATAAGACATAAAAATAAACAATAACAAGACTAAAAAATAAACTATCAAAAATAAACTAAGAACAAAAATAAACTAAGAACTCCCCCAAACTTAAATCACACATTGTCCCTAATGTGTGCAAGACTCAAAAATAAAAGAAAGACGGGACAACTTACAGACTTGTGGTTTAAAATGGTGGTGGTGGCGGCGGGTAATGCATGGTCCACTGATTGAACCTGGAGCTCAAGTCGTCAACTCTTTGGTACAACTGTTGATCCCGCCTTATATCCTGTTGACCTTGTATCATCGTGTCCGTGCTTTGCATCATCATCCGCCGTTCACGAGCAATTGCTCCATCATAGACATCGGAGGTTCCAATTCCAAGGGTTCTTTGGTGGTTCTCGACGCTTCATACCGAGCCTCTGTCTCGTGCTCGCCTCATCCATAGCACCTCTGCCTTGCTGAGTCCAGTCTTGGAGCCGAGCTCCTCCTCATAGCTTCTGCTGGGGTGACTGGCTCTGGAAAAGCGTGCACTACCCCATATGTCACAGGAGATTGGCCCTTCTCATATGTATCAGTAATTAAGGTTGGGACTCCATGTCTAGCACATAAAGTGCAAATGAGAGATCCATGTCCCAACCCACCTGTAGTGGTCAACTTGCTGATTTCTCTAATGCTCTGCACTATCTCTTTTTCGACGTCAATCGTCTTCCCCGTCATGATTCCATACACCATTTTTATTCTATCTGCTGGCACTCTGGTAAAGTGCGTCGATGGAATCAGGCGGGCACTGACGAAGTACTACCAACCCTTGGTTGTTTTGTTGAACTGACATATGCTCAGTCCCCTTGCTCCATTTCGTGCAATCTCATATTCAGCCCATGGGTAGCATAATGTAGTTGCGACGATATCCCAATCGATGTAACTGACATCTCTAGACCAACATGTGAAATGGTTTCGATTATAGCCTCGTTCTTCAGCACCTGCTGTCCTCAATATTTCGTTCACCACCTCAGCCATCACAGGCACATACTGCCCTCTCACAAAACATCTACCATCTGTATGTTCTGGATAGTTGACATAGAATTCTTTCACTATGATAGTGTTCTGCGGTACTATTCTCTCCGGATTGACGAATCTTTTCCACCCATTTGCCTCTATCGTCGCCCGACTCGGCTCATAGACATCGCCATCCTTAAATGGCTCTCTTTGGTACTACATTCCTCTCTCAGGTATCAAGGTTCTAGTACAAAGCTTGTTATATCTATCTTCTGACTTTTTACTAGCGAACCTAGTGGTATCGTATTGTGGAACGGAGGTGCATGCGGAAACTCTTCTTTTTCTGGCAGACATTCTTGAGAAATTTGGGCAGCGTTTCTTTTGTTTTGTGAGGTTGCCCAAAAACTCTCAATCACACAATCAACACAACAACACAAACACATCAATACACAATACAATTCAACCCCCGACTACACCACAATCACGAGTACAACACTCTACAGCACTACGTACAACCCCCCACAACGACTGGCCAACAACAATCTCCCACACACAGCACAATACCCAACAATAAATTTCACACCCCAAGCTTATGAATTACCTCTCTTAATTGCTTTGAAATTTCAAGAAAAATTATGAATGTTACCTTGGACGGTGTTCTTCACAACTTTTCTTGTTCCTAGTGATGGAATGAAGCAATGGAGTGAGGATTGTTATTTATAATGGTTATGGGTGCAAGGAATTGAAGGAATTTGGTTGAGATTGAGTGTGGTTTATGGAAGATTTGAGTGGGAGAAGTTAATTTCATGGGTTTTGGAGAGTTTATGTGTTTTGGGTTTTGTGTGGGAGAAGGAAATTCGACTTGGGGCTTTTATTTTTTTCAAAATTTTCGTCGCGGCGCCAGGGCCCTGAGACCGGCGCCGTGGCGCTCAAACTTCCGCAACTGTCTGAACTCTCGGCGCCATGGCCCTGAGATTGGTGCCGTGGCGCCCAAATTTCTGCTGCTCTCTGATTTTCCGGCGCCATGGCCCTGAGTCTGGGCGCCGTGGAGCTGCACTCTTTTTCTCCCTTTTCATTTTGTGCTCCACATTTTTGTCCTTGTACCTAGCATCACAACATCAAAAACAATACCAGACGTGAGATTGTTCTAACTAAGCTAAAAATGCATAAATTTAAAACCTTGGGTTGCCTCCCAAGTAGCGCTGTCTTTAACGTTTTGTAGCCGGACGCAAGTTCCTTATCAAGAAGCCTGCGGTAATTTAACCCCACAGCCTATCCATTTCATGATCATCTTTATTTTTAGCCTTCTATTTGTATTTTTTTTTCTCAGGAGGATGTCTAGAAATACTTACATGTGCTGGCGGACTGCTCTCCTTGGTTTTGGCTTGTGTTGGCTCAAATGATGTGTCAGCTGTGCTGACTGCGAGACATTTGCTTATGACTGAGGATCCAATGAAGGATTTAAATACTTTAAATATCATCTCCTCATCCTCAACTCTCAGTTTTAGCTCGCTCTTTTCCACATCAATCAATGCTCTCCCAGTGGCGAGGAATGGCCGTCCCAAAATAATGGGAATTTCATCGTCTTCCTCCATGTCGAGGATGAGAAAGTCTGCTGGGAAGAAGAACTTCCCCACTTTGATGATCACGTCTTCAATGATGCCTAAAGGATGCACCACTGATCTGTCCGCTAGCTGTAGATTCACTGTAGTTGGCTTGATCACTCCCAATCCCAGGTTCTTGAATACAAATAGGGGTAACAAGTTTATGCTAGCCTCTAGATCACATAATGCCCTGTTGCAAGTCATATTCCCTACCGTGCAAGGTAGGGTGAAACTCCCCGAATCTTTCAACTTTGGGGGCAGCTTCTTCTGCAAAATGGCACTACACTCTTCAGTTAGTGTTATGGTCTCATATTCCACTAGTTTCCTCTTCTTTTCAAGGATCTCCTTCATAAATTTGAAGTAGGTAGGCGATTGTTCCAACGCTTCAATGAAGGGGATATTGATATGCAATTTCCTGAAAACCTCTAGGAACTTTGAGAACTGCTTATCTTGGGTCTTTCTCTGAAGCCTCTGAGTATAGGGGATCTTCTCTGTGTACTTCCTTACTAGAACTGGTGGAGCCTCCTCTAAAATAGGGCGGTCATCAGTAACCCCCCCTCTCAATCTCAGCTTCCTTTTCAGTCCCCACTGCAGGTTCAAGAGCAACTGGTTCTAATTGCTTCACACTTCTCAACTATACTGCCTGACACTGCTCTCTGAGATTTATCTCTGTATTACTGGGAAGAGTGCCCTGTGACATGTTATTTTCCATTTTTTCCAGCTGTCCAACTTGGGTTTCCAAGTTCCTTATGGATGACCTTGTCTCTGCCATGAACTGAGTATGTGAATTTGTAAGTGTCAACAAGGCTGCTCGCAAATCATCTGGCTTTTCTTGTGGGCAAGGTGCACTGAACTGTTGTGAAGATAAGACCTGATTAAATGGTTGCTGATTCTGGTATTGGCCTCTGTATGGATTCTGCTGCCCCTGGTCACCCCTCCATGAGAAGTTTGAGTGATTCCTCCACCCCGGATTGTAAGTGTTTGAATAAGGGTTGTTCTGGGGCCTCTGGTAATTTCCCACTGCCTGACATTCTGCTTGCTCAATAGGGATGTTGTTGGGGTCTGCTGATGGGCACCTATCAAAAGTATGAGGACCCCCACAAATCTCACAATTCATTGACATCTGAACTACATTCACTGACACTGTGTTCTGCTGAAGTTGCTTGGTCAAGAAGCGGCAATGTGCGTTTAACGTCAGAATGGCATCGATCTCATGAACTCCTATTGCTCTCCTTCCACTTACCCCTCTATCATATGGCACATAGTTATTAGTGGCCATGTCTTCTAGCAAATCATGGGCTTCATGTGTTGTCTTCTTCATGAAGGTTCTACCTGCAGCTGCATCAATGATGGTTCTTGTTGTCCCACTTAGTCCATTGTAGAAAATATGGACCAAATTTCACAGTTCAATGCTATGATGCAGACACTTTCTCTGCAGATCTTTAAATATCTCCCAAGCCTCATAGAGTGACTCCCCATCAGTCTGGTAGAAATTGTTCACTCTCTCTCGACATTTGCTTTGGAAGGTGGAAAGAACTTTGCAGGAACCATGCGGATCTCGCCATGTAAATATAGAATCTGTAGGCAGGGAATTCAACCAAACCTTTGCTCTATCCCTGAGTGAGAAGGGAAAGAGCCTCAACAGGATGTCGTCATCAGTAACACCATTATATTTGAACGTTGCACACAGTTCCAAGAAATTTGCAATGTGCATATGTGGGTCTTCATATGGTAACCCTCCAAATTGAACTGTATGCTGCACCATGCTCAGGATCGCAGACTTTATTTCAAAATTGTTCGCTCCTATTGCTGGGAGCCTTATGCATGTTTGTGCTCCATTCACTCTTGGTAGCACATAGTCTCCCAGACTTCTTTCTGCCTGGACCTGAACTCTTTTCTCTTCATCATTCTGCAATCCTGGGTGTATACTTTGGTTGGGTTGGTGATCACTCATCGCTTCATTCATCTCATTATTATTCTGTCTATCCCCCATGGCTATTAAGTCCAAGATTCTTTTATTTCGCCGGTTCTGCTTGCAAGTCTTCTCGATCTCAGGGTTAAAGGGAACAAGTGTATCTGTTCCTCTTCTTCTTCGCATAAACTAGATACCTGAAATAGATCAAAATCAACAAACGGATCACGACGCACGGTTCCACAAATAAAATAAAATAAAGACCAAATTAAAAAATTAAGAATAGATAGATTGATATTGAACTACGCCAATCCCCGACAACGGTGCCAAAAACTTGTTAGCGATTTATCCACACGCTTAACGCAAGTGCACGTATCGTGACAAATAATATAATCTGGGTAAGACCGAATATCGTCCTCAGGGATTAGTGTTCAATTACCATTTTCTATCCTATGGTATCTATTTGGTGATCGATATTTTGATGGTTGTTTGTATCTATGACTACTAAATAATTATAAAAGTTAACTAAATTACTTTACTTAAATCAGATATGGTGGAAATAGGGCTTCCAATCTCCTCAACTATCCGCTCGCTTTAATCTTTAATGCAATGATAAAGGTTCTTCTTCTATATTGAGATAGCAGGTTAACTAAACCGTTTTATATTGCGGTTAGGATAAATAAAAACTCAACCTCGATGCAGAACCCTTCTATCTTTCGATGATAAGATTTACCACAAAGGAGGATTAAGAACAATAACCTATTAAACTACACAAGTATCGGGGTACTTTCGTCCACGATTTTAACTTATGTTTATTCAACTATAGCATATTCACAATCTCCCCTTTCGGATCTCGAAATACCTAAAAAAAAAATCGTGGTCGGGAAGGTTAGAGTAGCCTTTCATAGATTTTGTCCGGATCCCACCCTTTTTCTGAAAAAAGGGAAGGAGCATTTTTTCTACTACAAGCATCGCAATATCGAAAGTCGGCCTTAGTGATCCGACGGTGCCGAGTGGAAGGGTCGTCGCTCACTCCAGTAAGTATATAGATTATTTGACAGACGACGAGTGGAATGATCAATTAATTACCAAGCAATCAAAACAATTATTGGATAAATCTCAACTATATAAAGAAGAAACCAAAACCATGCATTAAATCATAAAACGAGGTTCAAGTGATTCGAATGGAAATCCCTAATTAAAGTTTAGCTCCTAGCCATAGACATGCTAAGAACTAAAAGATTATCCAACATAAACTGAAAATTAAATAAAGTAAGAAAAAGAATTACTCAAGAACAAACCTCCAATCTTGAAGCTTTCAAGAACTATGTGTTGTGTAGAGTTAGGGATTGTGGACCCCTTCAAAAATCTGCCCTAAGGCCTTTTTATATCCTCCAAAAACATTCCCAACTTTTACCTCTTGGTCTTGGCCCATTCCCATTCGGATTTGGCTGAAAACCCGCGTCGGCGCCGTGACGCCGAAATTCCTGCAACTCGTCAGATATTTGGGCGCCGTGGCGCTGCTTTCGCTGATAGAGTGGTGCCACGGCGCCGCCCTGTCCTTCGTCCGGGGTGCCAACTTTTCGTCTCTTTTGGCTCTGAAACCTCTGTTTCTGCCCTCTTTTTGCTTCTTTTCGCCAATGTGTCATTTTAAACCATTGTGACTCAAGAGAAAGAAAATCTATACTAACATGACACGTATTTGTACAAAAATGGGCCAAAGACTAACTAAAAATGACTCAAAAGATGTATATAAAATACACCTAACAATGACAAACAAGCCCCTTTCTGGGAAAGGTGTGCGAGCCAAAGAGGTGCTTGAGTTGGTACATATTGATGTATGTGGACCGTTTTCGACTCAAGCTAGAGGAGGTTTCCCTTACTTCATTACTTTTATTGACGACTTAACAAGGTATGGATATGTATATCTTATAAAACACAAATCCAATGCCTTTGAAAGGTTCAAGGAGTACAAGTGTGAAGTGGAGAAACAACTCGCAAAAAGTATCAAGACTCTCCTATCTGATCGAGGAGGTGAATAGTTAAGCAAAAAGTTTCTAGATTACTTAAAGCTACATGGAGTCCATTCAGAATGGACACCTCCTGAAACACCACAGATGAATGGTATTGCCGAAAGGAGAAACCGAAGCCTATTGGATATGGTTCGATCCATGATGAACTTCTCAGCTCTACCAACATACCTTTAGGGACATGTTATACAAACCTCAATATATGTTCTGAATAGGGTTCCTTCCAAATCAGTAGAAAAGACACCGTATAAATATGGTGTGGCAAGAAGCCAACTCTTAAACCTATGAGACACTGGGGGTGCCATGCATATGTTAAAAAGATGCTCATTGATAAGTTGAAATCCAAAAGTGAGAAATGTTACTTCGTGGGGTATCCAAAGGAAACTAAGGGATACTACTTCTATCTTCCTGGCGAACATAAGGTTATTGTTTTCAGGAACGCAACTTTCATTGAAGAAGAACATGACTACAAGGAACAGAGTTGCACAAAGATAGAACTTGAAGAAATTCAAGAACCGCGAGATAACATAGAGGTTGAATCCTTGCCGAATGACCAAGGCAAGAATTCAGTGAGAGTATTTGGCGAAGAATGTGTACTTCGAGTATGCCCTTCGGCCAGTAGGAGTGTTACGAGGAACAATGCATAAATGAAAGGTCCTCATACACAACCCTTAGGAGTAGATGCAATGGTTGCGCCTCCTCCCATTCAGAAAAGACATGAAAATGATATTCCTAAAAGCTATCGAGTTGGTGGATTAACCAACACACCAGAAACCTCTCATAGTCAGAATATATCAAGTACTGAACTGCAAAACAACCAACTCCACAAGTCTACTAGGACTCATCGTCCTCCTAAAAGACTAAATTTACTTGTGGAAACACACATTGAGATAGATATTACCGATGACGATGAGCCTACAACCTATAGCGAAGCAATGTTGGACATTGATTTGAAGAGATGACAAGAAGCCATGAAATTCAAAATGGAATCCATGTACATCAATCAAGTATGGAACTTGGTTGATTTTCCAAGTGGGGTTAAACCCATATGATGCAAATGGGTCTTCAAGAAGAAGATTGATGCATTTGATAAGACACTTACTTATAATGCAAGGCTGGTGGCTAAAGGTTATAATCAACAGACTGGAGTCGATTATGATGAAACCTTTTCACCTGTTGCTAATATTAAGTCCATTCGGATTTTGCTTGCAATAGCTGTATATTATGATTATGACATTTGGCATATGGACGTCAAAACCTTTTTCCTCAATGGTAATCTAATTGAGGAAGTGTATATGAAACAACCTGAGGGGTTTTCATCTGAGCCAAGCCAAATGCAATATGCAAGCTACAGAAGTCCATTTATGGGCTTAAGCAAGCCTCAAGGAGTTGAAACATTTGCCTTGACAAGGCTATCAAGTCATTTAATTTCGTCAGAAGCAAAGAGGATCCTTTTGTTTATAGTAAATGCAAGGATGAGAGTATTGCCTTTATTATTATATATGTAGATGACATATTGATAATGAGAGATAATAAGACTCTCATGCAGTCAGTCAAGGAATGATTGTCCAGTATCTTCATGATGAAGGATTTAGGTGAATCCTGCTATATTCTGGGAATTAGGATCTATAGAGATAGACCTAATAGATTGTTGGGGCTGTCACAGTCTCTCTACATAGACAAAGTGCTTAGACATTTTTCTATGGAGAATTCCAAGAAAAACGATCTACCTATGGGTCAAGGCATCAAGTTATCTAAGAAGGATAGTCCTTCTAATGCTATAGATCTTGAGTGCATGAAGATGATCTCATATGCTTCGTCTATAGGATCGATCATATATGACATGACCTATACTAGGCCAGATGAGGCCTTTGCACTTAGTATGACTTACAAGTTTCAATAAAATCCTGGGGATGAACACTGGAAAGCATTCAAGAGTATTATTAAGTATCTTAGACAAACTAAAGATTACTTCTTGGTCTATGGTGGATAAGAAAAGCTAGTTGCTACTAGGTACACTGATTCTAGCTTCCATATTGATGACTTCAAATCTCAGTCTGGTTACACGTTCATTTTCAATGGTGAAGCAGCGAGCTGGAAAAGTTCCAAACAAGCTATAACTGTTGATTCAACAACTGAAGTTGAGTACATTGCTGGTAAAAAAACTATCACGATTTCTGAGTTCCTGAAGGAACTAGGGGTAGTTCCGAGTGTCAGTTGTCCAATAACTATTTATTGTGACAACACTGGTGTGATTGCACAGGCTAATGAACTAAGATCAACAAACAGGAGCAAACATGTACCAAAAAAGTACCATATACTCAGGAAGATGGTGGAGACTGAAGAAAATAGATTAGACTATGTTCCCAATGACGATAATCTAGCTGACCCATTCACTAAACCATTGAGCTTAGTTAAGCATAATGATCATTTTGAGAATATGGGCATTAGATACGTTGGAGATTGACTCTAGACCAAGTGGGAGATAAAAAGTATATTTATGTCATAGAGACAATCTGTATTAGGACAAATGTACTTTATACACATTCGTATTATTATTAATGGAGATTAATATTTTGGCATTTGCAATTAATAAATTATTAGTTGATTGTTTATGATATTCTATAATATGCATCTCTAGCGGTTACGTGGTTATTAATGGTGTGAGATATTAATATTATAACATAACTCTTAAAATAGCCTCAACTAATGATCATCGAGAATGAGATATCGATGATATATGATATATCGACATGTGGTCTGCATCACATCCTTAGAGGATGTAATATGTCTCACCTGCTATGAGTAATTGTTACTCGTGATGGACACATGAATACTTTAGAAGTATTGGTATACCCTGCTGATATATTGTTTGTTGTACAATGTCTAAAGTATGATTAGCGTGTGGAAGATAGAGTCCTTAGACTTGAGGTTGATATGCACCTTGTCTGCATAGTAATATACTTTGATCCTGTCCTAATCTCAAATGTCTTATAGGTTGAGATACAACTTGTATTAGGTATATTATGAAGTGGATTAAAGGTGGTAGTTGAGCCAAGATTAGGATTCATTCCTCGAATGTATATTCGAGAGAGCACTCAACTTCTCAGTGATATTATGTTGACTAAGTCATTGGCCAACGCAGTAGACATATCTTGGATATGGTCTTGTTGTCAACTAATATAGATGAGATATAATGATTAAGTTATTTGGATAGACAAATGGCAGATCCTAAGCTTGATCGAGTGTATCGTGAATGAAATGATTTTATCTTCCACATAAAGGTTCAGTTTACCAGATTCATGTAACTATACTTCACATATTGAGTTCGTCTTCCGGCGCCGTCTAGGAGTTCCGTGTAGACCCTAATATGATTAGTGTCGATATGTGAAGGACTGTAGGGTAACACTAAGTCAATTGTTCCGTCGATCTAAGGATGTAATGAGAGAATATAAATATTCGATTTATGATTGAGACATTTGAATGAATAATGATTATTTAATTAAGTCGAGATTGGATTTCAGATTTAATTAAAATGAAAACGAGACGACGTCCTGAAATTGGATAGGGTCGCGACACCTCCTATTTAAGCGCATGCCGCCTTAGCGATGGGCGATCGGTGACCAGCTGCGCATTTTCGGGCACGGCCGCGGGAACTCTAGGCTGCGTTTTAAACCCTAAAACACAACTATAAAAGCGTGTTCATTTCATTATTCATATATACAATTATTAGAATATCATTCTATTTCTTAGAGACCTAGAATAAAATATTCTCTCTCGAACCTCTGCCGGATTTCCTAGCTGTCTGAAAGAGGATTACATCACAATTTTTGGAACTTGCAATCGAGGAACAGTTGCGTGCGCACCATCGGACGTTATACTAAAAAATTCCAGATCTAATAAAACTGTAAGTTTACTATCGATGCATTACGGTTATGTGAATACATGTTATATTGTTGCATAATCATCCTGCAGTTCGTCGTTTGTTAGGTTTGAAACATAAAATTTTCAAATTTCACTGCGTACACGAACCCAACAAAACTCTTCATAGGATGTAATAACTTATATCACTCTCTAAATGAGATAACTTATCTTACCATTTATCTCATATAGAGAAGATAGAGTGGGATACCAAAATATTTATCCCACCAATCAAACATGGGATAATTCCGATTCCATGAGACTAATAATCTTATCCCTTCCTATTCCCCTATCAAATGACCCCTTAGTGAATAGTTAATACAAGTACTCGTGAAAATGATATATTCACTATTTTATTATAATACCGATCATGTATATTTGCGAGTGTGTTTGATAATAACGCTTCTTATTAGAAAATTTTCTATTTTAATAACTCAAATTTATATTTTTTGATTAAAAATGATGAAATCTCATTTATCTCATCATATTCCTTAATTGTGACAAATTATCTATTAGTTAAAGAACCCAAGTATTCATGCCAAGTGCAAATTTAACATTTAGCTACAAATCCAGCAGGTTTAATCATTAAATTCGTTTCAAGCTTGTCAATTATTGTTAACACTTGGGGTAATTTAATTTGGTCGTTGGTTAGAGTTACGTAAGTATAGCATTTGGAATATAAAATGTAAATGAATCTAATTTATTGTGTATTTTATGGCTCTACTTTTTAATTTTTGCACCAAACAGAAAATTTAATTTAGTGTGTACTTTATGGCTCTACTTTGTAACTTTTGGAATATTAATTACTTAATTTAGAAACTATTTAATTGATGCGAAAAAATCATAAATTATTATAAGTCAACAGATTAAAGAATACATGAAATGAGAAAAGATTATTTTATAACTGCATGAGTTGTAGTTGTTTGAGATTCTGATTCTTCTCGAAGCGTATTCGGCACAGCAGTATGATGTGGGAATTTCATTTCTCATTTGTGATGGATGACTCCTTGTGGGCACCAGACACTATACCTCCTACCTAGTGGAAGACTGTGATTTACCTTCCTCCACCAATCATTGGAGGGATGGGGACCAAGAAGCAAGAAATTTCACCTATCCAAGAAAAGATTATTTTATTCCTTAGATAATAATGTCATTCTTTTGTGATAGTGAGAGCAATTATTAATATTTATTCTACGAAATTGACGTTGACATTTTCTATGTTTGTTTTTCCTTTTTTCTTCTTCTTCTTTTTCTACCCACAACAAACGTAGGATCTATCTATCACAGTGATAAAGCACAAGGAAGAAATGTTGATATTTTGTTTTTCTTTCAACTTTTTTCCATTTGTTTGTTCTACACACTTCAAATGTAGAATCTATATGTTGACTTGAGAGAGGAAGTTGATGGAGAATAATCTCTTGAGTATTTTTATTAATATAATTGGATTATATATGTGATAAACACTAGTAAACCTATTATATAATTACGGAAATTAAATATACATTTTTCTAATACAATAAATTATTATCATAATTACAGATGTACAAGATTTCTAATAATATCACAGGAATATACGATGTATATTCTATTACACCCCGCAGTTGTAGCGGACGGTCTTCGGACGCTGAGACTGTCCCTAAAGTCTTCAAATGAACTAAGGGAAGACCCTTAGTAAATATGTCAACAATTTAATACCGTGAAGGGACATGCAAGACACTTCCACGAGCTACCTTTTCGCGAACAAAGTGAATATTCATCTCGATATGTTTAGTACGATGATGTTGGACATAATTCTCCACAAGCTACCTTTTCGCGAACAAAGTGAATATCGCACTAACATTATCGCAGTAGACCAATATAGCTTTCTGAATAGGAACATGAAGCTCTAAGAGGAGGTAATGCAACCAACAACTACCTCAAAGCTGAGCAGGAGCCACGAATGATCAATCACTTACATACGCCTTGACTTCTTCGGAACGCCTCATAGTACACGTAGTCTATCACGCATGTACTAAACATCAATATCAAACCAAAGCACATACGATGACTTATCCCTTAACCATATACATAAGACATCTAAAATTCACCCCGGGCCTACGGTGTCAAAATCGAATCTTTATTACTAAAAGGGCTTTAAAACATGCTTTCTAGTTATGTCTTTAAGTTAATTGGAGAAACTACCTTAATTGAACCCTCAATCCATACTTTTAGAAGGAATACCAATTTTACAAACCCTATATTTTTTCATAATTTAACAAGAGTTCTCCATATTCAAATTACATACTACAACATGGTCATTTTAACAAGAACTAGTGTTTATTAACAACATCAAGGTAAACCAAATCATTCTACACCTTTGATCAGAATTCATCTAAGCTCATTTTATCTCATGCTTCCCAAAGTTATATTCTTACCCCAAGACTAAAAACATGAAATATAATTAAAAAGGGTGAAGAGGTTACCTCCCAATGAAGAATCTAGACACAAGCTTCAGGAAATGCTCTCTAGACTAGCCCCACCTCAAGATAAGAATTCTTGGAAAGTGGGGCATTTTTAGGACATTTAATTTTACTAGATAGATAGTGATTTCGCTCTTGTAGACCCGACCCAGGTGCAGACGTATTTCGACGTAAAAGAGGACAATGAGGCATAGACACTTGACACCTCACCTCAACGTAAAAGAAGGAAAGATTTCACAGACGCGAATTTAACGCTTCCGCTGGTGAAACCCCACTGGAGTGACACTACCTCGCTAGAGCGAAACTAATCTCTCAGTAATTCTTCAAATCAATTAATCTTCTTTCTTAATCATAAAAGTTACTTTACTCACAAATTCCACGTGTAATACTTATCGATGAGTGCCCGGGTAAGGGATATGATAGGACGTCAAATAGAAGGTTCATAACGATCGAATGGGTCATTACAAAATTTCATGCAAAAATTTAGGGTGTTTAGACACCCTTAACCCACAAAAACCATTTTGCATAAACTATGCACTCCAAATGTTTGATGAAATGCTCCACAGTATAGTCATGGGAAGAATGGTCCACAGGATGGATGGATAACAACCGTCTTAAGGGAACATTAGTCGTAGGATGCTACAGTTTGTGATTAGCCTCACGAATATGCAATAATTTAAATGTGGGCTGTTTTACCAGATATTTAGGTGATGAATGTCTTGATATGGATGTAATGGTATGGTGTTGTTGGAAATTTGTCTTTGGTGGGAGTTGCGATCGACTAACTTTAACGGCTTAAACACTAGTGTTACGTATGTTGGAGAATTCGGTTCTTTACACATACATGATCTACTAAGTACGTAGATAACCGTAGGGCCAAGAATCGTCAAATTTCATTGAGAAATGAAATAGATATTGGTCCACGAAGTGAGGTGTTTGAAGTATGGAAAAGTGTGGTTTGCGATCAATTCTCCCTCATCGGTGGAGGAAGAAAGAACTGTTGTGTTTATAAGACTCAAAATTGGTTTGGGGTTTGGGATCCCAAGGGGTATCCCATGTGTTTAAAGGAGGGAGGACCTAGATATGCTTCAGTTCGAGAAAAGCCCACACGCGCGCCGCCTCCGCCCGCCGGTTCGGGTTAGTCAGTGTCTTACGATATTATCCTTTTTGGTCCCAGAGTTTTGAAAGTCGAAATTGGGCAGAGATCGAAAGCATACAACACTCAATTCAGCCATTTATTTTGGCTGAATTACTCCTCCTATAATTGTCAATCCGTTGCTCTTTTTCACAATTTATTTTGGTGGTATTACTACCTCCAT
This sequence comes from Przewalskia tangutica, assembly GCA_029844215.1. Lineage (NCBI taxonomy): Eukaryota > Viridiplantae > Streptophyta > Magnoliopsida > Solanales > Solanaceae > Przewalskia > Przewalskia tangutica. The sequence continues at coordinate 124,934,544 of CM056726.1, read as the reverse complement.
AATGGCCATTACTTGGCCAGTAATGACACTTATGGAGGCAGTTCAACAGCTCATCCCTCACATATATATAAACAACCTCTTTGCACCGTTGTTGAGAAGAGATTACAATTGACGAAAAACACAAAACAAAATTCTTCTTCCTACAATCTTCCAAGCATCATTTCGTTACTCAAAATTCTTCACGATAACACTTGAATTCCTTTGCTCAATTGTTTCATTGCTGTTTTATTTTGGGAGACAATTGTCCAGGACGTATAAAAGATACATACGGGGCAATATTGTCTTAAAGACAGAGTGCCACACTCGACTCAGCATTCACAAAATAGTTTCCATTTTTCTTGTTCAACATCATTGTAATTTCAATTTTTTTGTTGAATTATATTTTCTGTTCTTGTAAGTCTTAGTAGTTATTTGTAATTCCCGTTTCCCGCACCTTTATAACTAACAAGTTTAAGACAATATTAAACTACTTATGCTTCTTTGTAATAGTGCTAGAAAGATATTTGCCACTAGATATACTCCCAAATCTGGTTGTGGCTTTCTTGTTGAAACCAGTTCCGTTGACAACGAAAATGTTAGAACTGTTTATAGAACTGTCAACGGAACTGGTTTCAACAAGAAAGCCACAACCAGATTTGAGAGTATATCCAGTGGCAAACATCTTTCTAGCACTATTACAGCAGTTACAGTAAGCGAATATTGTCTTAAACTTGTTAGTTATAAAGGTGCGGGAAACGGGAATTACAAATAACTACTAAGACTTACAAGAACAGAAAATATAATTCAACAAAAAAATTGAAATTACAATGATGTTGAACAAGAAAAATGAAGCTATTTGTGAATCTTTGAAATAAGTGTGACACTTTGTCTTTAAGACAATATTGTCCCGTATGTATCCTTTATACGTCCTGGACAATTGTCTCCCAAGATAAAACAACAATGGAACAATTGAGCAAAGGAAACTCAAGTGCTACCGTGAAGAATTTTGAGTAACGAAATGATGCTTGGAAGATTGTAGGAAGAAGAATTCTATTTTGTGTTTGTCGTCAATTGTAATCTCTTCTCAACAATGGTGCAAAGGGATTGCTTATATATAAGTGAGGGAGAGACTGTTGAACTGCCTCCATAAGTAATGACCATTATGGAGGTAGTAATACCATCAAAATAAATGGTGAAAAAGAGCAACGGATTGACCATTATAAGAGGAGTAATTCAGGTAGTACAACTTGTTGGTTACAAAGGTGCAGAAAACGGGAATTACAAATAACTGCTAAGACTTACAAGAACTGAAAATATAATTCAATAGGTGCTTCTAGTCATATTTTGATATGAATTACAGGAAACTAGTTAGAACCCATGCTAGAACCCACGCTAGCAAACTAAGTGTGGGGTTGTTTTGACGCCGAATATTTTGGTTTGTTATCCTACTTTATATGATTCTAATGTTGGTTTATTTGACATAGGTACTAAAATGGTTCAACCTAACCAACTAGCTGTTGCGGCCAAAGGAAAAAGCTAAGGCCCATCGGGTTTCGCATCCACAAGTCCCTCCCCCGATAATGTCCAGCCACCTCAGCCCACTGATGAAGCGGACGAGCATGTTCGATGATATAGTTTAAGTGGGTTAAGAAATATGGCATAACGTTATTTAAAAAGTTCAAGCCAGCACACTATGCTCATGAGGTTGCTGTTGATAAGGACAAGTTATGAGCAGCATATCCAAATATTTGAGTGTAAGTATATGAGTTGGGGCTCCAGTTTGTCTTTCAAACTCGCGGAAAGTGCAATTTAAATCTGGTCCATGAAGCCTACGCCAATTGGGACTGCAAATAGAAACCCAATGATGAAGATTTATGCAGGTTTTTGAAGGCACATGTGGTTCTCACTGATCCTATTACTGAGACTTTTGAGCACCCACCGTATCGTGAGATTAGACATATGTTGTATGGATGCAAGTCCAATACTATATAGGTACACAAGGTCGATAACAACAGGCAAAAGACGATAGCTATGTCCTTCATGACTCAGAAGACTCGTGTGTGGAGTTGAGGATTATATGGGCATGTATCATACACTTTCATACACCTATATACATAATGTATTTGTCTTTGTATATAATGTATAAGTATAAAAGTATTTTTTGACTGTATTTTTACAATGTAAATTATGGACTATATTTTGCAATGTAAATCAGCAAACGGGCACTTAGTAACTTTTGAGCAGCATGCGCACGACCTAAATTTCCCTAAAAAAGTGTATTGTACAAGAATACACCAATCATAAGGCAAATTATAGAACACCCCATTCGTGAAACACCAAGTTGACACGCTATCCAGAGTCCATAAAATAATTCAACTGAAATCTTAACTCATTCAGTACTCCCTCCGTTTCATAATAAGTGATTGTTTAAATCTTTCAATTTTTTCTAAATAAGTGGTTGTTTAGAATTTTAAGAATTTTTTGCTAAAAAGGAGGTATTATTTGAACCACCATTTTAAATATTTAGGAAAGATGCATAAAAACATCATGCATTATGTCACATAAATGGGTAAAATAGCCCTTTGAAGAATCCAAGATGAGAGGAGAGGCATAAATCAGTGGAGTGAGGGGACAAATTTCTTTCTTTCTTTATTCTATTTCTATGATCAAAATAAGAAAAAACAAGAAGGGCTATCACTATCAAACCCCAAAAAGGAATAAAAAAACTTGACCCTCCATAATTGTTTGGTTCCCTCCCTCCAAGTCGCAAAAGGTAAAGCACAATAATAGTAAAAGGTGATTAGACGATATCCTACATCTTGCTCCTCCGACAATATATCACACTATTCTTTATGGGTCATGTATTCCTTTTCTACAGAAAAGGAAGTTGCTGGAGAGCATATAAACTAAGTGAAAAATAATATAAATTGTATTGGGTAGAAAAACGTCTCCGGAAGCATTGGTGTACGCAAGAACTCTGGTAGTTTTGAAAACCTCAACGACCCCAAAGAATTTCTACAGCTGTCTTCCACTCCCAATAACTCCCGTCACATCAGTCTTCCTAGATCAGAGTGTCGCGGCGCGCATCGACATAATAACGTCTGGGTGCTCACGTCGTCACAACTTAGGGGCATAATAGTCTATGTTTTATCTTATATATAGAAGAAAGACACATTGTATTCTCTCTAAGCCAACACTTGTAACAAAAGATATCTCTCAAGAAAATATACTACTCTCAGCTCTTGTTCTAACTTTATTCATCTTAGATCTAGCTTACTTATTCTTATAGCTTACTTACTTTTGTATCTCGCAAACCCAAAACGTAGCCAGTAATTCCGGACTCCTTCAAGAGGATCTCCGGATCGGATACAACCTACTTGTCTTTAAACTCTTGAATACAAATCTCTAACTGTATTTTTGATTAGAATCATTTTCACTAGAAAAATAGTTTGGCGCCGTCTGTGGGGATAGACAATTGTGATGTTTTCTCGATATGTAGCTGATTTTCTTGAAAAGACTAAAGCAAAAACACTGCACTCAAATAAATTATGTCATAACAACACAACATTGCTCACGGATCGCAGGAGCCCAAATGAAAGCAGATACTTGTTGAACATCAGAACCTGGTGGATCATTCAAAAATGTTGCGAACGGAGTTTGACCATTCAGAAACACGACGAACAGGATCAAAGGAAATGATAGCCCCCTTAGAGCAAACCCTAAGAAATCATTGGATGATGAAGGCATTCGTATCCACTCGACAGAAAGCCATGAAGCACGGCCCAATGAGAGATACCCCAAGAAAAGTAAAAGATATCCGCACTTCAAAGTGAAGGGGATGTTCAAATAAGAGGGCACCCCCTCGGAAGCAGCCTTAGCTATAGTCTTGATTGCAAACAGTCACATAATGGAGTGCATGGAAAAGTTTTTGAACTCCTTATCTGGGGGCAGCACCGGATATTCATCCATCAGATGATATAGAAGCCACTAGGGCACCTAGAGCATCTGCGGCGAACACGGAGAGAGCAATTCTTACAGCACCAAAGGCAACTTAGCGAGAATTACTGTGCTGGAAAAGGAGCACGGTGATCGGATGCGCCAGATACCAGGGTCTCCCCCTGTGTTGCAAGGCGTAGAGGCGAGAAAATACGAGAAGATACCATACAGGGAGACAGTGGCTTCGGAGCCCATCCTGAAGAAGTTTAGAATATCTGACATACCTAAGTATGACGACACCACCGACCAGGATGAGCACATCGTGAACTTTGAGGCTGCAGTCATCAGGCATGACTTGCAGTAGCACCAGATCGAATCCATCATACTGAAAAAATTCAGCCAAACGCTCACAAACGGAGCGCTTTCTTGGTATACTCTCTTACTTGAAAACTCTATTGATTCATTTGCTGCTCTTGAAGATGCATTCATGAAAGCCCATGTTAGGGATCAAAGGGTCGAAACCCAAAAAGAGGGTATATTTACCGTAAAACAGAGGAAGGATGAGCTACTCTGCAATTTTGTGGAATGTTTCCAATTGGAGAGGATACTGCTACTACCAATCTTTGAGGATTGGGCGACCACAACATTTACGGACAGCCTGAATGCCCATAGCTTAGAGGCGTTAAGAAAATTTAAAAAAGATTGAGAGAGTTCCCAGATAAGTCCTGGAATAAAGTAAACATTAGATATACCACTAAAATAAGGATAGAGGCCGATCAGGGGGCCTACAAAGAAATTAGGAGAGGACGGCAGAGGAGACCTCAGAATGTTCTACCGTTCAGGAAAAAGGACCCGATGGGTTGTATGAACCTTATTCAACCCGATTATCACCCATACATGAAGGTTGTTCGAACAAACTAAGGTACAATCAGGGTCACCCTAGGAAATAAAGAAAAATGTCGCAGAAGAAGTATGTGAATAACTCAGGACCACCGAGCGAGGTCTCTTATAACTTAACGTAGAAGTCGTGGATCTGGTCACAGAAATAAAGAATATGAAATAAATATGGTTCTCAGTGGAAGTTTGATCTAACCTAAATAAATGGAGTACATACATAGAGCTCTAGTGTGAGTTTTATGGAATCCCGAGCCATTCAATAGAGGATTGTAAACACTTGAGGTATAAGGTAGCAGATTTGATGAGAAGAGAAATGGTAGAAGCAGTATCGCACACGCAACAACATGAAGGGTTGCCCCTGTCCAGAAAAAAAATGAGAGATAATCCCGAAGACCCCATCAATTTCAGCAATGAAGAAAGGGAAAATATTGAGATCCCATACATCGATGCTCTAGTAATTTCTATCCAAATATTTCAGTTTAACATTAAGCGTGCACTTATTGACCCAGGTAACATTATGAATGTTGTGTAACTCTGTGTAATCAAGGAAATGCATTTGACCGGGTAAATGACCCCAGTAGTGAAACTTTTGACCGGTTTCAACTTGTCCAGTGAGACAACCCGGGGGCAGATTGAGCTGGTCACACACGTGGAAGGAGTTTCGATGAAAACTTTATTTAACGTCCTTGAATGAGGAATGCCTTATAATTTGGTAATTGGGAGTTCATAGCTATACACCATGAAGGTCGTCCCATCTATCCTTCATCAAGTAATAAAGTTTCTGACACCTTGGGGAGTAGCTGTCGTAGTGGGAGACGTGAAACCAATCCAGCAGAAATCATTTTGGTGGACATGATAGATGAGTCAGTAGGGAATAATAGCTAGCAATCACAGATGCCTGATTCCGGGGTCAACTTCAAAGTTGAGAGAATATGAGTTAGTAAGTGGATCGAATACCTCAGGGATTTATGGCCCTAGAGGAGTCAAGTGCAGAAGATCCACAATAGAAGATCTTAATCTTACCCCTTGTCGATTACACATCCATAATGAACAGGTATACCTAGGCTCGAGTCTAAACCCTGGGTTCCAGAAAGATTTAGTTATATTTTTTAGAGATAACATTGACAGCTTCACTTGGTCAAAATTATATATCTCACGGGTACCCCCAGAACTGGCCCTCTACAAGCTAAATATTGATCTGAATTGCCAACCTACTAAGTGTTGACACCCAATTTTGACCCTCCCGTCCAGTCATTAACTATCAAATTACACTAATTTTGTAAAAATAATTCTCTATGATTTTTATAATAAAATGCAACAATAAAACATTAATACAGGCATAAATAAACAATTTAATAATAAATAATAAATACATAAAATAATAATCTAACACACGCGTTTTAATAATAGCATTCACAAAAGAATTAAGAAGTCCTAATTTTTATTTAATGAGTCTTAATAACGACATCACTTTATAAACATTAAACACTAATTAAATAGCACGCCCGCATTTATTTATTATAACAATTAGATTAATGAAGCACCTAATTATTTTAATCACATTTGTTAATTTAAGTTATCACTAATTAATTAATACACTTGCCTAGAATTAATTAGCTAATTAATTAAATACCTAAAATTAACTCCTAGAATTAAATACCTAATTAAAAGCCTAATTAAAACTACCTAACTAATACCCTTAAATTCGCAGCCCCACAAGCCCAATAATTTTCGTCCGATCAGTGACCATGACGTCGACCGACCCACGCCTTGCCCGCTTTAAGCGCTCGGCGGCCTTATCACCCATCATCCTCACCCACTTCACCATCTTCCCTCGTCGACAAAGCCCCAATACAAAACGCACTCTAACCCTAAGCCGCCCAAGATGGCAACACCCACCTCGCGATCGCGAGATTCTCGCCGAGAATCCGGCGACTTTCCTTTCCTTTACCCTCACACCTGGCTCGCCCTTACCATAACACGAACCAGCACAAAATCTTGCCCAACTCGTGTCAATCATGTACCTTACCATAACCTGCTCAAATCGCACCAAATCATCCGCGAATCAGTCCACAAAATCGCGTCAATAGCTTACCAAATTGAACACGAGTTAGGGCTATAAATCTGAGTTTATACGCATCTGAAAGCGATGGTTTTAGGGGATAGCATCGAACCCTTAGCGGCGGTTAAAGAACCACGAGGCAAGACATAGCAATGGGCATCGGTCGAAAACACATCATCGATCGAACATAGGTCGAGAATCGTGGTCGAGCAGTAAGGCAGGGCTCAGAGGAGTCCAATAGCAACATAGCAATTTAGAGCTCAGTGAGAGATTAGTCGAGCACAGTAGGGCAGAAAAACATAGGTCGAACACCCCTCCTTTTACGCCGAGGATACCTTTAGCATTTTTACGCAATCCCTTAGTATTGCGCATCCTTAAATTCGCATTAGCAAGCGCCAGTGGCTCAGCGACTTGATCTGATACGCCGGTTCGCCGGAGAAGGTAAATCTGAATTCTTCTCAGTTCATTTTGTGTTCCTGTGTGTATGTGTGAGTAAACATGTGTTGTTTAGTTCATTCATATTATTGACATTGTGTTCATACGTTGGGTTATAGCCTGCTATCCCGCCTTAAGTATGCTCTATTCTGTTTTTGGGTAAATAACCGAAATATGATTAGCAATGTAGTTTCTTCATGTATGTGTGTTAAACTAATTCGAAGACTGTTTGAGAAAGATTATTGGGTTTGAAACTGTTAGCATAATATCAAGCATTTGGCATAGTTCCTGTGTCAATAATCTGCCTACTATGTCGTTGTGTTAAATTATAAGTTGATCTACCAACGAGGCCTCTATGTCCATTTTGTCTGTCAATATAACGATAGTCGCGTCGAGTTCGGGTCGTTAAGTTAAGTGTTGTGGTTTAGCCTTATGCCTTGTCTACACTTGGTTTAAGCCTTATTTATCATTTTGACTATTCAGATAATTTCATGAAAATGATCAAGTCGATTAGTCATTGTATAGTGATTTGTTTGACCTCGCTGTATGTATTTCTAGTAAATTATTTAGTCTATCAGGATAGACTGAGCATGTAGCCAGTTAGTCTTGTTATGATTTGCCTGATTTGCATTAGTTTAATACGATGGGCTAGTATTATACAATACTTGTGCTCCACGTTGTCTAAACCAGTGTCAATGTATTCTCAAATCTTGGATTATGCCTGCTTAATCATATACTTGTGTGTCGTTGATCCTTGTGCTGGTAAAATTATGTTAAGGAGAAGTATGTGTATCTTTGGTGTTTGTTTGCGCCAAATCTGCTGTAGCAAACATGTGTTGTGGGTTATGTGAGGAGTAAAGGTTTGTCATGTGTTTGTTTAAGTAGCCTAGTTGTTGATAACTCGAGCTATGACTGAGCCTGTGTTAGCATGAAGTTGAATATTTCGTCATTAGCATATTGCTTAAACTGCATAGTCTTCAACTGCATAGTCTGTTATCAAAAAATTGTTGGCCATTGTAAGGTATTATTTTCTGTGTCCAACTGTTTAAATGGTCTTTACACCTTTGAGTACCACTTTAGCAAACTGATAGACATTTACCCTGCTTTGGATAGTGACCCTGGATAGTAAACATAACCCTGCATTTATTTAAATCTCACCATGTATTCTTGTCGCCATTTATAATTAAGAGCATTTGCGTTGCCATTTCCAATCAACTATGGGAATCGGCTTTTGTTTACCTTTGGTGTTCTTTATTACTATTATTTTGCATTAGAACCTACTCGTGTTATTTTGTTGCTCTTTCTTTTGACGTGGGTACGTGATGGGTTACCCAAAGGAAACCCAAAAGTTCTAAAACTAGTAGGATCTGCATAATTGTTCTAGGCATGAGCTAAGATTTTTTTTATTATTCTATTTTGTTTTATTGATGTATGGGTTTGTTATTATCCAAGTGTCGTGATTTATACGTTGATGCTTACTTATTGTGTGATATTGTTGGAACATATACTGATCCTTATCTTTCTTTTTTACATGGCACGCACCGGAGCAACAAAGAGTCTCATGCGAGACTCGTGGCAAACGTAAAGGCATGCATATACATCCATCGAGTCCCTCTTCGGCAATTCCTAGAAAACAAATAGGACGGGGTCATCCGCTTCAATCTCTTTGCTCTCTCTCTTATCTCATTTATGCCCTTATTTGTTTGTTGTAATTTTATTACTTAACTTTGTAATTAATAGGGGAACTTCTAGCAATTAGCCTTTAAGCATATGAGGTGGAAGGTAATTTAAACTTAGAAACGCATTCTTCTTTATTTGTCTTTTAGGACTATTAGGCATGTTTAAAATCTGCAAAAAAAAAAAAAAAAATTAAAATGATTTAACTCGCGTCATAAAACCAACATTTTGTTTATTAAAATCCATAACCGATTTCTTCCTAAACTCTCAAGAATCGTCTTTAAGCACCTCTTATATAATATTGTACGCAGGTTAAGCAAGATTACTTTAGCTAGCAGTATACATAACTAGTTCATAAATAACCTTTGCATGAACACATAATTAGTCCATAAAGCACCCTCTTAGCATTCTTTAGCATTTCTAGCCCTTTTAGCACTTTAAATCACCCCCTTGGCGTTTAATACCTTTAGCATTTAGCACCCTTTAGCATTTTTAGCACCTCTTTTAAACTTTAGCATTTTTGCACTTTTAGCATCTTAGCAATTCCTAGTACCTCTTTTGCACTTTTAGCACTTTTAAGCACTTTTTAATATTTTAAGCATTTTTAGCATTTTATCGTCTAACCTTTTATTTGAGCCGGAGCCCTTTAAAATACCCTTTACTTTTAGCACCCTTTACTCTTAAAATTAATCCCTTAGCACCCTTTTAATATTTAAGCACCCTAGCACTACTTTGTTTACACTCAGCACTTTTAAATTGCTAGCACTTTTGTTAAGCGTCTTTAACCCTTAATATTTTAGCACCTCTTAGCATTCTTTCGCATATAGCACCTTTTTCCCCTTTTAGACTTAAGCACCTTTAAACATTTTAACATTTTTAGCATTTTATTAAGCAGGAAGAGCTTTTGCTTTGCATTTTTAAAACATAATAATTACCCTAGGTTTGGCAGGACAACCGCAAGTTAGCGGATCTTAGAGGGTGCCTAACCCCTTCCCTCTAGATTAATAAAGAACCCTTACCCAGAATCTCATTAAGTTTAGCAGACCATTAAATGGAGTTAATGTTTACTTTAAACTAGTTAACATTTAGGTGTCCTAATTCACCCAAACTAATTAGGTGGCGACTCCCTAGCAACCCTTTTATTTTTTTTTAAATTAAACACTTCTTTAACACTTTAACTTTCTTTTAGCATTTTTATTATTTATTTTCTAACATTTTTACTTAAGCAGGGTTCGCTTTTAGAAAGTCGCGGTTTAAAATCGGGCGCGACAGAATGGCGACTCCACTGGGGATTTTAGGTTCTTAACCACAACAAACCTAGGGTTATTATTTGGCATTACTTTTTGCATTTAATTTTGTGTGCTGTATTTTTGTTTATTTATTTTAATTGCTACATGCTTTACTGCTTTCCTTAAACCAGCATTCCGCTCATATTTCTTCCATTCTGGAAAATTCACACTATCACACACTCACGCGCTGGTGTGCTTCGCGCACCCGCAAATTTCTTTCAAAAAAAAAAATCCAAATTTTTAGGAGAGTTGGCGCCTGCGCGGAGTTAGATCGGTTCGTCTGATCAGCCGCGTAGCCTTCTCACTCGAGTTGTCCGCTCGGGAACCTTGCGTCCAGAAAAACCAAATCTTAGAAACTTAAGATAGAGCTATACCACCTTTATTTTAGGGCATGCATGCATTTACCTTAGGTGGGTCGGTCCTTGGCATCGACACCACAATTAGGAAGACACCAAACTTGTCGACGGGTTTCTCAACCCAACGACCAACCAGCATATTATGTGTAGCATGGTGATGACAGACAAATCCAAGCCTAATCATGACATGCTGAAATTGGGAAAAGTGCACCGTCATTTGGTCGCCATTTCCAACAAAGGCATTATAGTTGGACGACTTGGACAAATCTATCATGGCCTCGTATATGTGACGTTTAGGCCTACCTCTGGCGTAAAAAGGTCCCCCTGCATGTTAGGAAACGTTTGAATGTGCTATGTGCGATATATCCGTTACATACCTGCAAATTACGTGCTTTATGCTAACACCGTTTGTTGCATTTTTTTAGAAAGATTTATCATCTCCCCAAAGGTCGATTTGTATTTGACTAAACAATGGGAGAACATCGATATCTCACAAGATCAAAGGCACAGTCGATGACATGGTGATTCAGGCATCCGGAGCAGTCGGAACTCGTCTTGGTTCCTATAGGCAAGCGGGGTCTCGGAAGAAAGCGGCATAGATCGGTCGAGCGGCTCGCGAATACCGCGACAAATAGCAAACCTGCAGGCCGAAATCAGAAGGCTCAGAAACATCACTGAAGTACTCGTCACTGCAAACAACCAAAACAGTCAAAATCCTCCAAATTACTACCAGTACCCTCTTACTACATATCCCATTCAGCCAATATACAATGCACCCATACATCCCACACAAACCAAATTATGCTCGGCAAACACAAACCAAAGGCTACCACAAACCCACTTTTGCAATGCATACGACAACCCTACGATACCCATCCGTGCATACGCCACGCCAAATGCCTGCTCACTAAACACCTTCAAACCGCGTAGGTGCTAAGAAAACCAACCGAACCTATACACCTTTAACCAAACCCATAGCCCAGTGTATGAGGCGAAAGCGCAGGAATACTCCACCAATTCGAAATATCCCTGTGCCTACTTCCGAGGGCACACGATAAAACAAAACATTGTGCATACCACTCCGGTGTCGAGGGCACGACATCGAAATTGCTACTCCTCGGGGACGAATCGGCGTTGATCAAAGAAGGGTAATTCGGTGAAGAGTGCGCTGAATGTGCATCCCTTTCCAAACCACGGCCACGTCAATGTGCACCCGATAACCTTAGATGAGGAATACATTCCCTTGCCTATGCCTATTCCGCCTGAATCAGTCATTTATTCGAGCATGCACCACGCAGAAGCCAAAAGAAGGAGATACTGATAGCAGAGCATGAAGACCCGACCATCGCGTCACGGAGCATGAAGGCGTATTGGTTGGATTTGCACCGCGTTGCAGTCCGCTGGGCCGGATAAGAAAGAACAATTTAGTTTAGCAGAATAATTCAAGACTCTTATTTAAGCTTTAATAATGTTTGCCTTATATTTGCTTGTAATTGGAACTACGTGTGACCTGATTCCCTTGGCGGATACGTAGGCGGCCACATCGGCTTCGGTCCCACCTTTAGAAAAAATCCCAATTGTTCTTTTGCTTGTAATTGGAACTACGTTCGACATGATTCCCTTGGCGGATACGTAGGCGGCCACATCGGCCTCGGTCCCACCTTTAGAATTTTACCCAATATTCGCTTGTAATGAACTACGTCATGACCTGATTCCCTCATGGGGATACGTAGGCGGCCTAAATCGGCTTCGGTCACACCATTAGGAAACTTTCCATTCGTTCTGAAAATAACAAGAATAAATATAACATCTGACAACTACATTGAGACCCACTTTAGGCAAACACCGCACCGGCGGGACAAGGTAGGAAACCAGACAGGGGTTGCAAGTCCAAACAAGCCAGACACGCAGATGTCAAGAAACAAGGCGGCGAAGTCAAATACGAATCGACCACCCCCCAAAACTTACAAAATTTTCTTTGAGCGCAGGTCCTTCATATTAGCAGAAGATACAACAAAAGTTCTTCATATTGGCAAAAGCAGAGAGAGGCAAACAATCAAAAGTCGAATTCAAAAGTCATGACAAAGTCTAGCGCATCAGCTCGGGCATTAAAGCACACAACGAAGACATCATCTCAGGGACGACATCCCTACCCACATAATTGCCTTTTTCAAATATTTATCATTCTGTTTTAACAGTTATACACTAACTTTTTCTCAAGTTTAGCTTGCAGGAGCATTTATTCTACAGAGCGGCGGCACACGTCCAGCAACGGCGTTATCGGCGATTATGTCCAGCGGCGACATATATTCGACTTCGGTTTGTCGATCAGCGGGACAATTTTAAGGACTTCGCCACGAAAGGACACCGACAAATATGATTCCATATGCTCGAAAGATTGACATAAACTGGGACAAATTTTAAAAGAGAACTCGGCGGCAATGAGCACCGAGTATGGGAGAATATACGCCCGATTTCGAATAAGGATGTTCGCTCTGTTTCCTGACATGTCACTATTCAAAAATCAACATAATTTCCTACTAGTATATTTTCTCAAGATAGAATATTTTCAACAAATGTTTTCGAGAGACTCGAAGTCGATGGGGTTACATGGTCCGACAAGACAACGGCGTGCAAATATCAAGAGCAACACAAATCGCCGACCCACTCCCCGAACTCAATTTTTCTTTGAGTGAATTTTGCGGTCAACAGAACAAGGAGGACAATAACATTCCAATACAACATCCACGTCTCGTCCATACAACGGCGAACATCTACATCTCGTCCATACGGCGTTAACATCTACATCTCGTCCATCTGGCATTTAACATCTACGTCTCGTCCATACAACGGCGAACATCTGCGTTTCGTCCATACAACGACGTCATTTAACATCTCGTCATACAACGTTAACATCTGCGTCTCGTCCATACAACGACTAACATCTGCGTCGTCCATACAACGGCGAACATCTGCGTCTCGTCCATACTGACGTTAACATCTACATCTCGTCCATACAACGGCGAACATCTACATTTCGTCCATACAACGGCGAACATCTACATTTCGTCCATACTGACGATTTAACATCTGCATTTCGTCCACACAACGACGAACATCTGCATTCGTCCATCTGGCAACGAACATCTGCGTCGTCCATACGGCGAACATCGCATCTCGTCCATACAACGACGAACATCTGCATCTCGTCCATACAACGACGTAACATCTGCATTTCGTCCATACAACGTAACATCTGCATTTCGTCCATACTGACGCAACATCTGCATTTCGTCCATACAACGTTAACATCTGAATTTCGTCCATACAACGTCTATCATCTGCATTTCGTCCATACAACGACGAACATCTGCATTTCGTCCATACAACGACGAACATCTACATTTCGTCCATACAACGACGAACATCTACATTTCGTCCATACAACGACGAACATCTGCATTTCGTCCATACAACGACGAACATCTACATTTCGAACATCTACATTTCGTCCATACAACGACGAACATCTGCATCTCGTCTGACAATACATCTAAATCCATCTGGCCATACAACGATCTGCATCTCGTCCATCTGGCGACGTAAACATCTGCGTCTCGTCCATCTGACGGCGAACGCATACATCTGCATCTCGTCCATACAACGACGAACATCTGCATCTCGTTTATACAAGACAGCGTATCATCACATCATTTCATTTTATACAATCTGACTACAGCACAAATTCACATTCTTACATTGTTTTGCCTTAACAGTTATGCACTAACCGTTTGCTTAAGTCTTAGCATGCAGGAGCATGAGCCTGGCGTGGATTTTCTCTACAATGACCGGGCAATTTGTTGGGGGGCCAACCTTCCTAATGAATGGCAGAAGCGGCCTCAAGCGTCGGTCCACTCATTCCACAGCACCATAAGCCATAGCGATACCCTGTGTTCAAGCGATTATTTTTATTTCTTTACTTTTTGCACCATAGCCCGATGTCATCATGACTCGACATCGGGACAATTTTTGAGTCGCGTTAGCCCGCGCGGTGTTTTGACCATGGTAGCCCGGTGTCGTCATAACTTCGACCGACAATTTTGAGTCCGCGTCGGCGCTTGCGATTGCCCAACATTCTAGTTACGAGTCGAGACAAAATTGGCATGAGTCAACGTCTTTGTCCAAGATTCTTCCATCATCTCCATACAAAGAGGACATTGTTGACACCCAATTTTGACCCTCCGTCGGTCATTAACTATCAAATTACACTAATTTTGTAAAAATAATTCTCTATGATTTTTATAATAAAATGCAACAATAAAACATTAATACAGGCATAAATAAACAATTTAATAATAAATAATAAATACATAAAATAATAATCTAACACGCGTTTTAATAATAGCATTCACAAAAGAATTAAGAAGTCCTAATTTTTATTTAATGAGTCTTAATAACGACATCACTTTATAAACATTAAACACTAATTAAATAGCACGCCCGCATTTATTTATTATAACAATTAGATTAATGAAGCACCTAATTATTTTAATCACATTTGTTAATTTAAGTTATCACTAATTAATTAATACACTTGCCTAGAATTAATTAGCTAATTAATTAAATACCTAAAATTAACTCCTAGAATTAAATACCTAATTAAAAGCCTAATTAAAACTACCTAACTAATACCCTTAAATTCGCAGCCCCACAAGCCCAATAATTTTCGTCCGATCAGTGACCCGTCGACGATCGGCCACGCCCTGCCCTTTTTAAACGCTCAATTCTTATCGGCCCCATCATCCTCACCACTTCACCATCTTCCTCGTCGACAAAGCCCCAATACAAAACGCACCTAACCCAAACCGCCCGATGCGCAACACCGCTCGCGATCGCGAGATTCTCGCTGAGAATCGGCGACTTTCCTTTCTTTACCCTCGCACCACTTCGCCGCTTACCATAACACGAACGGCGCAAAATCTTGCCCAAATCGTGTCAATCATTTACCTTACCATAACTCGCTCAAATCGCACCAAATCATCCGCGAATCGATCCACAAAATCGCGTCAATAGCTTACCAAATTCGAACACGAGTTAGGGCTATAAATCTGAGTTTATACGCATGCGAAAGCGATGGTTTTAGGGGGGATAGCATCGAACCCTTAGCAGCAGTTAAAGAACCACCAGGGCAAGACATAGCAATGGGCATCAGTCAAGAAACACATGCATCAGTCGAACATAGGTCGAATCGAGCAGTAAAGCGGGGCTCGGAGAGTCCAATAGCAACATAGCAATTTAGAGCTCGGTGAGAGATTAGTCGAGCGATGAGAGGCGAAAAACATAGGTCGAACACCCCTCCTTTTACCTTCGAGGATACCTTTAGCATTTTTCTGCAATCCCTTAGTATTCTGCATCCTTAAATTCGCATTAGCAAGCCTTCCGAGTGGCTCCGACGACTTGATACGCTGCCTCGGTTCGCCGCCGGAGAAGGTAAATCTGAATTCTTCTCAGTTCATTTTGTGTTCCTGTGTGTATGTGTGAGTAAACATGTGTTGTTTAGTTCATTCATATTATTGACATTGTGTTCATACGTTGGGTTATAACTTTCTATCCCGCCTTAAGTATGCTCTATTCTGTTTTTGGGTAAATAACCGAAATATGATTAGCAATGTAGTTTCTTCATGTATGTGTGTTAAACTAATTCGAAGACTGTTTGAGAAAGATTATTGGGTTTGAAACTGTTAGCATAATATCAAGCATTTGGCATAGTTCCTGTGTCAATAATCTGCCTACTATGTCGTTGTGTTAAATTATAAGTTGATCTACCAACGAGGCCTCTATGTCCATTTTGTCTGTCAATATAACGATAGTCGCGTCGAGTTCGGGTCGTTAAGTTAAGTGTTGTGGTTTAGCCTTATGCCTTGTCTACACTTGGTTTAAGCCTTATTTATCATTTTGACTATTCAGATAATTTCATGAAAATGATCAAGTCAGTTAGTCTGTTGTATAGTGATTTGTTTGACCTCGCTGTATGTATTTCTAGTAAATTATTTAGTCTATCAGGATAGACTGAGCCTGCAACCAGTTAGTCTTGTTATGATTTGCCTGATTTGCATTAGTTTAATACGATGGGCTAGTATTATACAATACTTGTGCTCCACGTTGTCTAAACCAGTGTCAATGTATTCTCAAATCTTGGATTATGCCTGCTTAATCATATACTTGTGTGTCGTTGATCCTTGTGCTGGTAAAATTATGTTAAGGAGAAGTATGTGTATCTTTGGTGTTTGTTTGCGCCAAATCTGAGTATGAACATGTGTTGTGGGTTATGTGATGAGTAAAGGTTTGTCATGTGTTTGTTTAAGTAGCCTAGTTGTTGATAACTCGAGCTATGACTGAGCCTGTGTTAGCATGAAATTGAATATTTCGTCATCAGCATATTGCTTAAACTGCATAGTCTTAAACTGCATAGTCTGTTATCAAAAATTGTTGGCCATTGTATGGTATTATTTTCTGTGTCCAACTGTTTAAATGGTCTTTACACCTTTGAGTACCACTTTAGCAAACTGATAGACATTTACCCTGCTTTGGATAGTGACCCTGGATAGTAAACATAACCCTGCATTTATTTAAATCTCACCATGTATTCTTGTCGCCATTTATAATTAAGAGCAGTTTGCGTTGCCATTTCCAATCAACTATGGGAATCGCGCTTTTGTTTCGCTTTGGTGTTCTTATTACTATTATTTTGCATTAGAACCTACTCATGTTATTTTGTTGCTCTTTCTTTTGACGTGGCTGCTGCAATGGGTTACCCCAAAGGAAACCCAAAAGTTCTAAAACTAGTAGGATCTGCATAATTGTTCTAGGCATGAGCTAAGATTTTTTTTATTATTCTATTTTGTTTTATTGATGTATGGGTTTGTTATTATCCAAGTGCCGTGATTTATACGTTGATGCTTACTTATTGTGTGATGTTGTTGGAACATATACTGATCCTTATCTTTCTTTTTTACATGGCACGCACCGGAGCAACAAAGAGTCTCATAACGAGACTCGTCGTGGCAAACATAAAGGCATGCATATACATCCATCGAGTCCCTCTTCGGCAATTCCTAGAAAACAAATAGGACGGGGTCATCCGCTTCAATCTCTTTGCTCTCTCTCTTATCTCATTTATGCCCTTATTTGTTTGTTGTAATTTTATTACTTAACTTTGTAATTAATAGGGGAACTTCTAGCAATTAGCCTTTAAGCATATGAGGTGGAAGGTAATTTAAACTTAGAAACGCATTCTTCTTTATTTGTCTTTTAGGACTATTAGGCATGTTTAAAATCTGCAAAAAAAAAATAATTTAAAATGATTTAACTCGCGTCATAAAACCAACATTTTGTTTATTAAAATCCATAACCGATTTCTTCCTAAACTCTCAAGAATCGTCTTTAAGCACCTCTTATATAATATTGTACGCAGGTTAAGCAAGATTACTTTAGCTAGCAGTATACATAACTAGTTCATAAATAACCTTTGCATGAACACATAATTAGTCCATAAAGCACCCTCTTAGCATTCTTTAGCATTTCTAGCCCTTTTAGCACTTTAAATCACCCCCTTGACGTTTAATACCTTTAGCATTTAGCACCCTTTAGCATTTTTAGCACCTCTTTTAAACTTTAGCATTTTTGCACTTTTAGCATCTTAGCAATTCCTAGTACCTCTTTTGCACTTTTAGCACTTTTAAGCACTTTTAATATTTTAAGCATTTTTAGCATTTTATCGTCTAACCTTTTATTTGAGCCGGAGCCCTTTAAAATACCCTTTACTTTTAGCACCCTTTACTCTTAAAATTAATCCCTTAGCACCCTTTTAATATTTAAGCACCCTAGCACTACTTTGTTTACACTCAGCACTTTTAAATTGCTAGCACTTTTGTTAAGCGTCTTTAACCCTTAATATTTTAGCACCTCTTAGCATTCTTTCGCATATAGCACCTTTTTCCCCTTTTAGACTTAAGCACCTTTAAACATTTTAACATTTTTAGCATTTTATTAAGCAGGAAGAGCTTTTGCTTTGCATTTTTAAAACATAATAATTACCACAGGTTTGGCGGGACAATATGAGTTAAGCGGATCTTAGAGGGTGCCTAACCCCTTCCCTCTAGATTAATAAAGAACCCTTACCCAGAATCTCATTAAGTTTAGCAGACCATTAAATGGAGTTAATGTTTACTTTAAACTAGTTAACATTTAGGTGTCCTAATTCACCCAAAATAATTAGGTGGCGACTCTGTGAACCCTAGCACCCTTTAAGCATTCCTTTTTTTTAATATTTTAGCACCTTTTAGCATTTTAACACCTTTTTAACACTTTAACATCCCTTTTAAAATTTAGCACTTATTATTTTTATTTTCTAACATTTCATTTTTTGAGCAGGGTTCGCTATTTAAAATGCCGCGGCCGAAAAAGGGCGCGACACTAAGCATAAAAGACATCCAGTGTCGGCAGAGCCAAGTTAGTTCATCAAAGAAGAAGTGGCCCGACTCATCTAGTCAGCAACAATTCGAAAGGAAAAATATCCAGACTGGCTCGCGAACGTGGTGGTACTTTCTAATAAGCCTGATACTTTTCAATTTTTTTTAGATTTAAAAGATTTAAACAAATCATGCCTTAGGAGGTTGTACCCTATGTCGTGTCTAGATTATGTTGTTGATTCAGTGGCGGGGCATGAGCTGCTCAATATCCTAGATGTATCCATAGGGTTTGACCAACTACGATTAGACCCATCGGACCAGGAAAAACTTCATTTATAATGGAGCATGGGACTTACTATTATAATGTCATGCCATTCAGCTTAAAAAATGCAAGGACCACTTCCACCAACTAACCCAGTGGATGTTCTGACATCAACTGGGTCAGAATATGGAAATTTATTTAGACATAATCGTTAATTCTCTAGAAACAGGGGAACATATTAGGCATTTACAAGAAGTGTTTGGAGTCCTCAACAAATACAATCTCAAGCTAAATACAGAAATATGTGCTTTCAGAGGAAGATTGGGAAAGTTCCTGGGATTCATGGTAATAAACAGGGGCATTTGTCACGACCCGTTCCGGGGCCTGTGACTGGTGCCTTACCCCGGACACCCTAGTGATACAACATCAGAGAAAAACCAGCGGAAATAAAAACTTAAGCATTTAAATAGACATGGATCAAGATAAAGAAAATAGGCCAACCAAAACGGTTGCCTTTCAACATATATATATGTATAGACATTTGAGCGATTATAATCCTTACAACCCCGCCTTGTGACAACTCTGGACCTAAGATTTATCTGACAACTATGACGGGACGGGGCCCCGCGTACCACGAATGCACAGAACCTGCGGACTCGGTGGTAACATACCAAAAGACAAGCCTCCAAGGAAGGAGCTTCCAATACTCAAGAGTGATCCTAGCGCGGATCGACAACCGATGTACCTCTACTGCGGCGTGAACGGCCCAGAAGGAGGTCGATCTGGCAAGTACAGTATGTGAAGCGTAAATCAGTAAATGAAATCATAATAGTCTATATAAAGCGGGAGACATGTATGATAACCAAACTACGATACACATATAACGATTATATCAAGTCGTGGACTCACGCCTCCAAATCATCACTCGTGCGTGGAATTCCTTCCTCACCACTGGGACGTCTATGATATAACAATACCGAGGTATATGTGAACACGTGTCCTACTGTGTCAATAAAACCGTCTGGGGCAAGTATGACTACCGATCCGACCGTACAATAATCAGTACAACCATATCATGAAGGCGACACGTGGCAATTGCAATAGCCTCGCGGCTCCACTGCGCCACGTGTAGCGGGGGCAAGTGAATCGGCTATGCACCAGATCACAACCGTAAGTCACGAAGCTCCATCCAAATATTGACTCGCGAAGCTGACACGTGGCAGGTGCAATAACCTATACCAGATCCACCTGCGTCACGTGGTGGCGAGCGGCAAGTAAGCAGTTACGCACCGATCACAACCGTAAGTCACGATGCCGCGCGAAGGCGACACGTGGCAAGTCAATAACCTATACCAGATCCACTGCGTCACGTGGTGGCGGGGCAAGTAAGCAGCTACGCGCGATCACAACCGTAAGTCACGATACTTCGCCATAATCATAATGGTCACATGTCCACATAATCCATCAACAGTGTGGACATGCCCATGTAACAATGCTACGGGAAGCATACCCGTGGAATCTCCCGTCACTGTCGGTACGTCCAAGTAAGTTCTCATCAAGTCAACCGGCCCTCTATTGAGAGACGCGGTAGTATAGAAACACAATTCTTGCACAACCAAAGATTATCTCAATAAGCATAGGCAAGTTATCCAACAACAAGCATAGGCAAGTTACACAACAACAAGCATAGGCAAGTTACACAACAACAAGCATAGGCAAGTTATACACAACTCAAAGTACTTTCATTTTAAGTCAAAATCCGGGTGTTAACCCTAAAGTACTACGTATGTTAAATTCCTTTTTAAAGAGATCCATTCCTTTTATAAAAGTCACCCGATACCCGTAGTATAAAAATAGAGTGACTCACGTTTTTAGGTAAACCAAAACACTTTCTTTTTCAACCACATTCTTTTCCCTAAGGTTCCAGTTTGCCTAATTTCAATTACTCAAGGCTCTTTATTTTAGAAAAGTTTCATAGTTCAATGTCTTAATCTCTTTTAAAACATTTGAGTAACATATGCCTTATATGAGTGTAGGTTATTCTTATTCATAATCAATCTTATTAAGCAGCCATGATCTAGGAAATGTAATATCATTTTGTCTCATCTTAGTTTCTATGCAGATGGAGGTTTCTACTGGTTTTAATAATACTTCATTATTCATTACATTTTCCTTTATTAACGCTGCCGTGGTTTGTCGATACTCATTCTGATTTCCGAAATCAGTAAAACATTATTCCTTTTTAAAACCAAGTACTCATTACTCACGAATGAGGTTTCACATTGTTAACAAACTTCATACCATTACAATTAAGTCAAGTCTCTTATCTTTTTAAGATTAAGTCTCTTAACTTCTAAAAATCAGTAAACCATTCTTTTTATCTCTCTTAAGACGTTATACCTAACTCCCCATAAAGCTAGTATAACTCTTATGTTTTCAAAACCAAGTATTACTCTTCTTTCAAAAAGGTTTCTTATTTCTTTTGAAATACTTTAAGACTCTTTATTATTCAGGCTTAAGTCAAAAGACATTGCCGTAACGCTACATTCAGTTAACACACGTACGTCTACCGTACTATATCTATATTCCTTTTAAAATATTTCAAGGTTCTTATTATTCAGGCTTAAGTCAAAAGACATTGCCGTACAACTATATTCAGTTAGCACACGTACATCTACCATATAATATATACATATTATTCAGGCTTAAGTCAAAAGACATTGCCACACGTATGTCTACCGTACTATATGTATTCTTTTAAAATACTTCATGCTCAAGAGTATAGGAAGAATCACATACCTCGCGACGATTATCGACTATAAGCAAAACGCTCGCGCTATAACGGCTAGCCTTGTCACCTTCTAAGTAGCACATGCTACTTGCGTAACATTCAACCAATAAAGGTTATCGATCTACGTAAATCTGATCCTATGTAAGTACAGTTCAATCTTCTACTTATATTCTTCTGATGTGATTTCAATACAAGTCTATTCTGTAATATCCTTCTATTACAGTTCAATTCTCTTCTATGAATCTTATATTCATTTCAATTCAACTACAATATGTAATTTCCAATTACACTAGAAGGATAGGATTATTTACCTCGATGAGCCCAAAAATTATCCAAGTTTAATGTCGCTCCTGAGCAACGTTAAGCTCCCTTCCGTCGCTCAACCTGTTCCAAACAACCGCCAGAAGTTCTACGTAACTTCTTAACACTTCAACTCGCTATGAAGATTTCCTTAGGGTTTCGTTTTTGTGGTGAGGAAGTATAATAGTATTTTACGGGCTTTTGTATAAGTGTAACCTTGGGAATACTACAAGGTATTTGGGCGAGTATTTGGGCATAATAACAATACTTGGAGAGTATTTCTATACCACAAAAGGGGGGTATTTATACGAGACAACTAGGCTAGGGGGGGGGGGTACCCTCTCGGCCTAGCCTCACTCAAGGGGGGGGAGGCTCTCGGCGAGGGCTCTGAAGGGGAGGGTGTGGTGGTGAAAGCTCTCACTAAGAGGGGAGGGAGGAATTTAACACTTAGAACAATTTTGGATGAAAAAGTTCATCAACATAGAGGGGTATTTATAGGTCAAGCAATGGCCAAGATTAATCCATGTGTTAGGCAAGTGTAAGGCCAAGATCAAGCCAAGTACACCTTATCCATATACCACCAAAATATCCTACCAACTACTTGACAAAACAAGCCACAATTTTCGTCCACTTTGCGTGACCTCTTTCCGATGTGAGGTGACACATGTCACCCTCCCGTTGGTCCAAAATGTTTCGTCTCTCGGAAAAATCCGCAAAAAATATAAATGACATAGCCGGAATTTTCCCTTCGCAAGTTTAGTAAAACGTTTCGTCGAAAAACGACTCCTTTCGGCACTTGTGCCCAAATTTTCGAACCTTGCCAACTTTAAGGCTTCAATTTTTATACGTACGCCCTCACGTACATACTCTGGAAATACGGGGTATAACAGCATTGAGGCCAACTCAGATCATATCCGAGTAATAGAGCAAATACCAGAGGTACTCAATAGTGCTTGAGAGGTACAACACTTGACCGGGAGAGTAATAACATTAAGAGGGTTCATATAGAGGTCGTACAAGTGATGTCAGAAGTTCTTCAACCTACTGAAGAAAAGAAAGACTTCAAGTGGATCCCGGAATGCCAACAAGCACTGTAGGACCTAAAACGATACCTGACCAATCCACCCCTGCTCACAAAACAGACGAAGAAGAACCCCTGCTGAATTGTCTTACCGTATTTGAAATCGTTGTAAGTATTGTGCTCGTTCAAGAAGAAAAAGGTACGCCATCTCCTGTTTATTACACTAGCATGGTTGTAACAGAGGCAAACACTCGTTACCCTCACCTTGAGAAGCTAGCTTTGGCCCTGGTAGTCGCATCTCGAAGTTTAGGTCGTATTTTCAATGTCACCCCATATGTGTGGTCACCACTTTCCCCTTGAGGAATGTATTGCACAGACCCAAATTCTCAGGCGGAATAATAACTTGGTCATCTGCGGGTCAATATCACCTGTAGACCCAGACTATTATTAAGTCTCAAGCCTTGGCGACCGTGGTGATTCTGATGCGGGCATGGTGCCGGGCTCAAACAAAGGCGATTCGGAAGCGAAGCGCGTCAGAGAATGTGTCCTGTATATGGATATGGCCACAAGCATGAAAGGTACCGTCCTGGGGATCATCTTGATCGATCCGTAGGGGCCATCATCAAGCAAACTATTAAATGTATTTCTTTAACTAACAATGAGGCCTAGTATGAGGTTATAATTACAGGTTTAGAGCTGGTCCGAGGACTTGGAACCAAAGATATAGAACTTAAAAGTGATTCTTAACATGATTATCAATCAAATACTAGGCTAATATAAGGCCAAAGACAACCTAATGCAGAAATACTTGAGTAAAGTAGCCGCTTTATTGGCTCGATTTAGGAAATGAAAAGTGGTGCAAATACCGCAAGAGATGAACTTTGAAGTTGATGTCTTGGACAACCTAGGCTCATCATCTGAGGTAACTAAAAGAGAGTCGAAGTCAATAGTCCATCTCATAAGCTTCGTCCTAGACTCTGGACTATATGAAGTAAATTCTAACAACTTGACTTGGGACTGACGTAGCAATATTATCAATTATTTATAGGTAGGGACTCTCCCGGAGGATAGTAAGGAGGCTCGGGTGATAAGAACCTAAACAACTAGATATTGCATGCATGTGGGAAAATTATACCGAAGATCCTACATCTGGCGCTTGGCTAAATACTTGAGATTGGCGGAGTCCGAGTATGTGATGAGAGAGGTACACGAAGGGAATTGCGGAAATCACTCCATGTATGACTTATTTGTAAAGAAGATAATAAGGGTCAGATACTATTGGTCCCGAATAGAAGAAGATGCCAAAGCCTATGTCCGGAAATGCGACAAGTGTCAACAACATTCCCCAATGATACATCAACTTGCTGAACCGCTCCATTCGGTGGTGGTCCCATGGCCATTTATGAAATGGAGAATGGATATTGTGGGCCCCTTACCGAGAGCTGTGGGAGAGGTGAGGTTCCTACTAATCCTAACAGACTATTTCTTGAAGTGGGTGGAAGCCAAATCATATAAAAAAATTCACGAGAGGCAAGTCATAGATTTCATCTAGGATCACATAATTTATCGGTTAGGCATACCGAAGGAGATTGCTTGCAATAATGGCTGACAGTATGTAGGAAAGAATATTACTGAATTCATGAGGGGGTTGAACA
The DNA here is from genome assembly GCA_029844215.1 of Przewalskia tangutica. Taxonomy (NCBI): domain Eukaryota; kingdom Viridiplantae; phylum Streptophyta; class Magnoliopsida; order Solanales; family Solanaceae; genus Przewalskia; species Przewalskia tangutica. Next base: position 124,909,413 of record CM056726.1, on the reverse strand, counting down.
TCAAAAGGGTCACCTCCTCGACGTATCATCTATGAGCAAATGGGAAAGCAGAGTCAACCAACAAAAGTATCATAAAAAATATCAAGAAGAGGTTGGAGAGATCAAAAGAAAAGTGCCTGGAAGGATTTCCAGGGGTGTTATGGGCCTACAAAACCATGACTAAGACAAGAAATAGGGAAACCCCATTCTCTCTGGTGTATGGAGCTGAGGCCCTGATACCCGTAAGAAGTAGGGGAACCTAGCTTCCACTACACCCAAACCACCGAGTAGTCTAAAAAATAAGCCATATTGATCAAACTAGAGTTTTTAGAAGAATGCATGGAATTGAATTTTGTACGCCTAGCCACGCAGAAGCAAAGAGTAGAAAAATATTTTAACAGAAAGATGAATCTGAGGCATTTCAAAGTCGAGGACTATGTCCTTCAAAAAATCACTCTCGTGACAAGAGACCCGAATGCAGGAATATTGCAAGCAAATTGGGAAGGAACATATCAAATCACAGGAACCGCGGAGAAAGATTCATATCAGATCAAAGACGAATCCGAAAAGGAACTAAAAAATAGTTGGAACGTCAGCCACCTAAAGAGATTCTACCTCTGAAAAAAGACAGGTATGTTTTGCCTTCATAAAAATTCAGTTCCGGTTAATTATCTCTTTTTCTTGACAAGGACTGCTGATGAAACTAGAATCGCCCCAGAGGGGGAAGCCACGTGTTGCACTCTTTTCCTTGGTCGAGGTTTTGTCCCGATTGGGTTTTCCTTGGAAAGATTTTTAACGATGTAACAATTCGAAAACATTTTTATCTTGGCATGTCACATCTCGAAACTTGACTTATCGAGACTTCACACTCAGAGTTCCGAAGGGAGAACGTGGAACGACTTATCTATAATGAGGTCTCTTCAAAAGAGGACTCGCTTAAACTGGGAATGCTGATTGGACTTGCCCGGTCGCTTTCTTTTGTAAATCATGTAAATACCCCAAAAACGGATAATATACTTACAAGATGAGTCGCCCCCTATAACCTTGAAAGAATGAAATAAAAAAGCCTTAGCTGATTTTTCAGACTAAGTTAAGCAATAAACATTTGGGGCAAAACCGAACTCGGAAGCATACATGCCCGTAAAACTACGTCGCCATAAAAGCCTCCGCACGTGTAAGTTCTTTTTTATTATGGGAACTTTTGTGCCTTTACATGGGGTTGAGACGTCTTTCCCATCAGCACCGAAAATAGAGTATCTTCCTTCATTTCAAAATTAGATGTCTCAAGTCCCAATTTCGCGCTAGCATTCCCTGACGTGACATTCCCAGATTGGGTCAAGGCAAGACAACCTCACACATAAAATGCAAAAATTATATAAGCGTGCACCGATTGTCAAACATTGGCTTACACAACAAATGTTTGAATATTAGCATAGTTCTAGTAGACGGGCGCATTAGTCATGTCTCGACGGTTAAGTGTAAATTAAAAGGCCAACATGTTGTTATGTGATCACAATTGTTGCAAAAAACAAAGCGCACGTCAAGGAGAAATAAAAGCAAAATGAAAGGCAAAGAAAGTAGTTGTCATTTATACAATAAGAGGGATGAACGCCCACAAAAGAACATTACAAGGGGTATACGATCCCCAAAGATCCAACAAACCAGAGCACATAGACTCTATTTCAAAAACAACAAAGCGTGCAAGGGCCCGGAAACATCCATTAAATAACGCACATGCCAACATAACTACAAAAACAAAACATCCATCATAGGGCACGTAGGCCCACCTCAAAAACACTATCACTAAAAAAATGGCACCTGACCCTGCGCGTGGTGAAAAATCTAGAACCCGGCGGCGTTCTGCATCATCGCGCGAGAACAGATCCCTAGACCCATGACCAAATGCTCAAGACATACAAATCTAATCCGGGGGGGAGGACACCATCACCATCAGAAGAGCTGGCAAAAACATCAGAGGAGGGGGCATTTCTTCAGGTAAGTTATCCAAATCAGCCTCGGTCGCTCCCAAGTCTACCTCTAATCAACAAGGTCCAAGTGGACGTCAATTGCCCATATCTCCATCCCTTGCAGAACCTCCAACTGGGTCTAAAGAACAACATGGTACCAGAGCAAGGTAGCCCTCTACTGGTCAGCCTCCCAATAAAGCGTTAGCTGCTGGTTTCGGGATTGGAGTCGGGCGTGAGAAGTCTCAAGTGCTTGCATCCTCGCCTGAACGGTGTCGAGATCAAGCTTGGCCCAGACCAACCTCTCCCCCATTAACTTATTAGCCTAGGTCATGATCCGGAAGGTCTCCTCCATAGCTGCTAGTGCATGTTTGGCCTCCTCCTACCTACCCTTTATGGTGGTCCTCCATTCCAGAAGATATATGTGCTCGGCCCAAAGTTGGGCAACCTTTTCCCGGAGACGTAGATTCTCCTCTCCAAACCTCTCCACATTCTGGGAGGATGAAGGCGCATTCCAGAAAAACTCAATAGTATAGGAAACGACAACATGCCCCTGAGAAAAAGGTTAGATAGGAGCAATGAAAGAAGTTAGGACAACACATAAATACGCAATCAATTAATAATGCAAGACCAACAAAAGAAGGCTCACCGTGGATTTTTCCTTTCCACTCATCGGCAAAAGGGGCCTCCAAGTCTGCCCAGTGCCTTGGGAGGGACAGAGCAAACTCATCACCTAGCCAAAGATATCAGGCAGGGGTTCGGGGACCATAGGGGCCACTACAAGAACGAAGAATGAGGCAGTCAGAGAAGAACCCAATGAAATATAGGGGAAATGGAAGAAATTTACTGACGAGCGTTATTCCAATGCTCCAGTATGGGGCCAAAATTAGTGCCCTGAAGACGGTGGGTAGAAAACATCACAAAATGATCGTACTACCCCCGGTCATGATCGTCCTCGACATTTGTAATAAAGACTCTAGAGCCCCGGAAAGTTAAATTAATTATTCTCCCGTGAAGTATCCGCGGGGAATAGAGATGAATTAGATGATCCAAAGTGAATGGAAGGTAGACGATATCTACCAAATGTTGCAAGCATTAAACAATTCTCAACCCCTGCAGGGCCAACTGTCTTGGACATACGTCGTATCTATGACAAAAGGAATCCATCACCTAGTGGATTGGGAGGCCAAACTGATGGTAAACGGATAGGTATAAAGAAACGATATCACTGGAATGTGCTGAGTGATGCTAGTATTGAATGGAGGAGGAAAAACATCTACATACAAGCCCCATATGTAGTCAATGCGTACTTGAGGGATAACATACTCATCAATCAATGAGATCATATCCTTCACGGACTCGAGGCAGAGGTTTTCACGAAAGTCCCTCTCAAAGTTGAAAATAGGGGGATGATTTCAGAGGCCAAAGAGCCAGGTCGATGGCCTGGGTAATACAAGAGGATGAAGGTCGACGATGAGCTACGTCAAGTTCTGCCTCATTCTGACGAGAGTGAGACCATCAGAAGTGCCAACAGAAGATGAAGAAGAAGTAGACATATTAAGGTTAGTAATTGAAAGGGAAAAAAGTTAAAATGGCTAGAAAAAAAATATAGAGATGAAAGTGATGAAAAGCAATTGGGGTTGCTAGTTTATATAGTCGAGGGAGTAATCATTACCCTTGAAACTCGAGAAGGCATGCCTTATAAGTAGACGTCAATCAGTGTCTCAAAATAAAAATAATTTTCTATTTTCAAAAAGTTGACTACTATATAGCAACATTATGATTTTCTATTTTCACTAAAGAAATATTTCTAATTTTATTTTTCGAAACAAGAAGACTTGTTTTAAGGGAACATTATCATTTTAAGTGTTCTTATCCATGTTTATTAGTACCTGTATAATGTATACTGATTGCATATGTATAAATTAAGTGAAAAATAAAAATAATTACTCAATGTAGAATTTTACTCCCAAAATCGGAATTTGTAATAGTAATGTATAACTTATATCTAAATTGTTTTTGTTATATGGAAAATCAAATTAATGACAGTAAAACCCTTTTGATGAAAGTCAATTGCTACCAATTAGGAGCCAAACCTACTAACAATAGAGTCTTTAGGAAGTTCATGAAGAAGTAGTCGTACAGATCATCCAACTAAGATCACTAGCTAATTAAGCCTTCAAAATCACATAAATCATGCTCATTAGGAGCCAAACCTATTGTTAATAGACTTCTTATAAAGTATAAAGTAGATAAGTACAGCTTCCAAATAAGGTTACTCGACCTTCCAGAACATACACTACAAAAAACAAGCTTATGGTGACGGTTAAAAACTGTCGGTTTTGTGATGGTTTTATTAAGTGTGACGGTAGACACTGTCACAAATTTGTGACGGTTTTATGTGATTGTTATAAATCGTCACAAACTGTGGTGTTTGACTTTGACTATTTCCCTCATTTTTTTAAATTTTCCCGCGAAATTTATTAATTAATAATATTTTTTGGCAGGAAATTTTAAATAAAATTTATTTAAATTGGCGGAAATTTTTAAATAAATTTGATTTAAATTGGCGGGAAAATTAATTTTGACATTTTTTTATATTTTAATTTATTAAATAAAAATAAATTAGAATTGTAAGTATATTATAACTAAAATGTTACCCACATAATGAAATTGTTTTAATACATTAAATCGAAATAACAAATTGTTTTTCAAAACATCTACTGTTATCATCAAATACAACAAAAAAACATAGTATTATTTTAACTTCAAAAAGTACAAATATTGTCTAGATATCATAAAAATGACACAACTATGCAGCACGGAGAATCTTTGAAACAAGTTGCGCCCACTCGATCCGAACTTCATCAAGGTCAATAGAGATCAGTTAAATTTTCTAATCATAAATAAGACATTATAGACAAATACATACACAAAATAATGTTAAATACTTACATTGTTATGAAGCAAAGAAAAATCATTCATTAGATCTTTAATGAAACGCAACATATAGTAAGCACACTCGTATGCATAAGGTTGTTGTGGTACCTTAAACAAAACTAACCAAAACATTAACTTGACAGCCAAATTTAAATTTTCATTACATACCAATTAAATACTTGAATAAATGGATTACCTTAACAATTTTTACCATTTTTGAATAAATCCACTTTAGTTTATAACTTTTCTGCACGGTATACATCAACATGGCGCTACAAAAATGACAACACATATTAAAACATGCTTGCCATCATTAATAAAAAATAATTGACTAAAATTATTACAACAAGAGTAAATAATAACAAGTAATAGATACATACTGTGTGATCAATTTGACCAAGTCTTGATGTGGTGCAACATTAAGTGGATCAAGATAGTATACCTCAAATTTTGACACATCAAATACAATCGCTACCCAATAATTCCTACAAATCATGTATTATTAGTATTTCTCAAAATAATTGAGGCTAAAAAGACTTTAAATATATATAAAGAATTAGAATGATGTACTGGGGATTATATGACATGAACATCACTTGATCGTCTTTCGATTTCAGCAAACGATCACATACACTTGCTGCTTTTTTTCAGGTGAACTGTTTGGTTTACCTTTATCATTTATATTTGCACACACCAAAAACATGATGTACAAATCCAAATGATCGGACTCTTTCTCTTCCCAACGGATTGTATTTTTCATGCAACAAGCTAAAATTAAAACCAGTTAAAAAGATGTGCAATCTGATTTTAAAAGAAGTGCAATCTGGTTTTAAATCACCACAATGCAAGAAAGAAAAACTTTAGGATTGAGCAAATAGAGTTCTTCAATGTTTGAGTAAAGTACTACTTTTCCAACCAATGAATCAAAACCAGTTTGAGTAAAGTCCTACTTTTTCAGCCACTGAATAAAAAACAGTTCAATAACGCAGAAAATCAGCAACTAAAACAGTATAAAAATGCAGAAAAACAACAGCAAAATTGGCCAAAACTCAGGCAAAACAACAGTAAAACAACAAAACATCAAAACATATTTGATTATAATGGGAAGACGTACCAAATATAAACCAAAACTTGATTAGAACTTAGCCAATCCATTTTTAGCAGTCACTCACATTCATCCTTGCTAATCCAAGTCTTGACATATTTGGTGGTCTCAAACACAGAATCATCTACGAGGTATGACATGGAATACTCTGATGACAATCTTATATCCACAATGTCCCCAAACATGACAAAAACTTCATTTTGGTGTCGTTGTTGCACCCCTGAGTGTCTTGTTTTTATCATTGGATGGGGAAGACTTTCAATATCCTTTTCCCCTTTCTTCTTCCCTTTCTTCTTCTCTTCCAAAACATCTACTTTATCATTCATCACCACCAAATCAATATCATCATACTGCAACTGTTTTTTTAGTAGTAGGTTGTTGCACTTCCTGACAAGCATTTCAATCATTTTTTGTGACCTTGTTAGTCATCATCAGTGTTGTTATCCAACTGAGGTGCTTATGAACAATTACCCATATCTGAATGTCTACGGGTTGATGCTCTAACTTGGTTCCTAAGTGTACTCAACTCACCCTCGACATTTAACAAGTGTTACTCTAATACCTTGTTGCCTTCACTAGTAGTCTCCACAGATCCATCATAAGTGTTGAAGTACAAGGTAGCACTATACAATTTACATGTTCCTTGTATGTGACAATTATTTGGAATCTTCTTCATAGCTCTTGCAAGGATGTCATTCTTGCCACGAACTTTGAGTTTACCTTCCACGACATCCTTTCTAATCTTGTCCTATCAATATAAAAATATTAACATAATATGTGGACTGACTTTTACAATATAAAAATGTTACATTCCACTTTAACAATCTGTGCACTGAATTAATGCATAAACTTATGAATTGATAGCTTACGATTTCATTGACAATAGCTTCTACTCCTGGTTCAAATTTGTCATCTCTTTTAATCTGAGCTTGCTTCCAAAGCTCGCTCTTATCAATCTCCTCCTCCAAAATGCCGGATGTAGAGCACTATATATTATAACAAAAGATCAAATTAGTTTAAGTTCGATATTCTATATTAAATGAAAAGATAGAACTTACAATTTTTTCGATAAGCCCCTTGTATCCTATTCTGCTCAAGCGATGATTGAACTTATTCTTTGCCCTTCTTTCCTTTGCATTTTTACTTATTCGCTAATTAAAGAACATTTGAAAGGAATTTAGTTAAATACATAAATTTATTCAGTTTATTCAACTGTATTAGTTAAGTAATTACTTACCCCGAAGTCTTCAGAAAGTCGAGACTTCACAAACTTCTCCCAATCAAATTTTGTAATGTGTTTGTGTTCAATTCGAGGCTTGTACAATAACTCACGGTCCCAGTCTGTACTTAAAGTTTCGGAATAATTGTCCAATTCCTTGTACAACTTGTTTCTTACTTCGTGGATGAACCACAAAGTGTACCTGTAATTTCATTTACATATCACCAATTGCATAAAAATAGAAACTTGAAATTTTGTAGTAGTAAATTGGAATTTACCTTAACGGCTTTCCAAAACCGGTCTTTTTCTTCATCAGGAACCAACCGTCAATCATCACGAGTTATAGAAACTGATGTGTGTGCCAAAACTTCTAAATGAGTGAATAAATCATTTCCTGATCCGCCTACTGGAATACCCAACTTATTGTACTTAACGACAATTCTTCCACTTCTTTTTCTATTCAAATTTTGTCTATGCCCAATAGAAACACCTCTATAGCTGCTAATAGTTGGTTTATCTCCATCACTTGTATCTTCTTCATCAAGTTTACCATCACTAAAATTAGGAATGGATTTTAGTTTGCATTGTACTTGAGTATCATCAATTCATCATGTTCTTCCTCACTATCGGAATATGCATCTCCCTTTTTACTCATTTTCTTATCCATTTCAGATATGCATAGAGACAACAAAAATGAACTAATAACAGTAAGAAATAATAAACTAAAAACAGTAAAAACCAAACAACAAAATAGAAGCAAAAATGTTACAACAGTAGCAAAAAAATGAACTAAAAACAGTAAAAAAAAGTACTAAAAACAGTCAAAAAATGCAGCAAAAACAATAAAAATCAGCAGCAAAATAGCAACATAACAACATATATACAGTAGCAACACAGTTCCAAAACCAGCAGCAACACTGTTAGCGATTTTACTTATGCTAACGCAAGTGTACGTATCGTTTAAAGTAATATAGTCTGTAAGTCCGAATATCGTCCACAGAGACTGATTATCAATTACCGATTATCAAATCTATGGTATCTATTTGATAATCATAAGAATGTTTTGGTTTTTATCTAAGAGTTAACTAGAGTAAATTGCAGGAATTAAACTAAGTATGCTTTGGGTTAAATCAGTTATGATGGAAATAGGGCTTCCAATATCCTCAACTATCCATTCTTTTCAATTCTTAATGCAACAACAATGACTTCTTCTTCTTTGTTAAGATAACAGGTTAACTAATCTATCTTATATTCCGGTTAGGATACATAAAAGCTCAACCTTATACAGAAACCTTCTATATTTCTATGATAGATTTTAACACACATTAGGATTAAGAACAATAACCTAAATTACTCCACAAGTATTGGGGTACTTTCGTCCGCAATTTTAACATATGTCTATTCAATTACAGCATAATCAAATCTCACCTCTAGGATCTCGATTCGAAATCATATAGATTATGACAATTAGTGATTAAGTAATTATCAAACATTCAAATCAATACTGAATAGATCTTAACGAATTGAAGAAGAAATCACTATTAAGGCATTAAATCATAAAAAGAGTTTCAAGCGATTCCATGGAAACCCCTAATAAAAATTAGCTCCTAGACATTGTCATGCTAAGAACTAATTTAATATTCATACATGAACTGAATTAAAGCAAAGAAAAGAAAAGAAAATAACTTGAATGTAGTCTCGAATCTTGTGGCCTCCAGGGTTTGTAGAATGTGTGTTGTGGAATAAGTTGTATGAGATACCCTAATAAAATCTGTCTCAGGGGTTATATACGCTGTCAAAAACTCTTGCTTCGGACCCCTTTTTCCCCTTGCCAAATTCGCCTCAGGTCTGGAAAAACCCGCATCGGCGCCGCGACCCTGCATTCTGGCGCTGCGGCGCCTAAACATCTGCAGCTCTCTGAATATATGGCGTCACGACATTGCATTCTGGAGCTGCGGCGCTGTAGGCCTTCTATCCGGGTGATGCCAATTTTCGTCCATTTTCCTCAGGGACCCCCTTTTCTGCTCAGTTTCGGCATCTTTTCGTCATTTCTCCATTTTAGAACCGTTGTGACTCAAAAGAAAGAAAAACGACCCTAACACGGTACTAATTTCAAAGGAAATGAGAAAAATACTAACTAAAAATGACTCAAAAGTGTATATAAAATATGCCTAACAAACACAACAACATAACCAGCAAGAAAAACTTTGTAAAAAACAACAGAAAAACAGTAAAAACAGGCAGCAAAATAGAGCAGCAAAATAATAACAAAAATTGCTTAAACAACAACCAAAATAGATGCTACACCAACAGTAAAAATCAGTAGAAAAACAACAACATAACAGCAGCAAAACAGTAGCAAAAATCTGTGCAAAACAGTCCAAATGTACTAAAAATTATGCAAAAAATAGCAGCATTTGAACTATAAAAACACCAGCAAAACAGCGTATATACAACAACAACAAAACTAAATAAACTTACTTGAAAAAATGCACAATTAGTTACACCCAAATTCCCTCTTTTCCATCACCGATGTATACACCAACATCGCCATCATCATTCACCAGTAATTCATTCGCAATGGAAGCATTATCCATCGTAATGTCTATATCATCATCAGTACCTTTATTCGGCATACGATACACTACAGACCACTTTACATTACTTGGATCAGATACGTAAAAGACTTGTGTTGCCTGTGAAGCCAGAATGAACGGTTCTGGCTTATGGCCTAATCGTTTGAGATTTACAAGTGTGCATCCAAGCTCATCATGTAATAGAACACCACCAACATTATTTACCCAATCACACTTGAACACTGCAACTCTAAACATATTGTAATTGATATCTCAAAACTCATTAATAACTCCATAAAATCTCATGTCACGTGTTTTTGGATTTTGATCATTCGAACTCGCAACTTGCATGGTTGAAGAAATAATAGTTACACCACTATTTTGAGTCATTTGACTTGTGTCTTGCTCACATGTCTGAAAATGATATCCATTAACATCATATCCAGAATGTTTGTAAACAATTGGAGAAGGACTATGAGATAACCAACGTAATGTTTCTGAAACTTCAATATCATCGCGTATTAATTCGTAGACCTAAGAAAGTAAATTGTAATCAACAACATACTGATTAAAATAAAAATTAGGAACTTGTAACTATTTGATTATGATATATTTTTAACCTTATTTTTTAGCCAAGCAACAAATTGTTTGTTGTGTTCAGTCTTACACCACCTCACGGGTATCTTTGAATGCTTTAATCTTATGCACTCCAAATGCTCACTTCCATATTAAATAAATAAATGAATTTTCACATTAGTTTAATATTCAAAATAGCAAGTAATAATACATATATTTTAATTAAGAAAACAATTCTACCTAATTAACGGTTGGATTTAAATTGTATTCTCCAAAATTCACAAGTGGGCTTGAAATAGTAGCTCTGAATCCGGTTGGAATATATTGAGTCCACATGTAGATTTCTCAATTAATCTACTCTGCATGTGTCCATCCGGTACACCCACAATTTTCATATCTGACATGTACTTAGAGCAAAATTCTGCCTTTCTCCGCAATGTAACTCTCAGCAATACAACCTACTGGACAATTACGATTTCTAACATAACTCTTCAAGATTTTCATATTTATCTCAAATGGATACATCCAACGAAGAAAAACCGGCCCACGTTGTCTCAACTCACTCACCAAGTATATAGTTAGATGAACCATTATATCGAAGAAAGATGGAGGAAAACATTTTTCTAACAAGCACAAAGTTACTACAAGATCCTTTTGTAATTGATCCAATATTGTGACATCAATAATTTTTTAACATAAAGCATTAAAAAAAGACATAACCTCATGACCTCTTTTTTAACATACTTATTCTTCAAACTCCTTATTGCAATCGGCAAGAGTTGTTGCATTAATACATGGCAGTCGTGGGACTTCAGTCTTTGAAGTTTCTGTTGCTTCATACAAACTAGGCTCCTAATGTTGGAGAAATATCCTTTTGGAACTTTAATATTTTTTAAACATCTACAAAAAGTCTTTTTCTCTTCCTTTGTCAATGTGTAAGATGCTGGAGGAAGCCAAGTCTTATTTTTTGCCTTTATTCGTGGTGCTAACTTCCCCCTAATTTTCAAATCAACAAGGTCAATCCTCGACTTCAAGCCATCTTTAGACTTACCCGTAATATGAAGTAAAGTCCCATACAAATTCTCACACACATTCTTTTCAATGTGTATAACATCTAATTGGTGTCTCACAAGTAAGTGCTTTCAATACTCTAAATTGTAGAATATTGATTTCTTCTTCCACCATGATCTATCATATGAATCATCCCCATATTTTCGCTTCTTCTCATTTTTCTCCCCCCATGTATTTTCAATACATTCAACTAAGTGTAATATTTCATCACCATTCAACTGTACAGGGGATGTCTTCTCTTCAATTTTGTTGTTAAAGGCAGATTGTTGGCCTCTGTATTGATGTCCTTCTGGAAGCCAACGTCGATGATCAATATACACATTATTTTGTTATGTCGAAGTCTACACTCGGGAGTATGAACACCACAATATGAACATGCATAATAACACTTAACTGTACATCCGGCTAGATTCTCATAGGCTGGAGAGTCATTTATAGTCCACATCAAGACAACCCGCAAATTGAAAAACTCTTTCTTAAAAGAATCAAAACACTAAACCCCCACTTCCCATAAGATTTGTAAATCGTTTACTAAAGGTGCTAAATATAAATCAATGTCATTTTCCGATTGTTGTGGACCAGAAATTAAGAGAGATAACATCATGAATTTTCTTTTCATACAAAGCCACGAGGGAAGGTTATAGGTTGTAAGAACGACTGACCAAAAACTATATGTACTGCAAAGGGAGCTATGTGGGTTGATTTCATCTGCTGATAGAGCCAGACGGAGGTTCCTATGGTCTTTTGCAAACTCAGGCCACTTCTCATCTATTAACTCCCAAGCTTTAGAATCTACGGGAAGTCGAAGCTTTCCATTTTTGATCCTCTCATTTGCATGCCAAGTTAAGTCTTTAGCTGTTTGAGAGCACTGAAACATTCGACTAAACCTAGAAATAATAGGAAAGTACCATAAAACTTTAGAGGGTAACCCTACTCTAACTTCTTCACTCCCATTTTTTTTTCATCTTGAAACAGAACATGTAGGACATTTTTTTAGTTTTTCATACTGTTTTCTATAAAGTATACAATCATTAGGGCACGCATGAATTTAATACACTCTAACACTAATGCAGCCCTTGTTTTCTTGGCATCATAAAAAGACACATGCAATACATTTCCCTCTGGCAACATCTGAGATACAACATTCAATATCTCAGAAAATCTTTTATCGGATAAACCAAATTTACCCTTGATATTAAAAAGTTTAACTAGAGCACCTAACTTAGTGAAATTTGTGACCCTTTATATAAAGGTTTCTCTGCGTCTTCAAGCAACTCTTTAAAAGCTTTATTATCAGCACAATTAATAAAAGCATCATTAAACATATCTACAGTATCTTCATCATTGTAATCCATGTAGTTAGACTCAAACTGGTCATTTATTCTAGAGTCTATGCTTCAACACTTTTTCCCGTGCCAAAACCAGATTTTATATTCACTATCTATCCCATTAAAGAATAAATGTTCAGATACAAATTTTACGGGGTGAAAAGACAAATTTCCACATTGATTGCAAGGACACCTAATCACACTACTGTCTACAACATTGGCTACAATAAATTGCAAAAAATTCTTACCCCTTTATCATATTAATGTGATAATCGAGAACATGTCATCCAAGACTTCTCCATCAATGACTGGTAATAAGAACAACACTTGACACACAACAAAATACATGCACACATATCATTCAACCACCTTAAAAGTACAAAATTAACCAACAAAAAAAACAATGAAATGCTCGATTAAAATAGCAACAAAAAAAACAGTAAAAAATCACAACTGGACAGTTACAAATGAAATTTATCAGTCCAAACATGCTCAACATCAAATATTAATAGGTGAATCACTACCCTAAGTCCATTTCTTACTTCTAAGTTACTCAAAACAGATTCATAGGCGTACAACACAGATTTATTTAAGATCATTCTTGAACTAAACTGCCAAAAATTAGTTAATGAACAATCACTCGAACAAAAAAAAGTACTTGTTAACTAGCAAAAAGTACTTGTTGACAAACAAAAAAAAATAATATTTTCGTTGTGATTTAGAACTGTGGTAAGCAAAAAATTACAACGAAATAGCAACAAATCGCTGGATATGGCGTCGATTAGAACATCAACAAATCACAACGAAATATAAAAAAGAAGAAGTAAATGGTCGATTAAAATAACACAAAAAAACAGTCAACAATAACAATGAAATGCTCACAACGAAATTAGAAGTAAGAAATGCAAAACACACAATGAAATGCTCACAAATGGTCAATTCAAGGATGAGTGTTTTCGCTTGAAGAAATGCACAACCCAACGATTAGGGTTGTGTGTTGAACAAATCTGGTGGTGTTGATGAATAATATGATGTTGTTGATGAAGAAATTAGTGTTGTTGATGATGAAATACACGATTTTCTAGCTTGAAATGAAGATTTTGTTGATGAACAATGAAGTTCTCTACCTAGGGTTGAATAAATGGGTTTAAAATTGAAATGGGGTGAAAGTCGACTGAGGAGATTATTAATTAGAATCGCGGGTTTAGAAATAAAATGGGTCGGGTCGGATATATATTATTTAAAAAATAATAATTAAATTCGTATTTTAAAAACCGTCACAAAGTCACACCGTTGTCACAAAGTTGTGACGGTTAATAAAATCGTCACGAACAACCATTGATCAGAAAGTCAATGCAAAAACCGTCACAACGTGTGATGGTTTCTAAAACCGTCACAATCAAACTGTCACCGTAGGTCATTTTTTTGTAGTGATACAACTCTCTACTTAATTAGGAGCCAAACTTATATTATAGATAGACTCCTGGTTAAGAGTCCACATCGGATATGGAATGAGAACATGAACTCCTTATACAGACTTGAACAATTATCACCCTACGAGCTAGCTTTTGGGGTTGAGTTAGGCCCAATATCCATTCTTTACATGGTATAAGAGGCAGACTCATTCTAATATTTGTTCACCGATGTTGGGCCCCAAATTATAGTATCCGCGCTTCAGTTAACAAGGTCTAGGCGTGCGAGAAGTGTTAAAAGTCTCACATCGGATATGAAATGCGAACTGGACTCCTTATATGAATTTAAACATTCCTCACCCTACAAGCTAGATTTTAGAGTTGAGTAAGGCCCAATATCCATTCTTTACCCTCTTTATATAGTAAACAAAAAGATAAGCTAATATGTCATGACTAGACGTCTAGACCTTCCAAATCACATAATTCGTCTATGTAGCCATCACATAAGCTAATATGTTCAAATGTCCAATAAAGAATAAATCGGATGTGAAGGAGTTAACCAGTTGAACAAGTCATCTAGCCTTATTTATTTTTTGTTGATTTAATTATAGGCGGTTTATTTGCTTAAGAGGAAATTTTAAGAAATAATTAAGATACTTTAAAGAGTATGATAAGTTACAAAATTTCCCTTCACTACAGTACCAAACATTATATGAGTCATACACGTAGTTTGATTTAACATTTGAAGAGTAATAGTTAGGGCTGCACAAAATTCGGTCCGGACCGAAAAAAAGGACTGGACCGACTCTGTTCAGACTGGACCGAACCGAATCGGTAAGTTTCGGTCCAATCCTTGGTCCTTTTAATTTATATTTTCGGGTTTTGATTCGGTCCGGTCCGGTCCATGTCCGAACTCAAGCTCCCGTCGACGTCAACAATGGTGTCTTCACGAGGAGTGTTAATCTAGGAACGGGGGTAAGTGTTTCTTGTAGTATGGACCAAGACGAATCTAATGGTACCACTGTCGATGCCTGAAACCACCTGAGTTCGTCGAAAAATGAAAAACGACAGCTAGGATTTCAGTGTTTTGCGATCTAGTCGTTGGAGGTGTAGGGAACGAATCGAGGGACGTGGGAGGTATAGAAATGACGGCCAGGAGCAGGAGGTGCTAATGACACCACCCACCACCGTTGATAGTTATTGAACTCGCCGAAAAATATAAAAAAAACCGAGGACGAACTGAACCCGAATTTTGATCTGAAAAAATTGAATGCCTAAACCTTAAAATTGATCGATGTGGTTAGTATGAGAGTGATGGGCTTGATGAGACGAAGCTAATGGTGTTAGTCTCGTTTCCAATGGAGGCCTGAGCTCGCCGGAATCACTGTAGAGCTGCGACGGCTACTGTAGCGCCGCGGCGGTCGCTAATGACAGTGTCCATTCGATCCATATAATCGAACCGGATCGAAAAAGACTTGGATCGGACCGATAAATTCGGTCCGATCTTTGATCTTAATTTTCTAAATTTTCGATCCTCGGTCTGATCCGGTTTTACGCTGTTGTTAATGTTAAACAAAAGTAACTTCACTCTTACGTATATTCAATGTTTTTTATATTTTTAACCTTAGAACACATAATTCAAACCTATAGCCGCCCTACTCTTGAAAGAATAGCCACAGTGTTGAATCTTAATTTGAATGCAAATATTAGGCCTTCTTTGAACACTCGTGTACGTTGAAGCAAGACCGAATCTTCGTTGTTCGTATCAAGCTTAGTTTTTATTTTACATGGTTATTGCATGATGCCCGAAAACAGTTATTCTATCTATCATGGTTATTGTATGATGCCCGAAAATAGCCGTCTACCTACCAAGATGGAGGTGAAGTCTGTGTACATTATATTTTTCCCAGACCCCACATTGTGGAATTTTACTGGGTATATTGTTGTTGTTGTTGTATGGTTATTGCATGATAAATAAAAGTAAATTTCATTTGGTACTTACTAGGAGAATATAAGACCGTATATACAATTTTTATTTTCTATTAAATAGAATAGAGAAAATGTTTTATAGAGGGTACTCAAATTATTCAAGCTCCTTCAAAAATGATATACAATCGAAAAAAATCACCATTTGGTGAAAATTGTGAAGCAGGTAAAATGTATTTTTGTTTTGCTTCCCACGTTCAATACTCACTTTGGACTTCGACTAATTCAAATGATATGAAAAAAACATTTTAAAGGTAAAACACTTGTTACAAAAGAATTTTTTGCCAAAATTTGGACCTGAAAAGTCTACGGGTCGTTTGGTAGTTGGTTAGAATTATACAGATATTAGTAATACATAGATTAGTTACAAATCAAACACCGTATTAGATGTGTTAAACTTTATGCATAGCAAAAGAATGCTACAAAACATGATATTATTTATACAATATTTAATACATGAATAACTTATCTCGTAACCTAGTATCAAACGAAGCAATATTTGCTGAAAATTCATAAGGTGCGGTTCAGTGCTCACAAACCTTAATGAATGAAGCCACTTGACCGCAGGAAAGGAGCTGAAAGCAACTCGAACGAATGTGAGAGGCGCGGAGCTACTTTTCTTTATGAGGAGGAAAGGAGTGAAAGCCACTGATCATTAGGAGAGGAGTGTTGACCACTCGACTTTATTGTAAGGAGAGGCGCAAAAACAACTCTCTTGACCCGCTGTAAAGAGAGGGAGTCCGGTGCTGATTTTATTGTCTTCAACTCTTCATCAAAGGGGGAAAATGGAGAGAGGTGAGCCGTGTAAATAGAATTTAGATCACGCCCGCATGGGTGTAGCTCAGTTGGTTCCAGGTTGGTAGATTGCCCCCAAATAGATAGGTTCGAACCTTGTCAGCCGCAGTGTGAGAGTTTCATTCCTCCTTTATGGGGGATGACTCCTTATGGGCACCAGGCACTGTGTCTCCCACCTAGAAGACCACTGAGTCGCCATAATTTATCTTATTCACCAATCTCTGTTGGACCAGAAGAATGGGAGCTCTATGGGGGGAAAATTTCGCCTTTTTACCCTCAAGAAATATTTAGATCACGTATGGACCTATGGTTACAAAGTATAAGGAAATATAATCCTCGTATGAAAAACTTATTATCTTATATTTAAGGCCTTTCATTTAAGTTTGGCTTTAGGCCATAAATTTTTTTGAGCCGCCACAGATTATAATTTAAATATTTGTATTGCTCATATCAGTATTATTTTATACGAAAATTATTATATTCTTTTATATAAAAATTAATATTATTTTATTCGTCAGCCGATGTGCAATAATATTATCTATACATTGATATATTCAATGTTATATTTGGAAACATGACTTTGTCTAACTTAGAGTCAAATATATGTTATAGATTATACAACGTATATTCTATTTTGATACTATGAACCAACATTCACAAAAAAATACATATAAACTAAATAATACAGAAATTATTATTTCTTATATATTGTAACTTAGTATTACATTATCCAGGAACCAAATGGATCGATTTTCTCATCTGAGAAATTAGGAAATAAATAATGAGTTTTTTTGTTTACCATTTGGATGAATAATACGTCGAATTTTTGGTTTTAATATAAAGATTAGACAAACAAGAATTCATTGGAAAGTTTATAGCACATAATCAAGGAAAATGTAAGTAATGGCAATGAAAATTAGCAGGGTTTTTAGTCAATACATCTACAATTCCGAAATGAATTCTGATACTTTAAATGACTTATGATGTTTGTAGAGTACAAGTAACAACTTTATTCATTTTTCGATTTGATCGCAGGCGGATCCGGGCGACAAATTTTGGTAGTGCAAACATATGAAATAATAATTTTGCATAGCAATTTTTAAAAAAACATCTGGTGGTGCAACTGCATCACCATGTATACACATGCATCCGCCACTGATCGTAGATGTTAATGTTTAAATTACACGAATTAGCTAATGGACTGATTTTGCACGGTCGCTCCGTCGACATTCTGAATTTTCCGGTATTAATTATGGTTTTTCGGCGAACTAGCGTCGACGATGGGGTGGTTGGCTGTTCGTCCGGAGCAGCTGGTTGGTCGGATGAACAGAGGGAGTAGAAGCCGTGAGGGTGGTGATGTGGGTCCCACCTGCTGATGTGTCTCTCACGTGGCGTTCACGTGACATTTCTGTTAAAAAGAAACAAATATAACAACTTTCATAACGGAAATAACATATTTGATCCCAAACTTAACGAAGGATAAATATGACCATTTTTCAAAAATATAATGACAAATATAACTCTTTTTCCCAATATAGAATGAAGAGTTGTAATAATGGAGTATAATTTATAGCGTTACATATGAGGAAGTAGATAAGAAATGAATGAAGAGGGTGTAGTTGTCGGCAAGTATACGAGGTTTTAATGCCTTGGGAGTCTTAAGATAGACGTGGCTATTTCCTCGCCTTTCACAAAGTGTCCCCAGTTTGCTTTCTATTGTCAGTTTTCATTTGTATTTCCCAAAACACCCTTGATTTCTCCCCCACGACTTATTTTATACGGCTCGGATAAAAAGAGTGTCAACTTAATCATTAAGAAAAAGTCTGAACTTAACTTTTTTCAACTTAAGTGTTTGAACGAAAAGTCGAGGATATCAAAGATTGACAATCAACTCACGGTTAAGGGCCGAGAGTGGCATGGATTATGGGACGGATTAGGAATCATAACTTAATGATTTTATAGTGACAAGTTTTATTTGATCTTATGTGTTGTCTTGGCTGAGACCTTGTACAAGGGGTGGATAAAGACAAGGAACCCAAATCTAAGTCGAAAACGTGAAAGCTAAAGGATTGAGTGGCGATTTAAGAGACGGTATAATCCCAGTAAGGGGGAAAGCCAGAGTGAGTAGTAAATGAAAACTGGGCTAAGATATGAACTTAGATATGTCAGACACTAGCTTAGTCTAAGATATGAACTTAGATATGTCAGACACTAACTTAGTCTCAAATACCAACAAGATGATGGAAAAGGTGCGCAGAAAGAGGGTACACCTGAGCAAACATGGAAAACTACTAAGGAATGATAAGCCTATTTCAAAATTTGACAGCATCGTCCTTAAATTATTCAATGAAAACTTTACGAGGGATAAGAGGTTTTGACATAATGAATAATGAGGTGATGGATGACATGATATCTACCGTGGGTAAGAAGACTAATATAAAGGCTAAAGGAAGGAGTCGACCCAAGAAGGTAAAACATAGCCAGCTGCAATAGAAGCCAGATGTTGATAATTCCCTGAAGCATAGTGTAAAAGAACCCCCCCTTATGTGGGAACTAGGGGAAACACCAAAATAAAGAGTTTCATCTAGAATCCGTGAGAGGTATTGTGATATGGAATAAAGGTAGTGATGAAAACCTTACTGCGAATTAGCACCGCAGCTCAGGGGAGGAGGCGCCGCGGCTCTTCAAGCGTTGTGGCCCTTCCGACACAGCATCGCGACCCTTATCGCGATTTCATGACTTGTTTCATCTTTCAACACATTGTACACTTCTTCCTTCATTTACCAAACGTGAAACCATTGTCATTTGGCCAATAACCGTCTATTAACTTACGTCTCAAACATTTTGTATACGTATCAATATCTCTTCCACTTAGGAAATTTACGATCTTTGGTACAACATGTGCACGTGTGTGGAAACGAAGTTTTCGACGTGAGAGACCCCAATTGTTCGAGTCATAATTAATAGGATTAACTTTATTTCACGTATAATAAATTTCAAACAATCCCATCTTGGAAGAGATTTTGGCGCACGCACATTGTGCCTTTCTAGCAATCGTCCGACGGATCGATGTTGCATCTGGAAAGGTAGTCGTAGCTTTGAACCTTCCATAGTGGAATACCATCGGACTTATTTACTGCGCGGTGAACGCGATGTCTTGAACCGTCAGTGTTTAGTATAAGCCAATACAATGATATACCCACACAACACCTTTTCTACTCAATCATTCTTTATATTTTTTTCCGTCGTGGGCCGTGGAAACACTTGGATTCTTAGGTGCGTTCATTTGAGGCGCCCTATCCTCGCACTTAAATAAGTGGTCTTCTATAAGGTATCCTGCAATGCCCCACTACACAAGTGTTAGACACAATTAAAAGTTTCCCCAACCTAACCTCAATCATTAAGGATCATGAAAGGTTTGGAAACTTAACCTTTACCCGCTCTGCATATAGCACTTTATGTCTATCACGGGAACGGCCTTGGATTTATGTTTCTAAGAAGAAATAATTATCCAAAGTGCTCTTGCTTCCACCGAAGCGCTCAACTGAACCTTTACGATTTAGTTTTTCCATTGAACCTTATTCCTGGGATCTCCGGTTTGTAAGGTTGGGTGTCCACGGTATCAGTTCTTATTGATTGGGTTTTAAGCCCATTTCCCTAGACATGCAGAACATCTGATCTCTGGACATACCCTTCGTCAAGGGATCTGTGATGTTTTCCTTAGATTTTACGTAATCAATGGAAATTATACCAGTGGTGATCAGTTGCCTAACGGACGCATGTCTCCGTCGAATATGACGAGACCTTCCATTGTACATAGAACTTCGTGCCCTTTCTAGAGCCGACTGACTCTCGCAGTGGATCATTACAGAAGGCACGGGTTTGTCCCAACGTGGGACATCATCTAAGAAATCACGAAGCCACTCATCTTCTTCTCCAGCTTTGTCTAAAGCGATAAACTCTGACTCCATCGTGGATCGGGCAATAAGAGTTTTCCTAGAGGATCTCCAAGACACAGCTCCACCACCAATTGTAAAGATATATCCACTGGTGGATTTGATGTCATCTATGTCAGATATCCAGTTTGTATCATTGTACCCCTCTTGTACAACTGGATACCTTGAGTAATGCAATCCGTAGTTTTGTGTGTATTTTAGGTATCGTAATACCCGATTCAACGCTATCTAGTGGTTATCACTCGGATTACGGGTGAACTTAGCCAACAAGTTGACTGTATAAGCGATATCAGGTCGAGTACAGTTTGTGATATACATTAAACTGTCAATCACCTGTGCATACCGCTATTGGCGAATGGGCGCGCCATGATGTTTATCAATCTTCAAATTTGCATCTAGTGGTGTCGTAAGTGGCGAACTGTTATACCCCGTAGTTCCAGGGTATGAATGTGGGGGCGTACGTACGAGAATACGACATAAATTTTGGAAAGAAAGAAAGGTGTGATTTTTCGACGGAAAAGTTTCCGGGTTTTGTGAAGGAAAAAGGTTCGTTAGTGGGAATTGGATTCCCAGATTTGGTATTTGGACTTCTTGGATTATATTAGAATTATGAGATTTTATTTTCGGAAATGGTCACGTGGGGCCCACGGAGAAATTTACTGATTTTGTAGGGCCCACTTTGTTTTGAGATTTTCGGTATTTTGGATATTTTCTAAGACGAAATATTTTGGACAAGTAAGAGGCGACACGTGTCACCGAGTGGCCGTGGTAGAATGGAGGACAAATGGCTAGCCACTGTCTCCTTGGCGAAACGCCATGACACTTGGAAGCAATTTCGTTGGCCATGTGGTGTGGTGGGACCCACACACACATGGCCCAATATTGACCACCCACTTGACTTGATCATGGCCCTTGATTCTTCTATAAATACCCCCTTAAGTTGAAGACTTATTTTCATCCCACACTTGAATACTTTCCAAAGCAACTACTCTCCCCTCAGAAGTGTTTTCGTCCCTCCCCTCGTGTGTAGAAAATACTTTGTGTATTGTTGTATAATCCCAAATACCTTAGCCTAGTATCCCTAGTTGTATTTCAAAGTTATTTCAATACTAGGAGCCCGGAAATACTACTTTATTCCAATAGTCGCAAAGTGAAACCCTAGAAAAATCTTCCTAGCTTGGTTGAAGTGTTAAGAGAAGTTGTTTAGAAACTTCTAAGGGTCGCTTGGAGCGGGTTGGAGCGTAAGGAGTTGGAGCTAAATGATGCGCGTAATATGCACACACTTTTAAACGCAAGTGCACGTTATCGTATCAAGTAGTATAGTCTTGGATAAGACCGAATATCGTCCTCTAGGATTAGGGTTCAAGTACCAGTTATCTATTTTCTAGTATCTATTTGGCGAATTAATAAGTGATTGGTTGTTTATGACTAAGAATTATAAAAGCTATCTTAAAGTATAAAGAATTAATTCAAATGTGATGAGAATAGGGCTTCTATGTATCCTTACTATCCGCTTATGTTACTTACTAATGCATTACTTATGGTATTCTTCTTTTGGAGAAAGCAGGTTTACGAAATCGTTTTATACTCCCGTTAGGGTTATATAAACACTCAACCCCAGTATTGTTCCTTACCTAACTTTCACGATAAGTGGTAACGCTATAGGAGGATTAAGCACAAAAACCTAGTTGGCCACGCACAATGCGCAAAATTAGGGTTGTTAAGCCTCTCATCAACGCTTACAAATCTAATTGAGGTATTTTCATCCCCAATTCAAGATATCTACCCAACTTACAAAGATATTCACAATCCCCTTTTCGAATCGATTAGAAATCATATAGTGATAACTAGTTGTCGATTAGCTACCAAGAATTCAACTCGATTATTGGATAGATCTCTCAATAAGAATAATAACCATAAGCGTTAATTTATAACATAAGGTTCAAGAAATTCAACATAGAAAGCCTATAAGAGAATTAGTTCCTAGCCATAAATATGACAAGAACTAATTCCATGTTCATCATACAAAACCGAATTAAAGTAAAGAAAGGGAAAAGAAATTACTAAAATAAATGGTATCCAATCTCCAAGCAAGAATCTTGAGTTGTGCGAAGAAGGGAACCTCAAAACCGCCAGGGTTCTCCTTTATAGTTTAAAACGCCTCCTTCTTTTCCTCGCAGCTGGCCCAAAATCAGTCCAAAAGACCTAATTTTTACGCTGGCGCCGCGCCGCAGACAGCCGCGCGCCCGGAAGTTCGCGATCCGTCGGGTGTTTTGGCGCCGCGCCCGATATTCGCTGTTCGAGTAGCCGCACTGTATCTTCGTAGCACTCGGATGTTTAGCGTCGCGCCCTGATTCGCTGCTCGAGGCGCCGCGGCAGTCTTCGCCTCGAATAATGGGCGCCGCGCCCTCGCTGTCGCAGGAGGCCGCGCGCTGGTCTGGATTTTAGCCTCGTTCGCCACTTTCTCTGTTTTCAGCTCTGGCATCTCCTCTTTTGCCCTCTTTTTGCTCCTTTTCCGTCATTTGGCCATTTCAACCACTTTGACTCAATAGAAAGAAAAACTATCCTAATACGACACTTATATGTGCAAAATGGGACAAAAGACTAACTAAAACAGACTCAAAAGGTGTATATAAAATACACCGATCACTAAACGTTGCTCAGGATCGACATATATCTTGGATAATTTTGGGCTTATCGAGGTAATGATCTATGTCCCCCTATTGTAATTGGATATTACATGTTGTAGTAATTATACTTGAGTATATTATATGAGGATAGAAGATTGATAGAATTAAACTGTATTTACATTGGATTGTATTTACAGTAGACTTGTGTAGTATTATTGTGAAGTAGAATTGTACACGTCCGGTTAGACGTGTAACCCTCCCCCCTGGGAGTTGTTGGCCTGGTAGCGGGCCTGAGTAGAGGAGGAGATTTATGTGGTTGCAGGGAGGTCTTTGAATTTTACGTAGAATAAAGGAATCTTGTATTTAGAATATTCTACGAAGAGATCTAGAAATTGATAGACGTTTTATGGCCAGTATAGGTGGAAGTACTACGAGTAGCGTATTCTACTCGAAGGGTGGAAAAGGCTAGCAAGGTTGTAGTACTTGGAGCATTTTGCTAATTGTCGATAATCGTCGCGAGGTATGTGAACCTCTTCCTATCTTTTCTAGCATGATTGTTGTGAACTATGTAGTGCGGTGACGTCGTGTTCTAAGTGAATTTGGTTGGTTTACTGATTTTAAAAGATAAATGACTTGACTTATATTTGACTTGATATGATATATGAAGAACTCGAATTGTGTAGAAAGTTGTGAAACCTCATTCGCGAGAAATGAGTATTTGGTCTTTAAAAGGAACTTGATTTCTAAAAGAAAAGAGACTTGAGGAATCAAGAGTTTTGGTTTAAAAGAGAGACATGGTTTTGTCTTAAATTGGTTTAAAACATAAAGTGTTATAACAGCTTTATGGGAAGTTAGTTATAACGACTTTATGAAAGCAAAAGAATGGTTTTATCATTGGTTTTAAAATGGTAACTTGATTTAAGTATAGGTTACTTGTTTTGAAAAGAGTAAGTATTTGAGTTTTAAAGAGTATACTTGATGTTGTTTTAAAAGAAAGGCACTTGGTTTAAAAAGTATAGAGTACTTGATTTTAAAAGTCTTGTAAAGGTTTTCACGAAAGTAAAGTAATTTGGTTTGAAAAGGAAATGTGTTTTTGATACTACGAGTATTAGTATCTTTTACGTAAAAGAGGTCTTTTGAAAGAATGAAAGTGGGTATTATTTTGGGTTTGAAACCCGTATTGTTGACATAAAATGAAAGTACCTTGAGTTGTGTGTAACTTGCCTATGTTTGCGTGTGATAGCCTTGTTGTGCAAGATTGTATTTTTATACCACCGTCTCTTAATGAGGCCGATTGATTTGTTATGATCTTACTTGGGCGTCTGCGCGGTGACGAGGATTCCACGGTGCGCGCTCGTTGATAGCGTTATTCCATGGACTAGCTCTCCATGAGGTTTTACCGATTCGGCCTTGGAATCGTGGTTGGCTTCGACTTGCCCCGCCTCGTGGTCGATTCGCCTGGTACTGGTAGTTAGCCTCGCGACTTGCCCCATTCAGTTTAGTGGCGAAGTCTCGTGACACGCGCTGTACTGGTAGTTAGCCTCAGATTACTTGCCGGTCCACGTGACACGACGCGGTACCGGTAGTCGGCCGTACTTGCCCGTGTCGCCTTCGTGGTTTGGTTGCATAGTATTGTTAGTACGGCCTTGGTATCTAGTAGTTGGCTTTCGTACGCCGGCGATCGATGACGCGCTTTGGTATCCGTAGTTAGCCTTCGTACTTGCCCCACGGTTGTTATGACACAGTGGGACACGTGTTCATGTGTATTCCTTGGTGTTGCTATATCATGATCGCCGGCGATGAGGAAGGTATTCCACGCATGATTGATGTTGTGGGCGTGAGACCCGTAGTTATATTTGAGTGATGACTTTGAGGCGTGAGTCCCCGACTTGACGTGGATCGCATATTATGTAATCGTAGTTTGTTATCATACATGTCTCCCGCTTTATATAGACTATTATGATTTCATTCTGATTTTTGCCACATACTTGGTACTTGGCCAGACCGACTCTTTCGGCCGCGTTATGCCGCAGTAGAGGTACATTGTGGATCCTCGCTCATAGGATCACAGCGTTTTGGGAAGCTCCGCTTTCCGAGGCTCATCTTTGTATAGTCCTGTCGGTGTAGTTACTTGTACATTCGGGGTATGGCGCCCGTCCCGTCATAGTTATGGTTACATTCTTAAGTGCGTAGAATCTTGTTGCAGGTGGTTTGTAAAATGATTTAAGCTCGAGTTGATATATATATGTATATATTCAGGAGGGTGACCGTTTTGGTTAGCCTGTTTCATACTTTATGTCTTGTCTCATGTTTTAGTTTTTATTTCCGCTGATTTTCTCTGATGTTGTATCACTAGGGTGCCCGGGGTAAGGCACCAGTCACGGGCCCGGGATCGGGTCGTGACAAAAGTGGTATCAGAGCAGTTAGTCCTCGGAAAGTGTCTACAGACCGTATCTAGTAGAGTCTTGATTATCGGCGTGTTGTGCACCACACCTATAATCAGGAGGCTGCAGGATATTTAGGATTGGTTTCTATTCTTCTCACTCTGAGATCGTGCCTTAGAGCTGTGTTGTAAGTTGGACCCCTCTGACGTAATTCTTTTGTACCAGTCATGCCTCTGCGAAAGGCAACCAGGGCCCGTGGCGGCAAGGCATCGAGGAGCTGCGATAGAACACGAGAGTACGAGGCGCAGCGGCCAAGACTGAGATAGTACTTGACGGCGAGTTTTGCGACGCCACCGCCCCAAAGCGAGTTTAGAGCCGCGGCATGGTCTGCCGAGACCACGCACGAGCCTCCACCCCACACTGGAGCGGAGAGATGGGCTACGAGGAGATGGCACGATTACTAGCCGTGATCAGGCCAAACATGAGGATAAGCCGGACGCAGTTCGCCAAAGAGAACCCGTGGTTCACCCGAGCGGATAGTTTGAGGCTACGGGACTTTCGGTCAGAGCCGCGAGTTCTACGGTCGAGGCACGAGGATGATCCGCAGGAGTTCATCCGACGATACGGATCACGAGAGTGATCAAGGCTTGGAGACCGAGTCGGTGGTCTTGGGTTCACATCGCCGCGTGATCTGCAATGATCGTTTGATTCGTGAGTCGCCCCGGGAGGGCATGCACTTCCACCGTATGGAACGAGTTCTCGAGGCATTTCTTGCACATTTCTTGCCTCCATAGATGAGAGGGCTCGGGCCGCAGATTTTTGGTGTTGAGGCGATCCGCGACGGTTCGAGTACAATGTGGAGTTCGACTCATTGGCTCGGTATGTCCCCGCGTTAGTAGCTAGTATGGAGGGCGAGTGCACCGCTATGTCACGAGGCTAGACGATTATTTGGCGAGAGTTGCTCGGCGTAGCTCTTCACCGGCATGGACATTGCCCGCATGCAGCTTATGCACTTGGATGTGAGGCACGGAGAGGTCGGCGGAATGGCCGGATCAGCGAAGAGGCCGAGCAGCAGGTCTTTTGGCGACTTTCGAGGCGGACCGCCTCAAGAAAGCCGCGATGCGCCTCCCAGCACGAGTGGCCCTCCACAATTGTTATACCAGTGGTTCGCCCGACCGCGGTCTGGTCCAGCGCATGGCGGGAGGCCGCGGCGCCAAGGCGGGTGATTGTAGGGCCGCGGCGCCGGAAGTCAGGGCCGCGGCTCCGAAAGTACTGAGGGGTCGCTGAAGTTTCAGCGCCGCGGCGCCGGGAAGCAGGGCCGCGGCGCCAAAAGATCCGAGGGTCCGCAGGAGTTGCGGCGCCGCGGCGCCGGGAAGCAGGGCCGCGGCGCCGAGGCGGGAAATTTGGGCGGAAAAACTTAGAAAGTCTGATTTTTGTTTTAAAAAAGGCCATGGGAGGGTGACAAGTGTCCCCCCCCATCTGATTTCTGCTACATGCATTATATTGACCAAGACTTGGTCATTTCTTTCAACATTTCATCTCTACACTCCATCTCTCTCTAAGTTAAAAAGCTCATCCTTCTCTCTAAATTCCCAAGAGGAATTCTAGCCTAAGGGAAAAATCTGAAAAGTGTAATAGGAAGGAAAGGTTATTACAAGCTTGTGAAGACTATTGTGGTGGTGTTCTTGGAGAAAAGGCTAGCAAGGTGTTGGAATAAGTTTGGCAAAAACTTAAGGTAACATTTCTTCTCTTGTAGTTGGTATTGGGTGTTGCATGTTTAATAGGAAGAACTTGTAGTTGGAAAAATGCACTTAGAGTAGTTGCATGTAAGAAATGGGGTTGATTATGAAAGAATTGGTTAGGGGGATAGTATGAGCGTGTTGTTGCCTAAATACTACATTAGACTTGTTGGGTTAGTTGTTGTAACTTGTGGTTGAATTTTACACACCAAAGTTTAGGTGTGTAATCCCCTTGGTGTTGGTTGGTTGTTGAGCCTTAAACATGGCATTTGAGCATTAAAAATCGACCTTGGAAAAGGTGGCAATGTATGTAGAAACAAAGGAACGCTGCCCGATTTTCCGTAGGAAATTGGTGACTTTAACTTGGAAATTCTGCATTTGTAATTAGAGCTTGATAAACGATTGTGGTCATTTTAGGTTGACATACTACGTGCGTAAATTGGACTTAGCTTGTGGATTGACCAAGAGGTATGTGGAGCTTTCCTATCTCTTGAGCATGATTAGTTGTACCTATGTAGTACGGTAGACGTACAAGATTTGAAAATCTTCGTTTGTTATAAGCATTTGATACTTGCTTCGTTTTAAAAGAAAAGTATAAAAATCCCTTGGACTTAAGGGAATGTGTTTTACTATTGTTAACTCTAATATAACGGCTTTATGGGAGTTGGTTATATTAGTTTGTGAAAGTTTAATGGAGAAAGGTTTTGATGTTTTGAACATGTGGAAGGAAAATGGTTTTAAGGCATGAATTGCCTAAGGTTTTACAAGAAATAAGTCACTTAATTTAGAAGCTTGAGATAGTTTTAAAAGGAAATGTGACTTGTTTGAAAAGAAATCGTAACTTGATACTATGGTGATTAGTATCTTGGAATTTTTGTATAAAAAGAGTTATTCCTTAAAAGGTTAGAGGTACATGATACTTGGGTTAAATTCCCGGATTTTTATTAAAAGACATGATCGTGCCTTAGGTATACTAAAATGAGAGGATGTATTAAAACTATTAATAAGAAGTTAGGTGATTCTTAACTTGCTTAAGTTATGATAGGCCGGTAGTGCTTATGTTATGATATGATAGGCGGTAGTGCTTATGTTATGATATGATAGGCGGTAGTGCTTATGTTATGATATGATAGTAGTGCTTATGTTATGATATGATAGGCGGTAGTGCTTATGTTATGTATGATAGCGGATGAGCTATGTTATATATATATTGTTACGTAAACCCGGTTATTATTTATGCCATGGATTTGCTACCCATGATGCGAGTGCGGCGCTTGTACTACGCGGATCCGACCATAGGATCCACGCGGGTGAAATAGTCCCGTGCGAGTACGCGATGGTACTCATGCGGATCCACGGGATCCGTGCGGTGAAATAGTCCCACGCGGGTGAAATAGTCCTATGACGAGGCGGATGACCTCACGCGGGTCCACAGGACCTATGCGGGTGAAATAGTCCTGCGAGTAGGATTGCTTAATGATACTACAGGCGAGGTACCTGTTTTGATCATGAGCCTCCTATTTTTATGCTATAAAATGTACTTGTTACTCTCATTATTAGTAAGGCACTGCAACATAATTTGGTTTTATCTATAACTTTAATGTATTTTGGACTTATGATATTACTACGAGATTTTCCGTTTACATACTTGGTACGTTGTGTCGACCCCTTCCTGGGCTGCGTTCATGCCGCAGGTGAAAGCAGCGGTAGATCCTCGTTCCTAGGATCTTGTACTCAGTGTCGGGAGCTCCATTTCTTCTGAGGCTCGACTTTTGTATGGTTCTCCCCGAGTTGTTGTTATTTTGTACATTCAGGGCATGGCGGGCCCCGTCCCGTCATAGTGTTATTCATTCTTAGGTGCGTAGTCTTGTCGAACTTGGTTCGTTAAGGATGTATCGCTCGGTTTATGTACTTTTGGGTTAGCCGATTTAGGTTAGACTATTCTATATCTTAATGGTTGTTTATCGTGAGTTTACATTCATTGGTTTTCTCGATGTTGTGTCACTAGGTGCGGTTAAGGCACCGGTCACGGATCCGGGGTCCGGTCGTGACAAAAGTGGTATCAGAGCAGTTAATCCTCGAAAAGGGTCTACAGGTCGTATCTAGTAGTCTTGATTATCGGTGTGTTGTGCACCACATCTATAATCAGGAGGCTGCAGGATAGTTAGGATTGGTTCCCCTTCTTTCACTCTAAGATCGTGCAATAGAGCTGTGTTATAGGTTGAATTTCCTCTGACGTATTTTTCCTGTATCGATTATGTCTCGCGCAAGCAACCGCAGTAAGCGGCGGCAAGAGAGGAACTACCAGTAGGGCACCGAGGGTCACCAGGGCACAGGCCCGGTCCTTACCAGACGAGGTGTTTCGGACAGCGAGTTCTACGACGTCGCCAACCCCAGCAGAGTCGGGGGCAGCAGCAGCGGCTACTGAGACCGCGATACCTGAGCCTCCAGTCCAGCGGCCAGGGGCGGAGGATATGGGCTCTGAGATAGCCGCCATCGCCGAGATCGTGGCGAGCGGGAGGATAGGTTGGAGACAGCCCGGCCGCGACTGTAGTTCAAAGACAGAGTCGCTAGCTCGAGATCGAGAGATTTTTGAGTTGTAGCACACCGGAGTTTTACGGTCGAGACACGAGGATGATCTCGTGAGTTTATCCGACGATTCAGCGGATCATGGCGGTGATCGGGCTTCAGAGATCGATGGTCTGAGTTCGCATCGGCCGCGGATCTGGCAGATTGATCGGTACGATTCGTGGATCGGCCCGGAGGGAGCATGCGCTTCCAGCCGTTTGGGACGAGTTCTCAGAGGCATTCCTTAGCCATTTCTTGCCTCCGCAGATGAGGAGGGCTCGGGCCGATAGATTTTTGACGCTGAGACAGAATGGGAGGACGGTCCGGGAATACAACGTGGAGTTTGACTCATTGGCTAGGTATGTGCCCGCATTGCAGCGCATATGGAGGACAGGGTGCACCGCTATGTCACAGGACTCGATGATCACTTGGCCGAGAGTTGCTCGGGGGTGGCTCTTCAGCCGGGCATGGACATTGCCCGCATACAGGCATATGCCCTCGGGTGTGAGGAACGCAGGGGCCGACGGATCGAAAGGTATCAGCAGAAGAGGGCCAGGACAGCAGGGTCCTCTGGTAGTTTTCGGGGTAGACAGCCTTCGGAGACCGTGGTTGCACCACGCGGCCAGAGCACCTCCACCATCTTCGGACGTCTGAGTATTCGGAGCGACGGGTTCCGGGCTTCGGGTTTCGGCAGGACAGGGTTCCAGTCAGATGAGGCCACCTATGCCTCGGTGTGGTCGATGTGGTGATTGCCATTATGGGGGGTGTCGTGTTCCTCCAGGAGCTTGTTATTCTTGCGGCCAGCAGGGCCATTTGAGGAGAGATTGTCCGTCCAGAGGTGGCGGGAATATGATGGCTCAACCGACAGTGTGGTCGGATCTTCATCGCCATGGCGATGCGCCCGAGGCGTGGTATTCAGACGCAGTGACGCGGCAGGGGTCGTGGTAGAGGTTCCAGTTCCAGCGGTCCTCAGAACCGCATTTATGCTATGTCCAGCCGCCAGGACCAGGAGGCGTCACCTGATGTCGTCACAGGTACATTGTTGGTTTCTTGCTGTGATGTTTATGCTTTGATAGATCCAGGT
The DNA here is from genome assembly GCA_029844215.1 of Przewalskia tangutica. Lineage (NCBI taxonomy): Eukaryota > Viridiplantae > Streptophyta > Magnoliopsida > Solanales > Solanaceae > Przewalskia > Przewalskia tangutica. The sequence continues at coordinate 124,878,101 of CM056726.1, read as the reverse complement.
TCTACCCTGTCCTATATATCTCCTCATATTGCTGGTAGAATAGGGATAGAGCCCGAGTCCATAGAATCCTTTGAGGTGGCTACGCCGGTAGGTGCTTCGGTGTTAGCTGAGCGGGTATATAAGGCTTGCCCAGTGACTATAGATGGTCGTCAGACTCTAGCTGACTTGATAGAGTTGGACATGACAGACTTCGATGTGATTATGGGTATGGATTGGCTATCGTCTTGCTATGCCAATGTAGACTGCAGAGAGAGGTTAGTTCGGTTCCGGTTTCCTGGTGAGCCGGTTATCGAGTGGAAGGGGAGTACTGCATCGCCGAGGGGTAGGTTTATTTCTTACCTCAAGGCTAGGAGGATGGTACGGAAAGGGTATATTTACCATTTGGTTCGGGTATTCGACATCGAGGTGAGATGCCGACCTTGATCGATTCCGGTGGTTAGAGAGTTTCAGACGCTTTTCCGACGAGCTCGGGTATCCTCCCGAGAGGAGGTTGAGTTTGCATCGATTTGGCACGGACACTCGACCGATATCTATTCCGCCATACGAATGGCACCGCCGAGTTGAGGAACTGAAAGACGGTGAAGGACTTGCTAGAAAAAGGCTTTATTAGGCACAGTGTTTCTCCCCGGGAGCGCCGGTGTTGTTTGTAAAGAAGAAAGATGGGGCGTTGCGTATGTGTATTGATTACAGCGGTGAATAAGGTAACCATCAAGAATAGATATCCTCCCGTGATTGATGATTTGTTTGACGGTTCAGGTGCGAGATGTTTTTCCAAGATCGACTGCGATCCGTTATCATCAGTGCGAGTTAGAGAGGCAGATATCCGAAGACCGCATTTAGGACCCGTATGGAACTATGAGTTCGTGGTAATGTCTTTTGGATTGACCAACGCTCAAGCAGTATTCATGGATTTGATGAATAGGGTGTTCGAGCCATTCTTGGATATGTTCGTTATAGTGTTCATTGATGATATCTTGGTGTATTCACGCACGCATCGAGAGCATCTGATCATTTGAGGCGGTGTTGGGAGTCCTCGTGACCGGCGATTGTATGCCAAGTTCTCGAAATGCGAGTTTTGGCCGGATTGATGGCTTTCTTAGGACATGTTATCGAGCCGATGGTATTCGGGTTGATACAAGAAAGATTGAGGCGATAAGACTTGGCCTAGACCCACTACACCGGCAGAGCGGCGCAGCTTTGGGCCTTGCGAGTTATTATCGGAGGTTTGTGGAGAAGTTTGCTTCTATTTCAAAGACTTTGACTAAGCTGACTCAGAAGGCAGCTATGTTCCGGTGGACGGATACTTGTGAGGAAAGTTTTCAGTTGCTAAAGGAGAAGTTGACGACCGCCCCCGTTCTTACTCTTCCAGAGGGTTTAGATGGATATGTGGTTTATTGTGACGCGTCACTTGGGTGCACGATGCAAAGACGGCAAGGTTATACATGCATCCCGGCCTTTAGGAAGCATGAGAAGAACTATCCCACACATGACTTGGAGTTAGCAGCAGTGATTCATGCCTTGAAGATCTGGAGGCATTATTTATATGGAGTTCATGTGGACATTTACACAGACCACAAGAGTCTCCAGTACATCTTCAGCCAGAGGGAGCTGAACTTACGGCAGAGACGGTGGTTGGAGCTACTTAAGGATTACGATGTTGATATTCTGTACCACCCAGGGAAAGCCAATGTAGTGGCAGATGCCCTTAGTCGCAGATCGATGGGTAGTCTATCTGATGTTCAGACAGAGAAAAGGGATATGGTCCGAGAGCTACACCAGTTAGCAAGCCTTGGGGTTCGTTTGGTTGATTCCGTTAGTAACGGAATTCGGGTTCGAGAGGTCGCCGAGTCTTCCATCGTCGAGGAGGTGAAGAGGCGACAGTATGAGGATCCGATTTTGGTACGGTACCGAGATGCAGCTCTCCAGGAAGAGAAGAGTCTATTTGAGGTAGCACCGGATGGGGTGCTAAGATTCGAGGCGGCCAGGTGTTCCCGATGCGGACAGACTTCGTCGCCAGATTCGGGAGGCACACGCTCGTTATTCGATTCATCCGGTCGACTAAGATGTACCATGACCTCAGTGCGTGTATTGGTGGGATGGTTTGAAGAGGACGTGGCGGTTTGTTGCCATGTCCTAATTGTCGTGAGTTAAGGTTGAGCACGAAGCCCGGTGGCTATTACGGTATTGATATTCCGATGTGGAAGTGGGAGGTGGTCAACATGGACTTTATTACAGGGTTACCTCGCACCCAGAGGAGACATGATTCCATTTGGGTTATTGTTGACAGGCTGACGAAATCAGCCCACTTTCTTCCAGTCAGGACGACGTTTTCAGCCGAGGACTATGCCAGGTTATATATTAGAGAGATTGTGAGATTGCACGGAGTCCCGGTGTCGATTATATCAGATAGAGGAGCCCAGTTCACGGCTAACTTCTGGAGGTCCTTCCAGAAGGGATTAGGGACACAGGTGAGTCTCAGCACGACGTTTCATCCTCAGACGGACGGACAGGCCGAGCGCACTATCCGCAACGAGGATATGTTGCGGGCTTGTGTTATTGATTTCGGGGGTAGCTGGGAGGATCATTTACCTCTTGTGGAGTTTGCTTATAACAACAGCTACCATTCTAGTGTTCAGATGGCGCCTTATGAGGCCTTATACGGGAGGAAGTGCAGGTCACCCATAGGTTGGTTTGAAGTGGGAGAAGTGCAGTTAATCGGGCCAGATTTGGTTCAGCAGGCAGTGGATAAGGTGAAGCTTATCCAGGAGCGGTTATTGGCAGACCGCAGTCGGTAAATCATATGCAGATCATCGGCGACACTTAGAGTTTGAGGTTAATGATTGGGTCTTTACGAAAGTGTCACCCGTGGGGTGTGATGAGATTTGGGAGGAAAGGGAAACTCAGCAAGGTACATTGGGCCGTTTCAGATTGTCCTAAGAGTGGGCAAGGTTGCCTATGAGTTGGATCTGCCGTCCGATCTTGTGGCGGTACATCCCGTTTTTCACGTGTCTATGTTACGAAATGCGTTGGAGATCCGTCAGAGTACACCCGATTCGGGATGTCCAGTGACAGAGAAGTTATCGTATGAGAGTCCCATGGCGATACTCGATCGTCGAGTTAGACGACTTGGACGAAGGGCGTGGCTTCCGTCAGTCTTATGGCGAACGAGAACAGGAGGAAATGGCGTGGGAAGCATAGGATGACATGATGAAGAAGTATCCTCACTTATTCCCTACACCTCCAGTAACCCACTTTCCCCGCTTGTTAGTTTTGATTTAGTTGATTATGCTTGAGTAATGTTGTGGCTCGGGAGCATTCTTATTTGCAAAGGAATAGTTAAGAAGATATGTTTATATTGTGTTTTGTGTGAGGCTAGAAGGAACATTCGGACGAATGTTTCTAAGGGGAGAATGTTATACCAGTGGTTCGCACGACCGCGGTCTGTGGCGCAGCCGGGCCGGAGGCATGCGCGCGCCAAGCGAGTGATTGTAGGGCGCGCCGAAGTCGGCCGCGGCTCGAAAATCCGAGGGTCGCTGAAGTTTCAGAGCCGCGCCGCCGGGAAGCAGGGCCGCGGCGCCCGAAGATCCGAGGGTCCGCAGAGTTGCAGCCGCCGCGGGAAGCGGCGCCGAGGCGGAAATTTGGGCGAAAAACTTAGAAAGTCGATTTTTGTTTTAAAAAGGCCATGGGAGGGTGACAAGTGTCCCCATCCGATTCTGCTACATGCATTATATTGACCAAGACTTGGTCATTTCTTTCAATATTTCATCTCTACACTCCATCTCTCTCTAAGTTAAAAGCTCATCCTTCTCTAAATTCCCAAGAGGAATTCTAGCCTAAGGGAAAAATCTGAAAAGTGTAATAGGAAGGAAAGGTTATTACAAGCTTGTGAAGACTATTGTGGTGGTGTTCTTGGAGAAAAGGCTAGCAAGGTGTTGGAATAAGTTTGGCAAAAACTTAAGGTAACATTTCTTCTCTTGTAGTTGGTATTGGGTGTTGCATGTTTAATAGGAAGAACTTGTAGTTGGAAAAATGCACTTAGAGTAGTTGCATGTAAGAAATGGGGTTGATTATGAAAGAATTGGTTAGGGGGATATTATGAGCGTGTTGTTGCCTAAATACTACATTAGACTTGTTGGGTTAGTTGTTGTAACTTGTGGGTTGAATTTTACACACCAAAGTTTAGGTGTGTAATCCCTTGGTGTTGGTTGGTTGTTGAGCCTTAAACATGGCATTTGAGCATTAAAAATCGACCTTGGAAAAGGTGGCAATGTATGTAGAAACAAAGGAAACGCTGCCCAATTTTCCGTAGGAAATTGGTGACTTTAACTTGGAAATTCTGCATTTGTAATTAGAGCTTGATAAACGTATTGTGGTCATTTTAGGTTGACATACTACGTGCGGTAAATTGGACTTAGCTTGTGGATTGACCGAAGAGGTATGTGGAGCTTTCCTATCTCTTGAGCATGATTAGTTGTACCTATGTAGTACGGTAGACGTCAAGATTTGAAAATCTTCGTTTGTTATAAGCATTTGATACTTGCTTCGCTTTTAAAAGAAAAGTATAAAAATCCTCGACTTAAGGGAATGTGTTTTACTATTGTTAACTCTAATATAACGGCTTTATGGGGAGTTGGTTATATTAGTTTGTGAAAGTTTAATGGAGAAAGGTTTTGATGTTTTGAACTTGTGAAAGGAAAATGGTTTTAAGGCATGAATTGCCTAAGGTTTTACAAGAAATGAAGTCACTTAATTTAGAAGCTTGAGATAGTTTTAAAAGGAAATGTGACTTGTTTGAAAAGAAATCGTAACTTGATACTATGGTGATTAGTATCTTGGAATTTTTGTATAAAAAGAGTTATTCCTTAAAAGGTTAGAGGTACATGATACTTGGGTTAAATTCCCGGATTTTTATTAAAAGACATGATCGTGCCTTAGGTATACTAAAATGAGAGGATGTATTAAAACTATTAATAAGAAGTTAGGTGATTCTTAACTTGCTTAAGTTATGATAGGCCGGTAGTGCTTATGTCACGACCCGAACCCGGACCCGTGACCGGTGCCTTAACCCGGGCACCCTAGTGACACAACATCAGAGAAAACCAGCGGAATGTAAACTCACGATAAACAACCATTAAGATATAGAATAGTCTAACCTAAACTGGCTAACCCAAAAGTACATAAACCGAACAGTCGCATCCTTAACGAACCAAGTTCTGACAAGACTACAGGCCTCTAAGAATGAATAACACTATGACGGGACAGGGCCCCGTCATGCCCCTGAATGTACAAAATAACAACAACTCCAGGGAGAACCATACCAAAAGTCGAGCCTCCGAAGAAATGGAGCTCCTGACACCTGAGTACAAGATCCTAGGAACGAGGATCTACCGCCTGCTTCCCTTACTGCTGCAGATTTAACGCGGCCAGGAAGGGGTCGAGACACAACGTACCAAGTATGTAAATCGAAAATATCGTAGTAATATCATAAGTCCAAAATACATTAAAGTTATAGATAAAACCAAATTATGTTGCAGACCGTGCCTTACTAATAATGAGAGTAACAAGTATACATTTTATAGCATAAAAATAGGAGTCTCATGATCAAAGCAGGTACCTCGCCGTAGTATCATTAAGCAATCCTACTCCGGGACTATTTCACCCGCATAGGTCCCGTGGACCCGCATGAGGTCATCCGCCTCGTCATAGGACTATTTCACCCGCGTGGGACTATTTCACCCGCACGGATCCCGTGGATCCGCATGAGTACCATCGCTGCACTCGCACGGGACTATTTCACCCGCACGGATCCATGGTCCGATCCGCATGAGTACAAGCGCCGCACTCGCATCATGGGTAGCAAATCCATGGCATAAATAATAACCCGGTTTACGTAATAATATATATAACATAGCTCATCCGGCTATCATACATAACATAAGCACTACCGGCCTATCATATCATAACATAAGCACTACCGGCCTATCATATCATAACATAAGCACTACCGGCCTATCATATCATAACAACAATCTTCGGGACGTTCGGGATATTCAGGAGCAGTCGTGGCTCCTGTGTTTCGACTTTCGGGGAGTAGAGTGCTCGCGGATAAGGTCACCCTTGTCTCGATGTGGCGTGTGGAAAACATCATAAGGGAGAAGTGTCGTACTAATTTGGGAGATTGTTATTCTTGGCCAACAGGCCATTTGGCGAGATCGTCCCACCGTGGTAAGATCGGTGATTAGCACGTACGACGAGATCGGGCCATGGTTCTTCACCTTCCATAGCTAGGCGGGATGTTCACGCACCGCAGCCACGCAGAGGTCGCGGTGGAAGTTCCCAGTTTTAGCGGTCTTTTGAACCGCCTATTTACAGGTATATCCTTAACCCTCTAGAGACTAGTATGTATTGATGTTATGATGATGTGTTAAGTGTTATGATCGGATAGCTTTAAGTTAAAAGGTGATTTAAAAGCCTGGTTAGTGAAAAGGGTAAGTCTGGGGATGAGAAAATTTCGAACCTTAGAATATTACACGTTGAGACCTTAGATGTAAGGTCGTCTTGAGTAAAGGATTTTTGCAGAAGATCCTTGTCGGAGTGCATTATATGCATAGGGTGTATTAGTGTGATAATTCCATGAGTAGTGTAAGATGAAAGTGGTAGCTTTCAGGACTTGTATAGGTAGGGTTGTTCCGGATCGGGGAACAAGAGTCTGGTGCGATTATGGGTCGGGTTGAGGACCGTTCGCGGGTCAACCCGCAGCCCGAAAAGAGATGTGGTCAGTTTGAGGTGGTCCCGCCATGTGGTAGAATCACGAGGGTGCGAGGCCCAAGTTTAGGTAACCATTGTATGAGTTCGCGGATGTGTTCGACCGGAATCGGATCGTGAAGGCCGGGAATGGCCTTGAAGAAATTCGAGGCTAGTAAGATGACCAAGTTTGGAGGTAGTGACTCCAAAGATTTTGGAAACTGAAGTGACGACTGAAGTGTGGTACGTATACTAGAGAGAGTTCGGGTGTACGAGAAGGGTACGACGAGTAAGGAAGGAAGTGAACATGTGTTGAGAGATGGAAGTGATCATTTCTTTGTGAGGTGAAGATGCGAAGGGAGTATCCTTTGGAAAAGGAACGAGAGTTAGTATCGTTTTACATCTTAGAGGTGATTCCTCGTGGACTTGGATTTAAGTATTTGCGCGTATGTTATTTTTGTGGCCAGGTGTGGCATGATTGGTTTCGTAAGTATAGTAGTGAAGACTATACCGGCGCAGGTATGTTTTGGAGACTTAGAAGGAACATTCGGGACGAATGTTTTTAAGGGGGGGAAAATGTTATACCCTGTAGTTCCAGGGTATGAATGTGGGGGCGTACGTACGAGAATACGACATAAATTTTGGAAAGAAAGAAAGGTGTGATTTTTCGACGGAAAAGTTTCCGGGTTTTGTGAAGGAAAAAGGTTCGTTAGTGGGAATTGGATTCCCAGATTTGGTATTTGGACTTCTTGGATTATATTAGAATTATGGGATTTTATTTTCGTAAATGGTCACGTGGGGCCCACGGGAGAAATTTACGGTTTTGTGGGGCCCACTTTGTTTTTGAGATTTTCGGTATTTTGGATATTTTCGGAAGACGAAATATTTTGGACAAGTAAGGGGGCGACACGTGTCACCCCCTTGAGTGGCCATGGTCGAATTGGAGGGACAGTGGCTAGCCACTGTCTCGAAATTAAATGGCCATGACACTTGGAAGCAATTTCGTTGGCCATGTGGTGTGGTGGGACCCACACACACATGGCCCAATCTTGACCACCCACTTGACTTGATCATGGCCCTTGATTCTTCTATAAATACCCCCTTAAGTTGAAGACTTATTTTCATCCCACACTTGAATACTTTCCAAAGCAAATACTCCCTCCCCTTTGTAGTGTTTTCGTCCCTCTCCCCCCCTCTTGTGTAGAAAATACTTTGTGTATTGTTGTATAATCCCAAATACCTTAGCCTAGTATCCCTAGTTGTATTTCAAAGTTATTTCAATACTAGGAGCCCGGAAATACTACTTTATTCCAATAGTCGCAAAGTGAAACCCTAGAAAAATCTTCCTAGCTTGGTTGAAGTGTTAAGAGAAGTTGTTTAGAAACTTCTAAGGGTCGCTTGGAGCGGGTTGGAGCGTAAGGAGTTGGAGCTAAACGTTGCTCAGGATCGACATATATCTTGGATAATTTTGGGCTTATCGAGGTAATGATCTATGTCCCCCTATTGTAATTGGATATTACATGTTGTAGTAATTATACTTGAGTATATTATATGAGGATAGAAGATTGATAGAATTAAACTGTATTTACATTGGACTGTATTTACTGAGACTTGTGTAGTATTATTGTGAAGAGAATTGTACACGTCAGGTTAGGCGTGTAACCCTCCCCAGGAGTTGTTGGCCCGTAGCGGCCCGAGTAGAGGAGATTTATGTGGTTGCGGGGAGGTCGCCGAATTTTACGTAGAATAAAGGAATCTTGTATTTAGAATATTCTACGAAGAGATCTAGAAGTTGATAGACGTTTTATGGCTAGTATAGGTGGAAGTAATACGAGTAGCGTATTCTACTTGAAGGGTGGAAAAGGCTAGCAAGGTTGTAGTACTTGGAGCATTTTGCTAATTGTCGATCATCGTCGAGGTATGTGAACCTCTTCCTATCTTTTCTAGCATGATTGTTGTGAACTATGTAGTGCAGACGCATACGTGTTCTAAGTGAATTTGGTTGGTTTCTTGATTTTAAAAGATAAAGGACTTGACTTATATTTGACTTGATATGATATATGAAGAACTCGAATGTGTAGAAAGTTGTGAAACCTCATTCGCGAAATGAGTATTTGATCTTTAAAAGGAACTTGATTTCTAAAAGAAAAGAGACTTGAGGAATTGAAGAGTTTTGGTTTAAAAGAGAGACATGGTTTTGTCTTAAATTGGTTTAAAACATAAAGTGTTATAACAGCTTTATGGGAAGTTAGTTATAACGACTTTATGAAAGCAAAAGAATGGTTTTATCATTGGTTTTAAAATGGTAACTTGATTTAAGTATAGGTTACTTGTTTTGAAAAGAGTAAGTATTTGAGTTTTAAAGAGTATACTTGATGTTGTTTTAAAAGAAAGGCACTTGGTTTAAAAAGTATAGAGTACTTGATTTTAAAAGTCTTGTAAAGGTTTTTACGAAAGTAAAGTAATTTGGTTTGAAAAGGAAATGTGTTTTTGATACTACGAGTATTAGTATCTTTTACGTAAAAGAGGTCTTTTTGAAAGAATGAAAGTGGGTATTATTTTTGGGTTTGAAACCCGTATTGTTGACATAAAATGAAAGTACCTTGAGTTGTGTGTAACTTGCCTATGTTTGCGTGTGATAGCCTTGTTGTGCCAGTATTGTATTTTTATACCACCGCGTCTCTTAATGGAGGGCCGGTTGATTTGTTATGATCTTACTTGGACGTACCGGCAGTGACGGAGGATTCCACGGGTGCGCTCCTGTTGATAGCGTTATTCCATGGACTAGCTCTCCATGAGGTTTTACTGATTCGGCCTTGGTATCTGGTGGTTGGCTTTCGTACTTGTCCCGTCTCGCCGATTCGGCCTTGGTACTGGTAGTTAGCCTCGCACTTGCCCCGCTCGGTTTAGTGGCGGTCTCGTGACACGACTGTACAGTAGTTAGCCTCAGATTGCCGGCCACCACGTGACACCGCTGTACCGGTAGTCGGCCAGACTTGCCCGTGTCGCCTTCCGTGGTTTGGTTGCATAGTATTGTTAGTACGCCTTGGTATCTAGTAGTTGGCTTCGTACTTGCCCGGTCGATCGATGACGCGCTTTGGTATCCGGTAGTTAGCCCGTACTTGCCCCAGACGGGTTGTTATGACACAGTGGGACACGTGTTCATGTATTCCTTGGTGTTGCTATATCATGGTATCGGCGTGAGGAAGGTATTCCACGCATGATTGATGTTGTGGCGTGAGACCCATAGTTATATTTGAGTGATGACTTTGGCGTGAGTCCACGACTTGACGTGATCACATATTATGTAATCGTAGTTTGGTTATCATACATGTCTCCGCTTTATATAGACTATTATGATTTCATTACGATTTTTGATTTCACATACTTGGTACTGTTATCGACCTCGGCCGCTGCGTTCATGCCGCAGTAGAGGTACATTGGTTGTGGATCCTCGCCATAGGATCACGCTCAGCTTTGGGAAGCTTCGTTTCTCCGGAGGCTCATCTTTGGTATAGTCCCCTGTCAGTGTAGTTACTTGTACATTCAGGGGTATGGCGGGGCCCTGTCCCGTCATAGTTATGGTTACATTCTTAGAGGTCTGTAGTACTGTTGTGGGCAGGGTTTGTAAAATGATTTAACTGTTCAGGTTGATATATATATGTATATATTCAGGAAGGTGACCGTTTTGGTTAGCCTGTTTCATACTTTATGTCTTGTCTCATGTTTTAGTTTTTATTTCCGCTGATTTTCTCTGATGTTGTATCACTAGGGTGCCCGGGGTAAGACACCAGTCACGGGCCCGGGATCGGGTCGTGACACGAACTGTCATACATCCCAAATTTCTTCAGCACATCCTCGATGTAATGAGATTGAGACAAGACCAGTCCATCAGATGTCTTAGAAATCTTGATCCCTAATATGACATCTGTGATACCCATATCTTTCATGTCAAAATATTTTTTTAACATATTCTTAGTCTCTAGGATTATCCTAGGACTGCTCTCGGTGATCAACATATCATCTACATAAAGGCATATCATGACGAATGAGTCGACATTTCCTTTCATGTAAACACATTTGTCACACTCGTTAATGACGAACCCTTTCAATAGGAGGGTATTATCAAATTTCTCATGCCATTGTTTCGGGGCTTGTTTCAGCCCATACAGAGATTTGACAAGCCGACAAATTTTTGTCTCTTGTCCTGGAACCACATACCCCTCGGGTTGGTCCATATATATTTCTTTTTCAAATCACCATTAAGGAAGACTGCCTTGACATCCATTTGGTGTATTTCAAGATACCGCAAGGCGGGGATAGCTATGAATATACGTATGGATGTCATTCTGGAAACAAGCGAGTAGGTGCCAAAGTAATCAAGACCCTCCTTTTGGCGATATCCCTTAACTACCAACCTGGCCTTATACTTGTCGATAAATCCGTCTGCCTTTAAATTCCATTTGAGGATCCACTTACAACCCAAAAGTTTGTGTCCCGGAGGAAGATCAACCAACTCCTAGGTGTGGTTATGCAGTATGGACTCTATCTCACACTTTATAGCTTCCTTCCAGAGCGGTTCTTCTAGAGTAGACAATGTTTCGACGATTGTTCGTGGCTCATCATGAACCAGATAAGATACAAATTCTGGACCGATGGATTTGTCCTTCGGGGCCCTTTTACTTCGTCTTGGTTCTATCTCTGAATCTTCTAAGTCCTGAGAATCTGGAATGTTGGATTCCGGATAGTCAACTACTTCTGAATTCACTAGATCTGAACAGTTTAGATCCGAAAGTCAACGACTCCAGGATCCCCAGAGGTTTGCTCATAACTTCGTTTGTGAGAGGTTATGTTTCTTTCCTTTCTAGGAAACGTGTCTTCAAAGTGTTATACCCCGTAGTTCTGACCCTACGTACGAGAGCGTACGAAAGTATGTAAGACTTAAAATTTTTAAGGATAGGTTGACAAATTGTTCCGGACGGGTTTTAGTCAACTTTGAGGCGGGTTATGACCCGGAATATTGAGAGTTCCTAAGTGTTTCAAAGGCCTAGGGCGTAGTTCGTTGAGTCTAGATTCCAACGCAACCAACCATTCGTCGATAGGACGTCGGAGTAGAAAGTTATGAGGGTTACAAGTTCAGTGCGCAATGGACGTAAATGTGTTCCGGCGGCGCAGGCCGCGGCGCGGATGCGAGTGGCGCGCGCTAATGTTCGGGCGGTCGCAGAGTGCAGCGCCGCGCCAGGTTAGCACGCGGCGCGAAAGATCGAGAGCCCGCGAGGTTTCAGTGGCCGCGCCACGGAAGCAGACGCGCGCCGAGGCGGGAAATTTGGGCGGAAAAACTTAGAAAGTCTGATTTCTCTTTTAAAAAGGCCATGGGAGGGTGACAAGTGTCCCCCCCCATCTGATTTTCTGCTACATGCAATATATTGACCAAGACTTGGTCATTCTTCCCATCTTTCATCTTCACACTCTCTCTCCCTCTCTCTAAAATCTGCTCTCCCTTCTCTCTAAAAAACCCAAGAAAAATCTGAAAGATTAAGAGCAAGGAAAGGAAGCTTGTAACTAGCTTGTTGGCATTGTTGTGGTAGTGTTCTTGGCAAGGAAGCTAGCAATAGTTGGAATAAGTTTTGGCTAAAACTTTAAGGTAACATTTCTTCCTTTAGAATTAGTTCTAAGTGTTGCATGTTTAGAAGAAAGAACTTGTGGTAGTAAATAATGCTTCTAGAATCTTTGCATGTTAGAAATGTGGTTTGGGTATGAAAGAAATGGCTAAGAAGTGATTATGAGCATGTTGTAGCCTAAAAACCACCTTTGAATTGTTAAGTAAATTGTAGTGAACTTATGGGGCAGAATTTTGGGTGTGAAATCCCCTTTGAATTGTTGGATTGATTGAGCCTTGAATGTGGTGTGTTGGATGATAAATTCGGCCTTGAGAAAGGTGGCAAAGTGAGTAGAAACAAGGGAAATGCTGCCCAATTTTCCATAGAATTTAGTGACTTAGAACTTGGATTGTTCTACTTTGAGATTAGAGGTTAACAAGCGTATCATGATTATTTTAGGTTGAATATTACTTGCGGTAGTTTGGACTTGGCAAGTGGATTGACCAAAGAGGTATGTGGAGCCTTCCTATCTCTTGAGCATGAATAGATGTAACTATGTAGTACGGTAGACGTACAAGATTTGGTATTCTTACTTGTTTTACGTATATAAAGACTTGTTTTCGTTTTAAGAATGTATCGACCCTTGGTTAGGGAAAAGTATAATTTTACTAAAGTATAAGGTTAATAAGACAACTTTATGGGAAGTTGGTTTATTAACTTGATAAAAGGTTAATGAGAAGAGATTTACTCTAAGTAAGATAAGTAAGGGCAAATGACATGAGTTATGAAAGGCAAATTGGTTTAAAGGCACCAATTGCCAAAAGGTTTTATGTATAAGAAATGTTCACTTTTAAAAGAGTTGAAGTAGGTAGTGATTATGTTAAATTCCCTGTTTTCTTTTTATTAAAGATATCATTGAGTGACTAAACTAAAATGAGAGGGTATATGAACAAGACTAATAAGAAGTTATGAGTTTTCTTAACTTAACTATGACTATGATATGATGATTATTTGAGCTAGGGTAAGAGTATAAATGAGGGCAAGCCCCAAGACGTTATACCACCTTCTCCAGGGTAAGAGTATGAATGAGGGACAAGTCCCAAGACGTTATACCATCTGCTTCAGTGTAAGAGTATAAATGAGGGCAAGTCCCAAGACGTTATACCATCTGCTCAGCAAAGAGTATAAATGAGGACAAGTCCCAAGACGTTATACCATCCGCTTGTAAGAGTATAAATGAGGCAAGCCCCAAGACGTTATACCATCCGCGGGGTAAGAGTATAAATGAGGAAAACCCCAAGACGTTATACCACTGTTCGTGGATTTGCTACCCACGATGCGAGGAATACCTCACGCGAGTCCTTGTGAGGCTTATGCGGGTGAAATAGTCCCGCGAGTAGGAGTGCTTATTGATACTACGGCGCGGTGTCTGTTGTGATCATGAGACCCATATTTTCGGCAGTATTTTTATAAATATACGTGTCACTCTCATTGTAAGTAAGTCACAGTAAAGAGTGATGTGGACTATCTTCAATGACTACAGTTTACTTTTAAACTATGTTATTATCATTACTGTATTTTCCAGCTTTACATACTTGGTACATATTGTGATCGACCCCTTCCTGGCCGCTCATGCCGCGAGGAAGGGTAAGAAGATTGTGGATCCTCGTTCTTAGGATCATTGTTCATTGTCGAAGCTCCATCCTTCCTAAGCTTATTTTGTTGGTGCAGTTTTTCCACGATGTTATAGACATTGTGTATATTCGGGGTATGGCGCCCGCCCCGCCATACGATTGTTATCTCTAGAGGTGCGTAGGTCACGTACTTGTTTTGGGCTACAAGAACCGGTTGTATTATAAATACTTTGTTTAAGTATGTTTTATGGAAGCGCGCCTTATCTACCGGTGATGTTACCTTTTATACGTATCTGTTATGTATGTTCCACGCTATTCTCTCGACTTATACCGATGCGGTACCGGCAGGTACTAGTCGCGCCCGGGTCGGTCGTGACAAAAGTGGTATCGAGCGATTAGTCCTCGAAAGTGTCCACGACCGTGTCTAGTAGAGTCTTGATTATCGCGTGTCGCACCACATCTATAATCGTGAGGTTGCAGGATATTTAGGATTGGTTTCCATTCTTTCACTCTAAGATCGTGCAATAAGTGAGTTATAGGTTGAATCTCCCGATGTTTTCCTTTATGTATCGATTATGCCTCCACGCAAGGCAACCGCGCCCGTGGCGGAAGGCAAAGCGAGGCGCCGCTAGTGGACGCGGAGAATCACGAGGCACAGGCCCAATCCTTACGAGAGATGATGTTAGGGCGGCGAGTTCCACGCCGCCGCCAAATTTCACCGAAGTTCGAGCAATGACGCGCCATCGAGATCATGCAGACGAGCTCCGGCTCCACGTGGCCCGAGTACGAGATTACGGAAGGTGATTCTGCCATCGACCAAAGATAGTGGCGTGGCAGCCGACAGAGCAGCGGCTAACCCAGAGCCGAAGCTTTACTGATTCGGATTTCGGGTCACACCCACCCGAAGTTCTATGGTTCGAGATTTGATGAGGATCCGCAGGAATTTGTCAAGCGATTCTGGACCACGCAGGTTCTTAGGGCATCGAGACCGAGTGCGTTATACTAGCTTTACCGCTACGCGATATTGCGTTGAACTGTTTGAGTCGCTGGTATTGTCGAGGCGAGGATGCTCTTCCGGTGATTGGGAGGAGTTCACGAGGCGTTCCTAGACCATTTCTTGCCCGAGGTGAGGAGAGCCCGTGTAGATAGGTTCTTGACCTTGAGACAGACCGTGAGGCGTCGCGCCGATCGTCACAGTACATTATTGGTTTCTGTCGTGATGTATATGCTTTGATAGATCCGTGTTCTACCTTGTCCTACATATCTCCTCATATTGCGATGAGAATAGGGATAGAGCCCGAGTCCATAAGACCTTTCGAGGTGGCTACGCCGATGGCGATTCTGTGGTAGCCGGCGAGTGTATAAGGCTTGCCGTGACTATAGATAGTCGTCGGACCACCGACTTGATAGAGTTGGATATGACAGACTTTGATGTGATTATGGGTATGGATTGGCTAGCATCTTGCTACGCCAATGTAGACCGTAGAGGAGATTAGTTCGGTTCCGCTTCTGGTGAGCCGCTTATCGAGTGGAAGGAATACCGTGATCGCCGGGGGTAGGTTTATTTCTTACCTCGGCGCTAGGAAGATGGTGCGAAAGGGTATGTTTACCATTTGTTCGGGTATTCGACATCGAGGTTGTGATACCGGACCTTGATCGATCCCGGCCGTTAGAGAGTTTCGGATGTATTCCCGGATGAGCTCGCATCCTCCGAAAGGGAGATTGAGTTTTGCATTGATTTGGCGCGGATACTGACCGATATCTATTCCGCCATATAGGATGGCACTGCAGAGTTGAAGGAATTGAAGGACCAGAAAGACTTATTGAGAAAGGCTTTATTAGGCCAAGTGTTTCTCCTCGGGAGCACCGATGTTATTTGTAAAAAGAAGGATGGACGCCACTGCGTATGTGTATTGATTACATGGTGAACAAGGTAACTATCAAGAATAGATATCCCTCCCGAGATTGACGATTTGTTTGACCATTGCGAGGTGCAAAGTGTTTTTCCAAGATAGACCTGCGGTCTGGTTACCATCAGGTGCGAGTTAGAGCAGCGGATATCCCGTAGACTGCATTCAGGACCCGGTATGGGCACTATGAGTTCAGGGTGATGTCTTTCGGTTTGACCAACGCCCCAGCAGTATTCATGGATTTGATGAATAGGCACTACAGGCCATTCTTGGATATGTTCGTTATAGTTTTCATTGATGATATCTTGGTGTATTCGCGCACGAGCAGAGCATCTGATCATTTGGCGACGGTATTAGAGTCCTCCGAGACCGGCAATTGTATGCCAAGTTCTCGAAGTCGAAGTTCGGTGGCGTCGATGGCTTTCTTAGGGCATGTTATCGGGGCCGATGGTATTCGGGTTGATACACTAAGATTGAGGCAAGACTTGGCCTGCACTCCACTACACCGGCTGCAGTGCGCGACTTTGGGCTGGCGAGTTATTACCGAGGTTTGTGGAGAAATTTGCTTCTATTTCAAAGACTTTGACTAAGTCGACTCGGAGCCGTGTTCCGATGACGATACTTGTGAGGAAAGTTTCGATTACTAAAGGAGAAGTTGACGACCGCCCAGATTCTTACCCTTCCGCAGGCTTAGATGGATATGTGGTTTATTGCGACGCGTCAGGTGTCGGACTTGGGTGCGTACTGATGCAGCACGGCAAGGTTATAGCTTATGCATCTCGACAACTTAGGAAGCATGAGAAGAACTATCCCACACATGACTTGGAGTTAGCAGCAGTGATTCATGCCTTGAAGATCTGGAGGCATTATTTATATGGAGTTCATGTGGACATTTACACAGACCACAAGAGTCTCCAAGACATCTTCACCAGAGGAGCCGAACTTGCGGCGAGGCGGTGGTTGGAACTACTTAAGGATTACGATGTTGATATTCTATACCACCCGGGAAGGCCATGTGGTTGCGGATGCCCTTAGTCGCAGATCTATGGGTAGTCCGTCGATGTCGGCCAGAAGAGGATATGGTCCGAGAGTTACATCACCTGGGCGAGCCTTGGGGTTCGCTTGGTTGATTCTCGATAGTGATGGAGTTCGGATTCGAGAGGTTGCCGAAGTCTTCTATCGTTGGCGAGGTGAAGAGGCGGCGCTGAGGATCCGATTCTGGTTCTGCATCAGACGCAGCCTCTCCGAAGGAGAAGAGTCTATTTGAGTAGCGCTGATGGTGCTAAGATTCGAGGGCGGTTGTGTTCCCGATGTGACAGACTTCGTCGCCAGATTTTGGGAGGCACACGGTGCTCGTTATTCTATTCATCCGGTCGACTAAGATGTACCATGACCTCGGATGCGTGTATTGGTGGGATGGCCTAAAGAGGACGTTGCGAGTTCGTGGCACGCGTCCGAATTGTCGCAGGTTAAGATTGAGCACGAAGCGGTGGTACATTGCGAGCCATTGATATTCCAACTGGAAGTGGGAGGTGATAAATATGGATTTTATTACAGACTACCCACCACTCGGAGGAAGATGATTCCATTTGGGTGATTGTCGGCGAGTTGACGAAATCACCACTTTCTTCCGCGTAACGACGCTTCACCGAGGACTATGCCAGATTATATATTAGAGAGGTTGTGAGATCGCACGGTCGGTGTCGATTATATCGAATAGAGAGCCGGTTCTCGCTAACTGGAGGTCTTTTCGAAGGGTTAGGGACACAGGTGAGTCTCGACGCGCTTCATCCTCGTGACAGACGGACAGCCGAGCGCACTATCCGCACACTCGAGGATATCCGCGGGCTTGTGTTATTGACTTCGTGGTACCGGGAGGATCACTTGCCTCTCGTGGAGTTTGCATATAATAATAGCTACCATTCCGAGATTCGGATGGCGCGCTTACGAGGCCTTATACGGGAGGAAGTGCAGTCACCGATAGCTGGTTCGAGTGGGAGAAGTTCGATTAGTCGGGCGGACTTAGTCCAGCAGTGGATAAGGTGAAGCTTATCCAGGAGCGGTTGTTGGCAGCTCAGAGTCGGCAGAAGTCGTATGCAGATCATCGGCGTCGACACTTGGAATTCGAGATAGATGATTGGGTTTTCCTAAAGGTATCGCCCATGAAGGGCGTGATGAGATTTGGAAAGAAAGGGAAGCTTAGCCCAAGGTACATTGGGCCGTATCAGATTGTCCGTAGGGTAGGCAAGGTTGCCTATGAGTTAGATCTTCCGTCCGATTTGGAGGCGGTGCACCCAGTTTTTCATGTGTCTATGTTGCGGAAATGTATTGGAGATCCAGCTAGAGTGCACCCGATTCATGGTGTCCAGGTGACAGAGGAGTTATCGTATGAGGAGAGTCCCATAGCGATACTCGATCGACAGGTTAGACGGCTTCGGACGAAAGACGTGGCTTCCGTCAAGGTCCTATGGCGGAACGAAAACAGGGAGGAAATGACGTGGGAAGCAGAGGATGACATGATGAAGAAGTATCCTCACTTATTCCCTATACCTCCAGGTAACCTACTTTCCTGCTTGTTAGTTGTGATTTAGCATTTACGCTTCAGTATGTTGTGGCTCGTGGAGTTTCTTTTTGCAAAAGAATAGTTAAGAGGGTCTATGTCGACGTTGTGATTTGAGTAAGTCTAGAAGGAACATTCGGGACGAATGTTTCTAAGGGGGGGAGAATGTTATACCCCGTAGTTCTGACCCTACGTACGAGAGCATTTAAAGTATGTAAGACTTAAAATTTTTAAGGATAGGTTGACAAATTGTTCCGGACGGGTTTTAGTCAACTTTGAGGCGGGTTATGACCCGGAATATTGAGAGTTCCTAAGTGTTTCAAAGGCCTAGGGCGTAGTTCGTTGAGTCTAGATTCCAACGCAACCAACCGTTCGTCGATAGGACGTCGGAGTAGAAAGTTATGAGGGTTACAAGTTCAGTGCGCAGTCGGACAGAAATGTGTTCCGGGCGAAGGCGACAGGGCCGCGGCGCCGGATGCAGGGCCGCGGCGCCTAATGTTCTGAAGGGTCGCAGAAGTTGCAGCGCCGCGGCGCCGGGATAGCAGGGCCGCGGCGCCGAAAGATCAGAGAGCCCGCGGAGGTTTCAGCGCCGCGGCGAAGGTGGCGCCGAGGCGGGAAATTTGGGCGGAAAAACTTAGGAAAGTCTGATTTCTCTTTTAAAAAGGCCATGGGAGGGTGACAACGGTCCCCCCCCATCTGATTTTCTGCTACATGCAATATATTGACCAAGACGTGGTCATTCTTCCCATCTTACATCTTCACACTCTCTCCTCTCTAAAATCGCTCTCCTTCTCTCTAAAACCCAAGAAAAATCTGAAAGATTAAGAGCAAGGAAGGAAGCTTGTAACTAGCTTGTTGGCATTGTTGTGGTAGTGTTCTTGGCAAGGAAGCTAGCAATAGTTGGAATAAGTTTTGGCTAAAACTTTAAGGTAACATTTCTTCCTTTAGAATTAGTTCTAAGTGTTGCATGTTTAGAAGAAAGAACTTGTGGTAGTAAATAATGCTTCTAGAATCTTTGCATGTTAGAAATGTGGTTTGGGTATGAAAGAAATGGCTAAGAAGTGATTATGAGCATGTTGTAGCCTAAAAACCACCTTTGAATTGTTAAGTAAATTGTAGTGAACTTATGGGGCAGAATTTTGGGTGTGAAATCCCCTTTGAATTGTTGGATTGATTGAGCCTTGAATGTGGTGTGTTGGATGATAAATTCGGCCTTGAGAAAGGTGGCAAAGTGAGTAGAAACAAGGGAAATGCTGCCCAATTTTCCATAGAATTTAGTGACTTAGAACTTGGATTGTTCTACTTTGAGATTAGAGGTTAACAAGTCGTATCATGATTATTTTAGGTTGAATATTACTTGCGGTAGTTTGGACTTGGCAAGTGGATTGACCAAAGAGGTATGTGGAGCCTTCCTATCTCTTGAGCATGAATAGATGTAACTATGTAGTACGGTAGACGTACAAGATTTGGTATTCTTACTTGTTTTACGTATATAAAGACTTGTTTCGTTTTAAGAATGTATACGACCCTTGGTTAGGGGAAAAGTATAATTTTACTAAAGTATAAGGTTAATAAGACAACTTTATGGGAAGTTGGTTTATTAACTTGATAAAAGGTTAATGAGAAGAGATTTACTCTAAGTAAGATAAGTAAGGGCAAATGACATGAGTTATGAAAGGCAAATTGGTTTAAAGGCACCAATTGCCAAAAGGTTTTATGTATAAGAAAGGGTCACTTTTAAAAGAGTCAAGTATGTAGTGCTTGGGTTAAATTCGGCTTTTCTTTTATTAAAGATATGATTAAGTGCCTTAACTAAAATGAGAGGGTATATGAACAAGACTAATAAGAAGTTATGAGTTTTCTTAACTTAACTATGACTATGATATGATGATTATTTGAGCTAGGGTAAGAGTATAAATGAGGGGCAAGCCCCAAGACGTTATACCACCTTCTCCAGGGTAAGAGTATGAATGAGGGCAAGTCCCAAGACGTCATACCACCTTCTTCAGTGTAAGAGTATAAATGAGGGACAAGTCCCAAGACGTTATACCATCTGCTTCAGTGTAAGAGTATAAATGAGGGACAAGTCCCAAGACGTTATACCATCTGCTTCAGTGTAAGAGTATAAATGAGGGCAAGCCCCAAGACGTTATACCATCTGCTTCAGGGTAAGAGTATAAATGAGGGGAAAACCCCCAAGACGTTATACCACCTGTTCCGTGGATTTGCTACCCACGATGCGAGGAATACCTCATGCGAGTCCTTGTGAGGCTTATGCGGGTGAAATAGTCCCGCGAGTAGGAGTGCTTATTGATACTACACGCGCGGTGTCTGTTGTGATCATGAGACCCTATTTTACGCAGTATTTTTATATATATACTTGTCACTCTCATTGTTAGTAAGGCACAGTAAAGAGGTATTTTGACTATCTTCCATGACTACGCTTACTTTTAAACTATGTTATTATCATTCTGATATTTTCCACTTTACATACTTGGTACATATCAGGTAATCGACTTTCCTGGCCGCGTTCATGCCGCAGAGGAAGCGGTAAGAAGATTGGATCCTCGTTCTTAGGATCATTGTTCATTGTCAAGCTCCATCCTTCCTAAGCTTATTTTGTTGCACGGTTTTTCCACGATGTTATAGACATTGTGTATATTCGTGGTATGGCGGCCCCGCCCCGCCACGATTGTTATCTCAGAGTGCGTGGTCACGCACTTGTTTTGGGCTACAAGAACCAGTTGTATTATAAATACTTTGTTTAAGTATGTTTTATGGCAAGCGCCTTATCGGTGGCGGTGATGTTACCTTTTATACGATTCATTATGTATGTTCACCGCTATTCTCTCGACTTATACATGCGGTACCGGTGCAGGTACTAGTCGCCCCTGGTCGGGTCGTGACACAAAGAACCTAGCATTCCTTGATTCCAAGATGGTACCTACATGAATGTCCGGTACATCTGACTTATGCACTAGAAAGTGATAAGCACTACTGTTATTGGCATATCCGATGAGTATGCAATCTACAGTCTTAGTCCCAATCTTGACCTGTTTTGGCTTACGTACTTCTACCTTGGCTAGACAACCCCACACCTTCAAATATCTGTAGGTGGGTTTCTTTCCTTTTCATAGTTCTTATGGAGTCTTATCCTTACCCTTATGTGGGACTCTGTTAAGAATCTTATTTACAGTAAGAACATCTTATCCCCACATGTTCTGAGGGAGGCCTGGATTGATGAGTAAAGCATTCATCATTTCCTTTAAGGTTCGGTTCTTGAGTTCAGCAACACCATTTGATTGAGGTGAGTAAGACGCCGTTGTTTGATGAACTATACCCGATTGGGTACAAAATTGTTCAAAGGGTGCTACTAGGGATGTTAGTGGGGAGGGTAAATGCGTGTACCGCCCCACACCCGCTCCAGTTGGGGCGGGTATGGGGGATAATTTGGTGGGTGGTGGGGCGGGTATGGGTATCAAAAGTGCTACCCGCCATGGGTAGTGGGGCGAGGGTAGATTTTATATAAGACTCGCCCCGCCCCTGCCCCGCTACCGCCCCGTACATGTTTGTGTTGGATTCTTTAATTATGCTGATTTTCTAGTATTCTTAACTAGACAAGGACTTGAAATATCTTATTCTTGTCAAGACTCCCTTATTCTTGTCAAGTCATCAACCTATTATTATTATTATTATTATTATTATTATTCATTTAAAATAAAGTGTACGGTACCCTTCAATTTTTTTAATGTTTTTGTATGAAAATGTATGGTAGAATACATTTTCATATACAACTCTACCAGTGTATATGTGACAACTTTGGTAATGACATTGGAGTTTCTCTTTTCCTTTTTTTTACAATTGTGATTATTTGAAAGGACTAGAAAAATTCTTGTCTTCATCTATATAAATTTCACGCTTTATTTTAACCTTTTAATATTCATAATTTTTTGTAAAGTTTCAGACTTTGATATTTGATAAACCATAGCGAAAAAAGTTCATTTTTTCCATTTTCTTGACCTCATTTTTTATTATATAATTTTTTTTACTACCGGTGATGGGTACTCGTCGGGTAAGTGGGTACCCGCTGGGGTAAGTGGGGCGGGGGAGGGTGGAGAATTTACTACCCGTGATGGGTGGTGGGGCGGGGGTGGAGGTGGGTTTTAGGTGGCGGGTACGGGTACGGGGTACCCTTCCCCCGCCCCCGCCCCGCCCCATTGACATCCCTAGGTGCTACTTATTCTCCCCCTCTATCGCTATGGATTGATTTAATATGTCCGCTTAGTTGGTTCTAAACTTCTGCTTTGTAGCGTTTGAACGCTTCAAAGGCTTCATCTTTACTTTTAAGTAAGTAAATGTAGCAAAACCTTGTGCTATCATCTATGAAAGTAACAAAGTACTTGTTCCCCCCTCTAGTTTGTGCGAACTTCAAATCACATATGTCGGTATGTACGAGTTCTAGAGGAGCGGTTTCTCTTTCGGCAGATCTAAAGAGACTCTTGAAAATCTTTGCCTCTACACACACCTCACACTTACGTTGAGGTTTACGTCGATAGCCGGCAGTAATTCCAACTTTACCAATCTTTGGATAGATTGATAGTTAACGTGTCATAATCTATGATGTCATAAATTAGAAGACTCAACCAAGTAAGTATAAGGCTCAGTTTTATTGATATTGGAAGCCGAAGGCATTACAGATGCACCGTTAACTTTAAAGAGGCCTTCACAGACGAAGCCCCTTCCTACAAATGTTCCGTTTTTAGTGATTACAAATTTGTTAGCTTCTAACACTAGCCTAAATCCAGCGTTTACTAACACAGGTCTAGAAATTAAATTTCTTCGAATTTCTGGAACATGCATCACTTCCTTCAGAGTCAGCTTCTTTCCGGACATCATCTTTAGGATCACCTTTCCTACCCCCAGCACCTCTGAAGAAGAATTGTTTTCCATGAACAATTTTTTGTCCAACCACCACTGCATCAGATTCTCAACGAGGTTTTCTTCAAGAACCACCGCTGAGAATTACTCGATCATATCGTCTATGAACGTGTCTTCGACGATGTTAGCCTTGGACTTGCCTTTGGCCTTCTCTTTATTCTCGCGTTTGAGCTTGCGGCAGTCTTTGGCCATGTGACCAACTATACCACAATGGTTATAATTTCCCTTAAACTTTTCAGTTGTTTGGGTCTTGCCTACCTTCTGGAACTTTCGCTTTTTGCTTGAGTTCCCTTCGACTTCCGTCAGGTTCACCTTAGCCTCAGCGGGTAGTTCCCCCTTTGGCATGGCCTTCTTGTTGTCCTCCTGACTCTGGAGTTTAACAATCAGTTCATCTAACGTCATCTCCTTCGATTTCAGTTTGAGATAGTTCATGAACTGAGTCCACGAAGGAGGCAATTTCTCAGTTAACGAGGCAACCAAAAATTGGTCGTTAGGCCGCAACCTTTCCAAATACAGGTGATGAACAATCATTTGATATTCCTGGACTTGGGATGACACACTTTTGTTGTCCACCATTTGAAATTTTAGAAATTTCCCAACAATGAACTTTTTGGCACCCGTGTCTTGGTTGTTGTACTTTTTCTGAAGTTTGTCCCATAACTGCTTGGCAGTTTCAACGGTACAATATACCGTGTAGAGAAGATCGGACAAATTGTTTAGAATATAGTTCCTGCACATGAAATCATTGTGTTTTCATGCTTCACGAACCATCCTCATGTCGTCATCGACATGGTACCTTGGCCCCCTCCCGGCAAATCATTTGGCTAAGGGTCCACGTCTTCCCCAACTTGTGGAGGGTCTTCGGTTAGCAAACGTGACATTCCCATAACCGTCAGGAAAAACAACATCTTTTGATGCCATCGCTTGAAGTGAGCACCCATGAACTTTTCAGGACGCTCATGGTGAAAACCAGTGGGTGTACGGGAAGTGGTGCCCCCTTGATCAGTTTCAAAGGCGTTGGGAACGCCTCTAGTAGAAGCATAGGCGTTGGGGACGCCTTGGCCAGTAGCATAGGCACTATAAGTACCTGGTGCAAAAGTGGAGGCATTGGTTGTGCCAAAAGCAGTGTTGACACTAGTTGTGTCAAAACCAGTAGTTTTGAAGACATTTGGAATGCCATGATCAGTGGTGTTGAAAGCAGTGGTGTTGCTTTCAGTAGCGGTGTTGTGCCAAAACCAGTAGTTTTGAAGACATTTGGAATGCCATGATCAGTGGTGTTGGAATGCCATGATCAGTGGTGTTGCTTTCAGTAGTGAGGAAAATGTGTGGTAACAAGAAAACGGGAATGAAAAACAACAACAAGAAAGTGGTTAGAAATCTGGAGATAAACAAATAAAGTGGCTTGCTGAGTCGATTGATATTCAGTCTTTCCTTAAGATAATATTGCCCCGTATTATTCTTTAACGGTGTAATGACAACTCATCTCCTAAGATAAAATAGCAATCAAACAAGTGAGCAAAGGAGACTCAAGCGTTCGCTAAGAAAGAAAGATCTTTGAGTGTTTGGATATTGCTAGAGAGGAAGACAATTTGCTGGAAATTGTTGAATGTTAAGTGTGTTTTGCAAATGAGCCTAAGGCCTCATTTTATAATGTTGAGAAGATGACCCTCCAATTGCCCAAGCAATGGCCTTGAATAACCATATTAATGCCTTGATTATGGAGTTACAATTCAACCAAGTAATGGCTGAATTCATTTGGGAAGTAATGGAGGTTTAATGCCCCAAAAACAGCCCAAGAGTCATGTCTTTTCGTCTCCCCTCGCGACCTTCTGGAACCCTTCGGGATGGCGTCGCGACGCTAATTCATCCAGTGCTACTGCAAGTTAAGTGTTGCGGCCCTGGATCAAGGCGCCGGGGCGCCTCAATTCCAGTGACCAAACTCCGAATTAGCGCCACAGCTTAGGGGAGGAGGCGATGTGGCCCTTCCGAGACAGCGTCGCGGCCCTTGTGGCTCCGCGGCGATTTCATGACCCGTTTCATCTTTTAACACATTGTACACTTCTTCCTTCATTTACCAACGTGAAACCATTGTTATTTGGCCAAGAACTGTCTATTAACTTACGTCTCAAACATTTTATATACGTACCAATATCTCTTCCATTAGGAAATTTACGATCATTGGTACAACGTGTGCACGTGTGTGGAAACAAAGTTATCGACATGCGGGGCCCCAATTGTTCGAGTCATAATTAATAGAATTAGCTTTATTTCACGTTTAATAAATTTCCAACAGTATTAGCTATAGAAAATAATTAATTTAAAGTATAGTTACTATAAGTAAATACCTCTTAAATACTATTTACACCATGTAAATTTTCCATTTTTAAAAGCTTAAGGAAGACTGACTTCTTTAAAATGACATACGCTCTTTGACGTCTGTTTACAACAATATTAGTTTATTGCAATCCAACAAATGTTAGACATCTCTTGGAAACATATTACGCTATGTGCGAAGACTTCAGAATGATACATGACAGCGTGATACACAACTCCAAAGTACACTAAAACTATTTAATTGTTTTTAAGAGTGTAGATAAAAGTGTTGGAAAAGTATAAATATAAATCAATCAATCAAAAGTCGCATCCAAAATATTCCTTGAGAATATAGAGAAATAACTGAAGAAATGTGTATGAGAAGGTGCGTGGGGAAGATTTTCACGCACAATTAAAGTGAAATCCTGAACAAATCAACACAAGTGTAAATAATGAATCTTGGGTCTAACTCAACATCAAAAGCTAGCTTGTATGGTGATGATTGTCCAAGTTCATACAAGGAGTCCATGTTCCCATTCTATTTCCGATGTGGAACTCTTTACAATAAGCATTCAAGACCATATTACGCAGTGTCAACTCTAGAATGTTATTGTAGGACTTGGGAGAACTGGAAAAACATTCTTACATTTTGCATGACCATCAAAAGTTATGACAACGTTGGCAACTGCAATCAACAATGTATAGGAAGTCGACAACTCACTCTAGATTGGCTATGCAAAACCATGATAAATATATCAAAATAAAGTGGTGATGCTAAGTTCATAGGTTTAAACAATATCAAATCATCTTAACAAAGACAAATAAGTCAGCATATGATAGATCTATATTGATCATTCATAAAACTGTGTAGAACTGTTGATCTTGTTATCCAACTGTGTAGCCTTTGCTGCCAGCACAATGAGGAAAGGACTAGAAAGATGCACGTATATGCCCCACACATAAAACTGGAAAAACAGTGTTTGATCCAGCAAATAAAACTATATATTTGAGAGGATCAAAAGAATCCTTGGATATGAGGTGATCAATTCTTTACAATGATTCAGTCTCAATACATTTTAATTACAGAACATATATAAGCACATACTTCAATGGAGGTACACTAGAGAAAGCACAAACTACTTACATCGCATTTGTTTCTGAATTAAAGACTGTATAGATAGAGCAGCAAGAATCTGCAGTCATAGGTGGTTGTCTTTCTGTATTCCAGCTTCTTCAACACTTGTACTCTCCCGCAGCATATCTGCTTTCGTTGCCTTCGGCACTTCTTCTATCCTGCAACCATTTTCACCTACTTTATTCCCGGTTAGTGTTTTCTTCGGAACAAGCTGCCCTACCCGGGCATACTTCTCCATAAATTTATCTTCCCAGTCCTGCAGAATTTCAAGTTCAGCATCACTAAGGCCTTCAAGGTTCCCATTAATATCTTTAGGTTTGAATGATAACTGAGCTAAGGCACGGCTTGCATCTCTTCCAGCAAACATTGCATATGAACCACCGGGACCATAGAACATCCTATTTGCAACGCCAAGCAAATAACTAAGTAATTTTTTACATATAAGAAGCAGAAAAGAAGCATGTAAACAATCTACCGTTCATTTCTAGTGCTATAATTTGACAATGAAGTTCCCAAAAAAGTGCAGAATGCATCTCGTTTATTATATGATTAGTACACAAAGAATGCTATAATGATAAAAGGAAGCTACTGATGAATGCAAATCAGAAAGCAGAAACTTATCCAAGCTATATTTCAGAAGAATCATCCTTGGCCCTTTTACTAATTCTTTCTCCTCAATGTTTGACGATCTAGTGTTCAAAGCCATCCATGGGATCCCCCCAACTCCAGCAATTTTAAACACATTGGATGGAATTTCATACCAGAAGCTGCAGAATTTTAAGCATCATCCTACATACATTTTGACTACTTATTTAAGACCCAGCAAAATCCTGTTATTGCCGAAAGAACAAAGCCTTTTCTAGGGTTAACAATGACAAACACTTTAAGATTCCCTCATTAAATTAGCAGAAACAAATGACTTAAAGGCTTCTGTTCTTTTTCTGCAGATCAATGTGACTTGAAGAACCTATGCCATCAGTGGCCACAGACGCGATTTTCACCAAGGGGACGTAAAATATAAAGAAAATACATAAAGATACCGACAAAACAAAGTTCTACTAGTGAAAGCACAACTCAAATACATTATTACAACATTATCTGACGAGATTCTATTTCTTTGAATGTCTTTAGTCTTTACTGTCACATCATTAGATATACAGTACATACTTCTATTCTACACAAGGCACCGCTAAAGAATCATCATCCCTTTGATTCCACATGTCATTATTAATAAACTTCATTTCCCAAAAAAGCTTTTTCATCGATGCAGTGGCAACTGGCAGAATGAAATGTCGTTTCACTAATCGAAAAGACTTTAAATTCTTCTTTGTCTAAACTAATTTTCTTGAAAAGACACAACGTTCCATTTAGATTGGAGAATCTTTCATCAACATCACAGATATTAACAACATAAGTAGCAAGCTGATTCTCAAGAGCACTTATAATAATTCATCAAAGTCATCATAATACAATTCCGTCATTCTCATTATCTTCCTGATGTTAAAAATAGAAAAAGAATCAACTGGATGTAAAGAAACTCCATAAAGAAAATTAGTAGTCACCTCGTCAAAATGATTAATGAATTCTTGAATTTTTCAATCAATAATTTTGGGGAACACTTGCACACTATAATGAAGTAAAACAGTGTAATCAGAAGCTTTACAACGTGATCTTCCGGAGCTAACATATGGCTCATCAAAATTAGGTATCAAAATATCATACTTGATACAAAATGCAAATATCTTGTAATAAGAAAATCACATCCATTATCCCTTAACATTTGCAACCTTCTCTTTGACTTCAAGAAGTAACATTGTGTTTGTAATATCTTGCTCCTTTTGTTAGGAAATATTAAACTCATATATGATGACTAAAACATCTCTAATCAATTGCAACCTAAAACGTTTTACAAGTGCTAAGATATCTTGTAGCGTTAGCTCTTTCATCTATAATATATATGCATCAATAACAGAGCATCAAGTACAAATATTTGCACAGATCTTCCAAAAATGTTGTCGCACTTGTGTAGGATCTTCCCAAATTACACTATCTTTGGAGGGTCCAATATAGGAGAGCAACACACTTTTGAAAGACCCGAGCAACACAGAGTGAGATTCCTAACAAGTATCACCACTCCAGGAAGAACAAGTTCTTGATGCAAGACCAATTTTAAGCTCACCCGTATCTAATGGCTCTTACATTTTCTCTTTGAGATTCTCGAAACTCATCCATACATTTAAAGAAAATTTCAAACACATTCAAGATATCCAAAAACTATGTAAAAGTTATCTCACTAAACACTCTTTTTTTATGAAGAAAGATGTTACTCCCTCCGTCCCAATTTAAGTGTCTTAGTTTGACTTGACACGGAGTTTAAGAAATAAATGAAGATTTTTGAATCTTGTGGTCTTAAATTAATGATGTGTGAGTATTTTAAATCTTGTGGTCTTAAACATGTCTTGGATTTGAAAAACTTATTAAATATAGAAAGAAACACTCTTTTTGGGACAGACCAAAAAGGAAAGTAAGACACTTAAATTGGGACGGAGGGAGTAATTGAAGTTGATAAGAAAATAATGAATAGAATATGTCGATCTACTTTCTTGTCTATTCAACATTTTAAGGTCATCGTTATGACCTTAAATATTACTTGTCATATCACATCATTGTTCATGCACATAAGACGTCTCATTGCATTTTGAGCAAGTAAATCAAGAAGTGTTCTCTTTAGAGATGAAGCACTATCATCTTCAACATGAACAATGTCAATACACTACTCCGTCACAAATCCTACTCTATCAACATATTATAAAACAACCATTTACTTATTGCATGTCAAATAGAAAGATCCATCAACTAATAAGGTAAAATAATCATCATTTACTTCCTCTATGATATCCTAAATGGTTTGATGATTACCTTGATTGGTTGGAGTACAACGTAAGTAAAAATGTCACATATTATTTGAATTGTTTTTAATCAAATATTATAGCATTCGTCAAGATGGAGATGTCGTATTTTCGAGCATATCATTTAAAAGTTGGCATAAAGAGGAGATTTGGGAAATATATCGGTGGGTCGAATAGCACTCATAATCTAGAATATATGTAAATACAATAGGTAGCTTAATTTACTCCTATTGTTTAGGTATTGATTTCCCTTTTCTTTTTATCAGGATTTTATTGATTTCCTTTCCTTCTTAAGACATGTAAACATAGTTATTTAAACCCCAACAGCTTGAGGGAATAATCAAGTTGTGTTCTCTTATTTTCTCTTCCAATTCACACACCCAAGTTGGTGGCTATTAGCCTATTCAAAGAGCTACAGATATCAAAGAGGAAATGGCTCCAGCGGATTTTCGCCCAATCTTAAAGCATCTTGCTCACAGAATACATACAGAACATCTTGGAAAATTCTGCCAAAACATTTGGAGTATACTCTCAAGTCTACAACTCCAGGTCGTCGGTCTATTATCAACCACACTATAATTGAGTTTAGTCGTCTTGGAAAGCCCATTATCACGGCTCCAGGGAAAGTTCATGACCTTAACCCTAAAAGGCCATTCAAATTATGCAGGTTTTTAACTCTGACTCAAGTGTGGGATCCAACAATGGAGAATGCATTCTTCCATTTTGCCAACTGATTTTGCATTGGCAGTTGCTATTTCTCCACTTTTTAATCTCTTTTACATGTGGATTCATGTTACATACGCATGGTTTCAGCCTCAAGTTTCTTTACATAATGCTGATAAATTGGAGGCTACTGTTGGCGTTCTTAGACCTCTGAACACTTTCTTAAAGGTATATCTAATTTGCAAACAAGTTCATGGATCCTGCACTCAATGTTGCATACATACAACCAATTTTCAGACTGTGCTTTGGATGCTGGATATCATGTGGAAGTAATCGAGTTTGGTTGTTTTTCCCTAGATTTATGTGTTCCCAATGTTTTGATGGGTACATATGTCCAAAAGGACTGGATGAACCACAACAGCTGGTTTTTTGGTGCACTGACTTCGCGCGAAATGGTTTCTAGAATGACACGGGCAACCACTATTCTAGCCTTTGAAGTGCATATTTTTTAACTTGCTAAATAGAACATGTATACGACTGTAAGAGAGCTTTCATTAGCAGCTGCAACAATTGACTCGTGGCTGTTTCATATGTTGGTTTTGAGTGTAGCTGCGCATTATCTTGAATTTGGAACAAGAATTAAATTGGGGAGCTTTGCTTTACAATTGACTGCTTCATTGTGAATGTTGGGTTCGATACATGTGTTGATCTGCATTAAGAGACACAACACTTTGAGCAAATTGTTTCACTGGTCTTCAAATTTTTGGTTGGATTACTTTGTGGACTAGCTGATGGTGCTTTGTAGTGTCTTGGAAATTCTTATAGCCCAAAGGTAATGGGTCTCAAGAAGGTTTGTATGCCTACCATTTCAGTTTGCAAGTGTTTATACAGTTCCAACTCCTCATGAAGATTGTGGAGAGCCTTTACTCAAGATCTCACTGAGATCTTTTCTGACTCTTGCTGAATTATTTCAATTTTATGTTGTGGTTTGCGTAGAAGAGGCCTTTAGCAATGCTAACATTGCTGTGAACTCCTTGTTTAAAGTTGCCAATGTCAAGTGGCTATTGCTATATTTCCTCCACTTTTGGTACCAATTTTGGATCTTAGTTGCTTTGTTGACAGTTCATGAGAGATTTGGTGATACTTTTAATGAGTCGTTTGGTTTAGAAACAAATTATGGTAGGGATTGTAATACATGGATTAGTTATGAAGAGATTGTAACGTAGAGATTAGTTTTTATCAAGTGTTTGGTTCATCGTATTAAAATTGGATATACCATGCATAACTTAAACATGTGTTTGGTGTAAAAATATGTGTTTGAAAAAGGGTTTGAGGAGATCCACAAGGGCGATTTTAGCATTTTGAACGTTTTATCCATGTATAACTTAATCAGGGTATTGTAATACCATATTGGTCTTGGTGTAAAATAATACGCCAGATGGTGTATTAAATTATACCAAGATTAGTTATACATGATCCAAAAGTCAAACCAAACATTGGATAAAATAATACCAAATTTTATACCATGATTATTTCAACAATACATCAAACAGAACAAGCACTTATTTCATGGGTTTCAAAGTACAGTGAAGCTAAGTATCCATTCTTCATGTAGTTGTGGTGTTCCAAGACCAGAAAACTACATATGTCCATGATTCTTTTCTTAGCCTAGTAATTTTATGGCTTGCGGCTGCGATTGACCAAAACATGTTGGAGTTGAAGAACAGAGGAGGAGAAATGTTTTTGTACTGGCAGAGAACCGGTAGTTATGGTCAGATGAGGATATTTGACATCCTGCAGTATCTAGCTTTGCAGTCAACTCTACCTTACCCAATTCAATCACATAGACAAAGCAGCATTATTCAACCACGTGTCAACACTCTTTCCTCGTTGATATTGATATACTCGAACCTTGAGGACAAGGTTCTCTTTGAGGCCGGGAGTATTGTTGTGAACAGGGTAGACCAAGATGATGGGCTTGGGCTCGGGAGTGGGTTACATACGAATCAGAATACTAAACAGTCCAACAAGAGACTATTGGACTATCATTGGGACCCAGGTTGAGGTACAGGTGTCAAGGAATTACTGGACAAAGGGAATATAGTTACTATGATTATCAGTATATGGCAGTGGAGAGATATGCGTATTGTTGAGTAAAGTATGTCTCCTTTCTTCACCATGTGCCTCTTATCTCCCTTCTATCTATCCTTGTATTTTCAATTCCAATATTTTCATTTCCAGTACTAAGTTTCTGCAGTAGCTATTGTAAGTGTTGAGTTGTATTTTGATTTCACTGTTCAAAATAATAGAAAAGACATTTGGGAGTCCCTTTGTTACACACCCTCCCTGAGTTATTCTGAGCTTCAGCGCTTAACCGCACCTTAAATGAGCCTTTAACAACACAGGCAGTTACAGTCAAAATATTCTTTCCCTCTGTTTGAACTTGATGCAAGTAATACTTTTTCAGCTGGGTCTTGATGATGAAGTATACATAAGACTTATCCCTGGTCGGGCCGTTTTTCACCCTTCTTTGCTTTGCAAAATAACAGAATATTTTATGGGCTTTAGCAAGTCTTAACGCAATGGCATCCAAAGCTATGACTACTTTCTTTTATAAAAAAGGATGACTAAAGTGTTGTGTAGCTGTCTATAATGAAGACTTGATAGCAGCTGGAAATGATCTTTGTGCAAGAGTCTATGAGGTCTTTCTTACAGTCCCATTTAAGTCACTTGTACTATTTTCTGGGCCATGAAATCTTTCGGGAGGCTCGAGGTTTAATCATCACACAGAGGAAGTTTGCCTTGGGATATGCTAGGAATCTGGGTATTTGTAACTTTTCCTGTTGTATGTCCTTTAGATCATGAAGAACCACATTGGAATCATGGATTAGAGCGTAAAAATTTTATGGGAAAATATTTAAGCACGTTGATGCTTAGTTGTAGTACATACAACTTATGTGGAATAATAATTTCATATCTCAAAAAGAATTATTATTTTCTTATATGTGCAATTACTATTGTAATAGATATTCCTGTTGTTAAAATGTACTACCATGGCGTATTCGATTTTATTATCTGTAAGTTGATAATGCTTTAATTTCTCGTATGGGTCTGACCATTTCTCTAGCTTTGCTTTGCCGGTGATTATGCTTTGTCTTGAGCCGAGAGTCTCCTGAAAACAGCCGCTCTACCTATCAAGGTGGAGGTAAGGTCTGTTTACACTCTACCCTCCTCAGACCCCACGTTGTGACTTTTCACTTGGTATGTTGTTGTACTATTGTAATAGACAATTTGAATTCCAATTATGCAAATTAAATTCGGCCATAGAATGGATATTATTATGAGATAATGTTTACCGTTACAAACTGTTAATCCTTAGCAAATGGTAGTTGTCCATGAATTGCTAACAATAATACCTTAGCTTCTTTACTTTCAATAATGATCTTTACCGTTGCAAGCATCTTCAGCCATTTCCACTGAGATATTAAACTATGATGGGGTTGCACCAGAGATCAGCTCTTAGCCCATTTTTATTTATCTTGGTGATGGATAGTCTGACGCGACAAATTCAAGGTGAGGTGTCATTATGTATGTTATCGCGGATGACAAAGTTCTAATTGACGAGACCCGCAGCGGAGTAAATGCTAAGTTGGAGGTTTGGAGACATACTCTGGACTCTAAAGGGTTTACGTTGAGTAGGATCATGACAGAGTACTTAGAGTGCAAATTCAGCAGTGTATCGCGTGAGGTTTCCGTGGAAGTGAGGTTTGATACTCAGGCAATTCAAACGAAAGAAAGTTTCAAGTACCTTGGGTCGATTATCCAAGGTAATAGAGAGATTGACGATGATGTCACACATCGTATTAGTGCGGAGTGGATGAAATGTAGGCTCGCATCAGGAATCTTATGTGACAACAAGGTGCAACCAAAACTTAAAGGCAAATTATACGTAGTTAGACCAATTATGTTGTACGGTGCGGAGGGTTGGCCAGTCAAAAACTCTCACGTTCAGAAGATGAGAGTGGCGGAAATGAGAATGTTGCGGGGGATGTGTGGGCACACGAGGAGAGACAGGATTAAGAATGAAGATATTTTGGATAAGGTGGGGTAGCCTCGGTGGAGGACAAGATGAGGGAAGCGAGGTTGCGATGGTTCGGGCATGTGCAGATGAGAGGCGTGGATGCCCCAGTGTGGAGGTGTGAAAGATTGGCTATGGATGATTTTAAAAGAGGTAGAGGTAGGCCGAAAAAGTATTGGGAAGAGGTGATTAGACAGGACATGACACAGTTTAAACTCGCCGAGGACATGACCTTAGATATGAGGGTATGGAGGACACAGATCAAGGTAGAAGGCTAGTAGGTAGTTGGGCATGTCACGCTTAGCACTACTCGTGTAGTTTCTTGTCCTTTGATTTATGATATTATTTGTTATTTGTTGTGACATGATCACTTTACATTACTTTGCTTATTGTGTTGGGTTTTCTTCTATATTTAATCTTTATTAGTTTATGTGCCCCTAGTTTTATACTAGAAGAGATTGTTAAATCCTGATTATTACTTCTTGGGTTGTAATTGCTATCTTATTAGGTTCAGCCACTATAGCTGTTAGGAACCCACAAACCATCCCGACCGGGGGTCAGAATTTCTTCGAATATGTTCTTGAATTCATTCGAGATGTGAGTAAAACTCAAATTGGAGAAGATTATGGGCCTGGTTCCTTTTATCGCACTATGTTTTTATTTATTTTTGTTTCTAATTGGTCGTGAGCTCTTTTACCTTGGAAAATCATACAATTACCTCGTAGAGTTAGCGCTTGCGAATGATATAATAAATACTATTGTTGCTTTGGCTTTACTCACATCGGTGGCATATTTCTATGCGGGTCTTACAAAAAAAGGATTAGGTTATTTCGGAAAATATATTCAACCAACCCCAATCCTTTTACCCATTAACATCTTAGAAGATTTCACAAAACCTTTATCACTTAGTTTTCGACTTTTCGGGAATATCTTAGCTGATGAATTAGTAGTTGTTGTTCTTGTTTCTTTAGTACCTTTAGTAGTTTCTATACCTGTCATGCTCCTTGGATTATTTACAAGTGGTATTCAAGCTCTTATTTTTGCAACTTTAGCCGCGGCTTATATAGGTGAATCCATGGAAGGCCATCATTGAAATAGTCTTTTTTAGCTTAGCCCAAAGCAATGTATAAATGTATATGGTGGGTGGCTCAAGAGAATTACTTAACTTAGGGAATAGAATAGTGGAATCTAAATATACAACTATGTTATATCTAGAGTGATAGCAAAAAAATTACGATGATATTAAAGAGTAAGGGAAAAAAGATCTAAAAAAAAAGATTTTTTTCCTAAAATTCCCCCCAAGGACAATGTCCTTGACACGTTTCATGCTATGAGAATTCCAAATATTTTCCGTAAGATTTCTAATACTGGCTTTAATATGATGTGGTTGAGCTAGGCCGGTTAGCCAATTGGGTTTGGGTACGAACTCGGATACCTCTATTATCAATATAGAACTACAACTCTGCCCCTCTGTTTCTCTCTCATTTGTTCCGAAATTCACTCCCGTTTGGCCATAAAATTTTTAATTGAAACTTGAAACGTAAAAAGTTGACTTTTTGGAGTTGTTTTTGGAACTTGAAGTTGTGTTTGGACATGCATTTTACTTGAAAAATAAATAAAAGTGAGTGGAAGTTAAATTTCTCAGTCATTTTTTAGAACTTGAAAATATTTTAAAGATAAATTTTCAAAATCTGATCAAATTTCATGGCGAAACAAATATTTGAAGATAAATTTGCAAACCGTCATCCAAAATCTATGGCCAAACAAAAAATATTTTATTGATAAACTCTAAATGCTCTCTACATTCTCCCCTGTTCTCTACAATCTCTCTTGTTACAAAAATAGCTAGCAGCACCCTTTTTATCTAATAGTAGAACCATTTAACTAAAAACAGGAAAAAAAATCTTATATAAATTTGATTATAAATCCTAACTAGACATCAATAGAAATATCAAATCCTAACCAATTTTGAATTATTTTTTTCAACACAAACGCTAGCTCAAATCATCAAATTAAAAAAAGTGTGCAAAAATCAAATTAAATAAGAGAGAGACTAACTTGGAGGTAGAGACGTCGTAGATGTGTCCTTTAATAGCCATCAACAGTGGCTTTTGTGAGTCAGATCCATTATAAGCCCAAAGCTCTTCTTCCGTGATGTCGCCGAGGTGGAGAGGAGGCTGTGTTTTGATAGGGACAAAGTCATGAGGGGAGACGAACATGCCACAAACCACTTGGTAAGTCACGACCATCAGTGCTACAATGGTGAAGAACGCCGTGGGGGATAAGCCAGTGTAGTGGAAGATGATCTCTGTCATGGTCGCCCATACCGTCGTCATTCTTCTCTTTAGTTTAGTTTGGTGAAGAAGAGGTTTGGAGCTGTGGTTGGTCTTCTTTTCCAAGCAAGGTAGTTTGTGCTAAATGACTGAAAAGCCCAATTTGGGTTTCGTAACTTGTATTTTTTTCATTGATATAAAGTTGTGAAAATCAATCAAACTTTTATAATTGTTGTGAAATCTTACCAAATGAACAAGTCATAGTTCATAATAAAATTAATACACGACTCAAAGGCTTTTCTAAAAGTTACAACATAAATTGATCAAACTTTACAACAACAACATATCCAGTGAAATTCTACAATGTAAATCTATGTCAATGTCAAACAGTCCGTAAACATTTTCTGATTTTAAAATTTTGATTTTCGGAATTCTGTAAATTTTCAAAATTTACACTTTAGTCCCTTAAGAATTTTAAATTCAATTTTGAACCCTTAAATTCATTAAAGTACAATTCTAAACTTCAAAAAATATTTTCAAACTTATGGGATCTGTTTGCAATTTCCAGAACTTAAAACCAATTTTCAGAAACCTTTCTTTAATTACAGATTTACCCGAAAGAACCAAATCTGTTCAACTTTAAAACTTATTTTCATAAATTGTAAACTTTTAAAACTTCAGATTCAGAATATGAATGTCACAACCCGAACCCGGGCCCGTGACTGGTGCCTTACCCCGGGCACCCTAGTGATACAACATCAGAGAAAATCAGCGGAAAATAAAACATGAACATGAAACAAGAGACATGTTAAATAAACAGGCCAACCAAACGGTTACCTTCCAATAAAATATATATATATATAACTCTTTCAAAATGAACAGTTTAATCCTTTTTACAAACCCTGCCCACAACAAGATTGCACTCTGACCTAAGAGTTACAACAACCATGCAGACGGGCCCCGCCATACCACGAATGTACAAGAACCTACAACTCGGGAACACATACCGATGAATAAGCCTCGGAGAAACGGAGCTTCCTAATACGTTGAATCGTGATCCAAGAGCGAGGATCAACTACCGGTGTACTCTACCTGCGGATGAACGCGGCCCGGAGGTCAAGATAACAGTACCAAGTATGTGAAATCAAAAATCGTAAGTGAAATCATAACGATCATATAAAACAAGAGACATGTATGATAACAAAACTACGATTCACAACATAAAAGCGATCGTGTCAAGTCGGGGACTCACGCCTCAAGTCATCACTCAAATATAACCCGAATTTAACTCGCAACGGCCGCGTGCCGGCAAGATCTCACCTCGGTATAAGCGTGGCCATGGAACCATCCCAATGGAAGATACGTGCGCCACGCGTCGTGTCGGTATGTCGAAAGGAAATATCCAGATAACAATCGAAATGAAGCATACTCGTGCGCCACGCATCGTGTCAGTATGTCCAAAGCGAATAACAAGATAACAGTCAAAATAGAAGCATACCCGTGCGCCATGCATCGTGTCGGTATGTCGATAAGGAAACAAGACAAAGAATCCCAATGGAACCATACGATGCGCCACGCGCGTCGTGTCGATATGTCGGGAGGAAACAACTAGACAAAGAATCAAAATGGAACCATACGTGCGCCACGCATCGTGTCGAGATGTCCAAAGCGATTAGCATAAATAACACTATCAGCGAGTGTACGTGGAATTCTCCGTCACCGCAAGACGCCCAAGTAAGTTCTCAACGGATAGCGCCTCCGGCGAGCGCGGTAACACGTAGATACAACACTTGCACAAGGGCTATCACAACAAGCATAGGCAAGTTCAACAAATTCATAGACTTATATTTTATTACAACAAATCCGGGTTTCAACCCCAAAGTACTACATACATTAACTCTTTTTAAAGGATCCGTTCCTTTCACAAAAGTCACATAATACCCGTAGTATAAAAATAGAGTGACTATCTTTTTAAGTAAACCAAAATACTTCCCTTTGCAAAATCAAGTAACAACATTATTTTCCAAACGTTCAAGTTTGTCTAATTTCAAATGCTCAAGTTTCTCATTTTAGAAAGGTTTCATAACTCATAGTCTTAATCTCTTTTAAAACAATTGAGTAACATATGTCTTATACGTGAGCCGTTTATTCTTGTTTACAACAATCTTGTTACAGCAGCCATGATCTAGGAAATGTAATACAATTTTGTCTTATCTTAGCTTCTATGCAGATGGATGTTTCTACTGGTTTTAATAACAATTAGTTATTTGTCAATACATTTTCCTTTATTAGCGCTGCTGTGGTTTGCTCGACACTTATTCTCATTTCCGAAATTAGTAAAACATTATTCTTTTTAAAACCAAGTACTCATTACTCGCGAATGAGGTTTCACAACACTTTTAACAAAATGTTAATAACCAAGTAAAACAAGTTAAGTCGCTTATCTTTCAAGATCAAGTCTCTTAACTTCTACAATCAATAAACCAATCTTTTACCTACATAGAGTCGTTATAACTAACTTCTCATAAAGCTATTATAACACCCTATGTTTTAAACCAACCAACTCATTTAGCACATGTACGTCTACCGTACTACATAGTTTACAAAACATCATGCTAGAAAGATAGGAAGAGGTTCACATACCTCGCGACGATTATCGACAATAAGCAAAACGCTCCACAAGATCAGTAACGGCTAGCCTTTTCCACTCTTCAAGTAGAATACGCCACTCGTAGTACTTCCACCATATAGGCCACAAACGTCTATTAACTTCTAAACGCATTCCGCCCATATTCTACGTAAAATTCGGCGCCTCCCGCAACCGCGTAAATCTCCTCTCTCTCTATCGAGGCCGCTACAAGCCAACGAGGGGTTATACGCCTAACCGGACGTATACAATTCTACTATACAATAATACCACACAAGTCTCATGTCAGATACTATGTAATTACGATTCGATTCTCTTCTTTATATTCGGGCTTAAGTCAAAAGACATTGCGCAAAGCTATGTTCAGTTATATATAGTATACTTCAACTATATAGTCTCTACAACATGTAATTTCCAATTACAATAAGGGACAAGAATATTTACCTCGATAAGCCCAAAATTATCCAAGTTATAATGTCGATCTGAGCAAGGTTTAGCTCTCACTCGTGCGCTCAATCCGCTCAAACAACCCTAGAAGTTCTAACCAACTTCTATTTAAATACTTCAACCAACTATGAAGATTTCCTTAGGGTTTCGGTTTGAGACTAAAGGACAAAAGGTAGTATTCAAGACTCTACGTATAGAGGTAACTTTTGGAATACTACAAGGTAAAGGCTAAGGTATTTTGGGCATTATAACAATACTTGGAGAAGTATTTCAATACCACGAGGAGGGGTATTATACGAGAACAACAAGGCAAGGGGTGTACCTCGGCACACAACTAGGAGGGTACCTGCCGGCCACAAGGCCTCTCAAAGGGGAGGGTGTGGCGGACGAACACAACAAGAAGAGAGGAGGAGATTTCAAGACTTGGAAACATTTGTGGATGAATGAAGTCTTCACAAAGGGAGGGTATTTATAGGAAGCCAGGGCCAACGATGGACAAGATCAAGCCATGTGCAAGGCAAGTGTAAGGCCTTGATCAAGCCAAGTGCACCCTAACCCTACTCCACAAAACAAGGCACCAAACAAGCCATAAAATAAGGCACAAAACAAGGCCAAAACAAGGAGCTAATCGGCCATGAAAACGTGACCCAATCGGCCAACCCAACGTCCACTTGAGGGTGACAAGTGTCACCCTCCCGTTGGTCCAAAACATTTCGTCTCTCGGAAAAATCCGCAAAAATAAAAAAGGACATAGCCGGAATTTTCCCTTCGCAAGCTTTGTAAAACGTTTCGTCGAAAAACGACTCTAACCGGGTGTTGTGCACAAAATTCGATCCAATGCCTAACTTAAGGCTCAAACTTTCGTACGTACGTCTCCACGTACATACTCAGGAAATACGGGGTATAACAATGAAACTTTTAAGTTTCTGTTTCTGATTTTAGAATTTTTTTTATTTTATTTCCGACGTCGGCGCATGATTCCAGTAGTGGCACCGCGATGCCTCAAAGATGAGTCACCGAGCCGCAAATTAATTTGCACCGCGATCTAACAGTGTACCGCGGTTACGTAAATTACCATCACAGGCACCGCAGTTCTAACAGGTGGCATCGCGGTGCCTCGAAGGCAGTATGTCCGAAAAATTAATTTTAAGCTTCTGGATGAACAACACCGCGGCTCCCATGAACAGGACCGCGGTGCCTCTGGCTTCATCTGGGTCGCACCGCGATATTCCATCATGGAACCGCGGTGCCGCCGCTAAAACCCTAGCAGGCACCGCGGTGCTCCATCATGGAACCGCGGTGCCTTACCCCCAGAAACACAAATCCCAAAAATCGAAACTCCTAAAACTGGTTCAAGGTCAGATTTTCATATGAATCACTTATATCTCCATCACCATTAACACAACATGTTCATCGAGCATCTAATAAAATTTTCTTCTCGTTATTCGTTTCAATGCACCATGCTTTAAGCAGGATAACACATATCAATTTAGAAGAGTTATTTATTGGAATTACTTCCTAGAATACATTATTGTATTAACATATCTGGGTACAAGGACCATGTGTTCTAAAGATTTAGGATTTTAAAGCTTCTAACAACATAAAATATAAATCTAAATAAATCCTAACCCATATTATCATTAATATTCATTACATATCACACGAAATAGCTCAGGCTCTGATACCACTGCAGGCGTTTACGTCGGGTTCGTACACGCATCGAAATTTGAAAATTTATGTTTCAAACCCGACGACGGTCAAACTGAAGTATGATATGTAATGTTGTTACACCCCGTAATTCCAGGACACGTGAAAGAGAACGTACGTGGGAAGTTACAACTTTAAATTTGAACGAAAGAAAGAATTGTTTTCCAAAGGGAAAAGTCTTCCGAACCTCGGAAAAGAATAATGTTTGTAAATTGAGATTCGTAAAATTTATCGGAATTATGAAAATGTCGGGAAACGAAGTGTATGGGCGAATGGGAGGGTGACATGTGTCACCCCCCTACATAGGCTTGGACGAATTGACATGGAGATTGGTCAAGTCTTGAACAAGCCAAGGATTGACATTGTTGACTAAGTCAACTAGCCAATTTGACATTAGATCTTTTAACCCCAATGAATCTAGGCCACACAAGTGTTCTAATCTTGGCCATTGAAGGTAGTATATCATCACACTAGTAGCAAGACAAGTCTTACACTTAGAGAAATTTTTGCAAAACTTTAGGTGCTCAAAATGTTGCTCTCGGCAATGGCCATGGATGAACAAGAAATTTTTTCGTTTGTGGTTCAATAATCTCAATACTTTAAACCAAGTTTCCTAAGGGTATTA
This sequence comes from Przewalskia tangutica, assembly GCA_029844215.1. Classification (NCBI taxonomy): domain Eukaryota; kingdom Viridiplantae; phylum Streptophyta; class Magnoliopsida; order Solanales; family Solanaceae; genus Przewalskia; species Przewalskia tangutica. Next base: position 124,835,918 of record CM056726.1, on the reverse strand, counting down.
TAAGGATATCTCAATAGAAAGATTCCGGAAAACTACGTTTTCACGTTAGTCGCAAGGTGAAAACCTAAGGTGTTCTTCAACTTTGAAGTTGGAAATTGAAGAGAAGTTGGTTATGAGATTCTAAGGAGTGCTTGGAGCGGATTGGAACATAAGAAGATGAGCTAAAAGTTGCTAAGGATCGACTTTTACGCTTGGACATTATTAGGGCTTAGTGAGGTAAAATCTCCATCCTCTTAATTGATTAAAGATTTCATGTTATAGTAGTTGATAAATAAGCATGTGATATATAGATTGAAGTTTGAAAAGATTTGGATCATGTCGACATGTTAAAAATCGAAAATGGGCAAGTTAGTCATTTATGTTGTAATCAATTTGGTCGATAGTTACAATCGTCGCATGTTAAGAAAGAAATGAATTGTAGTTGTTATAATTTTTATAGGGTATATAAAATATTAGAATAACAACTTGGATTGAAAAAGACATTGAAAGGAAATTGACATTGTTGTTGCATTGTAGCCGATAATGGCATTGAAATGTTGGACTTTTTGGATATTAATTGTGGGGCAGAATTTTACACGTCCTGTTAGGCGTGTAATCCCCTTTGAATTGCTGAATTGTTGAGCCTTAAATGTGGCATTTGGTTATTGATTTTCGGGCCTTGAAAAAGGTGGAAAAGTACGTAGAAACAAAGGAAGTGCTGCCCGATTTTCCGTAGAATTAAGAGTCCTTATACTTAGAAATATTCTACGTTGAAAGCTAGTAGTTGATAGACCTATTATGGTCATTATAGGTTGACATTCTACGTGCGGCGTATTCAACTTGGCAAGTGGTTTAAGTCGAAGAGGTATGTGGAATTTTTCTTATCTCTTGAGCATGAGTAGCTATAAATGTATAGTACGGTGGACGTACGAGATTTAAATGAATTTAATTTCATTTGGTATCCTTGACTTGTTTAAGAATGTCCAAGTTGGTTGAGTTAGAGAATTAACTCACTTGTTTTAAAGGTTAAAGATGTCTTAGCTTTTAAAGCATAAAGTTAGTATAACGACTTTATGGGAGGTTGGTTATAACAACTTTATGGGAAGATAAAAGAATGGTTTATTCTAATAAGGTAAACAAAGATTTCTTGACTTGAAAATGTATAGAATACTTGATTTGGAAAGTATTGATTACTTGAACTATTCTAAAGTTAAGAAACTTGATTTCTAAAGTTAAGAGACTTGAAGTATTCTGAAAGTTATGTAACTTGATTTCTAAAGTTAAGAGACTTGAAGTATTCTGAAAGTTATGTAACTTGATTTGAAAGTATATGATACTTGGTTTTAAAAGTATAAGTCTCTTGGTTATAAAAAGAATGAATTTGTCTAAAACATAAAGATTTATAACGACTTTATGGGAAGTTAGTTATAACGACTTTATGGAAGGTTAAGAGAGTGGTCTATTTTATAGGCACGAGTTGCCTAGGTTGTGAAAGTAGAAGTTACTTGGTTTTAAAGTCTTGAAATGAATTTCTAAAGGTGTAGTAACTTGATTTGAAAAATAGACATGCCTCGATACTACGGGTGTTAGTATCTTGGGGTTTTTATATAAAAAAAGTTCTTTTTAAAGGAACGGAAGTGCGTAGTACTTTGGGTTAAATTCCCGGATTTTTAACGACATATTAGTGCCTTAAGTTAAATAAAATGAGAGTGCATGATAATTAAGGCTAATAAGAAGTTAGGAGATTTCTTAACTTGCTTATGATAATTATGATAAGCCGGTGGTGCTTATGGTATGTATGATAAGCCGGTGGTGCTTATGTTATGTATGATAGTCGGTTGTGCTAGTGTTATGTTATTCTTGCGGGGTAAACCCCCGGGTTACTACTTATTCCATGGATTTGCTATCCATGATGCGAGTGCGGTGTTTGTACTCATTGCGGGCCCACCGGGCCTAAGCGGGTGAAATAGTCCCATGCGAGGCGGATGACCTTATTGCGGGTCCACATGACCTATGCGGGTGAAATAGTCCCAGGAGTAGGATTGCTTAATGATACTATGGGCGGGTGGCCCTAATTTGATCATGAGCCTCCTATTGTTATGCAGTAAAGTATACTCTTGTTTACTCTCATTATTAGTAAGACACAATGTACTGTTATTTTGGTCATCATACATGTCTCCAGCTCTATTTTAGACTTTATGATTTAAATTACAGTACTTTCAGTTTTACATACTTGGTACATATTTTGTCTTGACCTCGCCGAGTGCGTTCATCTGCGAGTTGAGGCACATAGCTTGTTGATCCTCATTCTTAGGATCACTGTTCAGTTCTTGGAAAACTCCCTTTCTCCGGAGGCTTTGTCGTTTGGTACAGTTCCCTGATGTTGTAGATTTATGTACATTCATGGGTATGGCGGGGCCCTTTCCCATCACTGTTGTTATGTAAAAATTATTAGAGGTCTGTAGTCATATCTTGTGGATTGAGTTGTAAAGAAAAAGAGGTAACTACTTTTTGGGTTATGTGTATACTTTTGGAATGTGGCTTTATCGGCTAACCTGTTATTTATTTCTTTTTTGAGTTGTATGTATGTTCTGCTACTATTCTCTGATGTATACCTATAAGGGGTGTCCAGCTAGGGCACCAGTCGCGGGCCCGGGGTCGGGTCGTGACAAATGTAAAATTAAACACAAAGTAAATGTAATATTTCGAACGAAGACTTACATTCATAGCAATCAGTCAAGCAGTTGAAAGTTGTTACTTTGTGTAGTACGGGGTGCACACTCAAAAGTCCCTTGATTTGCAAGTTCTAAGTTCTTAGAACTTTGATGTAATTTATATCTTTAGAAATCCTAGGGATTTCTGCAGAGTTTTAGAAGAGATAATCTCTCTTAGATTTGGTGTAGTGAAATGGAAAGAGAGGCCTCATATTTATAGAACAAAATATGAGCCTTAGGGTTTCCGTGGGCCAGGCCCAGCAAAATTCGGACTGGATCGAAATCCGTATTGCCAGAACACGCGTCGGCACCACGGTCCTGAATCAAAGGCACCGCGGTCCTGTCCAATTTTCTGCACCCTTTTCCCATTTCTAATGTCCCGGTTATCAACCGAACATATATATATATATATTATTTTTTCAATTACATCCTTCAATCAATGGAACATTTGACTTAGTGTTTACCCTTCAGGCCTCTACATATTGACACTAATATCATTAGGATCTTGACGGAACTCCTAGACTGCGCCGGAAGATGAACCTCAATTTGTAAAGTTTAGCTACACGAAGCACGTGAATTGAACCTCTATGTGGGAAGATAAAATCCTTTCATTCACGACACACTCAATCAAGCTTAGGATTTATCAAGTGTCTATCCAAATGGCTTGATCATAATAACTCATCTATATTAGTTGACAACATGACCATATCAAAGATATGTCCACTGCGTTGGCCAACGACTTAGTCAACCTAATATCTTATGAGAATCTGAGTGCTCTCTCGAAGATGCATTCGAGGAATGAATTCTAATCTTGGCTCAATACCCACCTTTAATCCACTTCGTAACGTACCCAAAATAAGTCGCGTCTCAACCTATAAGACATTTGAGCTTAGGACAGGATCAAAGTACATTACTCCGTGAATAAAGTGATATCGACCTCTAGTCTAAGGACTATTATCTCCCACACACTGGTGATATTATAGACATATAACAAAACAGTACATCAGCAGGGTATAGCAATACTCCAATAAGTATATATGTGTCCATCACGAGTTGCCATAACTCGTAGCAAGTGAGACATACTACATCTCAAAGGATATGATGCATACCACATGTCGACGTATAACATATCACAGATATCCCAATATCGATGATCATTAGTCGAGCCGGTTTAAGAGTGTCACGCTATGATATTAATTCTCACTCCATTAATAACCACGTAACCTCTAGGGATGCATTTATAGAATATTATAAATAATCAACTAATAATTCAACAAATGCAAAAGCCTTAATATTAATCATCATCAATATATAAATATGAATGTGTATAAAGTACATGTGTCCTAATAATAATTGTCTCTAGGACATACATATACTTTCATGGATGATATTGTAAGGCTTGAGAATGTGAATTACCATGCTATTTTAAGGCCATGTTTAAAATGATACAACAGATTTGCGAAGGGGATTGTATCATTTTGCCAAGTTGTCCATCAGACCATCACTCATTCGCTTCTCTGTAGACTGTAGGTGTGGCACACTACCGGCTAAAAATTGGTATCTGGATTATCCAAATGTTAATATTTTTTAATTTCACCCAAAACTGAAAAACAATGACGACGAATTTTAGATAATCAAAATAACAATACAAATGACAAAATGGGGCACAGCACGGGCACAGTCCATCTTGTCTCAACATGATACATACTCTAAGACCTCTCAAACTCGTAATCAAGAAATGCGTAACTAGGAGGTAATGTCGTATCGGCGAAGAAAAGGATTTAGCCTTACATACTTCGATTCTCGACTTAAGAAAACTATGAAGGACCGCCCTTCCATAAAGCATTAATGTACAATAATAATGAATACAACCAACGTTAATATCTATATGATAAGCTCGAAACTTTTGACCAACTAACAAATATACTACGAGTGTCGAACTCGCAGAACTGACAAATCAATGGTGTTTCTCCACACCCCTCCCTATTCACATAACTATAACGACATACGACACTGATATGATATCAACAACAACTCCAGAACTCCGTCTCATAAAGAGCAGCCCAACAATGAACTTAATACGACTAACAAAACTCGGACTCACAACTTCCGATCACCATCTCGTGGGTCCTTACTAAAAACATCTCTAAAACGCTCACACATAGGAACCTTACCTTGGCTGTCAAACCCTTCTACTTTCTCCACCTTACTTCACATGGAAGAACATTTGATTGACTGACCATCCGATGTTAGCGTCATGAAATCAATAGAGGAAAATCATGACTAAATTTTGGAGAAACTTACCTTGAAGCTAGAGTTCAAGAAGAGAGTGTCTTGGAGCTTCCCAAATCTGACTTGGAGAGAAAAATAAGTTGGAATGAACTTAAGACAGACTTGGAAATTTATATAACTTTTCCACTGCTTCAACATCGGTACCACATAAGACCGTATGTGGCCAAGGAAATTTTCCATGTCACGCCCCAAATATGGAGAAGTGTGGCCGGCACCCGGTGCTATATTTGATCCCCAGTGTACCAAACTATAACTCGTGTAACATGGTCACAACAGATAAACTAGGCCGACAAGGCCACTCTCTAATCAACCAACAATAGCTTGGGCCGACACGGCCGATGCTGAATAATCTGTAAATAGTAGCTAGCTCAACTGACGTGGGATAATTCCCAAAGATATATGTATATCTACACTGGCCGACAAGGCTTCCATGAATGTTTACAAACAACAAGACCTGACAAAATATATACAAGGCCACCATGCTAATATATTGTATACGCAGGACACGTTTACAAGCCTCTAGAGATGTTAGAACTGAACTATGTTCGGAACAGGGCCCCAGCCCGCCCATCATATATGTAGATACTATACAACTACACCACTTTGGACTTGGCAACTCCGGATGAGGTGGAGCTTACCAATCAATCTGGAACTCATCAACCTCTACTGAGGCTTGTCTACCTATATGTCAGGACCTGCAGGCATGAAATACAAGTGTCTCCGGCAAAAGGGAGGTCGAAATAATATACCGAGTATGTAAGGTAACTAAATAACTAAAGATGAACTGATATACTGAAAGTAAACAGTGTAGTCAATGATAATTTGAGAGTATACTTACCTGTCTCTGACTCTTATCACCTGAATACACCGAAATAACTATATGACCTCGTGTAGGGCTCAATGTGTACATAAATAGCCCCGAAGGAAACTATGTAGCCCCAAAGGCAACTATGTAGCCCCGAAGGCAATTATATACCCCAAAGGCAAATATATAACCTCTAAGGCAAGTGCGCATATGTATAGTCCCGAAGGCAATGTAAATAGCCCCGAAGACAAGTATATAGCTCTGAAGGCAAATGTACCTTCATACAACCCAATACATACATAGCTAGTAACATAATCAAGTTTGTAGCCTCTTATGCATACTAATCTCTAAAGATATCACTTATGTTGTCTCTAACCGTACTTTCTAATTAAGATGGGAATAGGGAGGAGGGGTCGCTCGGCTCGGGGCGATCACTTGAACAGGGCGGGATTGATCGATCTACATCAAAAATTATGTCTTTCCTTCCCAGGAGCGCATCGGGTCATCTGAGTATAGCACGATTGCATTGTAACACATCATAAAAGAGAGATAGATATCAATAACAGAGTACTAAAAAACTGATTTCCCCCTTTTTGGACTCTCTCGCTGATGACTCATTAAGATAACAAATTCATGCCAATGAAAGAAAGGGGATGGATATCACAACATCAATTACAACATACAAAGGCTAGCTAATAATTAACAAGCTATGGAATCGTGGTCTCCCCTTATGAGATCATTGACCTCTTACTATTTCCTTAACTTCATTTCTCGTACTACGAGATTAAGATTTCATTAGCTATTTCTATGACAGGCTAGTTATTAGGGTCAATCATCATAAATCTCAACTAATACTCATAAGCTTAATCGTTCTACACACTCTACGATACTTTTAGTTTGATATGTTATTCATAGGGACGTCATAAACCTCGTCTAGCCCTTATTGACTTATCCATTTATGTGCTTAGGATTACTTCTTCTTGAACTCTTTCATTACTTACATAAAGAGGTGGCCTATAATCCCATCTTTTGATATCTTAAGGAATACACGTTCTTACGGGAAGCTGTATCCATTTTTATAATCAATGATTTACTTATACTTTAAACTTTTAGAGTTTTTTTATGATACGAGCAAGGAGAATCAATAAGAATCCCTTAAGTCTCTTGCTTTCTCAATTATTTTACTTCGATTATACCTTTATTGTTCTTATTACGTCATTTGCATTATGTGATCTCATTTGTAAATAATTATAAATGAATTTTAGGTTTAACAACTAGAATGAGTATACTATGGCTCTACTTCATGTCAATTTTTGTTTTTTGGGGCACAAATTTCACTTGTCAAATAAAAATAATTCTTATATATACTAAGGGTCTGTTTGGTGAGCACGAAAAGGTGTTTACATTTTACCAGTAGTTCTGTACTGTTTAGAAGAATCTGTTAGGGTGTTTGACCTATAATTATAGAAGTGCTTCTGAGAAACAGCAACAGTTTCCTGTTTGACAAACATTTATACAAATTTACTAGAATATTATTTTTAATAGATTTAAAACTATTTAAAATATTCTTTTCGATCATATGTTTCTAAAAATTAGTATATCTTTACAATTTAATAATAAAAAATTTATTTAATTTCAACATTTAATTAAAAAATAATATTATATTGTACATAAGAAATGTAACGACAATATGATAGTCAATGACTCAAATATGTCCAAACCTACTCCCGCCCTATCCACACCTACCCCACCCCATCCTCAAATTTCTATGTCATATTTTTTTTAATTTTATAAAAAATATGAATTTTTTTCTTCTCTATTTCATATTTTTTGTTACTTTTATAAAAAATGATTAAAAATATGAATTTTTTTCTTACCCCCTACCCCCACCCCCACATACCCATCCTCAAATTTTGATTTCATATTTTTTGTTATTTTTATTAAAAAATATGAATTTTTTTCTTACCCCCCACCGTCTCTACCCCTACCTCATTGCCCTACCAATCCTCAAATTTCTATTTCATATTTTTTGTTACTTTTATAAAAAAATTATTAAAAAATATTAATTTTTTTCTTACCCCTACCCCTACCCCACCCCACCCCATTGCCCTACCCATCCTCAAATTTCTATTTCATATTCTTTTGTTACTTTTATAAAAAAAATGAATTTTTTCTTACCCCCACCCTAACCCCGACCACCCACCCACCTCATTGTCGTACCCATCCTCAAATTTCTATTTCATATTTTTTGTTACTTTTATTAAAAAAAAATATGAACTTTTTTCTTATCCCCCTACCCCCTCGCCCTACCCCTATTTCCAAATTTCTATTTTATATGGCGATATTATATGAGATTAAAATGAATTTTGTGAAAAGAAAGTGGTAAATGGATCCAAAAAAATTCAATAAATGATTTTTTTTTTCTCCAGAAGCACCAAATTAGTGTTTCTGCTTCTCTTTTCACCTAGAAACACTTTTTGGCTTCTGAAAAAAATATTTCTACTTATGGAAAGAGAATGTTTGGCCAAAGACCAGAAACTTAGTCAAACACCACCTAAGTAACTTTTAGGCACAAAATAAGATACTCCACATAGACGCTAAAAAGAAGAGAAATAGAAACAAGCACGAGTGTATCATGGCTCTACGCAACACTAACTATTGTTCGAAAACGTCAGTTTGTATATCTCCAGCCATCAGCGTGTTGCGTTGAAACTTAACAAACGACTCTATGTTGATCAAACTCTCTCAAATATTTTAGAGGTCTTGTTCTAATTTATAAAAGTGGGTCTTTAATTGGACTAAAATTTTGCGAATTATAAACCAGTAAATTCTAGCTAATACTATTTAATAAAAAAAGGGGTCCTAAAATTTTTTATTTTTCAGTGCTCAATGCGATAAGACATCTCATGTGGAATCCAAAGGCAGCGGACATAATCACATGTTTCATGGTCAGCAGTTTCTATAGAGTACTCTCTCCGTCTCAATTTATATAACTTAGTTTAATTAGATACGAAATTTGAGAAATAAAACGCACTTTTGAAAGTTATGATTTAATACAAGTCAAAAATATATATAAATTGGGATTCTTTTCTAACCCACGTGTTTCATTCCCCTCTTATCCTTTCCTCAAACACTCTCTCACTAGCCAGAAAGGGGACTAAGATTGTGTTTTCTTGAAACTGTTTCTAATTCTTGGTGGGTTTATTATTCAATAATAACTATATATGGCGGTTTGGAGCCGTGCAGTGGTAAGATGGCGATATAATTTAACCAGAGGTTACTGTTATAAAACCCTTGAAAACAACCTTAATAAAGTAGCACCACCATCTCCTGCGAGTTGTGGTGAAACTAAGGGGAGAAATGTGCAGTGGGTGTTCTTGGGTTGTCCTGGTGTGGGGAAAGGGACGTATGCAGCTCGACTTTCTAAGCTACTTGGGGTACCCCACATAGCCACTGGTGATCTCGTTCGTCAAGAACTCTCTTCTCATGGCCCTCTTGCCTCCCGGGGTCTTGTAATTTCTTGATTTCCTTTTATTTTGATTAAAGCTTCATTCTTTCTACTGTGTTTGATCAATTTTATCTGTATCTATGAAATTTAAGTGATGGACAGTGTCGTATTTAGGATTTTCACTCAGGTTGTTGAAAAAAAACAAAAGTTAAACATAAAAAATAATGTTGTTCCAAGGAATCGAACCTAGGACAATAGAGACAATTTGAACATCCTGAACCACTTGAGCTAATATTTTGCATATGTTCAAGGTGTTTAAAAGCTAATATATGTACCTAAACACGGAAAATCTACGCTACACCCGCACCACCATCTAAATCCGCCCATGGTGATGGAATGGAAAAGTTTCGATCTTTTGCCTAATTCACAAGGATTTTGAAATGTTTGGTATGACGGAAAATGTTCTATAGGAAAATGCTTTGTTACCCTAAAATCTTCAAAATGTTTTCTCCAATGAATATATTTCATCCATAATGGGGAAAATGGCAAGTCAGTTTCTTTTTCATATATCTCAGATCATATTTAAATTCAACATGTTATCAACTTTTAATACCTAAATTTATCACAAAACTATTATTCTCATACCTTATCCTACTCTTGTACTTAATTAAACACTGGAATTGATCAAGAAAATCATTTTCTAAAGGATAACATTTTCCTCCATTCCAGATGCAAACATCTGCTGGATTGATATGTGTGTGTGTGCGTATAGAGTAGTCAACTAAAGATTCCAAATGACTGATCTTTTAATAGAAGGACCTTGATGCACATAAAGGATTCCAAATGACCGACCAAGTAAGGACCATTGTTTGAATCTTTTAATAGTTGCAAGTGTGCCTGTATTAGTGGTGTGAGATACATTTGTCAATATTGTGAGAGATAAATATGGTATACTCACTTTCAGATGTATATGTTAGGTGTTTATCATATAAAAAGATTGTCTTTCTTAAAAGTTAAAGTAAGCTTATTTCAATCACTTCAAGCATTGATTTCCCTGACCATTTTAAGAGTACGTTTAAAAGGATTATTATTGGAAAGTTCTTAATGTTCAAATAGCAAGTACATTTGTATCTTATTTGGACAACAAATGAAAACAAGAAAGATCTTTTTGTCCGAATATCTTATTGCTTTCGCACGAAGTTCTCCTGAAAAAAATGTTACTTCCAATACTACAATAACAATTACGATCACTCAACCCTAAACTAGTTGGGTGGGAGACATGACTTGGTTCTATTTTTTTTGGGGTCCATTATTTCATTGCTCTGTAAATTTTCTTTTAAAGTTACTAGTGATTCTCCAAGACTAGAGAATCTCTGAATTCCAATTATCACACTTGTTCCTACACTGAAATAGAAATTTTTAACCAGACTAAAAAGGCGCATTGGCAGACACCGGACCTAATGTAAGTTCCAACAACGAGTTAATCTTAATTCCAACTAGTTGGTATTGCCTATATGGATCTTTGCTTCCATTGTATATGCTCTTTGATAAATCCGCATAGATTTCAAGAGATTGTAAGGTGTTCTGATACAACTTTGCTGCATGTGATTTTAGGTCGACCTCGACTTTCTGTAATACTTTCAATCATCATAGTGTTACACCAATGATCTGTGCAATAAGAAGTACGTAGGACATTATTTGACCATCATGCGGTCTTCTCTTGTTATCTCCTCTATATGTGCTACTTGCATCTTTCGTCAGATATGATTATTTCTAATATCATGTATCCATCCATCTTAAGTTCTATTAAATATTTATTTCATATTTATGGTTTATTGCCTTTTGAATTATAAAGAGGCTGCCCGGTGCACTAAGCCCTCGCTATACGCGGGGTCCGGGGAAGGGGCCCACAAGGGTTTGTTGTACGCAGCCTTATCTTGCATTTCTGCCGGAGGCTATTTCCACGGCTTGAACCATGAGTCACATGCCTTTTGAATTATATTGTAATAAAGTAATTTCTTCTTTGATAGGTCAAAGGAAAGTCTGATTCCTAAGCTTAGATGTGAAAATATGAATTTGTAATTATCAACGTTGTTGATTATGCTCTTCATTTATTCCACTGTGCTTTTTTCCCTTAAGTTGCTCTACTAAGTAATTATAACTTTTCTAAACTTATTTTGTGCCTCCTGTTGCAGCTTGCGGATATTGTTAACCAAGGGCAATTAATCTCAGATGAAATTGTAATAGATTTGCTAACTAAGCGTCTTGAAGCTGGAGAAGCTAAGGGTGAAACAGGATTTATTCTTGATGGATTTCCTCGAACTATACGGCAGGCGGTGAGCAGTTATTTGTTAGTAGTTGCAAAAACACATTTACCTGTGTCTAGATTGATTGTTGCGCTTGCTGAATAAATACTCTCCCAGCTTTTTGTATGTAATAGTTTACTAATCTAAATGAAATCCTTACATATACCACACACACACAGAGGCATATATATATATACATGTGTTATTATCATATTTCTTACATGTGTGTATTATTTAATTTGATGTTTGCACCTATTGACTGGGACTTAATCTTGCGCAACTATCTACTTTAATAGGCCAATAATTTCTTTCACAGTCGGGCATCTGGCACACAGAGGCTTGCTATGAATATAACTTAACAAGATAATATATTAACGTTCTATATCAGTACTTGAGGACTATTTCACAACTAGCGAGGATGCATTACTATAATAGATTAATGTCTATGGCTGGACCTGCAATTGGAATGCCGCTTGCTCAAGACCAAGTTGAATTTCTGTTGTACGAAATGAATGAATAAAGTAACAAAAGATTGAAATCAACAACAAAGCTCGGAATGGTTCTCTCAATAGACTGTGATTCTGAGAATTAAGCTCTTAGTTGAGGTGATTTATCCTAACTAGAGCAGATAATACTTCATCTTACATGAAATACTTTTTATTTGTATTTTTCGTCAAAGTTTATGTGAAGAGCATAACTCTGCACTGCATAATTTTTTCATCAGATATTTTAGCCAAATCTTATGTTCTTATAGATGAAATTTGTGGAGATAAGAAAAAATGCCTGAGCTAATAAGAACAAATATGTGGACTTGTGTCTTACTAGTTGTTTCTTGAAATCTTCTAGTGGCACCTGGTATTTGGGAGAGAGACCTTGTGAAACATTGACCACGGTTAAAATTCTCTTCAACTTCTTGCAACTAATTTCAAAATTTGTGGCGTGTTTGAACAGCCTTGTACATCATCTTATATGTTCTCTTCAATTGCTACTAGAAACTTTTTGATGTTGCTTATAATTTTTTCGTATGCAAGTAATGGCCTCGAAAGTTCTAAAGTATGTCTTCCCTAAGTTTTTCATTACTGGGTAGTCTTTACTAACACATTAACCTCTTCTCAGATGTGCCTAGTTAAACGAATTTAATTAGCTCTCAGATTTCATCCACAATTGCCTCTACTTAATTGAGCATCATCCACAAGTTTGGATTGTTTGACCGGCATAAAACTCTGTGTCGCTACTCTTCTAATAATGAGCATCAGATGGAAATTTTGCTAACGGTTATAAAACTAATAGTTTATCTCTAGGGCCTAGAGAGCTGTCTCCTGGTAATAAGGATGAAACGTACAATGTTGAGTATACATTCTGATTCTCGTCTGATCTTTAAAAATTATAGCCTTTGAGGCATGGGATTATTATTTGATTCTCTACCTTTGTATCTGTTAGAGAATGCATTTAGACACCATTATGTATAATGTGCATGGCATAGCATATCTTTAGGGATAGCGTAACATATCTTTAGGGATAGGATATCAGAATCTTTAGGGATTGATAGAATATCTTTGGGTAGAGTATACACAAACCTTACCTCTACCATGGTAAGTAGAGGGATTGATATAATATCTTTTTTTTATTTCCTTATTTAACATAACAATAGATGTATATGTACCTATCACATTGTGAAATAGAACATATGGAAATTACTCCAATATGTTGTCCAGTAAAATGGTATCGGAGCCTATAGGCTCGTCGATTTTGTTTTGGATCTGATTCAGAAAAAAAAAACTCGATCTTGTTTTGTATCTGTTGGCTCTGTTTCGGGAAAGAGGGTTAGGATTTCGAATTGATCACTTTAAAGTGGTCATTTTGTGTCACCGCCACAACAGGAGGCGGCAGAGCAGATTTTCCGTCCGGACCAGTCTCCTCCAGAGACTGGAGCGAGTGGTGGTCACGCGCCACCTGTACCTTCATCCTGTCCATCACACACCTGCACGTGCTCTGGCAGAACCATTTAGGGATTTGATTTCCGGTGTCTTCTCGTAAGTTCCGACATATCCCAAGTTCGGTCTAGTTTTGAAACACTGTTTGGAGAGATTGTTCGACCTTCCAGGTTTGTTTCTTCCTGTAGCTGCTACAATATTCAATCTGGTGTCTATTTTTTGTGCTGCGACTGCTGGCTTCTGCTTGGTATTGCTAGTATATTTGTTCTTTCTCATCGCTGGTATTGTCAAGAATATTATATTTGACTTTCAGTTTTCCGATTATATTGTCGGGTGATTTGTCTGCTTCTTTGATCTATTTTGAGCCATAACATTGTTTGAACTCTGTTGCTGCTGTTGGAATTTCATTCTCCGCAGTTCAATTGGTTTCACATCTGGAAAATTTGGGTATTTCATAGTTGAATATCTTGACCATCTTTCTGAACAGCTTCAGTATAATTGTTTTCGTTATCTTGAATTTGCTGGGCATCTCTCTGAATGGTTTATGTCATTTGGGTTGAGCATTTAGTTTGGGGTCGATTGATTTTCTGTAAAACCTTTATAGAGTAGAGTGCTTTTTGAATTTAGTCAAATATCTGATTTGTTGGTGTGGACAGAACTGTTGGGGTAACATTTTGGTGCAGAGCTTTGGCAGATTCACTAATTTGCCTTGATAGAGTGAGTTTGGGAAAATGACTACTTCTAGTCCAATATCTGATAAAATGGTATTTGCTAAATTATCTCAATATCAGAAATTATTGAAGGAATCCACTTCAGTTAATGCTTTTACGGAGTCAAACAAAACATGTCTTATCACCTCTTCTAATAAATGGGTGATTGATTCAGGTGCCACAAATCACATGACAGTAATCTTAATATTTTTTCTAGCTTTCGATCACACAAATCTCCTTCTTCGGTAGCTGATGGATCAACTTGTAATAGTATTGGATTTTGGACTGTTAAACCAACTTCCTCTATTACCTGTCATTTGTATTAAATCTACCAAAGATGGCGTTTAATTTGATTTTTGTCGGTAAAATTACCAGACCTTAATTGTTATATCTCATTCTATCCGGATCATTGTCTATTTCGTGATCTTACGATGAATCAGGTTATTGGTAAGGGGCATGTATCTGATGATCTCTACATCCTTGATGAATGAGAACCCCAGTTTGTTTCATGCTCCCGTGTCTCCATTTGAAGCACATTGTCGATTGGGACACCCTTCTCTATCCAAGGATTAATAAATGAGCTGAGTCAGCTTTTGAGTTAGTTCATTCTGATGTTTAGGGGCCATGTCCTGTTGTTTCTAAAACTGGGCATAAGTATTTTATCATTTTTGTGGATGATTTCTCTCGCATGACTTGGATTTATTTTATGAAGAGTCACTCTGAAGTGTTTACTCATTTTTGTGCCTGTCAAAACTCAATTCAATGCTTCAGTGTGTACTCTGAGGAGCGTAACACTAAAAATATATGTTAGAGTTATTTCAATCCTACCTAAGACAACACTGTATTCTCTACCGGCCTTTATGTGTTGATACACCCTTTCGAAACGGAGTTGCTGAGAGGAAAACATGGACAACTTGGGCACTTTTATTCCAAATGAAGGTTCCTAAATAGTTCTGGGCCGATGTGGTCTCTACCGCTTGTTTTTTGATTAATCGCATGCCATCTACCGTGTTTGCTGGTAATATGCCTTGCAATGTTCTTTTTCCTAATAAGTCATTATTTCCGGTGGAACCTAAAGTATTTGGAAGCACATGTTATGTTAGAGATGTTCGACCAACTGTTACCAAGTTGGACCCCAAGGCGTTGAAGTGTGTTTTCTTGGGTTATTCCCGCCTTCAAAAGGGATATCAGTGTTATTCTACTGAGCTTGGAAAATATCTAGTATCAACTGATGTGGTATTTTCAAAGACTACACCATTCTTCTATGTACCTCCTATTTCTACAAGTCAAGGGGAGAAAGATGAGTGGTTAGTCTATCAAGTTACTCGTGATGTGGTAGAACAATAAGATGATGTTCTTCGATCTTCTACTTCTTCTATTGAGCACGAATCACCTATTATGCCTTCAGTATATGCTCCAGCAAAATCACTAATTGTTCAAGTTTACTCGAGGAGGCGAGAGACTGTTGATACATGTCCTACATCAATTCCTTCGTCATCAGATCCTCCACTTAATCCACCAGAAGATTTACGACCATTTATTTGTTGTGTCTAGATATTTGATTGCATCTCTAGATTCCATTTCTGTACCCAAAACGGTGAAAGAAGCTTTGAATCATCTTGGATGGTCTGAAGCAATGCTTGAGGAAATACATGCCTTAGAGGAAAATCACACTTGGGATTTAGTGGAAAGAAAGTTGTGAGATGCAAGTGGGTCTTCGCGGTCAAAGTTAATCCAGATGGCTCTGTGGTGAGACTAAAGGTCAGGCTTCTAGCCAAAGATTATGCTCAGAATTAAGAAGTGGATTATTCACACCTTTTCCTCGGTTGCCAAACTCACTTCTGTTCGCTTGTTCATTTCTCTAGCTGTTTCTGAGAATTGACCTTTGCATTAGTTGGATATTAAGAATGCATTTCTTCACGGTGATCTCCACGAAGAGGTGTATATGGAGCAACCACTCAGTTTTGTTGCTCAGGGAGAGTATGGGAAGGTCTGTCATTTGAAGAAATCCTTGTATGGCTTGAAGTAGAGTCCTGGCGTGGTTTGGGAAATTCAATGAAGTAGTTTAGGAGTTTGGGCTGAAAAAGAGCGTGATCACCCGACCTTCTATCGACAATCTGTAGCTGGCACTATCCGTCTTGTTGTATATGTTGATGATATTGTCATCACATGAAGTGATTATGCGGGGATCTCATCCCTCAAGTCTTTCTTGTATACTAGATTTTATACGAAAGACTTGGGCCAGTTGAAGTACTTTTTGGGAGTAGAAGTAGAAGTAAGAAGGGAATTCTTCTGTCTCAGTCTACTTGCAGAAACCGGAAAGCTGGCAGCCAAACCCTGCAGTAGTGTAATGGCTCCCAATGTGCATCTTATGAAAGATGATGTTGATCCTTTTGATGATCCAAAGTGATACCGGAGGTTAATTGGAAAGTTATATTATCTCACTGTGACTTGTTCATATTTTTTTGCGATAAGTGTTGTTAGCTTGATTCGTATCGCACTTGGTCGAGGAAGCATTAGGCTGTTCCTATGTTACTTGAAAGGAGCTCCTGGACTTGGCATATTGTATAGTAATCACGGTCATTCTCGTGTTGAATGTTTTGCAGATGCTGACTACGCTGGATCCAAAATTGATAGAAGATCTACTGCAGGTTATTGTGTCTTTGTTGGTGGAAACTTAGTATCGTGGATAAGTAAGAAATAAAATGTATCACGGTCTAGTGCAGAATCCGAATATAGAGCTATGTCACAATCTACATGTGAGTTTATGTGGATACATCTATGAAGCACGGACACCTCATTTAGGGTGAGGTGTCCGTGTCGGACACCGTTTCGGACACCGTTTCGGACACGAAACGCCTCGGACAAGTGTCCGGGACGTTTCCGAGTGGGCCCAGCAAAAAAAAAAAAATTGGACACGGCAGAGACACGGGAAAGGGGGACACGGGAAAGGGGGACATGGCAGGGACATTTTTTTTTAGAAAAAGTTTAGTTTTAATTTTATTTGATTTATTTTAAGTAAATTTATATTTATTTGAATTTGGGTCTTGGGACATACTTATGTATTAGTTTATGAACTACGGTCTTATGAATTATGTATTGAATATTTGATTGATTGTCAATTTGTTATGAATGTTTCTTTTTAATGTGGTACATATAAGTTGGTATTTTGGTTATTTGGTATCTAACAAATTTGAATTACAGTTATAATTTATTTATGAATGTGAAACTTTAATAATATTAATTTTAGTATTTTATATATTATATTATATATATATAAAAATATTTTTAATTTATTTTTACAGTAGTGTCCTGTAGGTCGTGTCCCTATTTTTCAAAATTGCCGTTTCGCGTGTCGTGTCAGTGTCCTATCGGACACCTCTCGCGTCCGTGTCAGTGTCCTATCGGACACCTCTCACGTCGTGTCAGTGTCCTATCGGACACCTCTCACGTGTCGTGTCCGTGTCCTATCGGACACCTCTCGCGTGTCCGTGTCCGTGTCCTATCGGACACCTCTCGCGTGTCCGTGTCCGTGTCCTATCGGACACCTCTCACGTGTCCGTGTCCGTGTCCTATCGGACACCTCTCACGTGTCCGTGTCCGTGTCCTATCGGACACCTCTCACGTGTCCGTGTCCGTGTCCTATCGGACACCTCTCACGTGTCCGTGTCCGTGTCCTATCGGACACCTCTCACGTGTCCGTGCTGCATAGGGATACATCATTTGTTAATTGAAATTGGGTTGAAGCATACTATCCCAACAAAACTTTGGTGTGATAATCAAGTTGCTCTTCATATCGCCTCAAATCCAGTTTATCATGAAAGAACTAAACATATTGAGGTGGTTGACTGTCATTTTATTTGTGAGAAGATTCATGAGGACTTGATTTCCACCGGACACGTGAAGACACGAGAGCAACTAGCTGATTTATTCACAAAGGCATTGAATGAAACTCGAGTTGACCATCTTTGTAACAAGCTGGGCTTGATCAATATTTATGTTCTAGCTTGAGAGGGAGTGTTAGAGAATGCACCCTTATGTATAATGTACATGGCATAGCATATCATTAGGGATAGCATAACATATCTTTAGGGATAGGATAGCTGATCTTAGGGATTGATAGAATATCTTTTTTTTATTTCTTTATTTAGCATAACAGTAGATGTATGTACCTATCACATTGTGAAATAGAACATATGGAAATTACTCCAATATCTTGTTCAGTAACAGTATCACTAGTATGAGAGCACAAGCAAAGTACAATCTAAGAACTAAACCCTTGCTTTAGTTATGGACAAGGAGAGATATTTGGGATATCACTTTGTTATCAATGTTAACTAGTTTAGGAGCTTTTTATTAGTTTTTACGTTTAATGCCTTATGATTGCGGATACATCAGTTTTGGAAGGCTCACATAGCTCAATGTATTGTATTAGTGATTTTTAACAGTCACAATGTTTCTTGGACTGTTGGGGCTGTTATTTTCTGTTTTATTTGGAGGCTTAACTTCTTTATTTGGTAAAATTTCTGCTATTGGTTCTTAATGAATCTTTTGTTTCTCGATTGCTTTATGTGATATTATGTTGTCTGTATTATTGATTGCTGCACCAATGTTTGTGGTATTAGACCAATTTCTAAAATTTGTGGAAGCTGACAATAACTTCATGGCAAGGAATCAACTCATCAAAATATAGAAAGATGGACTATTAAAGGATGTAGTCAACTTGCTGCCTAATGCAGGCTGCTAATCTTGTAACTAGGATAATTTTCTTATACAATAATCTTTGTTGGCTGCTGCACTTCAGTTTGTTGAGAGGGAGTTCTGGATATTTTCATCATATGTGCCAAGACTGTGATGTGACAAAACTTGTTGAAGGGGGGTAGAGCTTATGCATATTTGAAACTTCTATTTAACTTTGCATCAAGCAATTCTATTTCAGAATATAGTGGTGAAAGCTGCATCTCATTCGAAGGATTTTATATTGTTGTTTAACCCTACTCCTTTTCTTCAAAAAAAGGAAAAGAACTAAGGAACATGACTATCCTCTTTCCCCCAAGGGTAGGGAGAAACTGTTTATGCCCAGGAGAAAATCTGTATGCTCTCCTGATGATTGTTTTCGGGTTGATACACAATGTTTGAAGAGATCATCTGAAGGGAAAAAGTTGAACACTGATGAAGATTGATGTAATAGTTTACTGAGACTTCGGGAGGCTGTAATGTGTAAAGTAGATGTAGGGCCAGAACATAGTTGTCTTTTGACATTTTTTGTGCAAAGTCAGGACATTGTTGTCTTCAGTAGTGAAATAAGGTTAACAATACTAGGGCTGCTGGCTGAAGTCTCTCCACCAGTTTAGAGAATTATCTTTATTTCCCATGTGCCAAAAGTTCAACACAAGCATTAATATTACATTTCTCTAAGCTGCACTCCTGCCTTTCTTTCCCGGCCATGTCTCTTCTATTGCTTTCTTTTCCCAGCTTTAGTAAAAGTCAACTTCATGTGGTGTCATGGACCTGTATGTCTTCTCAAGCTCTTCTGCTTTTGACACTTCAATGTACACCCATTGCTCCCAATTTCTGTTATTTTTGGCTGAGGCTGGTCAGAGGTTATATCTTTGTTGCCATCAGAATAACTGATACGATTACAAATTAGAACCCATGAGCAAATTATTTATATGTTTTGCACTTTGTTCTGTTCACCTTACTCTCTGGCATATAACTTTTTTGTTTTGATGCCAATCAAAACTTTTACTTCAATTGAAGCTCTCTGCATCCCTTGGTTCCTATATTTGGAAGTTTGTTTCCTCTATTATTGGATCTATAGATGAAACAGATCTGATATGTGTACAGGTTCAAGCGATGAATTTTCAACAGTGTAAGTAGTTCACGGTTCTCTGCTCTCCTCTGATTAGTGGCTAATCTGCTTTGTGCACTGAAATTAATCAATTTCTTCTCCTCCTCTAACAAAATAGACGACATTTTCTCTGATCCTGTTATATGTGTTATTTCGTTATTTAGGAAATCTTAGAGGGAGTGTCGGACATCGACTTGGTGATTAATCTGAAGCTTCGGGAAGATGCGTTGATCGCCAAGTGCTTAGGAAGGAGGACTTGTAGCAAGTGTGGAGGCAATTATAATGTTGCGTGCATTGATATCAAGGGTGAAGATGGCGAAACTAGAATGTACATGCCTCCCCTTCTCCCTCCTCCGAATTGTGAAACCAGACTTATTACACGGTCTGATGACACTGAAAATGTTGTGAAGGAGCGCCTCTGCATCTACCGTGAATTGGTATTGCTCTACTTCCTTTTCTCTTGTTTGATCATTTCTCACATTGTGCAAGTGTTCTCTTCATATAGTTGAGCGGTCAATATAACCCCCTATTATATAACTTACATCACAACTTCATGACACTTCCAATCTTCCATAGACAACAAAAATTTGTGCCATTTACAACTCTCAAGAAATAGTAATTCTGAGCAATTGTGAGGCGTTTCCAAGCAGTTCATTGATATAGTTTACTCAAATGTAATGTTTTCTTGTAGTAATCAATAGATAATCACTGTTTTTGACATCTGTATACAGTCAAATGTGGTATCGATATATTCTTTTCCCTTATTTTTAGCCAATCTCTACTAGCTTGGGGTTAAGTGTAGTTGATTGGTTGATTTACGTTGGACCTGCTCTTGCACGCGATCCTTCCAAAGTGGCCATAAATATTCTTTTCTCAGGATGTGCAGTTCTTTTGTACTGTTGCTCTTTCTGAAGTTGTGGCACATTGCCATATTCATAATTTACTTATTGAATGCTTGGGTATTATGTTGTTCCTGCAGAGCCAACCGGTGGAAGACTTTTATCGCATGCGGGGGAAGCTGTTGGAGTTTGATCTCCCTGGAGGAATTCCAGAGTCATGGCCAAAGTTACTTCAGGCTTTGAATATCTATGACGATGAGGATAAGAAATCTACAGCAGCATGATTACTTGTCTTGTCAGTGTGTTTACTACTACTGTTATAGGTTCATTCTTTGCATGCATGTTGGAAATGCGTGGGTGTGTATTCGTTTAAAAGCACGATAATGGGGTTCCCTACCCCTTCTCTTTCCCTCTCACTATTGTATTAGCAACTATAACATTGGTATGATATTTCTTGCAAATTTCTTTTCCATGTTTGTTCATAAAGGTCAGCAAAGATCATGTGATTTCATGCAATTGTGATGATATAGTAGTGTAGTCGATGAATTTAGCGTTAGACCGAGAGACTGGGTAGTGTTTTTTTACGTGTTTCCTCTTTATCATATCTGTGTGTGCTAGAGTTATGGTGGAAGACCACCTCTGGACCGTTTGGAAATCGGTGCTGGGGACTTGTGAGGCTGAATGATGTTCATATTATCTAGCTTCTTACATAAAAAACTAGTCAATGGATTATGTGATCGAATGACATTAGACGGAATTTTTCAAGATGAGACTCATCCCAAATAGTGTCAAGCCAGAATTATTACATTTCTTAATTCTGCAAAGTTGTTGATGTTCATATAGCTTTTGTTCCATTTTTATATTGTCATGTTTTCTTCACCTTCCAATCCAATTTTTTTTATTTTAAACCGAGAAAGCAGCCCATGGTTTGAAACTCATGAATACCGTTTTAGGGTTTAAGGAATAAGGTAATGAAATTCCGGTATGGACTTTTGTTGTTGTTACGACAGAGCACCCCCTGTTTTTCTTTCCAATGACAAGGGCGAGCTTTTCACGAAGAAAGCTTCGCATTTGTTTGTATATCGATCGGAAAGAAGCAGCTGCAAATGCTATCAGTGGTTCTTCCTTCCTATCCCATCTATCTATGGAATTGAGTCTTTCAACAGCATTTCCGAAAGGAAGTCTTCTTCATTCAACGACATTAGCCGTCTAGGATCTTCGAGAGCAGAGAAAAGGATAGGCGTAAGGCCAATAGTGGAATTTTTTGTTTCAAGTAGAACTTGAATCCCACACGTGTGCCTAAGGAAGTTTTGCACGGATTTCCCTTCAAACACACTAGTCTTTAATTTTTGTCCCTTAGTATTTTTGTCTTTGCTACTCATTTAATGAAGATATCCAGACAACCATACCTGCTTGGTTCGACACAAGTTTTTAACATTTATTTTCCGAAACTATATTTGTGGAGTATTATAATACAAAAATATAAATTTATATCGAACGAAATCTAAACTTATGCTGCGTGAAATGTATTGACGGGGGCAACAATTTTGAGGGGCAAAAATTACTACCCAAAATAGGCGCACTTGTGCGAATGATTGGTGCCTAAGGGCACGTTTGGTACGCTGTATTACGTTGGGTACCTGGACAAAAAATAATCTGACGTTTGATGGGCGTTTTGATCAGTTAGTATCTTATTTAAAAATAGTATCTCCACGGCTATTTTTGAGACTCCCCTAGACTACTAAAAATAAAAATATAATTCATTATATATTAATACTATAATACCGTCCATTATATATTAATACAGTACAATTCAATATAAAAATATACAGTCTAGTACGACGTACCAAACGAGCCGTACTGTTGTTGCCGGTTACCACTACGGACTTTCTTCCTCATTTTCTCAGCAAAAGTACAAAGTTGCTTCTTAATGCAGCATTCCCTACGTTATCTTTACAAACTACTTATCATTTCCAGCATATTGAGATGTGAATTATTTGGGCTGAGGTACACAAAACAAAGACACGAAGTGTGTATGCATTTGGCACAACTAAATTTTTATGGTGGTGAAGTCTGTGTACATTCTATCATCTCCGGACCCGTTTCACTGGGTATGTTATTGTTTAGCATCTCATGTCATTATGGTTTTTCGAACTACTTCACTAGCTCTCGCTATTGCGTGTTTGATCTTTCTAGTCCTTTCTAAAGTTTTGTGTTTCTACTCCAAATAAATCATTAATTCAGCGACTGAAATTGTTGTTCTCCCTGTCCTTTTAGTTTAGAATGTATGATATCATTTTGCAAAAAGAATAATATTGTCCAAAGCTATATTTTATACAGTAATTTCGTTTAACTGTTCAACTTTTAAACTTTAATGAGGTAATCTTTTCCATTAAACTAATCTTAATCATTACTCAAATACTTTTCTATTGCTAATATAGTGTTGGAACTTGTAGAATAAGCAGAGTAAAAGTGATTCAAATAAGCGTTGTGATTTTGGTATGGCGCCCAGGACAAGGCGCGACACTTGAGCAGTAAAAATTCCAGTGATCAGCGCCCGTGGAGGAAGCGATCTCTGGCGCCAAAACGAGAGAGTCGATAGATTTTGGCGTCGCGGCGCATGAGTTCCAGTAACGGTCTGAAAATTCAAAATGAATTAGCGCGCGGCCAGGAGCTAAGCGCGGCGCTAATCCAACGGAAAAATTCTGGGCAGTCCAAAAGTTGTCTCGTCCCATGGGTCACAACCTTTGGAATGAAAAGCTGCCATAGATGAAAATTAATGCTATAAAAGCATGTGGATCACTTGTTTGAAGATACCTGATACTCATTACATTACAATCTATCATTAAACCTGACTAATGATCTAAGATTGTTGCTCAATCTTCATCTTCTTCTTGAGAGATATTTTTGGAAAACACTTAAAGTAAATTCGCGAGGATCAAGTTTTAGTGCAAGAACACGAACGGATAGTTGTATCCTCAAGATGAGCGTCAGTGAAACTACTGACGAGTGGGGGCGAATTTTATCTTAGGTCACTGCATTGCAGGCCTCTATCGACACAAGTTAGTGTGTGTTTTTCAGTTTGATGTTTTTCACTATTGTTAATTTCAATTACGTTTGAATCATTATTATGTTATTGTGATTGTTTATTGAAAGGTCTAGAGAATCTAATACAAAAATTTAGAAAATACATTTTTCTGACAGTGTTGAGTTTGCAAAATTTTCAGAGAATTCTTATTTCTTGATTTGCAAATATGGATCAATCTGGATCATCAATGGTGAAAAATCATGTTTAAAACCCCGAGAAATTCAAGGGTTCTAATTTCAATTTGTGACAAAAGATGTTGTTTTATTTGACCACTCTTCATGTGACAAATGTATTGACTGTTGAGCTCCAACAGCATTGCCGGAAGGAGAGGGGGAGAATGCTCTTACCGATGCGGAGAGAGCGAAAAGGCTAAAGGCTATTGAGACTTGGTGGAGCCAAGAGTTTCTTCGCAAGAACTACATTCTCAACGTCCTTGATGATACTCTCTATGATATATAATTCACGTTCGGATAAGCACGGGAGTTATGACAGTCATTGGAGAACAAGTACAAAACTGAAGTTGTTTGTTCTAAGAAGTTAAATCGTGTGAGTTTCTCAACTTCAAGATGAGCGATGCAAAGGCAGTTGTCAAGCAAGTGGAGGAACTCTAAGTCACTGTTCATGAACTAGAGGTTGAAGGTATGGGCCTTAACCAAAATTTCCTTGTTGGTGCTATTATTGAGAAATTACCTCATTCTTGGAAGAATTTTAAGGTTTATTTCAAGCATCTAACGGAGGAAATGAGTTTTGAGCAACTGGTTCTGAATATTTGTGTTGAAGAGGACAACCGGAAGAATGAAAGGGCGGATGCTGTTTCATTGGAGCCTAATACCAACATGGTAGAAGGCAATGCTTTCAAGGCGAGTTTGAGAAGGCAAATTTCTTTGGTGTCGAAGCCATCTTTTGCGGGAGGAATGCATTAGCCCCACAGAGGATCAATGCATTCAAGAAATCACAACCAGGACTATGTTGGGTATGTGGCAAACCTGGGCACAGGGCAAAAGATTGTCGCCTTCACAATAGTCAAGGTGGTGGTGTTGGAGGTTCGAGTAATGTCGACCAAACCAATCGGTGAAACTAAGAATCAATTCATTGGGGTTATTCTTTGCTCGAAAATCTAGTTACAAATTCAACCGATTGATGAATGGACACGGGTGCTCTGAGACATGTATGTTTAGAGAAAGGACTTGTTTTCATCTTACCAAGCCATCGAGGATGGAGAACCTTATTCGTGGGAAATGTCATTCTTTGTGAAGATATAAGGAAATGGAAGGTGACTTTGAGGCTCAGCGAGAATGATCTTGTGCTCACAAATGTGTTGCACGTGTCTGAAATTTGTAAAAATTTAATTTCTGGGCCTGTACTTAGTAATAAAGGCTTCGAAATTGTAATAGAATCTGACAAATTTGTACTCACCAAAGGTGGGGTGTATGTAGAAAATGGTTACCTCAGTGAGGGGCACTTCAAACTAAGTATTGTACCTACTCAGGTTGTTGCCATTATTAATGAAAATGCGGGCACTAGCACTGCTTCTATGTATATGGTTGATTCCTCTTCTTTATGACATTCTCGATTAGACCATGTTAATTATCATTCCTTACGAAGAATGGTAACGATAGTCATGTTGCCAAAATGTTCTATGAACAAAATAACTAAATGTGGGGTTTGCATAGAGTCAAAATATGCAAGTCATCTTCATAAATCTGTTGTGAAATCAAATGAAGTGTTTGGTTTAATTCATAGTGATTTGTGTGAATACCAAGTAACCCCATATCACGGAGGAAAGAATTATTATAATTTATCGATGATTGTAGTAAATTTTGCTATGTATACTTAATACATACCAAAGACGAGGCTTTGAACATGTTTTAAACATACAAAACAGAAGTGGAAAACCAACTTGACAAAAGAATTAAGATTCTAAGGTCAGACAGATGTGGTGAATATAGTTCAAAGAATTCGGTTATACTCATAATATCGTTCATCAAACCACTGCGTCATACACTCCAAAATAAAAGGGAGTTGCCGAACGTAAGAATAGAACATTGAAGAATATGATAAATTCTATGTTGATTAGTTCGGGGGCACCTCTTAGTCTATCGGGTGGCGTTAATTCTTGCATGAGTTCGATGCGGTCTAAAATTCAAAATGAATTAGCGGCCTTGGCGAGGGCTAAGGGTAGCGCGCTAATCAACGGGAAAATTAGGCGATCCAAAAGTTGTCTCGTCCGTGGGTCACAACCTTTGGAATGAAAAGTTGCCTTAGCGAAAATTAATGCTATAAAAGCATGTGGATCACTTGTTTGAAGATACCTGATACTCATTACATTACAATCTATCATTAAACCTGACTAATGATCTAAGATTGTTGCTCGATCTTCATCTTCTTGAGAGATATTTTTACGAAAAACACTTAAAGTAAATTAATCGGGGATCGAGTTTTAGTGCAAGAACTGAACCGGATAGTTGTATCCTCAAGATGAGCGTCAGTGAAACTACAACACGAGTGGGGGCGAATTTTTGTCTTAGGTCATTGCATTGCGAGCCTCTATCGACCTGAGTTAGTGTGTGTTTTTGGTTTGATGTTTTCACTATTGTTAATTTCAATTGCGTTTGAATCATTATTATGTTATTGTGATTGTTTATTGAAAGGTCTAGATTGATACTAACAATCTAAGATAGAAATTTAGAAAACACATTTTTCTGACAGTGTTGAGTTTGCAAAATTTTCAGAGAATTCTTATTTCTTGATTTGCAAATATGGATCAATCTGGATCATCAATGGTGAAAAACCATGTTTAAAAACCCGAGAAATTCAAGGGTTACGATTTCAAAGCGGCAACAAAGATGTTGTTTTATTTGACCACTCTTACGTGTGACAAATGTATTATTATTAAGGCTCAGCGGCGTTCTTAGGAAGAAGAAGGGGAGAATGCTTTTACTGATGCGGAGAGAGCGGAAAGGCTAAAGGCTATTGAGACTTGGTGGAGCCAAGAGTTTCTTCGCAAGAACTACATTCTCAACGTCTTTGATAATACTCTCTATGATATATAATCCACGTTCGGATCAGCACGGGAGTTATGACAGTCATTGGAGAACAAGTACAAAACTGAAGTTGCTTGTTCTAAGAAGTTCGTTATCGGCAAGTTTCTCAACTTCAAGATGAGCGATGCAAAGGCAGTTGTCAAGCAAGTGGAGGAACTCTAAGTCATTGTTCATGAACTAGAGGTTGAAGGTATGTGCCTTAACCAAAATTTCCTTGTTGGTGCTATTATTGAGAAATTACATCCTTCTTGAAAGAATTTTAAGGTTTATTTCAAGCATCTAACGGAGGAAATGAGTTTTGAGCAACTGGTTCTGAAAATTTGTGTTGAAGAGGACAACCGGAAGAATGAAAGGGCGGATGCTGTTTCATTGGAGCCTAATACCAACATGGTAGAAGGCAATGCTTCCAAGGCCAAGTTTCAGAAAGGCAAATTTGCTGGTGTCAAGCCATCTTTTAATCGGAGGAATACATTAGCCCATAAAGGATCAATGCATTCAAGAAATCACAACCAGGACTATGTTGGGTATGTGGCAAACCTGGGCACAGGGCAAAAGATTGTCGCCTTCACAATAGTCAAGGTGGTGGTGTTGGAGGTTCGAGTAATGTCAACCAAACCAATCGGGCTGAAACTAAGAATCAATTCATTGGGGTTATTGCTGCTCAAGAAAATCTAGTTACAAATTCAACCGATTGATGGATGGACACGGGTGCTACAAGACATGTATGTTTATAGAAAGGACTTGTTTTCATCTTACCAAGCCATCAAGGATAGAGAACCACTGTTCGTGGGAAATGTCGCTGCTGTGAAGATAGAAGGGAAATGGAAGGTGACTTTGAGGCTCACTTCCGAGAATGATCTTGTGCTCACAAATGTGTTGCGTGCACGAAATTTGTAGAATTTAATTTACGGGCTGTACTTAGTAATAAAGGCTTGAAATTGTAATAGAATCTGACAAATTTGTACTCACCAAAGGTGGGGTGTATGTAGGAAAGGGTTACCTCAGTGAGGGGCTCTTCAAACTAAGTATTGTACCTACTCAGGTTGTTGTCATTATTAATGAAAATGCGGGCACTAGCAATGCTTCTATGTATATGGTTGATTCCCTTTTTTCATGACATTCTCGATTAGGCCATGTTAATTATCATTCCTTACGAAGAATGGTAAAGATAGGCATGTTGCCAAAATGTTCTATGAACAAAATAACTAAATGTGGGGTTTGCATAGAGTCAAAATATGCAAGTCATCTTCATAAATCTGTTGTGAAATTTAATGAAGTGTTTGGTTTAATTCATAGTGATTTGTGTGATTACCAAGTAACCCCATATCATGGAGGAAAGAATTATTATAATTTATCGATGATTGTAGTAAATTTTGCTATGTATACTTAATACTTACCAAAGATGAGGCTTTGAACATGTTTTAAACATACAAAACAGAAGTGGAAAACCAACTTGACAAAAGAATTAAGATTCTAAGGTCTGACAGATGTGGTGAATATCAATCGAATGAGTTCAAAGAATTCTGTTATACTCATGATATCGTTCATCAAACCACTTCGCCATACACTCCAAAATAAAAGGGAGTTGTCGAACGTAAGAATAGAACATTGAAGAATATGATAAATTCTATGTTGTTTAGTTCGGGGGCACCTCTTAGTCTATGGGGTGAGGCGTTAATTACTGCATGAGTTCCAGTAACGGTTTGGAAATTCAAAATGAATTAGCGACGCGGCGCCGAGGGCTAAGGGTCGCGGCGCTAATCCAACGGGAAAATTCTGGGCAGTCCAAAAGTTGTCTCGTCCCATGGGTCACAACCTTTGGAATGAAAAGCTGCCATAGACGAAAATTAATGCTATAAAAGCATGTGGATCACTTGTTTGAAGATACACAATACTCATTACATTACAATCTATCATTAAACACAACTAATGATCTAAGATTGTTGCTCAATCTTCATCATGTTCTTCTTCTTCAAGAGATATTTTTCTGAAAAACACTTAAAGTAAATTCGTCAGGGATCGAGTTTTCGTGCAAGAACCTGAACCAAATAGTTGTATCCTCAAGATAAACGTCCGTGAAACTACAGCACGAGTGGAGACGAATTTTTGTCTTAGGTCACTGCATTGCAGGCCTCTATCGACACAAGTTAGTGTGTGTTTTTCAGTTTGATGTTTTTCACTATTGTTAATTTCAATTACGTTTGAATCATTATTATGTTATTGTGATTGTTTATTTTGACACTAACATATAGTACACCAATTTAATTAGCATTATAAACTTGGCCCAAATCGAATGGTTTCAAATAAAATGAGAAACATGTAGCATATCATAAATAAATGTTAGTATATGATTTTAAACACATAAAAGATAGAAATAGTTGCATATTTGACATTATGCTAAAAAATCGAGTTCTTACATTCGCACTCCTAGCATAGACAAGATCACATTGCAGACAAACCTCAACTCCATTAGTAAGGGCGGATCTACTATCTTTAAGGAATTTAAGCCGCCATATAAATGGAGATTTTACCTATTTATTTAATACTGAATTCACGACCTATTTTAAGTAATAAGAAGTCCAAAATGTTTTGAGACGGCTCTATAGTTAAACAAATGGTAACTTATACTACTCCTTAAAGTGATAATAAGATATCATAATTAGATGCATTGACCCTCAAATCATTACTCCACTAATTTTCTTTGTGGAATCAGTATTATTTTATAGCCCCTCAAACTGAATAAGGGCAAATCTAGAAAAGTAAGTTCAATTCTTTCTTGATTTGATAAATGAACATTTTTACTCAAAAATAAAGGCGAAGTGAACACTTTTTTTTATCCGAACGGAGTAGTTTTCAATAGTACTGTCATATGTATCGGAAAAATATATGTGGAGTTAAGTCTTATAACTTTGTAAAGTATGAAATTTGATGTGGCACGCAAAGTAAAAAATCCAACCATATTTTGTGGTGAAATTTAAGTCAATCAAAAAGACAACTAGTTAGATCATTAATTTTTTTTTGATAATCCAGTCCGGGGTGGCCTTAGTACCTATATCGCTAGTAATCGCATGCGTACTAGGCTCACGGAGGCGATGGAACCCGCCTTAGCCGCCACCGCCGTAAATCGCGGGATGTGCACCGCGTTCGATGTCGATCGCTACCAGCGGATCAATGCTACAAGGTCGACCACTAACATGACTTGCGGAGAATCAAACTCACATCGCAATACGCCTGCGGTTAAGCTACCAGGCTATAATACGAGGCATAGTTAGATCATTAATTGTCTGGTACAGATATAGTAGCATATGTTCTTTCTTTTCAACGTACAGTCCACCACGTGAAATATCCACAAAAATAATGTGAGAATTTAGATGCTACATATATCTGCCCAAACCAATGTTGTGTACGTATGTTTTCGAGGGGACCAATATGCCTCTATATACCTTAGTTCTTGATTAAAGAAACTTAGCTATGAATGGGGAAAAGGAATAAACCTGAGCCATAAAACATGCTGAAAGATGCACGCACTTTTTGCTTTTGAGAGGATTATGCTATAGGAGATAAAATATAGACCAGAAAACATGCATGCGGATAGATGCAAAAATGGGCAGGTTTTTCCGGGACAAAAAAAACTTAAAACAATGCCATTATTTGCACAAAATTCCCGAACCATCCCATTATCATATTCATTGTCATTGTTGAATGTTCTTTATTTCTCGTTCGAATTGGGTACAGATGAATGCTCTAAATTTTAAGAATGTGGAAAAAACTTGAGATTTTTTCGCTAACGGAAAAGTCCATAAAAATTAGAATAATCATCCAAAAATAGAACATAATACTGATGGCCTAGAGAACTTAAAACGGGGATGTCCATAAGTCGCTATGAATAATATAAAATGACATTAAAGTATGAGAAGTAAAGTCTACAAATGACAATCGAACAAGTTTTCCTAATGAACAAGATTGACAAATTGGATAAACAATCTGCAAGTGCATTGCCTTTCCTTAGGATGTGAGCAAAATGCACTTATCCCTTATTCCTCCAATATTGGATCCTCTTAACTTCCATGCTGATAGACCAATGAGTCCTCCAATTCTGCTGAATGATATTCAACATAGCTAATGAGTCTGTTTCTAATCACAACTGAGAGCAGAAAATTTTCAACACAATAAGCTATTCCATCTCCTATAGCCATAGCCTCAGCACAAATATTTGTAGTGTCAGCAACTGTCCTAGCAGCATCATATATCAAATTACCCTTATCATCCCTTATGCAGAAAACAGATGAAACTTTGGCCTGGATTACCTTGAGGCCCCATCTGTATTGCACTTAAACCAGCCTGCACTTGGAGTCTCCCACATCACCTCTCTGCAGCCTATTCTTGGTTTGTATTCTTCCCAATATTGTACCATTTGAGGCCAAGTATATGGTATATTTCTCAACCAAGGATACAAAGTTCTGATTAGATTGTGTAAATTGATATGGATGTCATATATCACCTTATTTCTGCTCATGCACTCTCCATTCATTATAACATCCCTTCTCTTCCATATTTATCAACATACAATTGCTGGCATTGCCTGAAATACATGCTTCAACTTTGAAGGACAAGTATTATCCCACCACATTACCATTGTTTGGTGAATTTGCACAAATGGATCAATTATACCTATTGCACCTCTATAATACTGTCATATTGATTGTGCAAATTCTCCAGTTAAGAACAAATGCAGCACAATTTCTTCCTGTTGTGATTGATCACAACATCTGCACTTAGAAGTAATGATATCTTCATTCTCTTTTAACACATCATCAACTGGAAGCCTATACTTCTATAATCTCTATAAGAAGAAATATATTTTAAAAGGCAGACCTTTTACCTAAAGTTTTGAGTAGAAAGATGATACCTGGTATCTTTGTCTAACAACATTCCATGCACTCCCTACAGTGAAATCCCCTAAGCAGGTTAATGTCCACCAATGGTTGTCTTTTTCTGTTGATTGTCTCATTTATAACATTTCTGCTCTAACATGTTCTACTACATGTATTGGAAGTTGCTCCTCCATTTCTTACAAGTTCCAGCCTTCTGTTGTCATGAAATGAGCCACATCTTCAATTCTGTAATTAATATGAAAGTCTGCAGGCATGTTATGGCGGATAGGGCCAAGTTTAGACCAGTTATCATCCCAAATATCACAAGCTCCACTGTTAGGTTTTGACCATATTAAATGATCAACATGATCCTAGCTTCTAACATCTTTTTCCATACTTGAGAACCACATTTCCATTGTACCCTTGTAGGTTTGAACTTCTTACAATACTTATTCCATATAAAAGTAGACCATATTAAATTAGAAGTCCTGAACCTCCACCAAAGCTTAGCAAAAAGTGCCTTTGATACATCATATGAAGATCTAAAACCTAGTCCTCCCTCTTCCTTTGACAGACAAATATGTTTCCATGACACTCAATGCCTGCTTCTACCTTCCTCCTTGTTATTCCAAAAGAACCTTGCAAAGATTCTGTGCATTTCATTGATAGTGTATTTTGTGGGAACTATAGCTGAGAGACTGTACACAGGAATGCTTTGCAATACACTACTGATCATAATAGCTTTCTTCCATAAGACAACAATCTCATTTTCTAACTTTGTAGCTTATTCTTAACCTTTTTAATAAGATCATTGTAAAATACCTTCTTCTTTCTAGGATAAAAAAATGGACATCCCAAGTATTTAAAAGGAACTGATCTCTGCTAAAATTTGTAATCTGTTGCACCTTTTGAACTAAGTTATTTGCAATCTTATGATACATATAGAAGGCACTCTTGTGCTTATTAATGAGCTATCCAGAAACAACCTCATACTCCTTCAAAATACACATGATCTTCTTCAAAGATTCCTTCTCAACTGATGCAAATATAATGGTATCATCTGGATATGTTTAGTAGTTTATGTTAGCATTCCACTTTGGCATATCATATCCTACAAAACTGCTATCTTCAGCCAATATATTCAAAGCTCTTGAAAGAACTTCTGCAGTCAAAATAAACAAAACAGGTAATAAAGGATCACCTTACTTTACTCCTCTTGTAGAGTGGAAAAAACCTTTGGCTTTTCCATTTAACAGAATGGAATACTAATTATTAGTTACTAATCTCCATATCATGTCAATGAAATCCTCTGAGAACCCCATTCTGCTAAGAACTTTGATCAGAAAAGATCATGCCACCCTATCATAAGCCTTAACCATATCTAATTTATAACCTTATTAACAGGTTTCCTCTTTTTCTAATGTCTGTGATGATCTTCTTTTAACCTTTTGCTCTACATTGCACTGGTAGTATTGTCCTCAGTTCTTCCAATTCAGGCCAACCATGTGAGAACTTTCCAACAATAGCATATTGTAGGTTTTTCAATATCTCCATTCTCTTAACTTCTGCTTCAGTCCATTTCAGCATTGGAATACCATCGATATATGAAAGTTGCTTCATTGGAATAGGATCACAGTGTTGCAGATTAGAGTGATTGTAATAGTTGAACAAAGCTTGTATCATCCTTCTTCTGAGTTTTCGGGACAGTATGGAGATTGCGTGTTGGTTAGGGGGTGAGAATTGTAATGCTGAGTCTATATGTGAAGGCTGGCCAGCAGTCAGGACCCTGTTGTAATCCATAAGAGTGAACCTTAATTGAACTAATACATGTAAATTATGATTATTTACGATAAATTCTGACTAATACCATTTAATAAAAAATAAAAAAATAACTTTAAAATTTTTAGTTTTTCGGGAGTCGTGCACCACGCTAGCTATATCAACATGGTCATTAGCGAGGAGAGCTTTTACATTAACAATATGGACAGCAAAAAACCTCCTAGATATTTGTTTGCTGACTAGGACATTATCCAATTGGAAGCGGTTCACAAGGACAAAGTCGTCATTTCCTCTGTTGTTTCTTGTGATCTCTATATTCCCCCACTTAAATATAAAGCTAATCACGGAGGCCGCCACGTGTCTCTAAATCGGATCCGAGAGACTCCGACGTGGAACCTCTCCTGGCCTCTTGCACCGTCACGTCATCAGGAATATAATACTCCACATCTCAACCAGCAAACCCTAGCTGTTGAAAAGTGGGAACACTAAATTTGTTTATTTTGCAGTCAATATCAGAATAAGCTTATCTTTCTGGTTATAAGGTAATTTTTGTGAAATGTTGTTTAAGATTTGATTGTTTGATTTCATTTATGGTAGTTTTTGATCAATAATTATTTATTTCCAAAACAAAATATGCAAGTTTCTTGATTCTTGATTAGACCCAAGTTCAAGCCTAGAAAAATTAAAGCTGCACTTATTCTGATGGTGGGTTGGGGGTGCATTCTGCACTCAAGTCTAGGTTTTTCTTGTTTTGTAGATCAGCGGATGTTTTCTCATAGTTTAAGATGTTGGAAAATCGGAGAGGTGTGACACTCAAATAATTCAAATTCTTTCTTGAAGATAAAGTGAGACAATGTAATAGTTAAACTACATGGGTATTTATAGATTTTCTTCTAGTATGTATCTAGTCCGTACATGTACGGATTAGATATACTTTTATCTTTCCTAGTTCATGAACAAACTAGAATAATATGAGTATCATAACTAATTTCCTATACATGAACTAAGACAATTCATGCATCAAACAAAAAAAAGCCCGTTTTCTTTTCCCAACACAAGGTAATTTTTGTGAAATGTTGTTTAAGATTTGATTGTTTGATTTCATTTATGGTAGTTTTGATCAATAATTATTTATTTCCAAAACAAAATATGCAAGTTTCTTGATTCTTGATTAGACCCAAGTTCAAGCCTAGAAAAATTAAAGCTGCACTTATTCTGATGGTGGGTTGGGGGTGCATTCTGCACTCAAGTCTAGGTTTTTCTTGTTTTGTAGATCAGCGGATGTTTTCTCATAGTTTAAGATGTTGGAAAATCGGAGAGGTGTGACACTCAAATAATTCAAATTCTTTCTTGAAGATAAAGTGAGACAATGTAATAGTTAAACTACATGGGTATTTATAGATTTTCTTCTAGTATGTATCTAGTCCGTACATGTACGGATTAGATATACTTTTATCTTTCCTAGTTCATGAACAAACTAGAATAATATGAGTATCATAACTAATTTCCTATACATGAACTAAGACAATTCATGCATCAAACAAAAAAAAGACCTTTTTCTTTTCCCAACACAAGGTTGTTTTTTCAACGTAAGATGCATGCAAATTTTGTGAATTTAGTAGATGTTTGATTACTTAACTCCCATGTATGTTTTATTATCACTTGTTTATAAATAAAACGTTGACATGCATGAATTGTGGTTTAGGACTTGTTGAAGAGCGCTTCATTGAAAGGTTGGTACTTGAAGACAACGGTATGTGCAATTTCTCTTCTAAATTAGAAGTTTTCGCGCCGACTCAATCCGCTGCCTTATTCATCATTGGACTTTTTGAATCTGGTTGATGAGGGAGTTCGGATGGACTCA
This sequence comes from Przewalskia tangutica, assembly GCA_029844215.1. Lineage (NCBI taxonomy): Eukaryota > Viridiplantae > Streptophyta > Magnoliopsida > Solanales > Solanaceae > Przewalskia > Przewalskia tangutica. The sequence goes on along the minus strand of CM056726.1, from coordinate 124,800,391 downwards.
AATGGTCCCCAACTAAAAGGTTGGTGGAACTAAATCATCATAGCATGCAGGATGGACAGAATGGAGTAAGGGATGGAATTACTGGTGAGGGACAGGGGCTCTTAGAGGAAGATGAGACAAGGTATAATGAGGATGTCGAAGATGGGAATGAAACACAAAGAGATTTGGTACAAGTGCAGGCTGTTATACAAACACAGCCTCCAGGGCCTTTGGTTAGGTGGGACCGATTTCTTCCTCTTAGATCCCTCAAGGTTCTGCTCGTGGAGAATGATGATTCAACTCGTCATGTTGTCAGTGCATTGCTGCGAAACTGCAGTTATGAAGGTTTGTTGTTACTACTTGTTTCCTCAAAAGTTTTGTGAGTAACTCAACACAGCCAATTTTTTCTTCCATCCAAGTGTTTGGTGCGTGCCATATACATATACTCCCCCGTCCCAATTTATATGACACATCCTTTTTAGTCCGTCCCGAAAAGAATGACACATTTACTTATTTGACAACAATTTAACTTTAAACTTTACCTTTTATCCTTAACGAGATGATCTATAACCACACAAATATCTTTGGTTTGTTTTAGACCACAAGATTAAAAAATGTTCTTAAACTTCGTGCCGAGTCAAACTAGATCCTATAAATTGGGAGGGGGGAGTATCATTGATACACCTACTTTTGGCGGTTGCCATTTTTCTCTTGTTAATGATTTACATATTTCAGGGCATTCTCGTACTGCACTATGATGTTACAGCTGTTAGTCTTGCATTATTAAAGGTTTTATGAAGTTATTGGCTTCAAGATATGTTAAAGTTTACGTTACTGAGAAGTACACCTCTAAGTCAGGCATACAGTGAAACTAAATCATACTTCGTTTTCCTTTCCTTTCCTGATGCTTCAAACTGGGAGTTTTTCCTGTATGAAAGTTACTGTGAAATCTTACTTCTTGCTGTAAAATTTACTTGACCCCACTATGGAGATCAAAACGAGTTCTGGAATATCTGGTAGGAATAAGAAACACAGCCAGATTGGATCCCAAATCATATTGTATATGGAGCCATAACTCTTGTAACATCAGATGAGAGAGCCTAATAAAGTAATTGACCTACTGGATTTTTTTTATTATTTATGCAACTTATCCCAGACTGTAACCAGTCCCAGTCCTTATCCAGTTGTCTGCTCAGTTTTATGGAGGGCATGTTGATCACATTCCCGTAGTGAAACTACCCAGCTAATTCATCTTCATGCATCTAATGATGTCCTGGAAATTTAGATTCTTATCAGACTGCCATAATGCCTTGTCAATCCAGTCCAAAAATTTATCTCATGGATGTAGTAGAGCATAGCCTTGGTTTAACAAATAGTGTAGTGTTCGGGAGATCCTATGTTTATGATTTCAGATGAAAGAGTACAAAGATGTTTTCTGTTCTTCCATTTGGCAACTCTCTCTGGTCCAACTCCACGCATCACATTGTATCTAGCTTTTTGGATTTCTAATGTTTTGAGTCACATGGTGATGTGAGTACTACAAAGTTACAAGTCCAGAAAAGTCAGCTACTATTTCTTTTAGGTTGACCTGTAATTGTGATAAGAGGATGGGTGCTGTGTCAATATTTTTGTAGATAAAGTAATGAATTTGATTAAAAGTTTGGGCACAAAAAATGCGTATACTAGAGGTATATCATAAAGTATAAAACCTACAAAAGATATAATTTTCTAGGAACGACACCCAATCTTCTATACACAAAGGAACCTCAATTGTACAAAATTCACCTCTATGCTTTTAAACGCTCTTCTATTTCTTTATCTCCAAACGATCCACATAAGTGCTAGTGGAGCAACATTCCATGTCTGATCTTCCTTTCCACCTACCACAGTTGCAATTGAACACTAACTCTTCCACGACACTTGGCATCACCCAATATATTACAAACCAACCCGAATTTCCACATATTCTCAATACCACCCAACAATGAAGAAGGAGATGGTCAATGTCTTCGCGAGCATTTACACACGGCACGAACCAATGTATATAATCTTCATCTCGATCATCAATGTCACCCTCTTGTTGCTAACAATTGAAGAAGCACACGTTTTTGAGTACCTTGGGTGTTCAAATCGATCTGGGAATGCAACCTCCTCTCCAACTAGGAGTTTCTCATGATATGGCGTAACAAAAACACTCAGTTGTTCCAGTCCCACTTCCATACATTGCGGTTATCTTATGATGTTCAATTCAATCAGTTCTAGAATTACGCCATTTAATAATCTTGAAAGTTCCTCCGAACCTCAAATCTCTCAAAAACTTCTCCATTTTGTACCTCACCTCAAATCCCCAAAACTTCTCCATTTTGTACCCTCTGGCCTGGATGGTGTCATTTTATTTTGGCATGAAATTCGAAAATGTTTGGAATAGTAAGTCTCAAAATTTTGTCCTTGCACAACCTGTGCCCCATAAACTTACTCTCCTCCCATCCCCGAGCTGAACGAGACATAGCCACCCCACTGTGTTTTGTGAATATTTTTTCCTTTGAAAGTTATAGCAAAGATAATTATTTTAAACGATAGCATGGTGCCAACCTTTCTTAGTGAATAACAAAGTCTGTTGTCGTTAGCATTCACGCTTTCTTTTCAAATTATCTGAGTTGTTAAGGTATTTATGTAAGTTTAGAATTTTCGATCAAAGACAAGCCTAGTCTTTGAGTATGGTTCTCTGTTTACACTATGTGTACTAGATTGTAAGCACACGGGAAGAATCTAGTATCTTTGGGCATCTGTTGCACGTAGAAAGAATATGAACAATTGAAATAGACTAGTTCTTTTGTCATCCGGAGTTACCATTTTAACAATATTAGCTTAGTCTTTTATTTTTGTTTTTCCTGTCCCCAGGGACTTGTTAGCTGATCTAGCATAGACATATGTAATGGAGCTAACAATACATCTTTTGTATACATTGCATCTCCTTGATGCAAACAACTTCATAAAAATAATATGAACAATTGAAATACAACAACTCGGGAACACAAGAATGACAGATGAATCATTGATTTCTAGAGTGAGAGGTTTCTCCTTCTCTCTAGATATCACTACTTACAAATGCCGACTATTGACATATTTGCCCACCTACCCAAAAGAGCCCCCACCTATGCCACCGACCCACCTAATGAATGCTCGACACCGCCTATATCCACGTAAGATCACCCAACGACTCACGAAACTATGAATTTGACGCCTACTGGTTGTTACAATAATGATGCTCGCAAATCCAAAGATCAAAAGATAGACGCTGGAAGCTCAAGTAATGATCTAGCAAACAAAGCTTAGCATGTGAACAAGAGAAACCAGACCAACAATGGTAAACACAACTCCAATAATCCTTTCCCTAGAATTTCAAGAAATTTTGATAAGCCTGAACTAAGCAAATCTATTGGCAAGACAATGGTTGGATGCCTTACGTTAGAAGGAATTTAAATGATTGGGAGGTTGAAAATCTCTTCTCCCTTATTCAGTTTCTTTCTAGTGCTCCCTTTCTTACTTAAAAGTGACCGACTTTGTTGGACAGGCAACAAAGTGGCAGATTCACAGTCAGAAGCTACTATAGAACTCTCATCCCACAAGCACAACAAGCTCCAATTTGCCATGGAAGAATATTTGGAAGAGCAACCCTCCATACAGGGTCAAGGGTTTTGTTTAGTTAGCTGCTAGGGAGGCTTGGCTTACACAAAGTAATCTTCAGAGAAGGGGTATACAATTAAGCAATAGATGCACTCTTTGTCGTGATCACGAGGAGGATAACAATCATCTTTTTCTTCATTGCGAGGTTTCTAGTCAATTGTGGCATTTTTTCCTAAACTTATTGGGCATGAAATGGTGCTTCCCGGAGAGTACACTCCTCTTTCTTCAAGGGTGGTACAAATTAGGACTGGTCAAACACAAAGCAGCACTTTGGTCCTCTATGCCGACATCCATTTGGTGGGTCATTTGGAAGGAAAGAAACCTGATAAGTTTTAAAGAGAAAGAGAACATAGTTAGCCTTGAGCATAAATATCTCTCTTTGCTCCTTTTTTGGGGTAACGTGGCATGAATCAATGTTAATGATATAGACGCCATGATAGATTTTATTAGTAATTTGCAGAAATTGTAATTGGGTTGTAGATAACAACCAGCACTTTCCTTGTGCTGTTTTTTCTAAGCTAATATTACTTATCAAAAGAGAAAAGCAACACACAAGCTTAGTTGGGTGCTAATCAATCAATAAACCAAAAACAACAAATAGGTAAAAAACTATTTTTGATTGTTAAGCATACCATTTAGAATATCAATTGCCTAAAACACACTAACTTCACTCCAATGATCCTTGACTCATTGGAAACAAATATCAAATATGTTCATGGATAAGCATGATTATAAGGACTAACTCAAAATGCACAATCACTTTAATAGCCTCACGTGTATGCGTGTTGGTCGTACTGTAAAGTAAACCACAAGGTACAGTAGGTTCAACCTTAAGGATCAAAAGGGTTATAATTTAGAATTTCCTTTTCTTATCCTCCCTCCTAATTCGCTCAAAATTTTGATCACTTGGAACTAGATCAAGCTTAGACTTTTCACTAAGAGTGCTGACATTTGAGATGTCAAACCAACTACTAAATCTTGCTTTTTCCTATGTTGCTTGTGTGCTCTATACTCATGTCCGCAAATAAATAAATATTTTGCCCTTGACCGAGCATAGGAGCATCGCGTAACACCACTTTTAAGCTCTTATTCTTTCATTGATTTGTTATATTTTTATCTTTTCAGATTCATCATAATTCAGTGCCTCATATGTCTTATCTCATTGACTTCACCGATTTACCCAACTTCAATTCAGTAAAGCAACTACATGATCACAATGTTACATGAATATACCATTTCAACATCATATACAAGTCATCTTTGACACAATTGTGTCCCACTAAGTTGTCATGTGTGCTAAATAAAATGGAATGGTGCAGACAAGCAAAGATGCACACTAGTTTTAGTCTAAAATACCATGCAAATTCAGGACTTGCTCAATAAATATACAATTGAGCACAAGAAAGCAAAACTTTCAAAATTTCAAGTTTCCCTAAGGTTTTTAAGTTTCTTCTCTCCAAAGTCCCCTCCAAAATGGCTCCCAAATGTTTGACAATAATCTCCCAAAAGATCCAAAGTGTATATAGTTTTTTCCTAACATAGGAAAAGTCGAAGTTGCCCCGAAAATGCTTCACGACAGTGAATACCAGTGTGGTGTGCCACCGTGCAAGTGAATACATTTTTCTAGTCTCTAGCCTTTCTGGCGTAGCACACTATGACTTCCTATTTTCCTAGCATGTCACACTGAACTAGAGTGGCAGATTGGCTCAGTGCAATGCGATGTCTTTCACTTTTTATCGCGTGATGTCCCTTTTTCCTCCTTTATCCAATTGTTCCAATCTTTAGCTGGTCTACCTAATGTGATATCTTAAGTTCAATTCATGTGTTTTTGGCATATATGTTTGAAAATCATTCCCTTCATACCAATTTCACCTAACAACACAAATTTAGGCGTATTCAAGCAACAAAATATCAACTTATGACATTTAAATGAGGATAAATTGCATAAAGCACAAGTAGTATTTTTTTAGTCGAATTTTTAAGCAAGCAAAGATCGGCTAAATGATTGGTCTAGACAAGCATAGGTAGCTTGATCACCTTTCCCATCATTGAAACACTAGTATCATTGAAACACTAACTGCAGATGCGTTGGTAGATCTTCTCACATGTGATGGATTGATTATAGAGTACAACTAGAAAAACTAGAAAGTCTTATGATGATCCCTTGCTCTTCATTGAAACACTCAAACAAATCATATAAAACATCAACGACATTGTGAGAAATACTACATTATATATGAAATTTTATTCATATCCTAACACTCTCCCTTAAGCTGGTGCATACAAGTCATATGTACCGAGCTTATTACAGATGTGATTAATACGAGAACGACTGAGTGACTTGGTGAAAATATCCGTAAGCTGATCACTCGATTTTACAAATTTAGTAACAATATCTCCGGAGAGTATCTTTTTCTTGACAAATTTACCATCAATCTCAATGTGCTTAGTCCTCTCATAAAATACTGGATTTGATGCGATATGAAGGGCCGCTTTGTTATCACACACAAAAGTTCCATTTGATCGATTTCTCTAAATTTTAGTTTTCTAAGCAACTGTTTAATCCAAACTAGCTCATAAGTTGCTACAGTCATTGCTCAATATTCTGATTCAGTTCTAGATCGAGCAACGATACTCTGTTTCTTACTCTTCCAGGACACCAAATTACCTCCTATTAACACAATATCCGAATGTAGAACGTCGATCAGAGGGTAATTCTGCATAATCAGCGTCTGTATATCCAATACAACGATCTGCTCATGGCCTCGATCTTTGAAAAGCAGTTCTTTACACGGGGTTGACTTAATATATCGCAGAGCCATGTTGGTAGAGATGAGTGAGTAGTCTCATACTACCGTCCTTAGGGCGGTGTTGTTCTTAGGTTGCTAGGAAGAGTCCTGTTACTCTGTTTGAATTCCCGTAGCTACTAGAATAGTAACCCTGTTCCGTCAGAAGTCTACTATTCATGTTCCTGTAGTTACCCAAATTGTTCCGATCCCGTCAGAAGTCTACTATTCCGATTAGGTTTAATCACTTAGTTGTTATACTGTTCCGTTCATCCTCGCTGAGTACTATTGTAGTAAGCTTTCCTGGAGCAGTGATTTAGCCCGAAAGGACGGAGTGTGCCTGGGCCGTATACTGTTGGATGTCGCCGAAGATCGTAGGAGAAAGTGTCAGATGAACAGAGCATGTTAACTATTTAAGTAATTAAAATGAATAGGAAATAGTGTTGACAACTAGGATAGGAGAACTATTCAGGTAAAGAAAGAACAAGAATAGTGTCGACAACTAGAACAGGAAAACTATTAAGTAGTCTAAGGAATAGAAAAGAGTTAGGTTAAAACCTAGTAACAAGTAGAACAGCAGCCCTAAGATAAGGATGGTAGTCTCCACGCTTATCAACAAACCTTTGGTTATAAACCAAGTAGTTTATAAATGAAGATGCGTCCAGAATTTAATTACATAAGAGAATATAATTCTCAAATTCTTGAATATGTCATAGCTAGTAAGGATTGCAATAAGCACCTAAGAGAAACTCTCAGAGAGTTAGATTATTATTCAGTTGCTAGACCATTCTGTGTTTAGATTCTACCTTAGAACTATAGTCTGGCAAATAATCATTGGAAAAAGAATTGAGCTAGATGAAGAAGTAAGCAGATTAAGAAGAAGGATTAGCTACCTAGCAGGTAGACAGTCTATTTCCAAATTTTTAGTAGAACTCCATACAGCTTCTTACTAAAGATATGAATAATATCAACAGTGAAAACTTAGCAACTTCAAAGATTGCTAAAGTTGAAAAAGATTTACAGAATTGGAATATTCCAAAAGAATCTTTCAAATCTGTTTATGAAACAGGAAAGTTTGATTTTATAAAAAATTATAATATCAAAACTTGTGAGTCCACAGTAGCTATTAATAACTCGAAAGAGATTATTAAATTGCTATCGACGGAAGATATAAACAGATATAAAAAGGAATTTAATTTCCTTCACATAGGTTTGGTACAAATTGCTGTAAAGCCTTTGTATCGATTGGGTCTCGATACCCCCATCTGTCTCTTACTAAGAGATGCAAGGTTATTAAACTTTGATGATTCTCATCGGGAGTTCTACAAAGTAATTTAGCCAGAGGTCCAGTTTATTTTAACTGTTACCCAAATTTTTCAGTAGATATTAATGATCAGAACGTTATGGATACCTTAACGTTAAACATTAAAACGAAGAATATGAACAGTAAGATAAACACAAGAGAAATTGCTATAATATACAGAGTATATTACCGGCTAATGAAAACAACCTTAGCTCCAAAAGCTAAACTAGTTAGCAGTAAAGGTGCTACCATGCTAATGGAAGCAAACCAGGAACATAGCAATATCTTTGTTCCAAGAATGTTAAAATGGAATGAAATTTTAGCAAAAGATGAATGGCACTTCGATGCTATTACCCAACCAAAGTTAGAACCAGAAAGTTCTGATATTGAACAAATAATCCAGCACTTGGATGGTTCAATAGATTTAAAATTTTTAAGATCTAATGGAAGATACTCTTTCGGCATCTTCTTCCAAACCCCGAGGATGAAGAGTATTCGCAATCGACGAACTATGCACGAACGTAAAGTTCAAGGAGTAGACTATTCGTCGCGATACTAAAGTCTACTATCGACCAATCGATAGAACGATCGGCATTTCACGAAGTGAAATGCATGCGGAGACAACAGGCATGATTAGAGAAGCCAGCAATTTTAAAATCGATTGGCCTCACATTGATAAATTATGGAGAGATCCAGAGCACGCCATTAAAAGAAAATGGTATGTAAGCACCTTTTCACTCAGTGAAAGGAAGGTGTTTAAAGAATCATGGATAAAAGACATGAACCATGTTAGAGCAAATCTAGAATTCTTTAGGTGGTTTGAAATCACCGATAAACTCCATAATGACAGATAATGTCTAAACACCATCAGAAAGAAATGGTTTACGGTGAAAGGATCGCTGAGTCAGTTACACCTCCCTTAGAACAGATAAAGATTCCCGTTAACGGTGAAGTCTTAACCGCCACTCCTTTTAAAAGGGATATAAAAGATCCTAATGATATCACACATGTTGATGATATTAATAAAATTCTGCAACAGAACAACTATACCAACCAGTTGTTACATGTTATCTCTAACCAAATTTCAGAGGCAAGTAATGCTTCTACCTTCAGGAATACACCAGCCTGGTCTAAGAGAAAATCTTATCCAACCACTTTTCAAAATTCCCGATTTGGCAAAAAGCCATCCTAAATTTGGAAAAGAAATTGAAGATGATCCGCTAGATGTAATCGAGTAAATTCAAAGAGATGAAAGTCTTCAAGGATCAACCTCAAACACGACAAATCCACAAGGTGTTAAGCGAAGGTTCTAGTTCAAAAGGTAAAACAGAGGTTAATAAAATATCAAAATTGACCAATAAAAATTTCTATAGACAGCCGACGTTCCCAGACATGCTGTTTGAAGAACGAATTCCACCCCCAGCCACTTATTCGGGTGATGAAGTCCATGAATGGAACATTGACGGCATGTCCGGCGACAAGTCCTTAAAGTGCTCCATGAAATGGAGTCTGCTTAACCAGCTTATAAAATTAAAACATACAGACGATGCCCAATTAGCATCGATTATCATTTCAGGTTTTACTGGGATGTTAAAAAATTGGTGGGATAACTTCCTATTCGACATCGAAAAGTCAAGCATCATGAATGCAACTACCACAGTCCAAATAAGGAACATCGATAATAAGATTACTAATGAAGTTCATAGTGATGCCTCTGAACTCTATTATAATCAGACGGAAACATTTTGTCGAGATCCAAAACTTTTCCAAGATGTAAGTTTAGAGATCCTTAATAATCTAAAGTGTCCAAAGTTACACGATTTTAAATGGTATAAAGATATTTTTCTCAACAAAGTCATGTTAAGGATTGACTGTAATCATGATTATTGGAAAGAAAGATTTATCAGCGGTTTGCCTAAACTCTTTGCCGAGAAGGTAAGAACCAATATAAGAAGATGCCACAATGGAGACACTCCGTATGGCATAATGACATATGGTGATTTAATTAGCTATATTAATATGACAGGCCTAGAACTGTGTAATACGATAAAGCTTAATAATCAAATACAGAAATACTCCACCAAAGGAGAATTAGGAAGTTTCTGCGAGGACTTCGGTTATGTTAATATTTCTGCTCCTTCGAAGAGCATCAAGAAAATGAAAAAGAATCATAACATTCCACGCCCCAAAGCGTATAAAAGAAACTATACTCCTAAAAAGAAGTATAACAGAATAGCAACAAGAAGAATACAAAGGATAACGTAACTTGCTGGAATTGCGGGAAAACAGGCCACATGGCCAATAAATGCAAAGACCACGATAAACGGAAAGATAAAATTAATCTATTGGGAATTGATCCCAAAATAAAAGATAAACTGTTTACAATCTTAAATGAAGAATACTCGATAATACTCAAGAATCTTCAGATAATTTCTACAGTGACGAAGGATCACTGGATTTAGGTTATAGTTCAGATAGTTCCACTTCCAGCTTCAACTGTGAATGTACTGGGAAAATCGCATACGTACCAAAATGCATAATTGGCGTTATATCAAGTAGCGAACAAGAGTTTTTCTTTGACATGGTCGATCACATAGATGATGACAATTTTAAAAAGCAATATTTAAAAGAGCTTAAGAATCTCGTTATTAACCAGAAAAAAGAAAAAGGGAAGATAGAACCTTTTGACATGAAAAGAGTTTTCAGTAAGTTTAAAGACTCTAAGTCAGGTAATTCACTACCAGACTTAATTACTGAAGTCTCAAAATTGAAGGAAGAAATCCTTCGTGATAATGGAAGGCTCACTCGATAGGTCAAGAAATCGGTCAGATAATGTAAGACTCGCTTCTTAGAAACCGTGCATCGCCAAAATAAGAAATTTGGATCTCACAGAAGATCCCCAGACCTCGTCCAAACATGTGACCACAGAAGGTCAAGAAAGTGACGAATCAGAACAGGAATCTGATTCAGGGTTAACTTTAATATCAAAAGCTAGAGCATTAAGCTACCATGTCCCTATTAAATTAGTCATTAATGATTTTGCTATCGAAAGAGTAGCACTTTTAGATTCAGGAGCAGATCAGAACTGCATTCGTGAAGGTATAATCCCTACCAAGTACTTAGACAGAAGTACACATAGGTTATATTCTGCCACAGGGGAGGATATAGAAATTAATTATAAACTCTCGAAAGCATTTGTATGCAATAAAAACATTGCATTTACGAATAGCTTCATTATAACCAAGGATATTACTGAGGAAATCATTTTAGGAACACCATTCCTAGCCCAGATACTGCCTTATACGGCGAAGCCAGATGGTATTCATACTATCACTAGGGGAGTAGATCTCATATTTCCTTACATAAACCCTTTGACAACTAGTCAGAGTAGTCGTAATAAACAAAAGGTGGTCTTTAGAACACAGCCAGACTGAAACCATTTGAGTAAGCACGAAAGGCTGGAATGGCCTGTGCCATATCATTGGTAAGGATAAGTAAGAGCTACCATTGAAGAAAGCACGAAAGGCTGGAAGGGCCTGTGCCGTATCATTGGTAAAATAAGCCAGAAAGTAAACTGCTAGTTAGAACAACCAGAAACAATCTCCGAATTGATTAAATTACTACGGTTTCATAAGTCTTTTATCAAAACGTCGATTTTGAAATTTTATGAGTCTCTTATCAAAACACCGATTTTAAAGATCGTATAAATCTTTTATCAAAAATTGATTTTGAAAACCAGGTTTTAAATCTATAATGATTTAATGGAATTCCTGCAAAACATTTGTTATGGCACCATAAGTTCCATAGACATTTTTGGCATGGACCATCCACAAAGCAGTTCTCCAGAAGAACATCAGACATTAATGCCCGGCAGGTAAGTCAGCAAGAAAATGAAAAAGAAGGCTCCAGAACGCCTCTATAGAGACATGAAATAAAAGTCAAAAAGGTAACCCCGCCTACGCAAAAGCGTACCAACAGCAAGTCCCTTCAAGAAAAGGACACGGTTAGATGGCGACATTTGCCCTTTCGTAAAAGCAGGACACTTGCCTCTTCAGATAAAGAAAGACACTTGCCCCTTCAAAAGCAAGAGTCAAAAGTAAAGTTAGATGGTGACATTTGCCCTTTCGCAAAGCAAAAGGACAAAACCCATAAAGCAAGAAAGTAGGATGGTGACATTTGCCCTTTCGCAAAAGCAAAAGGACAAAACCCATAAAGAGACAATGACATTTGCCTCTTCGTAAAAGAAAGAGCCAAAGACAATGACATAAAAGTTGTAAGACAAAGGACTTTAAAGCGAAGAAGAAGACGTTGCTTTCGAAAGAAAAGGTCATGTAATCTTAGCAGACCATTTGTTTTAAACATAACCGTCCACGTGTTAGTACGAATAGGTTATTCGAGGCCTATTTAAGGATCTCATATTTAAACCTAGAAGGCATCCGAAATATCTCTCTCTCTTTCTCGATCAGATCCTCTCTCTCTATGCTTTGAATAAATTTGTAAGTTTATTTTAAACTTATATTTTTCTTATGTTTTAAAGTTTTGATTTGGTTTTCGCATCTGTTTTAGTATTCCGCTTTATTCACACCCTTTATGGTAGTATGAGACTACTCTGATACCATAAAGGGTGTGAATAAAGCGGAATAACTAAAACGATGCGAAAACAGAATTAAAACTTTAAAACATAAAAAATATAAGTTTAAAATAAACTTACAATTTTATTCAAAGATGTATAGAGGATACAAGATCGCAAGAAAGAGAGAGAGGATATTTCCTGACGCCTCTATGTTTATGTCGGTGAGCCTTAAATAGGCCTCGAATGAATTGCTCGCCCTAACACGTGATTCGCTCAAAAACAAATGGACGCTAAGATTATACGACCTTTACTTTTTCGGAAAAGGCAAACGCCTTCTTCGCTTCTAAAGTCCTTTGTCTTCTTTCTCGCTTATGTCGTCTTTGGCTCTTTCTTTCAAGAGGCAAATGTCGCTTTATGGATTTTGTCCTTTGTTTGCGAAAGCGGCAAATGTCACCATTCGCTTTACTTTGACTTCGCTGCGTGAAAGGGCAAGTGTCGCCGCTTTATCCGGCGCAAGTGTCCTTTACTTTTTCTCGGAAGCGGCAAATGTCACCATCCCGCTTTACGCCCTTTTCTCGAAGCGGACTTGCCGTTATTTGCCGAGGTACGATCTGCGCAGCTTGTGCAATTACTCGGGGAATGAGCATGTCGCCATTATTCGCTTCACCGGGCCGGATGCCACATCTTCGCCGCCTTCTAATTTTGCCAAGGCTTCAAGAGCCTTCTCCGGTTTCGCTGGAACTTGACGCCTCCTCCAAGAAGATGATTTTTTCTTTTTCAGTTTATCTTCTTTTATTTTTGGGCTCCATCCTTTGATTTTGATGGTTTTGCTTAGATACTTGATCCTGTTTATCTCTTGGATGTCGAACGTCCAATTGAGGATGTAAGATACCCTTTTACTGATAAAGAACTTGCATAATTTAATATGCTCTGGGAGAGTAGAGATTTGCTGCTCCTGACAAAAAGGAACATATTGGTTTTGGAAGCTCGGGGCAACCACCTGTAAATTACCTCCAAATATGTTCCACCACTCGTAGAACCATCTGGGGATGACCTTATCTTTTATCTCTTCTGCATATTTAATAAACCAAGTATGCGTATTGGGCATAAAGGAAATTAAACCACGATCTTTGTAATCATACCAATTATATGTCCGAGGCCCATGGGTTTCGATAATGCAGACTGGGTCCGTAGTTGATCCATGTACCAGTTGAAAGGACTCAAAATCTTTTTTATTGTAAATTTGGAATATTCAATTCCTCCTGTTTTATCAAAATATTTATGCTCAACTTCAATGGAATCAGTGTCCACTAAAATGAATTCATAATATTTCCTTGTTTTTATCGGGTCTTGGTTATCCACATACTGGTGGTCTGTATAACATGGTTTTAAGAGGTCTTGTACTCTAAAATTCTCATACTGTTTATCTAATGCCATAATAGGCAAAACCTGGGAAGGGATAAATTCCCATTTCGGAATAGGAGATTCTTTCTTCATTGGAGTTGCTGGTTTAACCGCTTCTGAATATGATTCTGGAGGAATCATTCTGTAGCTCTTCTTACTGTCGCTTACGATGGCGTGGCCTTAAAAGGTTGCGCTGCTTTTTTCTGGATCGCTCTTTGGGAGAGCCGGTATTATCGGGAGATTTCTAATCGTGGAACATATTCTCGCCCACGAGGTTTATGTAAAGCTTTACTCGAGCTTTCGCTTTGGAAAGGTCGCTTTAGTTTTTCTTCCGTTTACTTTGAAACGGTGTCAGATCGCGTAGAGTTCGAAGCCCGGTCTCATTATTTCTCGCAAAATTCTCTCGCGTAAAACTGCAGAGAGTTTTCTCCTTTTATAAAATCAATTTTAAAATCGCCGATAATAAAGCTTGCCATCGCAAAAATCGCTTAGAAACTAGGTTTTTAACATCTTTTGTAAATGTCTTTGGTCGCTTATAATGACTCTTAACAAAAATTCTTTGTTTATCAAATCATCTTGAAATTTCATAATACATAGTACTATAGACAAAATCTCCTTTTTAATCGTTATAGTTTTTCAGAGCTTGGTTCCGCTTCGTAAGTAAATCTTACTAGCTGCTCAACTGCTCAAGAGAAACTCTTTGTTTAAGGACACCACCGTAACCTATGCCTGAGGCATCGCTTTACTATCATAAAGGCTTCGGATTAGGGATGCCTAAACATGGAAGCTTCGACAATTTCTTTTATCCGTATGATGACTCTAGTCCGTTTCTTCCACTATGGATCGGATTTTTCTTTAACCTTTTGTATAAAGGCTCACAAATTTGTCTAATTTTCGATAAAATCGCAACATAATTAAGACTTCCTAAGAATCTTTGTAATGATTTTTATCAGAATTTCATCGGAAACTCAGTGGAGACCTCTATGGCTCTACAAAGTGGTTTATAGGTTCCTTGGTACAGATCATGTCCTAAGAACCTAATGGCCGCTCAAAGCGACTTTATCTTTTCGCACTTACTGCTAGACCATTATACTTAATGGTTTGGGCAAAAGTATTAAGATGTTTAAAATGCTGTTCTATGTTATCTGAGAATACTAGAACATCATCTATGTATACAATCATGTATTGACTGTAAGGGTTGAATATGTTATTCATGATGTTCTGAAATTCGTAAGGGCATTCTTAAGCCCAAAAGGCATTACATTCCATTCAGACGCCTGCGGGACATCAAGGTCGCTTTTATACCTATCTTTTCATTGACTGATTTGCCGTAAACCCGACTTCATGTCAAACTTACTATAGATATTAGCATTATAAGTCCTTTTAATAAATCTCTTTATTAGGAATCGATACCTAATCCATTTTAACGCAAGTAAGAGGTTTATAATTGATGAGCCTTGGGACTCCTCTTTCTTTTCGCTCTTGTTAACATGTAGGTCGAACAACTCCACTGTGATTTAGAATGTCTGATGATTCCTTTTTCAAGTAGATCATTGACTTCTTTTTTACAGTGTTCCATGAGCTCATGGCTCATTTGGATAGGTCTGGCTTTCGTGGGAATGTTCTTTTCACGAAAATCATCCGTATATACGGCATCTACAAGATGCTTCTTTCTTTCCGTAAAGCATTTGGTAGTTCGAGCATATTTTTCTTTCCATGTAATCTAGCAAATTTTTTATTCTATTAATAACCGGGTTTTTAAATTAGATTCTATCCTTTTTATTCTAACGCCTTCTTTTAGGTAGTTAACCCGATTGTTAATAGCCGTATTTTAAAGATCGCTTTTGTTTAACATGATTATCGTGATCGTGAGTCAAAGGATTTACGTATGGGAATACAAGGTTTCTTCCCATAATCGTGTAAATACCGTCTAATTTAGCGGTATAAGGTTTTATCTGTGTTAGGAAAGGAATTCCTAGAATGATTTCTTCAGTTACATTTCGTGTGATAACGAAATCATTAGTGAAGCAAATACCATTATTACAGACATGGGCTTTTGACAGTTTCCAATTTATTTTAATATTGTCTCCTGTATGAGTATAATTTATGGGTACTTTTACTCAAATACTTAGTGGAACTAATCCTTCGCAAATACAATTCTGATCTGCTCCAGAGTCTAATAAAGCTGTTTTTTCTAAGACAAAATCATTATTTATTATAACCTTGATAGGGACATGGTAGCTCAATGCTCTGGCCCTCGAAATTAATTTTAACCCTGAATTGTTATCCGTTGTTAAGGTTTTGGCCTCTGTGGGACCGAGATCCTTTTTCATACTGAGGATTTCACTTTTTAGGTTCGTGATTTCTTTTAATAAATCCTGAACAGTGGTATCTGAATTTGTTTCGTTAGTGGAAACTTCCTGTTTGTTATTAGTCATAACATTAATCTTTTGTTTTATACAAGTACAGACTACTCCAGTATTCTCACAGTCTGAGCTAGAGGTGGAATTACCTGGACTGTAATTTGATGAACTATCGTCACTGTAATAGTTTTCTGAATTATTTTTTGTCTTTCTTTTGGGTTTCGACCTCTTTTAATAACCTTCGACCCTTTAATCCATCCTTTGATTATTTGAATTGGAACCTCATCGGGTTTTCGATTGAGTTCACTTCTTTAAGCTTACTATTAATTTCGCTTTGATAATTTATCATTATCTCGACTTTGAACGGCGCTTTGCCAAACAATTATTAATATTAAAGAAATAATCGTAGCGGTTTTCCTTCGCTCCAATTGGTTTATTACCGCACACGCTGGCCTTACTTGCACCAAAGATCTTGTAACAACCGCTTGATTTCTTCCTTTCCTTAGGATTCCTTTTGGATCCTTTTCGCTCTTTTTAAACGATCGTTACTCAAGATCTCACCTCTACGGACCTTAACTGCTTTAATGGCGAGTTCTCGCTTCAACAAGATTCCTCTTTGAACCATTCTTCAAAGAATGGTGTCAAGACACTTCATGCCGCATGAGTTTATCTGATTTGAAACCACTTAAAGAATTCTATATTAGAATTAATTGCTCATATCACTTATCCAATTATTCTTAAACTTTCTTCTTTCCTCGAGTGGAAAAGTGTCATTGTACCATTTTCTTTTATGACATTTTTGGATCTTTCCATAATTTGTCAATATATGGCCAATCGATTTCAAACCGATTTCTTTTTAACTGTCAAGTCTATCAGGCTTTGTGGAAGCATAGCAAGATTCCTACCACCAACCGACTTAGCTTCGAGCTAACAAAGCATTGATTCGTTAACAAACTTATCTTCCGAGATAAAAGGTGTTCATTAGTATTGACCGTGGTAGTCCTACTAATTTCTTATCGATACGTTGCCAATCGCCAAGGACACCGATCCGCCTTTTTAGCTCGCTGCTTTCCTCATACAATACAACCATTCTTTTGATGATTATTTGTCCGACTATAACTGGGCTTGGGTATTCAAACCTTCTATAGTTTAGCGCTTTATAATATTCTAACTCTCTAAGGTTTTTCCCTAATCTTTTATTACAGAAATAACTTTCTACTAGGAATTTCATTGCATAAGAATTATATTTTCTTATGTAGTAAAATTCTGGACGCATCTTCATTTATAAACTTCTTGGTTTATAACCAACGGTTTGTTGATAAGCGTGAGACTACCATCCTTATCTTAGTGGTCATTTCTACTTGTTACTAGGTTTTAACCTAACTCTTTCTATTCCTTAGATTACTTAATAGTTTTCCTGCTCTAGTTGTGACACTATTCTTGTTCTTTCTTTACGAATAGTTCTCCTATCCTAGTCAACACTATTTCCTATTCATTTTAATTACTTAAAAGTTAACATGCCTGCTCATCCGACACTTTCTCCTACGATCTTCTACGACATCCAACAAGATTTCACGGCCAGCACACTGGCCCTTTCGGGCAAATCATCGCTCAGAAAGCTTACTACAATAGTACTCAATGAGGATGAGCTAACAAAGATAACAACTAAGTGATTAAACCTAATCGGAATAGTAGACTTCTGACGGGATCGGAACAATTTGGGTAACTACAGGAACATGAATAGTAGACTTCTGACGGAACAGGGTCACTATTCTAGTAGCTACAGGAATTTTACACTATTCTAACAGGACTCTTCCTAGCAACCTAAGAACAACACCGCCCTAAGGACGGTAGTATGAGACTACTCACTCATCTCTACCAACATGGCTCTGATACCATAAAGGGTGTGAATAAAGCGGAATAACTAAAACGATGCGAAAACAGAATTAAAACTTTAAAACATAAAAAATATAAGTTTAAAATAAACTTACAATTTTATTCAAAGCATAGAGAGAGAGGGATACAAGATCAGGCAAGGAAAGAGAGAGAGGGGGATATTTCCGGATGCCTTCTAGGTTTACAAATGAGAGCCTTAAATAGGCCTCGAATAACCTATTCGTCCTAACACGCGAGTTACGTTTAAAACAAATGGATCGGCTAAGATTACATGACCTTTTCTTTTTCGAGCGGCAAACGCCTTTCTTCGCTTTAAAGTCCTTTGTCTTCTCGCTTTAAAGTCCTTTGTCTTCTTCTCGCTTTATGTCATTTTGGCTCTTTCTTTTCGAAGAGGCAAATGTCGTCGCTTTATGGGTTTTGTCCTTTTGCTTTGCGAAGCGGCAAATGTCACCATCCGCTTCATCGCTTATGGGTTTTGTCCTTTGCTTTGCGAAAGCGGCAAATGTCACCATCCGCTTTACTTTTGACTCTGCTTTTTGAAGGCGCAGTGTCGCCGCTTTATCCGCGGCAAGTGTCCTTTGCTTTTACGAAGGGCAAATGTCGCCATCCCGCCGTGTCCTTTTCTTGAGGACTTGCTGTTGGTACGCTACAGAAAGCGGTTACCTTTTGACTTTTATTTCATGTCTCTATAGAGGCGTTACGAGCCTTCTTTTCATTTTCACGACTTACTGCCGCATTAATGTCGATGTTCTTACGAGAACTGCTTTGTGGATGGTCCATGCCAAAAATGTCTATGGAACTTATGGTGCCATAACAAATGTTTTGCAGGAATTCCATTAAATCATTATAGATTTAAAACCTGGTTTTCAAAATCAATTTTTGATAAAAGATTTATACGATCTTTAAAATCGGTGTTTTGATAAGAGACTCATAAAATTTCAAAATCGACGTTTTGATAAAAGACTTATGAAACCGTAGTAATTTAATCAATTCGGAGATTGTTTCTGGTTGTTCTAACTAGCGCTTTACTTTACGGCTTATTTTACTAATGATACAAGATGTGCCCTTCCAAATTTTCTCGTGCTTTCTTCAATGGTAGCTCTTACTTATCCTTACCAATGATATGGCACAGGCCATTCCAGCCTTTCGTGCTTACTCAAATGGTTTCAGTCTGGCTGTGTTCTAAAGACCACCTTTTGTTTATTACGACTACTCTGACTAGTTGTCAAAGGGTTTATGTAAGGAAATATGAGATCTACTCCCCTAGTGATAGTATGAATACCATCCGCTTCAAGTATAAGGCAAGATATCGCTAGGAATGGTGTTCTAAAATGATTTCAAGAATATCCTTGGTTATAATGAAGCTATTCGTAAATGCAATGTTTTTATTGCATACAAATGCTTTCGAGAGTTTATAATTAATTTCTATATCCTCCCCTGTGGCAGAATATAACCTATGTGTACTTCTGTCTAAGTACTTGGTAGGGATTATACCTTCACGAACGCGATTACGATCCGCTCAATCTAAAAGTGCTACTCTTTCGATAGCAAAATCATTAATGACTAATTTAATAGGGACATGGTAGCTTAATGCTCACAGCTTTTGATATTAAAGTTAACCTGAATCGATTCACATTACGATTCGTCACTTTCTTGACATACGTGGTCACGTGTTTGGGCGAGTGCAGGGATCTTCGTGAGATCCAAATTTCTTATTTTGGCGATGCACGGTTTAAAGAATCGAGTCTTCGTTATCTGATCGATTTCTTGACCTTCATCGGTGAGCCTTCCATTATCGAAGGATTTCTTCCTTCAATTTTGAGACTTGATAATTAAGTCCGGTAGTGAATTACGACTTAGAGTCTTTAAACTTCGAAAACTCTTTTCATGTCAAAGGTTCTATCTTCCCTTTTTCTTTTTCGGTTAATACCCAGATTCTTAAGCTCTTTTAAATATTGCTTTTAAAATTGTCATCATCTATGTGATCGACCATGTCAAAGAAAAACTCTTGTCGCTACTTGATATAACGCCAATTGTCTGTTTGGTACATGTGCAGATTTTCCCAGTACATTCACAGTTGAAGCTGGAAGTGGAACTATCTGAACTATAACCTAAATCCAGTGATCCTTCGTCACTGTAGAAATTATCTGAAGATTCTTCAGAGCTGTTATCAGACTGTTCTT
Organism: Przewalskia tangutica; assembly: GCA_029844215.1. Lineage (NCBI taxonomy): Eukaryota > Viridiplantae > Streptophyta > Magnoliopsida > Solanales > Solanaceae > Przewalskia > Przewalskia tangutica. The sequence goes on along the minus strand of CM056726.1, from coordinate 124,780,217 downwards.
CATTTAAGATTGTAAACAGTTTATCTTTTATTTTGGGATCAATTCCCAATAGATTAATTTTATCTTTCCGTTTATCGGGCTCTTTGCATTTATTGGCCATGTGGCCTGTTTTCCCGCAATTCCAGCAAGTTACTTTATCCTTTGTATTCTTGCTGTTGCTATTTCTGTTATACTTCTTTTTAGGAGTATAGTTTCTTTTATACGCTTTGGGGCGTGGAATGTTATGATTCTTTTTCATTTTCTTGATGCTCTTCGAAGGAGCAGAAATATTAACATAGCAAAGTCCTGCATGAAACTTCCTAATTCTCCTTTGGTGGAGTATTTCTGTATTTGATTATTAAGCTTTATCGTATTACACAGTTCTAGGCCTGTCATATTAATATAGCTAATTAAATCACCATATGTCATTATGCCATACGGAGTGTCTCCATTGTGGCATCTTCTTATATTGGTTCTTACCTTCTCGGCAAAGAGTTTAGGCAAACCGCTGATAAATCTTTCTTTCCAATAATCATGATTACAGTCAATCCTTAACATGACTTTGTTGAGAAATATATCTTTATACCATTTAAAATCGTGTAACTTTGGACACTTTAGATTATTAAGGATCTCTAAACTTCTGTCTTGGAAAAGTTTTGGATCTCGACAAAATGTTTCCGTCTGATTATAATAGAGTTCCGAGGCATCACTATGAACTTCATTAGTAATCTTTTATCGATGTTCCTTATTTGATCGTGGTAGTTGCATTCATGATGCTTGACTTTTCGATGTCGAATAGGAAGTTATCCGCGATTTTTAACATCGATAAAACTGAAATGATAATCGATGCTAATTGGGCATAAATGCGTATGTTTTAATTTTATAATCGGTTAAGCAGACTCGTTTCATGGAGCACTTTAAGGACTTGTCGCCGGACATGCGTCAATGTTCCATTCATGGACTTCATCACCGAATAAGTGGTCGGGGTGGAATTCGTTCTTCAAACGTATGCAGGAACGTCGGTATCTATAGAAATTTTTATTGGTCAATTTTGATATTTTATTAACCTCTGTTTTACCTTTTGAACTAGAACCGCTTAACACCTTGGCGGATTTGTCGGTTTGTTTGAGTTGATCCTTGAAGACTTTCATCTCTTTGAATTTACTGCGATTACATCTAGCAGATCATCTTCAATTTCTTTTCCAAATTTAGGATGGCTTTTTGAAAGCGGGAATTTTGAAAAGTGGTTGGATAAGATTTTCTCTTCCATGCCCGGTGTATTCTGAAGGTAGAAGCGTTACTTGCCTCACGAAATTTGGTTAGAGATAACATGTAACAAGCGGTTGGTATAGTTGTTACATTGCGAATTTTATTAATATCATCAACATGTGTGATATCATTAGGATCTTTTATATCCCTTTTTAAAAGGAGTGGCGGTTAAGACTTCAGTTAGCAGGAATCTTTATACGTTCTAAGGGAGGTGTAATCGACTCAGCGATCCTTTCACCGTAAACCATTTCTTTACAATGGTGTTTAGACATTGTCTGTCATTATGGAGTTTATCGGTGATTTCAAACCACCTAAGAATTCTAGATTTGCTCTAACATGGTTCATGTCTTTTATCCATGATTCTTTAAACACCTTCCTTTTGGTGAAAAGGTGCTTACATACCATTTTCTTTTAATGGCGTGCTCTGGATCTCTCCATAATTTATCAATGTGAGGCCATCGATTTTAAAATCCGCTTCTCTAATCATGCCCATGTCTCGCATGCATTTCACTTACGGTGGGTGCGATCGTTCTATCGATTGGTCGATAGTAGACTTTAGTGCGGGTGACGAATAGTCTACTCCTTGAACTTTACGTTCAGGCATAGTTTCGTCAGAATTACCAGAATACTCTTCATCCTCCCGGGGTTTGGAAGAAGATGCACTGAAAGAGTATCTTCCATTAGATCTTAAAAATTTTAAATCTATTGAACCATCCAAGTGCTGGATTATTTGTTCAATATCAGAACTTTCTGGTTCTAACTTTGGTTGGGTAATAGCATCGAAGTGCCATTCATCTTTTGCTAAAATTTCATTCCATTTTAACATTCTTGGAACAAAGATATTGCTATGTTCCTGGTTTGCTTCCATTAGCATGGTAGCACCCCTACTGCTAACTAGTTTAGCTTTTGGAGCTAAGGTTGTTTTCATTAGCCGGTAATATACTCTGTATATTATAGCAATTTCTCTTGTGTTTATCTTACTGTTCATATTCTTCGTTTTAATGTTTAACGTTAAGGTATCCATAACGTTCTGATCATTAATATCTACTGAAAAATTTGGGTAACAGTTAAAATAAACTGGACCTCTGGCTAAATTACTTTGTAGAACTCGATGAGGAATCATCAAAGTTTAATAAACTTGCATCTCTTAGTAAGAGACAGATGTGGGTATCGAGACCCAATCGATACAAAGGCTTTACAGCAATTTGTACCAAACCTATGTGAAGGAAATTAAATTCCTTTTTATATCTGTTTATATCTTCCGTCGATAGCAATTTAATAATCTCTTTCGAGTTATTAATAGCTCTTTAATGGACTCATGATTTTGATATTATAATTTTTATAAAATCAAACTTTCTGTTCATAAGCATGATTTGAAAGATTCTTTTGGAATATTCCAATTACAGTAAATCTTTTCAACTTTAGCAATCTTTGAAGTTGCTAAGTTTTCATTATTGATATTATTCATATCTTTAGTAAGAAGGCGTATGGAGTTCTACTAAAAATTTGAAATAGTATCTGCTTCAGGTAGCTAATCCTTCTTAATCACACTTCTTCATCTAGCTCAATTCTTTTCCAATGATTATTTGCGGACTATAGTTCGCGGTAAGAATCTAAACACAAATTGGTCTAGCTGAATAATAATCTAACTCTCGAGAGTTTCTCTTAGGTGCTTATTGCAATCCTTACTAGCTATGACATATTCAAGAATTTGAGAATTATATTCTCTTATGTAATTAAATGCGGACGTCTTCATTTATAAACTACTTGGTTTATAACCAAAGGTTTGTTGATAGCGTGGAGACTACCATCCTTATCTTAGAAATTCATTCACTTGTTACTAGGTTTTAACCTAACTCTTTTCTATTCCTAGACTACTTAATAGTTTTCTGTTCTAGTTGTACACTATTCTTGTTCTTTCTTTACGAATAGTTCTCCTATCCTAGTTGTCAACACTATTTCCTATTCATTTTAATTACTTAAATAGTTAACATGCCTGTTCATCGACACTTTCTCCTACGATCTTGGCGACGTCAGCGGTATACGGCCCGGCACGCTCCGTCGCTTTCGGGCTAAATCAACGCTCGGGAAAGCTTACTACAATAGTACTCAGCGAGGATGAACGGAACAGTATAACAACTAAGTGATTAAACCTAATCGGAATAGTAGACTTCTGACGGGATCGGAACAATTTGGGTAACTACAGGAACATGAATAGTAGACTTCTGACGGAACAGGGTTACTATTCTAGTAGCTACGGGAATTCAAACAGAGTAACAGGACTCTTCCTAGCAACCTAAGAACAAGCCACAGGGCGGTAGTATGAGACTACTCACTCATCTCTACCAACATGGCTCTGATACCATAAAGGGTGTGAATAAAGCGGAATAACTAAAACGATGCGAAAACAGAATTAAAACTTTAAAACATGTTACTACCGTCCTTAGGGCGGTGTTGTTCTTAGGTTGCTAGGAAGAGTCCTGTTACTCTGTTTGAATTCCCGTAGCTACTAGAATAGTAACCCTGTTCCGTCAGAAGTCTACTATTCATGTTCCTGTAGTTACCCAAATTGTTAGATCGTCGGAAGTCTACTATTAGATTAGGTTTAATCACTTAGTTGTTATCTTGTTAGTTCATCCTCATTTGTACTATTGTAGTAAGCTTTCTGGGCATGATGATTTGCTTGAAAGGACGGAGTGTGCACAGTAGTATCTTGTTGGATGTCGTAGAAGATCGTAGGAGAAAGTGTCGGATGAGCAGAGCATGTTAACTATTTAAGTAATTAAAATGAATAGGAAATAGTGTTGTACTAGGATAGGAGAACTATTGGTAAAGAAAGAACAAGAATAGTGTAAACAGAAACAGGGAAAACTATTAAGTAGTCTAAGAATAGAAAGAGTTAGGTTAAAACCTAGTAACAGTAGAGCAATGACCTAAGATAAGGATGGTAGTCTCACGCTATCAACAAACCTTTGGTTATAAACCAAGTAGTTTATAAATGAAGATGCGTCCAGAATTTAATTACATAAGAGAATATAATTCTCAAATTCTTGAATATGTCATAGCTAGTAAGGATTGCAATAAGCACCTAAGAGAAACTCTGGAGAGTTAGATTATTATTCGGTTGCTAGACGACTTGTGTTTAGATTCTTACTGCCGAACTATAGTCTGGCAAATAATCATTGGAAAAAGAATTGAGCTAGATGAAGAAGTAAGCAGATTAAGAAGAAGGATTAGCTACCTAGCGGTGAGTCTATTTCCAAATTTTTAGTAGAACTCCATCGACTTCTTACTAAAGATATGAATAATATCAATGAAAACTTAGCAACTTCAAAGATTGCTAAAGTTGAAAAGATTTCTGCACTGGAATATTCCAAAAGAATCTTTCAAATCTGTTTATGAAACAGTAAAGTTTGATTTTATAAAAAATTATAATATCAAAACTTGTGAGTCCACAGTAGCTATTAATAACTCGAAAGAGATTATAAATTGCTATCGACGGAAGATATAAACAGATATAAAAGGAATTTAATTTCCTTCATAGGTTTGGTACAAATTCTTTGTAAAGCCTTTGTATCGATTGGTCTCGATACCCCATGTCTCTTACTAAGAGATGCGAGGTTATTAAACTTTGATGATTCCTTCTTGGGAGTTCTACAAAGTAATTTAGCTTGAGTCGATTTATTTTAAGCATTTACCCATTTTTGGTAGATATTAATGATCGAGCGTTATGGATACCTTAACGTTAAACATTAAAGCGAAGAATATGAGCGATAGATAAACACAAGAGAAATTGCTATAATATACGAGTATATTGCTTAATAATGAAAACAACCTTAGCTCCAAAGCTAAACTAGTTAGCGATGAAAGGTGCTACCGTGCTAATGGAAGCAAACCAGAACATAGCAATATCTTTGTTCAGAATGTTAAAATGGAATGAAATTTTAGCAAAAGATGAATGGCACTTCGCTATTACTGACCAAAGTTAGAACGGAAAGTTACGATATTGAACAAATAATCCAAAGACTTGGATGGTTGATAGATTTAAAATTTTTAAGATCTAATGGAAGATACTCTTTCGGTGCGTCTTCTTCCAAACCGAGGGAGGATGAAGAGTATTCGTAATTCGAAACTATGCGAGCGTAAGTTCAAGGAGTAGACTATTCGTCATCACCAGTAAAGTCTACTATCGACGATCGATAGAACGATCGCGGCCCGTGGTGAAATGCATGGTGAGCGACTGGGCATGATTAGAGAAGCGGCGATTTTAAAATCGATTGGCCTCGCATTGATAAATTATGGAGAGATCGAGCGCACGCCATAAAAGAAAATGGTATGTAGCACCTTTTCACTCGGTGAAAGGTGTTTAAAGAATCATGGATAAAAGACATGAACCATGTTAGAGCAAATCTAGAATTCTTTAGGTGGTTTGAAATCAGATAAACTCGTAATAATGACGATGTCTAAACACCATTGTAAAGAAATGGTTTCTGGTGAAAAATTTGTGAGTCGATTACACCTTAGAACAGATAAAGATTCGGTTAACGGTGAAGTCTTAACCGCTCCTTTTAAAGGGATATAAAAGATCTAATGATATCACACATGTTGATGATATTAATAAAATTACGCAAGAACTTATACCAACCGGTTGTTACATGTTATCTCTAAATTTGAGCAAGTAATGCTTACCCGAATACACCGATTGTCGGAAGAAAATCTTATAACCACTTTTCAAAATTCCCGATTTTACAAAAAGCCATCCTAAATTTGGAAAAGAAATTGAAGATGATCTGAGCGAATCGAGAGTAAATTCAAAGAGATGAAAGTCTCTGAAGGATCAACCTCAAAACGACTGACAAATCGTCAAGGTGTTAAGCGAAGGTTCTAGTTCAAAGGTAAAGCAGAGGTTAATAAAATATCAAAATTGACGATAAAAATTTCTATAGAAACGGTAAGCGTTCCCGGACATCTTGTTTTGAAGAACAATTCCACCGTGACTTATTCGGGTGATGAAGTCCATGAATGGAACATTGGCATGTCAGAAGGACAAGTCCTTAAAGTGCTCCATGAAATGAGTCTGTTTAACGATTATAAAATTAAAACACATACGCTGATGCCCGATTAGCATCGATTATCATTCGAGTTTTCTTGGGATGTTAAAAATTGGTGGGATAACTTCATTCGACATCGAAAAGTCAAGCATCGTGAATGCGACTACGCGATCAAATAAGGAACATCGATAACAGTATTACTAATGAAGTTCATAGTGATGCCTCGGCAACTCTATTATACTGTATCGGGAAACATTTTGTTGGAGATCCAAAACTTTTCCAAGACAGAAGTTTAGAGATCCTTAATAATCTAAAGTGTCCAAAGTTACACGATTTTAAATGGTATAAAGATATATTTCTCAACAAAGTCATGTTAAGGATTGACTGTAATCATGATTATTGGAAAGAAAGATTTATCAGCGGTTTGCCTAAACTCTTTGAGGAAGGTAAGAACGATATAAGAAGATGCCATGATGGAGACACTCAGTATGGCATAATGACATATGGTGATTTAATTAGCTATATTAATATGAGGGCTAGAAGCGTGTAATACGATAAAGCTTAATAATCAAATGCGAAATACTCGAAAGAGAATTAGGAAGTTTCTGCGAGGACTTGGTTATGTTAATATTTACGCTCCTTGGGCATCGAAAATGAAAAAGAATCATAACATTCCACGCAAAGCGTATAAAAGAAACTATACTCCTAAAAGAAGTATAACGAGAAATAGCAACGAGAATACAAAGGATAAAGTAACTTCTTTGGAATTGCGGAAAAGCCACGTGGCGATAAATGCAAAGAGCGATAAGCGGAAAGATAAAATTAATCTATTGAATTGATCCCAAATAAAAGATAAGCTATTTCTGATCTTAAATGAAGAAACGATCGATACTGACTGAAGAATCTTGGATAATTTCTCTGATGAAGGATCACTGGATTTAGGTTACAGTTGATAGTTCCACTTCGGCTTACCGTGAATGTCTTTGGGAAAATCGCGCATGTACCAAAGACGATTGGCGTTATATCAAGTAGCGACGAGTTTTCTTTGACATGGTCGATCACGTAGATGATGACAATTTTAAAAAGCAATATTTAAAGAGCTTTAGAATCTCGTTATTAACGGAAAAAGAAAAAGGAAGATAGAACCTTTTGACATGAAAAGAGTTTTCGAAGTTTAAAGACTAAGTCGGGTAATTCACTACGGACTTAATGCGAAGTCTCAAAATTGAAGGAAGAAATCCGGCGTAAATGGAAGGCTCATTTCGATAGAAGGTGAAGAAATCGATCGTATTAACAGACTGATTCTTAAGCGCGGTGCATTGGCCAAAATAAGAAATTTGGATCTCGCGAAGATCCCGGACCTCGCCCAAACATGTGACCGGAAGGTCGAAAGTGACGAATCGAGCAGAATCGATTCGGTTAACTTTAATATCAAAAGCTAGAGCATTAAGCTACCGTGTCCTATTAAATTAGTCATTAATGATTTTGCTATCGAAGAAGTAGCACTTTTAGATCGAGCGGTCGAGCTGCGTTCGTGAAGGTATAATCTGCAGTACTTAGGCAAGTACATGCATAGGTTATATTGCCCAGGGGAGGATATAGAAATTAATTATAAACTCTCGAAGCATTTGTATGCAATAAAAACATTGCATTCTGAATAGCTTCATTATAACGAAGGATATTGAGGAAATCATTTAGGAACACCGTTCCTAGCGAATCTTGCACTTATACGGCGAAGCGGATGGTATTCATACTATCACTAGGGAGTAGATCTCGTATTTCCTTACATAAACCGCTTTGACAACTAATCGAGTAGTCGTAATAAACAAAGGTGGTCTTTAGAACACGGTGAAACCATTTGAGTAAGCACGAAAATTTGGAATGGCACATGCCATATCATTAGTAAGGATAAGTAAGCTACCGTTGAAGAAAGCACGAAAGTGGAAGGGCACGTCTTAGTATCATTGGTAAAATAAGCGAAGTAGCGCTAGTTAGAAACCGAAACAATCTCGAATTGATTAAATTACTACGGTTTCATAAGTCTTTTATCAAAGCGTCGATTTTGAAATTTTATGAGTCTCTTATCAAAACAGATTTTAAAGATCGTATAAATCTTTTATCAAAAATTGATTTTGAAAACCGTTTTAAATCTATAATGATTTAATGGAATTCTGAAAACATTTGTTATGGCACGTAAGTTCCATGAACATTTTGGCATGGACCGTCCTGGCGATTCTCGAAGAAACATCGACATTAATGCGGCGGGTAAGTCGTGAAAATGAAAAGAAGGCTCGAACGCCTCATAGAGACATGAAATAAAAGTCAAAAGGTAACCACTTTCTGTAGCGTACCAAAGCAAGTCCGCCCGAAAAGCGAAGCGAGATGGCGACATTTGCTTTCGGAAAAGCAAAGGACACTTGCCCTTCGGATAAAGCGGCGACACTTGCTTGAAAAAGCAAGAGTCAAAAGTAAAGCGGATGGTGACATTTGCCGCTTCAAAACAAAAGGACAAAACCCATATGATAAAGGGTGTGAATAAAGCGGAATAACTAAAGCGATGCAGCAATTAAAACTTTAAAACATAAAAATATAAGTTTAAAATAAACTTACAATTTTATTCAAAGCGTAGAGAGAGAGGATCTGGTCGAGGCAAGGAAGAGAGGGGATATTTGGGATGCCTCTATGTTTACAAGTGAGAGCCTTAAATAGGCCTCGAATGAATTGTTCGTCTAACACGTGGGCGGTTACATTTAAAACAAATGGGCTAAGATTACATGACCTTTACTTTTGAAAGGGCAAGCGTCTTCTTACGCTCAAAGTCCTTTGTCTTCTTACGCTTTATGTCATTTGTCTTTGGCTCTTTCTTTTACGAAGAGGCAAATGTCATATTGCTTTATGGATTTTGTCCTTTTGCTTTGCGAAAGGGCAAATGTCATCCATGCTTACTTTTGACTCTTGCTTTTGTGAAAGGGCAAGTGTCGCACTTTTATCAGAAGGCAAGTGTCGCTACTTTTACGAAGGGCAAATGTCACCGTCTGCTTTCGTCCTTTGCGGAAGACTTGCGTCGTTATTCTTTGAGTGCGCATCTGCGTGAGCTTGCAATTCCTCGGGGAATGGCGTGTCGCCATTATACGTTTCATTTGTGGTGGATGCCACATCTTGTCGTCTTAATTTTGCCAAGGCTTACAGAGCCTTCTCAGTTTCTGTTTTGGAACTTGGCGTCTCTCGAAGAAGATGATTTTTCTTTTCGGTTTATCTTCTTTTATTTTTGGGCTCCGTCCTTTGATTTTGATGGTTTTGCTTAGATACTTGATCTGTTTATCTCTTGGATGTCGAGCGTCGATTGAGGATGTAAGATACCCTTTTACTGATAAAGAACTTGCATAATTTAATATGCTCTGGAAGAGTAGAGATTTGCTGCTCCTGACAAAAAGGAACATATTGGTTTTGGAAGCTCGGGGCAACCACCTGTAAATTACCTCCAAATATGTTCCACTTTCGTTAGAACCATGCAGGGATGACCTTATCTTTTATCTCTTACGTATTTAATAAACCAAGTATGCGTATTTGGCGCACGTAAAGGAAATTAAACCATGCATCTTTGTAATCATACCAATTATATATGAGGGCTATGGGTTTACGATAAGCGGCAGAGTGCGTAAGTGATCCGTGTACGGTTGAAAGGACTCAAAATCTTTTTATTGTAAATTTGGAATATTGATTCCTCTTGTTTTATCAAAATATTTATGCTCAACTTGATGGAATCGGTGTCATTTAAAATGAATTCATAATATTTCCTTGTTTTTATCGGGTCTTGGTTATCCACATCTTGGTGATGCGTATAACATGGTTTTAAGAGGTCTTGTACTCTAAAATTCTCATCTTGTTTATCTAATGCCATAATAGGCAAAACACAGGAAGGATAAATTCCCATTTGAATAGGAGATTCTTTCTTCATTGGAGTTCTTTGGTTTAGCACGAATATGATTACGGAGGAATCGTGCAGCTCTTCTTACTTACTGTTTACGATGGCGTGGCCTTAAAGGTTCTTTGTTTTCTGGATTGGCTCTTTGGGAGAGTGGTATTATGGGAGATTTCCCAGGCGTGAACATATTACGTCACGAGGTTTATGTAAAGCTTTACTCGAGCTTCTGTTTGGAAAAATTTGTTTAGTTTTCTTACGGTTTACTTTGAAGCGGTGGCGTATCGGGCGTAGGCAGAAGCTGGTCTCATTATTTCCTGCAAAAATTCTCTCGTCGAGAAAATGGTAGAGTTTTCTTCTCCTTTTATAAAATCAATTTTAAAATCATTTGGATAATAAAGCTTGCCATCGGGCAAAAATCATTTAGAAACTAGGTTTTTAACATCTTTTTGTAAAATGTCTTTGCATTGCTTTGATCGACTCTTAACAAAAATTCTTTGTTTATCAAATCATCTTGAAATTTCATAATACATAGTCTTATAGACAAAATCTCCTTTTTAAGCGTGCTATAGTTTTTACGTGCTTAGTTCCGGTTCAGTAAATCTTACTAGGCATTCAGTAGCTCAAGAAACTCTTTGTTTAAGGACACCACGTAACCTATGTCGGAGCGTCGGTTTCTCTTATCATAAAGGCTTACGGATTAGGGATGCCTAAACATGGAAGCTTACGGACAATTTCTTTTATCTGTATGTGACTCTGATGCATTCTTGACCAAGGGCTGGATTTTCTTTAACCTTTTGTATAAAGGCTCATAAATTTGTCTAATTTTAGGGATAAAATCTGACATAATTAAGACTTCTAAGAATCTTTGTATTGATTTTTATCGGGAATTTCATCGAAACTTGGTGGAGAACTCTGGCTCTACAAATTGGTTTATAGGTTCCTTGATAGAGATCGTATCTAAGAACCTAATGGTATGCAAAGCGACTTTATCTTTTGGCACTTCTTGCTAGACCATTATACTTAATGGTTTGGGCAAAAATATTAAGATGTTTAAAATCTTTGTTCTATGTTATCTGAGAATACTAGAACATCATCTATGTATCTGATCATGTATTGGTATGAGGGTTGAATATGTTATTCATGATGTTACGAAATTGAAGGGGCATTCTTAAGCCCAGGCATTACATTCCATTCGTATTGCGAAGCGACATTGAAAACATTTTATACCTATCTTTTTCATTGACTTGGATTTGCGAAACGACCGTATCAAACTTACTATAGATATTAGCATTATAAGTCCTTTTTAATAAATCTCTTTTATTAGGAATTGGATACCTAATCCATTTTAATCTTTGCGTTAAGAGGTTTATAATTGATGGCGAGCCTTGGGACTCACTCTTTCTTTTTCGTTCTTGTTAACATAGAAGGTGAACAACTCATTGTGATTTAGAATGTCGATGATTCCTTTTCAAGTAGATCGTTGACTTCTTTTCTGATGTTCCATGAGCTTCATGGCTCATTTGGATCGATCTGGCTTTAGTGGGAATGTTCTTTCACGAAAATCATCAGTATATGGCGAATCTGATATCTTCTTTCTTTTCGAAAGCATTTGGTAGTTACGAGCATATTTTCTTTCCATAGAATCTAGCAAATTTTTATTCTATTAATAGCATGGGGTTTTTAAATTAGATTCTATCCTTTTTATTCTAACGTCTTCTTTTAGGTAGTTAACTTTGATTGGTTAATAGCCAGTATTTTAAAGAGCGTCTTTTGTTTAACATGATTCTGTGATCGGTAGTCAAAGGATTTACGTGTATGGGAATACAAGGTTTCTTCCATGGCGGTGTAAATCAAGTCTAATTTAGCGGTATAAGGTTTTATACGTGTTAGGAAAGGAATTCCTAGAATGATTTCTTGATTACATTTAGTGTGATAACGAAATCATTAGTGAAGCAAATACCATTATTACAGACATGGGCTTTTGTGGTTTCGATTTATTTTAATATTGTCTCTGTGGCGGAGTATAATTTATGGGTACTTTTACTCAAATACTTAGTGGGAACTAATCCTTGCAAATACAATTCTGATCTGCTCCAGAGTCTAATAAAGCTGTTTTTTCTAAGACAAAATCATTATTTATTATAACCTTGATAGGGAAATGGTAGCTAAATGCTATGTACATCGAAATTAATTTTAAACCTGAATTGTTATCATTTGTTAAGGTTTTTGACTCTGTGGGATGAGATCCTTTTTCATCGAGGATTTCACTTTTTAGGTTCGTGATTTCTTTTAATAAATCACGAGCAGTGGTATCTGAATTTGTTTCGTTAGTGGAAACTTCCTGTTTGTTATTAGTCATAACATTAATCTTTTGTTTTATACAAGTACAGACTACTCCAGTATTCTCACAGTCTGAGCTAGAGGTGGAATTACAATTTGTAATTTGATGAACTATAAATCGGCTGTAATAGTTTTACGAATTATTTTTGTCTTTCTTTTGGGTTTCTGACCCTCTTTTTAATAACCTTTGGACCACTTTAATCCGTCCTTTTGATTATTTGAATTGGAACCCTTCGGGTTTTACGATTGAGTTCGACTCTTTAAGCACTATTAATTACGTTTGATAATTTATCATTATCGACTTTGAGCAGCGTTTTGCCAAACAATTATTAATATTAAAGAAATAATCGAAAGGGTTTTCCTTACATTCCAATTGGTTTATTACGGACACGTGGGCACTTACTTGCACCAGTATCTTGTAACAACTGTCGGATTTCTTCCTTTTCCCTTAGGATTCCTTTTTGATCCTGTTCGTTCTTTTAAGCATTTGGTTACTCGAGATCTACGCGCTACGGGGACATGTCTGTTTTAATGGCGGATTCTTGTTTGTGATATTCCTCTTTGAACCATTCTTCGTGATGGTGTCAAGACAACTAAATGCGTTATGGAGTTTATCGGTGATTTGAAACCACTTAAAGAATTCTATATTAGAATTAGTGCATTCATATCAACATCGATTATTCTTAAACTTTCTTCTTTCTCAGTGGAAAAGTCTTTGTTGTACCATTTTCTTTTATGACATTTTTGGATCTTTCCATAATTTGTCAATATATGTGTCGATTTCAAAACCGATTTCTTTTTAACGATGTCAAGTCTTGTGCTTTTGTGGAGCATAGCGATATCCTACCGCTGACTTAGCTTACGGAGCTAACAAAGCATTGATTACGTTAACAAACTTATCTTACGGAGATAAAAGGTGTTCATTAGTATTGGGTGTGTAGAGTCTACTAATTTCTTATTGATCGTTGCCAATCGTCGAGGACACCGTCAGCCTTTTTAGCTCGTCGTTTTCCTCATCTACAATACAACCGTTCTTTTGATGATTATTTGTCGACTATAACTTGGGCTTGGTATTCAAACCTTACATAGGTTTAGCGGTTTATAATATTCTAACTCTCAGGTTTTCCTAATCTTTTATTACGAAATAACTTTCTACTAGGAATTTCATTGCGTAAAATTATATTTTCTTATGTAGTAAAATTACAGGCGCATCTTCGTTTATAAACTTCTTGGTTTATAACCAGCAGTTTGTTGATAAGCGTGGAGACTACGTCCTTATCTTAGAACAACATTACTACTTGTTACTAGGTTTTAACCTAACTCTTTCTATTCCTTAGATTACTTAATAGTTTTCTGTTACAGTTGTCGACCTTATTCTTGTTCTTTCTTTACGAATAGTTCTCTATCCTAGTTATCAACACTATTTCTATTCATTTTAATTACTTAAAAGTTAACATGCTCATTAATCGACACTTTCTCCTACGATCTTGGCGTCAGCGATATACGGCCCACGCGCTCAGTCGCTTCGGGCTAAATCAACGCTCGGAAAGCTTACTACAATAGTACTCGGCGAGGATGAGCGAACGATATAACTAAGTGATTAAACCTAATCGGAATAGTAGACTTCTGACGGGATCGGAACAATTTGGGTAACTACAGGAACATGAATAGTAGACTTACGGCGGAGTCACTACAGTAGCTACTGAGGAATTTAAGCAGTAACAGGACTCTTCTAGCAACCTAAGAACAACCAGCACAGGGCGGTAGTATGAGACTACTAAACAAATCTGCAACATGGCTCTGATACCATAAAGGGTGTGAATAAAGCGGAATAACTAAAACAGATGCGAAAACAAATCAAAACTTTAAAACATAAAAAATATAAGTTTAAAATAAACTTACAATTTTATTCAAAGCATAGAGAGAGTAGTCAGAGCCATGTTGGTAGAGATGAGTGAGTAGTCTCATACTACCGTCCTTAGGGCGGTGTTGTTCTTAGGTTGCTAGGAAGAGTCCTGTTACTCTGTTTAAATTCCTGTAGCTACTAGAATAGTGACCACTGTTAGTCGGAAGTCTACTATTCATGTTCTGTAGTTACCCAATTGTTAGATCGTCGAAGTCTACTATTAGATTAGGTTTAATCACTTAGTTGTTATCTTTGTTAGTTCATCCTCATTGAGTACTATTGTAGTAAGCTTTCTGGGCGATGATTTGCTTGAAAGGGCAGTGTGCACAGGTAGTATCTTGTTGGATGTCGTAGAAGATCGTAGGAGAAAGTGTCGGATGAGCAGGCATGTTAACTTTTAAGTAATTAAAATGAATAGGAAATAGTGTTGACAACTAGGATAGGAGAACTATTGGGTAAAGAAAGAACAAGAATAGTGTACAATAAAGAGCAGAAAACTATTAAGTAATCTAAGGAATAGAAAGAGTTAGGTTAAAACCTAGTAACAAGTAGAGCAATGACCACAAGATAAGGATGGTAGTCTCACGCTTATCAACAAAGTTGGTTATAAACGAAGTTTATAAATGAAGATCGTCGAATTTTACTACATAAGAAAATATAATTCTTATGCGATGAAATTCCTAGTAGAAAGTTATTTACGTAATAAAAGATTAGGAAAAACCTTAGAGAGTTAGAATATTATAAAGCGCTAAACTATAGAAGGTTTGAATACTGACCAGTTATAGTCGGACAAATAATCATCAAAAGAATGGTTGTATTGTATGAGGAAAGCGACGAGCTAAAAGGCGGATCGGTGTCATGGCGATTGGCGTATCGATAAGAAATTAGTAGGACTACGGTCGATACTAATGAACACCTTTTATCTCCGGAAGATAAGTTTGTTAACGAATCGATGCTTTGTTAGCTCGGAAGCTAAGTCGGTTGGTGGTAGGAATCTTTATGCTTGGCCTGAAAGCCTGATGAACTTGACAGTTAAAAGAAATCGGTTTGAAATCGATTGGCGTATATTGACAAATTATGGAAAGATCAAAATGTCATAAAAGAAAATGGTACAACGACTTTTCCACTCGAGGAAAGAAGAAAGTTTAAGAATAATTGGATAAGTGATATGAGCAATTAATTCTAATATAGAATTCTTTAAGTGGTTTCAAATCGCGATAAACTCATGCGGCATGAAGTGTCTTGACACCATTCTTTGAAGAATGGTTCAAAAGAGAATCTTGTTGAAGCGATAACTCGCCGTTAAAGCAGTTAAGGTCCGTAAAGGGTGAGATCTTGAGTAACGATCGTTTAAAAAGCGAAAAGGATCGAAAGGAATCTAAGGAAAGGAAGAAATCGCGATTGTTACTGAATCTTGGTGCGAAGTAAGGCCAGCGTGTGCGGTAATAAACCAATTGGAGCAGAAGGAAAACCGCTACGATTATTTCTTTAATATTAATAATTGTTTGGCAAGCAGTTCAAAGTCGAGATAATGATAAATTATCAAGCGAATTAATAGTAAGCTTAAAAAGTGAACTCAATCGAAAACCGATGAGGTTCCATTGAAATAATCAAAGGATGGATTAAAGGGTCGAAGGTTATTAAAAGAGGTCGAAACGAAAGAAAGACAAAAATAATTGAAAACTATTACGATGGCGATAGTTCATCAAATTCTGATCGGTAATTCCACAGCTCGAACTATGAGAATCTGTAAGTGCACTTGTATAAAACAAAAGATTAATGTTATGACTAATAACAAACGAAGTTTCCACTAACGAAACAAATTGAGATACCATTGTTAGGATTTATTAAAGAAATCACGAACCTAAAAGTGAAATCCTCGGTATGAAAAAGGATCTCGGTCACATGAGGCCAAAACCTTACAACGGATAACAATTGAGTTAAAATTAATTTGAGGCGAGCATTGAGCTACCATGTCCTATCAAGGTTATAATAAATAATGATTTTGTCTTAGAAAAACGACTTTATTAGACTGGAGGCGGTCGAAATTGTATTTGCGAAGGATTAGTTCATAAGTATTTGAGTAAAAGTACCCGTAAATTATACTCGCGAGAACAATATTAAAATAAATTGGAAAGCTGTCAAAGCCCGTATACGTAATAATGGTATTTGCTTCACTAATGATTTCGTTATCATGCGAAATATTGAAGAAATCATTCTAGAATTCCTTTCTAACAGATAAAACCTTATGCGCTAAATTAGGCGGTATTTACGATTATGGGAAGAAACCTTGTATTCCGTCGTAAATCCTTTGACTCGATCACGATGTCATGTTAAACAAAGCGATCTTTAAAATCGACTATTAACTTGATCGGGTTAACTACAAAAGAAGGCGTTAGAATAAAAGGATAGAATCTAATTTAAAAACCGTGTTATTAATAGAATAAAAATTTGCTAGATTCTATGGAAAGAAAAATATGCTCGAACTACCAAATGCTTTACGGAAAGAAAGAAGCATCTGTAGATGCCGTATACGGATGATTTTCGTGAAAAGAACATTCCGAAAGCGGACGATCCAATGAGCCGTGAGCTCATGGAACCTTTGTAAAAAGAAGTCAATGATCTGCTTGAAAAGGAATCATCGGACATTCTAAATCACGATGGAGTTGTTCGACCTTCATGTTAACAGAGCGAAAAAGAAGAGGAGTCGAGCTCGTCATGATTATAAACCTCTTACGGCGTTAAAATGGATTAGGTATCGATTCCTAATAAAAGAGATTTATTAAAAGGACTTATAATGCTAATATCTATAGTAAGTTTGACATGAAGTCGGGTTTACGGCAAATCAGTCGATGAAAAGATAGGTATAAAGCGACCTTGATGTCCGCCGACAATCGAATGGAATGTAATGCCTTTTGGGCTTAAGAATGCCCCGAATTTGAACATCATGAATAACATATTGACCACTACGATACATGATTGTATACATAGATGATGTTCTAGTATTCTCGGATAACATGCGACATTTTAAACATCTTAATACTTTTGCCCAACCATTAAGTATAATGGTCTACAGCGATAAGTGCCAAAAGATAAAGTCATTTGAGCGACCATTAGGTTCTTAGGACATGATCTCTATCGAGGAACCTATAAACCAATTTGTAGAGCCATAGAGTTCTCCGCCAAGTTTCAGATGAAATTCGATAAAAATGACTACAAAGATTCTTAGGAAGTCTTAATTATGTTGCGATTTTATCGAAAATTAGACAAATTTGTGAGCCTTTATACAAAGGTTAAAGAAAAATCGATCCGCAGTGGAAGAAACTGAGAGTCATACGAGATAAAAGAAATTGTCGAAGCTTAGTGTTTAGGCATCTAATCGAAGCCTTTATGATAGTAAGCCGTGCCTCAGGCATAGGTTACGGTGGTGTCCTTAAACAAAGAGTTTCTCTTGAGCGATTGAGCACTAGTAAGATTTACTTAGGCGGAACCAACCTGAAAAACTATAGCGATTAAAAGGAGATTTTGTCTAGTACTATGTATTATGAAATTTCAAGATGATTTGATAAACAAAGAATTTTTGTTAAGAGTCATAAAGCGACCAAAGACATTTTACAAAAGATGTTAAAAACCTAGTTTCTAAGCGATTTTTGCCGATAAGCTTTATTATCGAACGATTTTAAAATTGATTTTATAAAAGGAGAAAACTCTCTGCATTTTTACGGAGAGAATTTTTGCGAGAAATAATGAGACCAGGCTTCGAACTCACGCGTCTGACACCGTTTCAAAGTAAACGGAAGAAAAACTAAAGCGACCTTTCCAAGCGAAAGCTCGAGTAAAGCTTTACATAAACCTCGTGGGCGAATATGTTCACGATTGAAATCTCCGATAATACGGCTCTCCCGAAGGCGATCGAAAAAGCAGCGCGACCTTTTAAGGCGCCATGAAGCAGAAAGTAAGAAGCTACGAATGATTCCTCGAATCATATTGAGCGGTTAAACCAACTCGATGAAGAAAGAATCTCATTCCGAAATGGGAATTTATCCAATCCCAGGTTTTGCCTATTATGGCATTAGATAAGATATGAGAATTTTAGAGTACAAGACCTCTTAAAACCATGTTATCTGACCGCGTATGTGGATAACGAACGATAAAAACAGGAAATATTATGAATTCATTTTAGTGGACCTTGATTCCATTGAAGTTGAGCATAAATATTTTGATAAAGCAGGAGGTGAATATTCCAAATTCTGATAAAAAGATTTTGAGTCCTTTCAGTGATACATGGATCACTACGGACGATCTGCATTATCGAAACCCATAGGCCTCGGACATATAATTGGTATGATTACAAAGATCGTGGTTTAATTTCCTTTATGTGCGCCAAATACTTGGTTTATTAAATATGCGAAGAGATAAAAGATAAGGTCGTCCCGGATGGTTCTAGTGGTGGAACATATTTGGAGGTAATTTACGGTGGTTGCCGAGCTTCAAAACCAATATGTTCCTTTTTGTCGAGCGACAAATCTCTACTCTCGAGCATATTAAATTATGCAAGTTCTTTATCGATAAAGGGTATCTTACGTCCTCGATTGGGCGTTCGACATCGAGATAAGCAGGATCAGTATCTAAGCAAAACCATCAAAATCAAAGGATGGAGCAAAATAAAGAAGATAAGCGAAAAGAAAAATCATCTTCTTGGAGGAGGCGTCAAGTTCAAGCGAAACCGGAGAAGGCTCT
This sequence comes from Przewalskia tangutica, assembly GCA_029844215.1. Lineage (NCBI taxonomy): Eukaryota > Viridiplantae > Streptophyta > Magnoliopsida > Solanales > Solanaceae > Przewalskia > Przewalskia tangutica. Next base: position 124,761,007 of record CM056726.1, on the reverse strand, counting down.
TGAAGCCTTGGCAAAATTAGAAAGCGAAGATGTGGCATCGACCCGCGATGAAGCGAATAATGGCGACATGCTCGTTCCAGAATTGCACAAGCCTCGCAGATCGTACCTCGACAAATAACGGCAAGTCCGCTTCGAGAAAAGGGCGTAAGCGGGATGGTGACATTTGCCCTTCGAGAAAAGTAAAGGACACTTGCGCCGGATAAAGCGGCGACACTAATTACATTTCGCATCGTTTAGTTATTAGTACTATTCACCGCTTTGGTATCGAGCCATGTTGGTAGAGATGAGTGAGTAGTCTCATACTACAGTCCTAGAGGCGGTGTTGTTCTTAGGTTGCTAGGAAGAGTCTGTTACTCTGTTTAAATTCTAGCTCTTAGAATAGTGACCTGTTAGTCAGTCTACTATTCATGTTCTGTAGTTACCCAAATTGTTCAGATCCGTCAAGTCTACTATTAGATTAGGTTTAATCACTTAGTTGTTATCTTTATTAGTTCATCCTCATTGAGTACTATTGTAGTAAGCTTTCTGGGCGATGATTTGCCAGAAAGGGCCAGTGTGCACAGGTATATCTTTGTTGGATGTCAGAAGATCGTAGGAGAAAGTGTCGGATGAGCAGGCATGTTAACTTTTTAAGTAATTAAAATGAATAGGAAATAGTGTTGACAACTAGGATAGGAGAACTATTCAGGTAAAGAAAGAACAAGAATAGTGTCGACAACTAGAACAGGAAAACTATTAAGTAATCTAAGGAATAGAAAAGAGTTAGGTTAAAACCTAGTAACAAGTAGAACAGCAGCCCTAAGATAAGGATGGTAGTCTCCACGCTTATCAACAAACCGTTGGTTATAAACCAAGAAGTTTATAAATGAAGATGCGTCCAGAATTTTACTACATAAGAAAATATAATTCTTATGCAATGAAATTCCTAGTAGAAAGTTATTTCTGTAATAAAAGATTAGGGAAAAACCTTAGAGAGTTAGAATATTATAAAACTGCTAAACCTATAGAAGGTTTGAATACGAAGCGAGTTATAGTCGGACAAATAATCATCAAAGAATGGTTGTATTGTATGAGGAAAGCGACGAGCTAAAAGCGGATCGGTGTCATGGCGATTGTGGCGTATCGATAAGAAATTAGTAGGACTACTGCGGTCGATACTAATGAACACCTTTTATCTCGGAAGATAAGTTTGTTAACGAGAATCGATGCTTTGTTAGCTCGGAAGCTAAGTCGGTTGGTGGTAGGAATCTTGCTATGCTTCCAAAAGCCTGATAGACTTGACAGTTAAAAAGAAATCGGTTTTGAAATCGATTGGCCATATATTGACAAATTATGGAAAGATCCAAAAATGTCATAAAAGAAAATGGTACAATGAAGACTTTTCCACTCGAGGAAAGAAGAAAGTTTAAGAATAATTGGATAAGTGATATGAGCAATTAATTCTAATATAGAATTCTTTAAGTGGTTTCAAATCAGCGATAAACTCATATGGCATGAAGTGTCTTGACACCATTCTTTGAAGAATGGTTCAAAAGGGAATCTTGTTGAAGCGATAACTCGCCGTTAAAGCGATTAAGGTCCAGTAAAGGGTGAGATCTTGAGTAACGATCGTTTAAAAAGAGCGAAAAGGATCGAAAAGGAATCCTAAGGAAAGGAAGAAATCAAGCGGTTGTTACGAATCTTTGGTGCAAGTAAGGTGCGTGTGCAGTAATAAACCAATTGGAGCAGAAGGAAAACCGCTACGATTATTTCTTTAATATTAATAATTGTTTGGCAAAGCGGATTTCAAAGTCGAGATAATGATAAATTATCAAGCGAATTAATAGTAAGCTTAAGAAAGTGAACTCATCGAGAAAACCGATGAGGTTCCAATTCAATAATCAAAGGATGGATTAAAGGGTCGAAGGTTATTAAAAGAGTCGAAACGAAAAGAAGAAAATAATTGAGAAAACTATTACGGTGGCGATAGTTCATCAAATTCTGATCCGGTAATTCCTCAGCTCGGTATGAGAATCTGGAGTAATGCGTGCTTGTATAAAACAAAAGATTAATGTTATGACTAATAACAAACAAGAAGTTTCCACTAACGAAACAAATTGGATACATGTTAGATTTATTAAAAGAAATCACGAACCTAAAGTGAAATCCTCGGTATGAAAAAGGATCTCGGTCCCAAGGCCAAAACCTTAACAACGGATAACAATTGAGTTAAAATTAATTTCGAGGCGAGCATTGAGCTACCGTGTCCTATCAAGGTTATAATAAATAATGATTTTGTCTTAGAAAGACTTTATTAGACTACGGCGGTCGAGAATTGTATTTGCGAAGGATTAGTTCCCTAAGTATTTGAGTAAAAGTACCCGTAAATTATACTCATGCGGGAGACAATATTAAAATAAATTGGAAGCTGTCAAAAGCCCGTATCTGTAATAATGGTATTTGCTTCTAATGATTTCGTTATCACGAAATGGCGAAGAAATCATTCTAGGAATTCCTTTCCTAACACGGATAAAACCTTATCCGCTAAATTAGGCGGTATTTACACGATTCTATGGGAAGAAACCTTGTATTCCCGTCGTAAATCCTTTGACTCACGATCCACGATGTCATGTTAAACAAAAAGCGATCTTTAAAAATCGGCTATTAACGATCGGGTTAACTACAAAAAGCGTTAGAATAAAAGGATAGAATCTAATTTAAAAACCGTGGTTATTAATAGAATAAAAATTTGCTAGATTCTATGGAAAGAAAAATATGCTCGAGAACTACCAAATGCTTTACGGAAAAGAAAGAAGCATCGTAGATACGCGTATCTGGATGATTTTCGTGAAAGAACATTCCCGAAAGCGGGCCGATCCAATGAGCCATGAGCTCATGGAACCTTTGTAAAAAGAAGTCAATGATCTACTTGAAAAAGGAATCATCGGACATTCTAAATCACGATGGAGTTGTTCGATACATGTTAACAAGCATTGAAAAGAAAGAAGAGAGTCCCAGGCTCGTCGATTATAAACCTCTTAGCTTAGCGTTAAAATGGATTAGGTATCGATTCCTAATAAAGAGATTTATTAAAAGGACTTATAATGCTAATATACATAGTAAGTTTGACATGAAGTCGGGTTTACGGCAAATCAAGTCAATGAAAAGATAGGTATAAAGCGACCTTGATGTCCGCCGGGCATACGAATGGAATGTAATGCCTTTTGGGCTTAAGAATGCCATACGAATTTGAACATCATGAATAACATATTGACCTTACGGTCAATACATGATTGTATACGTAGATGATGTTCTAGTATTCTCGGATAACATGAAACGGCATTTTAAACGTCTTAATACTTTTGCCCAAACCATTAAGTATAATGGTACAGCGATAAGTGCCAAAAAGATAAGGCATTTGAGACGGCCATTAGGTTCTTAGGACATGATCTCTATCAAGGAACCTATAAACCAATTTGTAGAGCCATAGAGTTCTCCGCTTTGAGTTTCAGATGAAATTCACGATAAAAATCATTCTGAAGATTCTTAGGAAGTCTTAATTATGTTGCGATTTTATCGAAAATTAGACAAATTTGTGAGCCTTTATACAAAAGGTTAAAGAAAAATCGATCCTTGATGGAAAAACAGACTAGAGTATCATACGGATAAAAGAAATTGTCGAAGCTTAGTGTTTAGGCATCCTAATCGAAGCCTTTATGATAGTAAGCCGTGCCTCAGGCATAGGTTACGGTGGTGTCCTTAAACAAAGAGTTTCTCTTGAGCAGTTGAGCAGCTAGTAAGATTTACTTACGAGCTGGAACAGCATGAAAAACTATATACGATTAAAAAGGAGATTTTGTCTATAGTACTATGTATTATGAAATTTCAAGATGATTTGATAAACAAAGAATTTTTGTTAAGAGTCAAGTCAATGGCGACCAAAGACATTTACAAAAGATGTTAAAAACCTAGTTTCTAAGCGATTTTTGCGATGGCAAGCTTTATTATCGAACGATTTTAAAATTGATTTTATAAAGGAGAAAACTCTGCAGTTTTTACGAGAGAAATTTTGCGAGGAAATAATGAGACCGGGCTTCGGGCTACGCGGAATCTGACGGCCGTTTCAAAGTAAACGGAAGAAAAACTAAGCGGCCTTTCCAAGCGAAGCTCGAGTAAAGCTTTACATAAACCTGCGTGGGCGAGAATATGTTCCGATTGGGAAATCTCCCGATAATACGGCTCTCCCAAAGAGCGATCCGGAAAAAGCGTAGCGCGCTTTTAAGGCGCGCCGTGAAGCGAAAGTAAGAAGAGCTACGAATGATTCCTCGAATCATATTGAAGCGGTTAAACGGACAACTCGATGAAGAAAGAATCTCATTAGAAATGGGAATTTATCCGCTTCGAGTTTGCCTATTATGGCATTAGATAAGCGATATGAGAATTTTAGAGTACAAGACCTCTTAAAACCATGTTATACTGAGACCACGGTATGTGGATAACGAAGACAGATAAACAAGGAAATATTATGAATTCATTTTAGTGGACATTGATTCCATTGAAGTTGAGCATAAATATTTTGATAAAGCAGGAGGATTGAATATTCCAAATTTACAATAAAAAGATTTTGAGTCCTTTCAGTGGTACATGGATCACTTACGGACCCATCTGCATTATCGAAACCCATGGCCTCGGTATAATTGGTATGATTACAAAGATGCATGGTTTAATTTCCTTTATATGCGCCCAAATCTGGCATACTTGGTTTATTAAATATGCGAGAAGAGATAAAAGATAAGGTCGTCCCAGGATGGTTCTACAGTGGTGGAACATATTTGGAGGTAATTTACAGTGGTTGCCGAGCTTCCAAAACCAATATGTTCCTTTTTGTCGGGAAGCGACAAATCTCTACTCTCGAGCATATTAAATTATGCAAGTTCTTTATCGATAAAAGGGTATCTTACGTCCTCGATTGGGCGTTCGACATCGAGATAAGCGAGGATCAGTATCTAGCAAAACCATCAAAATCAAAGGATGGGCCCAAAAATAAAGAAGATAAGCGAAAAGAAAAAATCATCTTAACGGAGGAGGCGTCAGTTCCAAAGCGAAAGGAGAAGGCTCTTGAAGCCTTGGCAAAATTAGAAAACGGCGAAGATGTGGCATCGGCCACGGTGAAGCGAATAATGGCGACATGCTCGTTCAGAGAATTGCCTACGCAGGAATCGCGTGCCTCGGCAAATAACGGCAAGTCCTTCGAGAAAAGGGCGTAAAGCGAGGATGGTGACATTTGCTTTCGAGAAAAGTAAAGGACTTGCCGCCGGATAAAGCGGCGACACTTGCCCTTTCAGCAAGAAGTCAAAGTAAAGCGGATGGTGACATTTGCCGCTTTAAAGCAAAGGACAAAATCCATAAAGCGGCGACATTTGCCTCTTGAGAAAGAAAGAGCGAAAGCGACATAAAGCGAGAAGACAAAGAAAAGGACTTTAGAAGCGAAGAAGGCGTTTGCCGCTTCGAAAAAGTAAAGGTCGTATGTCTTAGCGTCCATTGTTTTAAGCAGAGCGTCGCGTGTTAGGGCGAACAATTCATTCGAGGCCTATTTAAGGCTCTCGACATAAACATAGAGGCGTCAGGAAATATCCCCTCTCTCTTTCCTCGATCTTGTATCCCTCTCTCTCTATGCTTTGAATAAAATTGTAAGTTTATTTTAAACTTATATTTTTTATGTTTTAAAGTTTTAATTCTGTTTTCGCATCGTTTTAGTTATTCCGCTTTATTCACACCCTTTATGTAGATCAGGCAAGGAAAGAGAGAGAGGGGGATATTTCCGGATGCCCTCTATGTTTACAAGTGAGAGCCTTAAATAGGCCTCGAATGAATTGTTCGTCCTAACACGTGGACGGTTCTGTTTAAAACAAATGGGGCTAAGATTACATGACCTTTACTTTTCGAAGAGCAAGCGTCTTCTACGCTCTAAAGTCCTTTGTCTTTACGCTTTATGTCTTTGGCTCTTTCTTTTACGAAGAGGCAAATGTCATTGTCTCTTTATGGATTTTGTCTTTTCTTTTTTGCGAAAGGCAAATGTCACCATCTGCTTTACTTTTGACTCTTGCTTTGTGAAAGGGCAAGTGTAAACGCTGCTTTATCAGAAGCGCAAGTGTCGCTACTTTTACGAAGGGCAAATGTCACCATCCCGCTTTACGTCCTTTTACGGAAGGACTTCTGTCGTTATTCTTTGAGTGCGCATCTGCGTGAGGCTTGTGCAATTCCTCGGGGAATGAGCATGTCGCCATTATATTTCGCGTGGTTTGGATGCCACATCTCGTCGTCTTCTAATTTTGCCAAGGCTTCAAGAGCGCCTGCAGTTCTGTTTTGGAACTTGGCGTCTCCTCGAAGAAGATGATTTTTCTTTTGATTTATCTTCTTTTATTTTTGGGCTCCATCCTTTGATTTTGATGGTTTGCTTAGATACTTGATCTGTTTATCTCTTGGATGTCGAGCGTCGATTGAGGATGTAAGATACCACTGCGATAAAGAACTTGCATAATTTAATATGCTCTGGAGAGTAAGATTTCTTGCTCGACAAAAGGAACATATTGGTTTTGGAAGCTCGGGGCAACCACTGTAAATTACCTCCAATATGTTCCACCACTCGTAGAACCATCAGGGATGACCTTATCTTTTATCTCTTACTGCGTATTTAATAAACCAAGTATGCGTATTTGGCGCGTAAAGGAAATTAAACCGTGCGTCTTTGTAATCATACCATTATATGCGAGGCACATGGGTTTACGATAAGCGGCCTTGAAAGTGCGTAAGTGATCCATGTACGATTGAAAGGACTCAAAATCTTTTTATTGTAAATTTGGAATATTCATTCCTCTTGTTTTATCAAAATATTTATGCTCAACTTGATGGAATCGGTGTCACTAAAATGAATTCATAATATTTCCTTGTTTTTATCGGGTCTTGGTTATCCACATCTTGGTGTGCCGTATAACATGGTTTTAAGAGGTCTTGTACTCTAAAATTCTCATACTGTTTATCTAATGCCATAATAGGCAAAACCTGGGAAGGGATAAATTCCCATTTCGGAATAGGAGATTCTTTCTTCATTGGAGTTCTTTGGTTTAAGCTTACGAATATGATTACGGAGGAATCGTGTAGCTCTTCTTACTTTACATTTTACGATGGCGTGGCCTTAAAAGGTTGCGCCTGTTTTTTCTGGATTGGCTCTTTGGGGAGAGCTGGTATTATTGGGAGATTTCCCAGAACTGTGAACATATTCTGTCCACGAGGTTTATGTAAAGCTTTACTCGAGCTTCTGTTTGGAAAATTTGTTTTAGTTTTCTTACGGTTTTACTTTGAAGCGGTGGCGTGTATCGGGCGTAGGCAGAGCACAGTCTCATTATTTCCTGCAAAAATTCTCGTCGAGAAAATGCGGTAGAGAGTTTTCTTCTCCTTTTATAAAATCAATTTTAAAATCATTTGGATAATAAAGCTTGCCATCGGGCAAAAATCATTTAGAAACTAGGTTTTAACATCTTTTGTAAAATGTCTTTAGGCTAACTGCGATCGACTCTTAACAAAAATTCTTTGTTTATCAAATCATCTTGAAATTTCATAATACATAGTACTATAGACAAAATCTCCTTTTAAGCGTCTTTATAGTTTTTACGTGCTTGGTTCCGGTTCAGTAAATCTTACTAATTGTTCAAGCGGCTCAGAGAAACTCTTTGTTTAAGGACACCACGTAACCTATGTCGGAGGCATCGGTTTCTACTATCATAAAGGCTTACGGATTAGGGATGCCTAAACATGGAAGCTTACGGACAATTTCTTTTATCGTATGTGGCTACAGTGCATTCTTGACCAAGAGGATTTTTCTTTAACCTTTTGTATAAAGGCTCACAAATTTGTCTAATTTTGGGATAAAATCTGCAACATAATTAAGACTTCCTAAGAATCTTTGTGGTGATTTTTATCGGGAATTTCATCGAAACTTGGTGGAGAACTCTATGGCTCTACAAATTGGTTTATAGGTTCCTTGATAGAGATCATGTCTAAGAACCTAATGGTACATGCAAAACAGCTTTATCTTTTTGGCACTTACTGCTAGACCATTATACTTAATGGTTTGGGCAAAAGTATTAAGATGTTTAAAATGCTGTTCTATGTTATCTGAGAATACTAGAACATCATCTATGTATCTGATCATGTATTGGTATGTAAGGGTTGAATATGTTATTCATGATGTTACGAAATTGAAGGGCATTCTTAAGCCCAAAGGCATTACATTCCATTCGTATTGCGAAGAGACATTGAAATTTGTTTTATACCTATCTTTTCATTGACTTGGATTTGCCAGAAACCTGACTTCATGTCAAACTTACTATAGATATTAGCATTATAAGTCCTTTTTAATAAATCTCTTTTATTAGGAATTGGATACCTAATCCATTTTAATGCTGCGTTAAGAGGTTTATAATTGATGACGAGCCTTGGGACTCCTCTTTCTTTTTCAGCGTTCTTGTTAACATAGAAATTTGAACAACTCATTGTGATTTAGAATGTCTGATGATTCCTTTTTCAAGTAGATCATTGACTTCTTTTTTACAGTGTTCCATGAGCTCATGGCTCATTTGGATCGGTCTGGCTTTCGTGGGAATGTTCTTTTCACGAAAATCATCCGTATATGGCAGATCTACAGTATGCTTCTTTCTTTTCCAGAAAGCATTTGGTAGTTAGAGCATATTTTCTTTCCATAGAATCTAGCAAATTTTTATTCTATTAATAGCAGGGGTTTTTAAATTAGATTCTATCCTTTTTATTCTAACGTCTTCTTTTAGGTAGTTAACCTGATTGGTTAATAGCCGTATTTTAAAGACTGTCTTTTGTTTAACATGATTACTGTGATCAGTAGTCAAAGGATTTACGTATGGGAATACAAGGTTTCTTCCCATAGAAGCGGTGTAAATCTTAGTCTAATTTAGCGGTATAAGGTTTTATCTGTGTTAGGAAAGGAATTCCTAGAATGATTTCTTCAGTTACATTTCGTGTGATAACGAAATCATTAGTGAAGCAAATACCATTATTACAGACATGGGCTTTTGACAGTTTCCAATTTATTTTAATATTGTCTCCTGTGGCGGAGTATAATTTATGGGTACTTTTACTCAAATACTTAGTGGGAACTAATCCTTCGCAAATACAATTCTGATCTGCTCCAGAGTCTAATAAAGCTGTTTTTTCTAAGACAAAATCATTATTTATTATAACCTTGATAGGGACATGGTAGCTCAATGCTCTGGCCCTCGAAATTAATTTTAACCCTGAATTGTTATCCGTTGTTAAGGTTTTGGCCTCTGTGGGACCGAGATCCTTTTTCATACTGAGGATTTCACTTTTTAGGTTCGTGATTTCTTTTAATAAATCCTGAACAGTGGTATCTGAATTTGTTTCGTTAGTGGAAACTTCCTGTTTGTTATTAGTCATAACATTAATCTTTTGTTTTATACAAGTACAGACTACTCCAGTATTCTCATAGTCTGAGCTAGAGGTGGAATTACCTGGACTGTAATTTGATGAACTATCGTCACTGTAATAGTTTTCTGAATTATTTTTTGTCTTTCTTTTGGGTTTCCTGACCCTCTTTTTAATAACCTTTGGACCCTTTAATCCATCCTTTTGATTATTTGAATTGGAACCCTTACTGGGTTTTCTGATTGAGTTCAGCTCTTTAAGCTTACTATTAATTCTGTTTGATAATTTATCATTATCTGACTTTGAACGGCGTTTTGCCAAACAATTATTAATATTAAAGAAATAATCAGAAAGGGTTTTCCCTTCTGTTCCAATTGGTTTATTACCAGACACGTGGGCCTTACTTGCGCGATATCTTGTATATGTCGGATTTCTTCCTTTTCCCTTAGGATTCCTTTTGGATCCTTTTCGTTCTTTTTAAACGACTGGTTACTCAAGATCTCACCCTTTACGGGGACCTTAATCTGTTTTAATGGCGGAGTTACTGTTTCAACAGTATTCCCTCTTTTGAACCATTCTTCAGCAATGGTGTCAAGACACTTCATGCCGTTATGGAGTTTATCAGTGATTTGAAACCACTTAAAGAATTCTATATTAGAATTAATTCTGTTCATATCACTTATCCAATTATTCTTAAACTTTCTTCTTTCGCCGAGTGGAAAAGTCTTTGTTGTACCATTTTCTTTTTATGACATTTTTGGATCTTTCCATAATTTGTCAATATATGTGTCGATTTCAAAACCGATTTCTTTTTAGCGGTGTCAAGTCTCTTGTGCTTTTGTGGAAGCATAGCGATTCCTACCACCATGACTTAGCTTACGAGCTAACAAAGCATTGATTACGTTAACAAACTTATCTTCTGGAGATAAAAAGGTGTTCATTAGTATTGGACTGTGTAGAGTCCTACTAATTTCTTATTGATACGTTGCCAATCGTCAAGGACACCGATCCGCCTTTTTAGCTCGTCGTTTTCCTCATACAATACAACCATTCTTTTGATGATTATTTGTCGACTATAACTTGGGCTTGGGTATTCAAACCTTACATAGGTTTAGCGGTTTATAATATTCTAACTCTCTAAGGTTTTCCTAATCTTTTATTACGAAATAACTTTCTACTAGGAATTTCATTGCATAAAATTATATTTTCTTATGTAGTAAAATTACGGGCGCATCTTCATTTATAAACTTCTTGGTTTATAACCAAGGGGTTGTTGATAAGCGTGGAGACTACCGTCCTTATCTTAGAAATTTCTTACACTTGTTACTAGGTTTTAACCTAACTCTTTTCTATTCCTTAGATTACTTAATAGTTTTCTGTTCTAGTTGTCGATTATTCTTGTTCTTTCTTTACGAATAGTTCTCACTATCACAGTTGTCAACACTATTTCCTATTCATTTTAATTACTTAAAAGTTAACATGTCTGTTCATCGACACTTTCTCCTACGATCTTGGCGACATCCAGCGATATACGCCCGCACGCTCGGCCTCTTTCGGGCTAAATCTTTGCTCGGAAAGCTTACTACAATAGTACTCGGCGAGGATGAGCGAACGAGTATAACAACTAAGTGATTAAACCTAATGGAATAGTAGACTTACGGCGGGATCGAACAATTTGGGTAACTACGAGGAACATGAATAGTAGACTTCGGCGAGCAGGTCACTATTCAGTAGCTCTGAGGAATTTAAGCAGTGAGGACTCTTCTAGCAACCTAAGAACAACACCATACAGGGCGGTAGTATGAGACTACTCACTCATCTACCAACATGGCTCACGATACCGTAAAGGGTGTGAATAAAGCGGAATAACTAAAGCGATGCAGCAATTAAAACTTTAAAACATAAAAAATATAAGTTTAAAATAAACTTACAATTTTATTCAAAGCATAGAGAGAGAGGGATACAAGATCAGGCAAGGAAAGAGAGAGAGGGGGATATTTCCGGATGCCTTCTAGGTTTACAAATGAGAGCCTTAAATAGGCCTCGAATAACTATTAAATCTAACACGTGGGCGGTTACATTTAAAACAAATGAATGGCTAAGATTACATGACCTTTTCTTTTCGAAAGGGCAAGCGTCTTCTTACGCTTTAAAGTCCTTTAAAGTCCTTTGTCTTTACGCTTTATGTCATTTGTCTTTGGCTCTTTCTTTTACGAAGAGGCAAATGTCATTGTCTGCTTTATGGGTTTTGTCCTTTTGCTTTGCGAAAGGGCAAATGTCATGCATCTCTTTCTTGCTTTATGGGTTTTGTCCTTTTGCTTTTGCGAAAGGGCAAATGTCACCATCTGCTTTACTTTTGACTCTTGCTTTTTTCGAAGGGGCAAGTGTCGCTTTCTGCTTTATCTGAAGGGGCAAGTGTCCTTTGCTTTTCTGAAAGGGCAAATGTCGCCATCTAACCGTGTCCTTTTCTTGAAGGGACTTGCTGTTGGTACGCTTTTGCGTAGGCGGGGTTACCTTTTTGACTTTTATTTCATGTCTCTATAGAGGCGTTCTGGAGCCTTCTTTTCTTCTTTGACTTACCTGCCGGGCATTAATGTCTGATGTTCTTCTGGAGAACTGCTTTGTGGATGGTCCATGCCAAAAATGTCTATGGAACTTATGGTGCCATAACAAATGTTTTGCAGGAATTCCATTAAATCATTATAGATTTAAAACCTGGTTTTCAAAATCAATTTTTGATAAAAGATTTATCGATCTTTAAAATCGGTGTTTTGATAAGAGACTCATAAAATTTCAAAATCGGCGTTTTGATAAAGACTTATGAAACCGTAGTAATTTAATCAATTCGGAGATTGTTTCTGGTTGTTCTAACTAGCAGTTTACTTTCTGGCTTATTTTACCAATGATACGGCACAGGCCCTTCCAGCCTTTCGTGCTTTCTTCAATGGTAGCTCTTACTTATCCTTACGATGATATGGCGCGAGCCATTCCGGCCTTCGTGCTTACTCGAATGGTTTGATCTTTGTGTTCTAAAGACCACCTTTTGTTTATTCGACTACTCTGATTAGTTGTCAAAGGGTTTATGTAAGGAAATATGAGATCTACTCCCCTAGTGATAGTATGAATACCATCTGGCTTCGCCGTATAAGGCAGTATCTGGGCTAGGAATGGTGTTCCTAAAATGATTTCCTCAGTAATATCCTTGGTTATAATGAAGCTATTCGTAAATGCAATGTTTTATTGCATACAAATGCTTCGAGTTTATAATTAATTTCTATATCCTCGCGTGGCGAATATAACCTATGTGTATACATGCAAGTACTTGGTAGGGATTATACCTTGAATGCGATTACGATGCGCTCACGAATCTAAAAGTGCTACTCTTTCGATAGCAAAATCATTAATGACTAATTTAATAGGGACATGGTAGCTTAATGCTCAGCTTTTGATATTAAAGTTAACCACGAATCGATTCACATTACGATTCGTCACTCTTGACCTTACGTGGTCACGTGTTTGGGCCAGTGCAGGGATCTTACGTGAGATCAAATTTCTTATTTTGGCGATGCGGTTCTAAGAAGCGAGTCTTACATTATCTGACCGATTTCTTGACCTATCGGTGAGCCTTCCATTATCACGAAGGATTTCTTCCTTCAATTTTGAGACTTGATAATTAAGTGCGGTAGTGAATTACGACTTAGAGTCTTTAAACTTCTTGAAAACTCTTTTCATGTCAAAGGTTCTATCTTCCCTTTTTCTTTTAGTTAATACTTGAGATTCTTAAGCTCTTTTAAATATTGCTTTTAAAATTGTCATCATCTATGTGATCGACCATGTAAAGAAAAACTCTTGTTTGCTACTTGATATAACGCCAATTATGCATTTTGGTACGTATGTGCGATTTTCCCGATCATTCACGATTGAATTTGGAAGTGGAACTATCGAACTATAACCTAAATCGGTGATCGCCGTCATTTGTAGAAATTATCTGAAGATTCTTGGTGTTATCGAGCTTCTTCATTTAAGATTGTAAACAGTTTATCTTTTATTTTGGGATCAATTCCCAATAGATTAATTTTATCTTTCCGTTTATCGGGCTCTTTGCATTTATTGGCCACATGGCTGTCTTCCATAATTCCGCAAGTTACTTTATCCTTTGTATTCTTCTTTGTTGCTATTTCTGTTATACTTCTTTTTAGGAGTATAGTTTCTTTTATACGCTTTGGGGCGTGGAATGTTATGATTCTTTTTCATTTTCTTGATGCTCTTCGAAGGAGCAGAAATATTAACATAGCAAAGTCCTCATGAAACTTCCTAATTCTCCTTTGGTGGAGTATTTACGTATTTGATTATTAAGCTTTATCGTATTACGGTTCTAGGCTGTCATATTAATATAGCTAATTAAATCACCATATGTCATTATGCCATACGAGTGTCTCCGTTGTGGCGTCTTAGCATATTAGTTCTTACCTTCTCGTGAAGAGTTTAGGCAAACCTGATAAATCTTTCTTTCCAATAATCATGATTCTGATCAATCCTTATAATGACTTTGTTGAGAAATATATCTTTATACCATTTAAAATCGTGTAACTTTGGACACTTTAGATTATTAAGGATCTATAAACTTCTGTCTTGGAAAAGTTTTGGATCTCGACAAAATGTTTCCGTCTGATTATAATAGAGTTAGAGGCATCACTATGAACTTCATTAGTAATCTTATCGATGTTCCTTATTTGGGTATGGTAGTTGCATTCATGATGCTTGACTTTCGATGTCGAATAGGAAGTTATCCCACGATTTTTAACATCGATAAAACTGAAATGATAATCGATGCTAATTGGGCATAAATGCGTATGTGTTTTAATTTTATAAGCGGTTAAGCAGACTCCGTTTCATGGAGCACTTTAAGGACTTGTCCTTGGACATGCGTCGATGTTCCATTCATGGACTTCATCACCCGAATAAGTGGCTGGGGGTGGAATTCGTTCTTCAAACAGCATGTCTGGGAACGTCGGCTGTCTATAGAAATTTTTATTGGTCAATTTTGATATTTTATTAACCTCTGTTTTACCTTTTGAACTAGAACGCCCGCTTAACACCTTGTGGATTTGTCAGTTGTTTGAGTTGATCCTTGAAGACTTTCATCTCTTTGAATTTACTACGATTACATCTGCGGATCATCTTCAATTTCTTTTCCAAATTTAGGATGGCTTTTTGCCAAGCGGGAATTTTGAAAAGTGGTTGGATAAGATTTTCTCTTAGGCCGGTGTATTCTGAAGGTAGCATTACTTGCCTCTGAAATTTGGTTAGAGATAACATGTAACAAGCTGGTTGGTATAGTTGTTACATTGCGAATTTTATTAATATCATCAACGTGTGTGATATCATTAGGATCTTTTATATCCTTTTAAAAGGAGTGGCGGTTAAGACTTCAGTTAGCGGGAATCTTTATCTGTTCTAAGGGAGGTGTAAGCGACTCAGCGATCCTTTCACGTAAACCATTTCTTTACAATGGTGTTTAGACATTGTCTGTCATTATGGAGTTTATCGGTGATTTCAAACCACCTAAAGAATTCTAGATTTGCTCTAACATGGTTCATGTCTTTTATCCATGATTCTTTAAACACCTTCCTTTCACTGAGTGAAAAGGTGCTTACATACCATTTTCTTTTAATGGCGTGCTCTGGATCTCTCCATAATTTATCAATGTGAGGCCAATCGATTTTAAAATTCGGCTTCTCTAATCATGCCCATTGTCTCGCGTGCATTTCACTTACGGTGAATTTGCGATCGTTCTATCGATTGGTCGATAGTAGACTTTAGTGCTGATGACGAATAGTCTACTCCTTGAACTTTACGTTCAGGCATAGTTTCGTCAGAATTACCAGAATACTCTTCATCCTCCCGGGGTTTGGAAGAAGATGCACTGAAAGAGTATCTTCCATTAGATCTTAAAAATTTTAAATCTATTGAACCATCCAAGTCTTTGGATTATTTGTTCAATATCGGAACTTTACGGTTCTAACTTTGGTTGGGTAATAGCATCGAAGTGCCATTCATCTTTTGCTAAAATTTCATTCCGTTTTAACATTCTTGGAACAAAGATATTGCTATGTTCTGGTTTGCTTCCATTAGCATGGTAGCACCTCTCGCTAACTAGTTTAGCTTTTGGAGCTAAGGTTGTTTTCATTAGCGGTAATATACTCGTATATTATAGCAATTTCTCTTGTGTTTATCTTCTTGTTCATATTCTTCGTTTTAATGTTTAACGTTAAGGTATCCATAACGTTACGATCATTAATATCTCTTGAAAAATTTGGGTATGATTAAAATAAAGCTGGACCTCGCTAAATTACTTTGTAGAACTCCGATAAGAATCATCAAAGTTTAATAACCTTGCATCTCTTAGTAAGAGGCGGATGGGTATCGAGACCCAATCGATACAAAGGCTTCTGACAATTTGTACCAAACCTATGTGAAGGAAATTAAATTCCTTTTTATATCATTTATATCTTGTCGATAGCAATTTAATAATCTCTTTCGAGTTATTAATAGCTACGTGGACTCATGAGTTTTGATATTATAATTTTTATAAAATCAAACTTTCTGTTCATAAAATGATTTGAAAGATTCTTTTGGAATATTCCAATTCTGTAAATCTTTTTCAACTTTAGCAATCTTTGAAGTTGCTAAGTTTTCACTGTTGATATTATTCATATCTTTAGTAAGAAGCTGTATGGAGTTCTACTAAAAATTTGGAAATAGACTGTCTACCTGCTAGGTAGCTAATCCTTCTTCTTAATCTGCTTACTTCTTCATCTAGCTCAATTCTTTTTCCAATGATTATTTGCGGACTATAGTTGTGATAAGAATCTAAACACAAAGTGGTCTAGCTGAATAATAATCTAACTCTCTGAGAGTTTCTCTTAGGTGCTTATTGCAATCCTTACTAGCTATGACATATTCAAGAATTTGAGAATTATATTCTCTTATGTAATTAAATTCTGGACGCATCTTCATTTATAAACTACTTGGTTTATAACCAAAGGTTTGTTGATAAGCGTGGAGACTACCATCCTTATCTTGAAATTTCTTGTTCTACTTGTTACTAGGTTTTAACCTAACTCTTTTCTATTCCTTAGACTACTTAATAGTTTTCCTGTTCTAGTTGTCGACACTATTCTTGTTCTTTCTTTACCTGAATAGTTCTCCTATCCTAGTTGTCAACACTATTTCCTATTCATTTTAATTACTTAAATAGTTAACATGCTCTGTTCATCTGACACTTTCTCCTACGATCTTCGGCGACATCCAGCAAAGATATCTGGCCGGCACGCTCAGTCCTTTGGGCTAAATCAACGCTCCAGAAAGCTTACTACAATAGTACTCGGCGAGGATGAGCGAACGATATAACAACTAAGTGATTAAACCTAATCTAATAGTAGACTTACGGCGGGATCGGAACAATTTGGGTAACTACGAGGAACATGAATAGTAGACTTACGGCGAACGAGTTACTATTCTAGTAGCTACGGGAATTCAAACAGAGTAACAGGACTCTTCCTAGCAACCTAAGAACAACACCGCCCTAAGGACGGTAGTATGAGACTACTCACTCATCTCTACCAACATGGCTCTGATACCATAAAGGACGGCTAAGATTACATGACCTTTACTTTTTCGAAAGGGCAAACGTCTTCTTCTGCTCTAAAGTCCTTTGTCTTCTTCTGCTTTATGTCGCTGTCTTTGGCTCTTTCTTTTCTGAAGAGGCAAATGTCGCTGTCTGCTTTATGGATTTTGTCCTTTTGCTTTTGCGAAAGGGCAAATGTCACCATCTGCTTTACTTTTGACTCTTGCTTTTGTGAAAGGGCAAGTGTCGCTTTCTGCTTTATCCGAAGGGGCAAGTGTCCTTTACTTTTTCTGAAAGGGCAAATGTCACCATCCTGCTTTCGCCCTTTGCGGAAGGGACTTTGCGTTATTCTTGAGAGTGCATCTGCGTGAAGCTTGCAATTCCTCGGGGAATGAGCATGTCGCCATTATCTGTTTCACTGTGGCTGGATGCCACATCTTCGTCGTCTTCTAATTTTGCCAAGGCTTCTAAGAGCCTTCTCCTGGTTTCTGTTTTGGAACTTGACGTCTCCTCTGAAGAAGATGATTTTTTCTTTTCGGTTTATCTTCTTTTATTTTTGGGCTCCATCCTTTGATTTTGATGGTTTTGCTTAGATACTTGATCCTGTTTATCTCTTGGATGTCGAACGTCCAATTGAGGATGTAAGATACCCTTTTACTGATAAAGAACTTGCATAATTTAATATGCTCTGGGAGAGTAGAGATTTGCTGCTCCTGACAAAAAGGAACATATTGGTTTTGGAAGCTCGGGGCAACCACCTGTAAATTACCTCCAAATATGTTCCACCACTCGTAGAACCATCTGGGGATGACCTTATCTTTTATCTCTTCTGCATATTTAATAAACCAAGTATGCGTATTTGGGCGCACATAAAGGAAATTAAACCATGCATCTTTGTAATCATACCAATTATATACGAGGCACATGGGTTTACGATAAGCGGCAGAAGTGCGTAAGTGATCCATGTACCAGTTGAAAGGACTCAAAATCTTTTTTATTGTAAATTTGGAATATTCAATTCCTCCTGTTTTATCAAAATATTTATGCTCAACTTCAATGGAATCAGTGTCCACTAAAATGAATTCATAATATTTCCTTGTTTTTATCGGGTCTTGGTTATCCACATACTGGTGGTCTGTATAACATGGTTTTAAGAGGTCTTGTACTCTAAAATTCTCATACTGTTTATCTAATGCCATAATAGGCAAAACCTGGGAAGGGATAAATTCCCATTTCGGAATAGGAGATTCTTTCTTCATTGGAGTTCTTTGGTTTAAGCTTACGAATATGATTACGGAGGAATCGTGCAGCTCTTCTTACTTTACATTTACGATGGCGTGGCCTTAAAGGTTCTTTGTTTTTCTGGATTGGCTCTTTGGGGAGAGCTGGTATTATTGGGAGATTTCCCAGAACTGTGAACATATTCTGTCCACGAGGTTTATGTAAAGCTTTACTCGAGCTTTCTGTTTGGAAAAATTTGTTTTAGTTTTTCTTCTGGTTTACTTTGAAACGGTGGCCGTATCGGGCGTAGGCCCGGGAAGCCTGGTCTCATTATTTCCCTGCAAAAATTCTCTCGTCAGAAAATCTGGTAGAGAGTTTTCTTCTCCTTTTATAAAATCAATTTTAAAATCGAAGCTGGATAATAAAGCTTGCCATCGGGCAAAAATCTGTTTAGAAACTAGGTTTTAACATCTTTTGTAAAATGTCTTTGGTAACTGCGATCGACTCTTAACAAAAATTCTTTGTTTATCAAATCATCTTGAAATTTCATAATACATAGTACTATAGACAAAATCTCCTTTTTAACTGTGCTATAGTTTTTCTGTGCTTGGTTCCAGTTTCCAGAAGTAAATCTTACTAGCTGTTCAACTGGCTCAAGAGAAACTCTTTGTTTAAGGACACCACCGTAACCTATGTCGGAGCGTCGGTTTCTCTTATCATAAAGGCTTACGGATTAGGGATGCCTAAACATGGAAGCTTCGGACAATTTCTTTTATCGTATGTGACTCAGTGCATTCTTACGACCAAGGGTGGATTTTCTTTAACCTTTTGTATAAAGGCTCACAAATTTGTCTAATTTTCGGGATAAAATCTGCAACATAATTAAGACTTCCTAAGAATCTTTGTATTTGATTTTTATCGAGAATTTCATCGAAACTTGGTGGAGAACTCATGGCTCTACAAATTGGTTTATAGGTTCCTTGATAGAGATCATGTCCTAAGAACCTAATGGTATCAAGCACTTTATCTTTTGGCACTTACTGCTAGACCATTATACTTAATGGTTTGGGCAAAAGTATTAAGATGTTTAAAATGCTGTTCTATGTTATCTGAGAATACTAGAACATCATCTATGTATACAATCATGTATTGACTGTAAGGGTTGAATATGTTATTCATGATGTTACGAAATTGAAGGGGCGTTCTTAAGCCCAGGCATTACATTCCATTCGTATTGCGAAGAGACATTGAAGGCTTTTATACCTATCTTTTTCATTGACTTGGATTTGCCAGAAACCTGACTTCATGTCAAACTTACTATAGATATTAGCATTATAAGTCCTTTTTAATAAATCTCTTTTATTAGGAATTGGATACCTAATCCATTTTAATGCTGCGTTAAGAGGTTTATAATTGATGACGAGCCTTGGGACTCCTCTTTCCTTTTCGTTCTTGTTAACATAGAAATTTGAACAACTCATTGTGATTTAGAATGTCGATGATTCCTTTTCAAGTAGATCATTGACTTCTTTTTTACAGTGTTCCATGAGCTCATGGCTCATTTGGATCGGTCTGGCTTTCGTGGGAATGTTCTTTTCACGAAAATCATCCGTATATGGCAGATCTACAGTATGCTTCTTTCTTTTCCAGAAAGCATTTGGTAGTTCTGAGCATATTTTTCTTTCCATAGAATCTAGCAAATTTTTATTCTATTAATAACCAGGGTTTTTAAATTAGATTCTATCCTTTTTATTCTAACGTCTTCTTTTAGGTAGTTAACTGATTGGTTAATAATAGTATTTTAAAAGATCGTCTTTTGTTTAACATGATTACTGTGATCAGTAGTCAAAGGATTTACGTATGGGAATACAAGGTTTCTTCCCATAGAACTGGTGTAAATACCGTCTAATTTAGCGGTATAAGGTTTTATCTGTGTTAGGAAAGGAATTCCTAGAATGATTTCTTCAGTTACATTTCGTGTGATAACGAAATCATTAGTGAAGCAAATACCATTATTACTGACATGGGCTTTTGTGATTTCAATTTATTTTAATATTGTCTCGTGGCGGAGTATAATTTATGGGTACTTTTACTCAAATACTTAGTAGGAACTAATCCTTATAAATACTGATTACGATGCTCCAGTCTAATAAAGTTTTTCTAAGACAAAATCATTATTTATTATAACCTTGATAGGGACATGGTAGCTCAATGCTCGGCCTCAAATTAATTTAACCACAATTGTTATCCGTTGTTAAGGTTTTGGCCTCTGTGGGACCGAGATCCTTTTTCATACTGAGGATTTCACTTTTTAGGTTCGTGATTTCTTTTAATAAATCCTGAACAGTGGTATCTGAATTTGTTTCGTTAGTGGAAACTTCTTGTTTGTTATTAGTCATAACATTAATCTTTTGTTTTATACAAGTACAGACTACTCCAGTATTCTCATAGTCTGAGCTAGAGGTGGAATTACCTGGACTGTAATTTGATGAACTATCGTCACTGTAATAGTTTTCTGAATTATTTTTTGTCTTTCTTTTGGGTTTCCTGACCCTCTTTTTAATAACCTTTGGACCCTTTAATCCATCCTTTTGATTATTTGAATTGGAACCCTTACTGGGTTTTCTGATTGAGTTCAGCTCTTTAAGCTTACTATTAATTCTGTTTGATAATTTATCATTATCTGACTTTGAACGGCGTTTTGCCAAACAATTATTAATATTAAAGAAATAATCAGAAAGGGTTTTCCCTTCTGTTCCAATTGGTTTATTACCAGACACGTGGGCCTTACTTGCACCAGTATCTTGTAACAACCGCTTGATTTCTTCCTTTTCCTTAGGATTCCTTTTGGATCCTTTTCGTTCTTTTAAGCATCGGTTACTCAAGATCTCACCTTTACGGGGACCTTAACTGTTTTAATGGCGAGTTCTTGTTTCTGATATTCCTCTTTTGAACCATTCTTCAGCAATGGTGTCAAGACACTTCATGCCGTTATGGAGTTTATCAGTGATTTGAAACCACTTAAAGAATTCTATATTAGAATTAATTCTGTTCATATCACTTATCCAATTATTCTTAAACTTTCTTCTTTCCTCGAGTGAAAAGTCTTTGTTGTACCATTTTCTTTTTATGACATTTTTTGGATCTTTCCATAATTTGTCAATATATGGCCAATCGATTTCAAAACCGATTTCTTTTTTAACGGTGTCAAGTCTACTGTGCTTTTGTGGAAGCATAGCAGTATTCCTACCACCAACTGACTTAGCTTCTGGAGCTAACAAAGCATTGATTCTGTTAACAAACTTATCTTCTGGAGATAAAAAGGTGTTCATTAGTATTGGGTATGTGTAGAGTCCTAATTTCTTATTGATCGTTGCCAATCGTCAAGGACCGATCCGCCTTTTTAGCTCGTCGTTTTCCTCATACAATACAACCATTCTTTTGATGATTATTTGTCTGACTATAACTTGGGCTTGGGTATTCAAACCTTCTATAGGTTTAGCAGTTTTATAATATTCTAACTCTCTAAGGCAACAGAACAACTATACCAACCAGTTGTTACATGTTATCTCTAACCAAATTTCAGAGGCAAGTAATGCTTCTACCTTCAGGAATACACCAGTTCGGTCGGAAGAGAAAATCTTATCCGAACCACTTTTCAAAATTCCCCAGTTTTCGGCAAAAAGCCATCCTAAATTTGGAAAAGAAATTGAAGATGATCTGCTAGACAGAATCAGTAGTAAATTCAAAGAGATGAAAGTCTCTGAAGGATCAACCTCGAAACAGCCTGACAAATCCGTCAAGGTGTTAAGCGAAGGTTCTAGTTCAAAAGGTAAAACAGAGGTTAATAAAATATCAAAATTGACCAATAAAAATTTCTATAGGCGGTAAGCGTTCCCGGACATCTTTGTTTGAAGAACGAATTCCACCCACCACTTATTCGGGTGATGAAGTCCATGAATGGAACATTGACGGCATGTCAGAAGACAAGTCCTTAAAGTGCTCCGTGAAATGGGAGTCTGTTTAACCGATTATAAAATTAAAACACGCATCTGACGATGCCCAATTAGCATCGATTATCATTCGAGTTTCTTGGGATGTTAAAAAATTGGTGGGATAACTTCCTATTCGACATGAAAAGTCAAGCATCGTGAATACGACTACCACGATCCAAATAAGGAACATCGATAACGATATTACTAATGAAGTTCATAGTGATGCCTCGTGACTCTATTATCTTGTATCGGAAACATTTTGTTGGAGATCCAAAACTTTTCCAAGGCAGTTTAGAGATCCTTAATAATCTAAAGTGTCCAAAGTTACACGATTTTAAATGGTATAAAGATATTTTTCTCAACAAAGTCATGTTAAGGATTGACGGTAATCATGATTATTGGAAAGAAAGATTTATCAGCGGTTTGCCTAAACTCTTTGCCGAGAAGGTAAGAACCAATATAAGAAGATGCCACAATGGAGACACTCCGTATGGCATAATGTCATATGGTGATTTAATTAGCTATAGTAATATGGCGGGCTAGAAGCGTATGTAATACGATAAAGCTTAATAATCAAATCTGAAATACTCCACTGAAGGAGAATTAGGAAGTTTCTGCGAGGACTTGGTTATGTTAATATTTACGCTCCTTGAAGAGCATCGAAAATGAAAAGAATCATAACATTCCACGCCCCAAGCGTATAAAAGAAACTATACTCCAAAAGAAGTATAACGAAATAGCAAGAATACAAAGGATAAAGTAACTGCTTTGGAATTGCGGGAAAAGCAGGCCACGTGGCGATAAATGCAAAGAGCCCGATAAACGGAAAGATAAAATTAATCTATTGGGAATTGATCCCAAAATAAAAGATAAACTGTTTACAATCTTAAATGAAGAACAGTCTGATAACAGCTCTGAAGAATCTTCAGATAATTTCTACAGTGACGAAGGATCACTGGATTTAGGTTATAGTTCAGATAGTTCCACTTCCAGCTTCAACTGTGAATGTACTGGGAAAATCTGCACATGTACCAAACAGACAATTGGCGTTATATCAAGTAGCAGCCAAGAGTTTTTCTTTGACATGGTCGATCACATAGATGATGACAATTTTAAAAAGCAATATTTAAAAGAGCTTAAGAATCTCGTTATTAACCAGAAAAAAGAAAAAGGGAAGATAGAACCTTTTGACATGAAAAGAGTTTTCAGTAAGTTTAAAGACTCTAAGTCAGGTAATTCACTACCAGACTTAATTACTGAAGTCTCAAAATTGAAGGAAGAAATCCTTCGCATAAATGGAAGGCTCAGCTCGATAGAAATTTGAAGAAATCGATAAATGATAACGAAGACTCGATTCTTTAGAAAGCGGTGCATTGGCCAAAATAAGAAATTTGGATCTCGCGAGAAGATCCCGGACCTCGTCGAACATGTGACGCGGAAGGTCGAAAGTGGCGAATCGAGCAGAATCTGATTCAGGGTTAACTTTAATATCAAAAGCTAGAGCATTAAGCTACCATGTCCCTATTAAATTAGTCATTAATGATTTTGCTATCGAAAGAGTAGCACTTTTAGATTGAGAGCGGTCGAAGCTGCGTTCGTGAAGGTATAATCCTACCAGTACTTAGGCAGTACATAGGTTATATTACGCCACGGGGAGGATATAGAAATTAATTATAAACTCTCGAAAGCATTTGTATGCAATAAAAACATTGCATAGCTTCATTATAACCAAGGATATTACTGAGGAAATCATTTTAGGAACACCATTCCTAGCCCAGATACTGCCTTATACGGCGAAGCCAGATGGTATTCATACTATCACTAGGGGAGTAGATCTCATATTTCCTTACATAAACCCTTTGACAACTAGTCAGAGTAGTCGTAATAAACAAAAGGTGGTCTTTAGAACACAGCCAGACTGAAACCATTTGAGTAAGCACGAAAGGCTGGAATGGCCTGTGCCATATCATTGGTAAGGATAAGTAAGAGCTACCATTGAAGAAAGCACGAAAATTTGGAAGGGCACATCTTAGTATCATTGGTAAAATAAGCGAAAGTAAAGCGCTAGTTAGAACAACGAAACAATCTCGAATTGATTAAATTACTACGGTTTCATAAGTCTTTTATCAAAACGTCGATTTTGAAATTTTATGAGTCTCTTATCAAAACACCGATTTTAAAGATCGTATAAATCTTTTATCAAAAATTGATTTTGAAAACCAGGTTTTAAATCTATAATGATTTAATGGAATTCCGGCAAAACATTTGTTATGGCACCATAAGTTCCATAGACATTTTTGGCATGGACCGTCCACAGCGATTCTCGGAAGAACATCGGACATTAATGCGGCGGTAAGTCGTAAGAAAATGAAAAAGAAGGCTCGAGCGCCTACATAGAGCATGAAATAAAAGTCAAAAGGTAACCACTTCTGTAGCGTACAGCAATGAAGTCCGCAAGAAAAGGACACGGCGGGATGGCGACATTTGCCGCTTCGAAAAGCAAAGGACACTTGCCGCGGATAAAGCGGCGACAACTTGCCCGAAAAAGCAAGAGTCAAAAGTAAAGCGAGATGGTGACATTTGCCCTTTCGCAAAAGCAAAGGACAAAACCCATAAAGCGATAGCGGATGGTGACATTTGCCCTTTCGCAAAAGCAAAAGGACAAAACCCATAAAGCAGACAGCGACATTTGCCTCTTCAGAAAAGAAAGAGCCAAAGACAGCGACATAAAGCAGAAGAAGACAAAGGACTTTAAAGCAGAAGAAGACAAAGGACTTTAAAGCAGAAGAAGACGTTTGCCCTTTCGAAAAAGAAAAGGTCATGTAATCTTAGCCGTCCATTTGTTTTAAACAGAACCGTCCACGTGTTAGGACGAATAGGTTATTCGAGGCCTATTTAAGGCTCTCATTTGTAAACTGAAAGGCATCAGGAAATATCCTCTCTCTCTTTCCTTTTTGATCTTGTATCCTCTCTCTCTGCTTTGAATAAAATTGTAAGTTTATTTTAAACTTATATTTTTATGTTTTAAAGTTTTAATTGCATTTTCGCATCGTTTTAGTTATTCCGCTTTATTCACACCCTTTGTGGTATCGAGCCAGTTGGTAGAGATGAGTGAGTAGTCTCATACTACAGTCCCAGCGGTGTTGTTCTTAGGTTGCTAGGAAGAGTCACATTACTCTGTTTGAATTCAGTAGCTACTCTTAGAATAGTAACCTGTTAAGTCGAAGTCTACTATTCATGTTCTGTAGTTACCCAAATTGTTCGATCCGTCGTAAGTCTACTATTAGATTAGGTTTAATCACTTAGTTGTTATCTTGTTCGTTCATCCTCATTGAGTACTATTGTAGTAAGCTTTCTGGGCGATGATTTGCTTGAAAGGGCCAGTGTGCACGGGCGTATCTTGTTGGATGTCGTAGAAGATCGTAGGAGAAAGTGTCGGATGAGCAGAGCGTGTTAACTATTTAAGTAATTAAAATGAATAGGAAATAGTGTTGTGACTAGGATAGGAGAACTATTCAGGTATAGAAAGAACAAGAATAGTGTCGACAACTAGAACAGGAAAACTATTAAGTAGTCTAAGGAATAGAAAAGAGTTAGGTTAAAACCTAGTAACAAGTAGAACAGCAGCCCTAAGATAAGGATGGTAGTCTCCACGCTTATCAACAAACCTTTGGTTATAAACCAAGTAGTTTATAAATGAAGATGCGTCCAGAATTTAATTACATAAGAGAATATAATTCTCAAATTCTTGAATATGTCATAGCTAGTAAGGATTGCAATAAGCACCAAGAGAAACTCTCGAGAGTTAGATTATTATTCGGTTGCTAGACACCTGAGTTTAGATTCTGCTTAGAACTATAGTCCGCAAATAATCATTGGAAAAGAATTGAGCTAGATGAAGAAGTAAGCGATTAAGAAGAAGGATTAGCTACCTAGGTGAGAGTCTATTTCCAAATTTTTAGTAGAACTCCATCTGACTTCTTACTAAAGATATGAATAATATCAACGATGAAAACTTAGCAACTTCAAAGATTGCTAAAGTTGAAAAGATTCTGAAATTGGAATATTCCAAAAGAATCTTTCAAATCTGTTTATGAAACAGGAAAGTTTGATTTTATAAAAAATTATAATATCAAAACTTGTGAGTCCACAGTAGCTATTAATAACTCGAAAGAGATTATTAAATTGCTATCGACGGAAGATATAAACAGATATAAAAAGGAATTTAATTTCCTTCACATAGGTTTGGTACAAATTGCTGTAAAGCCTTTGTATCGATTGGGTCTCGATACCCCCATCTGTCTCTTACTAAGAGATGCAAGGTTATTAAACTTTGATGATTCCTTACTGGGAGTTCTACAAAGTAATTTAGCCAGAGGTCCAGTTTATTTTAACTGTTACCCAAATTTTTCAGTAGATATTAATGATCAGAACGTTATGGATACCTTAACGTTAAACATTAAAACGAAGAATATAAACAGAAGATAAACACAAGAGAAATTGCTATAATATACGAGTATATTACGGCTAATGAAAACAACCTTAGCTCCAAAAGCTAAACTAGTTAGCGAAAGGTGCTACCGTGCTAATGGAAGCAAACCAGAACATAGCAATATCTTTGTTCCAAGAATGTTAAAATGGAATGAAATTTTAGCAAAAGATGAATGGCACTTGATGCTATTACCCAACCAAAGTTAGAACGAGAAAGTTACGATATTGAACAAATAATCCGACTTGGATGGTTGAATAGATTTAAAATTTTTAAGATCTAATGGAAGATACTCTTTCGGCATCTTCTTCCAAACCCGGGAGGATGAAGAGTATTCGCAATTCGACGAAACTATGCACGAGCGTAAAGTTCAAGGAGAGTAGACTATTCGTCACGATGCCTAAAGTCTACTATCGACCAATCGATAGAACGATCGCACCCACCGTGTTGAAATGCATGGTGGAGACGGCAGGCATGATTAGAGAAGCGGCGATTTTAAAATCGATTGGCCTCGCATTGATAAATTATGGAGAGATCGAGCACGCCATTAAAAGAAAATGGTATGTAAGCACCTTTTCACTCAGTGAAAGGAAGGTGTTTAAAGAATCATGGATAAAAGACATGAACCATGTTAGAGCAAATCTAGAATTCTTTAGGTGGTTTGAAATCACCGATAAACTCCATAATGACAGACAATGTCTAAACACCATTGTAAAGAAATGGTTCACAGGTGAAAGGACTGTTGAGTCAGTTACACCTCCCTTAGAACAGATAAAGATTCCCGTTAACGGTGAAGTCTTAACCGCCACTCCTTTTAAAAGGGATATAAAAGATCCTAATGATATCACACATGTTGATGATATTAATAAAATTCTGCAACAGAACAACTATACCAACCAGTTGTTACATGTTATCTCTAACCAAATTTCAGAGGCAAGTAATGCTTCTACCTTGAGAATACACCGATTCGGTCGGAAGAAAATCTTATCCGAACCACTTTTCAAAATTCCCCAGTTTTCGGCAAAAAGCCATCCTAAATTTGGAAAAGAAATTGAAGATGATCTGCTAGACAGAATCAGTAGTAAATTCAAAGAGATGAAAGTCTCTGAAGGATCAACCTCAAAACGACGACAAATCCACAAGGTGTTAGCGAAGGTTCTAGTTCAAAAGGTAAAGCAGAGGTTAATAAAATATCAAAATTGACGATAAAAATTTCTATAGGCGGTAAGCGTTCCCGCATCTTTGTTTGAAGAACGAATTCCACCCCACCACTTATTCGGTGATGAAGTCCATGAATGGAACATTGACGCATGTCAAGGACAAGTCCTTAAAGTGCTCCATGAAATGGAGTCTGTTTAACCGATTATAAAATTAAAACACATCTGACGATGCCCAATTAGCATCGATTATCATTTGAGTTTCTTGGGATGTTAAAAATTGGTGGGATAACTTCCTATTCGACATCGAAAAGTCAAGCATCGTGAATGCAACTACCGATCCAAATAAGGAACATCGATAACAGTATTACTAATGAAGTTCATAGTGATGCCTCGGCAACTCTATTATACTGTATCGGGAAACATTTTGTTGGAGATCCAAAACTTTTCCAAGACAGAAGTTTAGAGATCCTTAATAATCTAAAGTGTCCAAAGTTACACGATTTTAAATGGTATAAAGATATATTTCTCAACAAAGTCATGTTAAGGATTGACTGTAATCATGATTATTGGAAAGAAAGATTTATCAGCGGTTTGCCTAAACTCTTTGCCGAGAAGGTAAGAACCAATATAAGAAGATGCCACAATGGAGACACTCCGTATGGCATAATGACATATGGTGATTTAATTAGCTATATTAATATGACAGGCCTAGAACTGTGTAATACGATAAAGCTTAATAATCAAATACAGAAATACTCCACCAAAGGAGAATTAGGAAGTTTCTGCGAGGACTTCGGTTATGTTAATATTTCTGCTCCTTCGAAGAGCATCAAGAAAATGAAAAAGAATCATAACATTCCACGCCCCAAAGCGTATAAAAGAAACTATACTCCTAAAAAGAAGTATAACAGAAATAGCAACAGCAAGAATACAAAGGATAAAGTAACTTGCTGGAATTGCGGGAAAACAGGCCACATGGCCAATAAATGCAAAGAGCCCGATAAACGGAAAGATAAAATTAATCTATTGGGAATTGATCCCAAAATAAAAGATAAACTGTTTACAATCTTAAATGAAGAACAGTCTGATAACAGCTCTGAAGAATCTTCAGATAATTTCTACAGTGACGAAGGATCACTGGATTTAGGTTATAGTTCAGATAGTTCCACTTCCGAACATTTGTGAATGTCGGGAAAATCGCACATGTACGAAATGCATAATTGGCGTTATATCAAGTAGCAGCCAAGAGTTTTTCTTTGACATGGTCGATCACATAGATGATGACAATTTTAAAAAGCAATATTTAAAAGAGCTTAAGAATCTCGTTATTAACCAGAAAAAAGAAAAAGGGAAGATAGAACCTTTTGACATGAAAAGAGTTTTCAGTAAGTTTAAAGACTCTAAGTCAGGTAATTCACTACCAGACTTAATTACTGAAGTCTCAAAATTGAAGGAAGAAATCCTTCGCATAAATGGAAGGCTCAGCTCGATAGAAGCTGAAGAAATCGGTCGTATTAACAGAAGACTCAGTTCTTTAGAAACTGGTGCATTGGCCAAAATAAGAAATTTGGATCTCACAGAAGATCCCCAGACCTCGTCCAAACATGTGACCACAGAAGGTCAAGAAAGTGACGAATCAGAACAGGAATCTGATTCAGGGTTAACTTTAATATCAAAAGCTAGAGCATTAAGCTACCATGTCCCTATTAAATTAGTCATTAATGATTTTGCTATCGAAAGAGTAGCACTTTTAGATTCAGGAGCAGATCAGAACTGCATTCGTGAAGGTATAATCCCTACCAAGTACTTAGACAGAAGTACACATAGGTTATATTCTGCCACAGGGGAGGATATAGAAATTAATTATAAACTCTCGAAAGCATTTGTATGCAATAAAAACATTGCATTTACGAATAGCTTCATTATAACCAAGGATATTACTGAGGAAATCATTTTAGGAACACCATTCCTAGCGAATCGCTTTATCACGGCGGATGGTATTCATACTATCACTAGGGAGTAGATCTCGTATTTCCTTACATAAACCCTTTGACAACTAATCGAGTAGTCGTAATAAACAAAGGTGGTCTTTAGAACACGGCGGTGAAACCATTTGAGTAAGCACGAAAATTTGGAATGGCACATGCCATATCATTAGTAAGGATAAGTAAGAGCTACCGTTGAAGAAAGCACGAAAATTTGGAAGGGCACATCTTGTATCGTTGGTAAAATAAGCGAGAAAGTAAAGCGCTAGTTAGAACAACGAAACAATCTCGAATTGATTAAATTACTACGGTTTCATAAGTCTTTTATCAAAGCGTCGATTTTGAAATTTTATGAGTCTCTTATCAAAACAGATTTTAAAGATCGTATAAATCTTTTATCAAAAATTGATTTTGAAAACCGGGTTTTAAATCTATAATGATTTAATGGAATTCTGAAAACATTTGTTATGGCACCATAAGTTCCATAGACATTTTTGGCATGGACCGTCCACAGCGATTCTCGGAAGAACATCGACATTAATGCGGCAGTAAGTCGTGAAAATGAAAAAGAAGGCTCGAGCGCCTCTATAGAGCGTGAAATAAAAGTCAAAAAGGTAACCACTTCTGTAGCGTACCAACAAGTCCTTCGAAAAGGACGAAGCGGGATGGCGACATTTGCCCTTTCGAGAAAAGCAAGGACACTTGCCGCGGATAAAGCGGCGACACTTGCGCCGAAAAAGCAAGAGTCAAAAGTAAAGCGGATGGTGACATTTGCCGCTTTCGTAAGCAAAAGGACAAAACCCATAAGCGATAAAGCGGATGGTGACATTTGCCGCTTTCGCAAAAGCAAAGGACAAAACCCATAAGCGACGGCGACATTTGCCTCTTCAGAAAAGAAAGAGCCAAAGACAGCGACATAAAGCAGAAGAAGACAAAGGACTTTAAAGCAGAAGAAGACAAAGGACTTTAAAGCAGAAGAAGACGTTTGCCCTTTCGAAAAAGAAAAGGTCATGTAATCTTAGCCGTCCATTTGTTTTAATGAGCGAATCGCGTGTTAGGGCGAATAGGTTATTCGAGGCTATTTAAGGCTCTCGTTTGTAAACTAGAAGGCGTCAGGAAATATCCTCTCTCTCTTTCCTTGATCTTGTATCCTCTACTATGCTTTGAATAAAATTGTAAGTTTATTTTAAACTTATATTTTTTATGTTTTAAAGTTTTGATTTGTTTTCGCATCTGTTTTAGTTATTCCGCTTTATTCACACCCTTTATGATACCATAAAGGGTGTGAATAAAGCGGAATAACTAAAACGATGCGAAAACAGAATTAAAACTTTAAAACATAAAAAATATAAGTTTAAAATAAACTTACAATTTTATTCAAAGCATAGAGAGAGATCAAGATCGGCGAAGAAGAAGATATTCGGATGCCTATGTTTACGGTGAGAGCCTTAAATAGGCCTCGAATGAATTGTTCGTCTGGCTGCGTCATGTTAACAAATGACGGACTAAATACATGACCTTACTTTTTCGAGAAGAACAACGTCTTCTTCTAAAGTCCTTTTGTCTTGCTTATATGTTGTCTTTGGCTCTTTCTTTTACGAAGAGGCAAATGTCATTGTCGCTTTATGGATTTTGTCCTTTTGCTTTGCGAAAGGCAAATGTCACCATCTGCTACTTTTGACTCTTGCTTTTGTGAAAGGGCAAGTGTCGCTTTCTGCTTTATCCGAAGGGGCAAGTGTGCTTTACTTTTTCTGAAAGGGCAAATGTCACCATCTGCTTTCGTCTTTGCGGAAGGGACTTGCTTGTCGTTATTTCTTTGAGTGCATCTGCGTGAAGCTTGCAATTCCTCGGGAATGGCGTGTCGCCATTATCTGTTTCCGTGGTGGATGCCACATCTTCGTCTTCTAATTTTGCCAAGGCTTAGAGCCTTCTCGCAGTTTCTGTTTTGGAACTTGGCGTCTCTACGAAGAAGATGATTTTTCTTTTTGATTTATCTTCTTTTATTTTTGGGCTCCATCCTTTGATTTTGATGGTTTTGCTTAGATACTTGATCTGTTTATCTCTTGGATGTCGAGCGTCGATTGAGGATGTAAGATACCACTTTTCGATAAAGAACTTGCATAATTTAATATGCTGCGGGAGAGTAGAGATTTCTTGCTCACGACAAAAGGAACATATTGGTTTTGGAAGCTCGGGGCAACCACTGTAAATTACCTCGAATATGTTCCACCACTCGTAGAACCATGCAGGGATGACCTTATCTTTTATCTCTTACTGCGTATTTAATAAACCAAGTATGCGTATTTGAAGTACATAAAGGAAATTAAACCATGCGTCTTTGTAATCATACGATTATATGCGAGGCACATGGGTTTCGATAGCGGCAGAGTGCGTAAGTGATCCATGTATGCAGTTGAAAGGACTCAAAATCTTTTTATTGTAAATTTGGAATATTCAATTCCTCTGTTTTATCAAAATATTTATGCTCAACTTGATGGAATCGGTGTCACTAAAATGAATTCATAATATTTCCTTGTTTTTATCGGGTCTTGGTTATCCACATCTTGGTGATGCGTATAACATGGTTTTAAGAGGTCTTGTACTACAAATTCTCATACTGTTTATCTAATGCCATAATAGGCAAAACCTGGGAAGGGATAAATTCCCATTTCGGAATAGGAGATTCTTTCTTCATTGGAGTTGCTGGTTTAACCGCTTCTGAATATGATTCTGGAGGAATCATTCTGTAGCTCTTCTTACTTTCTGTTTCTGATGGCGTGGCCTTAAAAGGTTGCGCCTGTTTTTTCTGGATTGGCTCTTTGGGGAGAGCTGGTATTATTGGGAGATTTCCCAGAACTGTGAACATATTCTGTCCACGAGGTTTATGTAAAGCTTTACTCGAGCTTTCTGTTTGGAAAAATTTGTTTAGTTTTCTTACGGTTTTACTTTGAAGCGGTGGTAGTATCGGGCGTAGGCAGGAAGCCTGGTCTCATTATTTCTCTGCAAAAATTCTCTCGTCAGAAAATCTGGTAGAGAGTTTTCTTCTCCTTTTATAAAATCAATTTTAAAATCGAAGCTGGATAATAAAGCTTGCCATCGGGCAAAAATCTGTTTAGAAACTAGGTTTTTAACATCTTTTTGTAAAATGTCTTTGGCTGCTTTGCAGTCGACTCTTAACAAAAATTCTTTGTTTATCAAATCATCTTGAAATTTCATAATACATAGTACTATAGACAAAATCTCCTTTTAAGCGTCTTTATAGTTTTTACGTGCTTGGTTCGGTTTCAGTAAATC
This sequence comes from Przewalskia tangutica, assembly GCA_029844215.1. Lineage (NCBI taxonomy): Eukaryota > Viridiplantae > Streptophyta > Magnoliopsida > Solanales > Solanaceae > Przewalskia > Przewalskia tangutica. Next base: position 124,727,777 of record CM056726.1, on the reverse strand, counting down.
TTACTAGGTGTTCAGTGGCTCAGAGAAACTCTTTGTTTAAGGACACCACCGTAACCTATGTCGGAGGCGGTTTCTACTTATCATAAAGGCTTACGGATTAGGGATGCCTAAACATGGAAGCACGGACAATTTCTTTTATCATGTATGACTCTGATACATTCTTGACCAAGGATGGATTTTCTTTAACCTTTTGTATAAAGGCTCACAAATTTGTCTAATTTTCGGGATAAAATCTGCAACATAATTAAGACTTCCTAAGAATCTTTGTAGCTGATTTTTATCAGGAATTTCATCGGGAAACTTGGTGGAGAACTCTATGGCTCTACAAATTGGTTTATAGGTTCCTTGATAGAGATCATGTCCTAAGAACCTAATGGTACATGCAAAGACTTTATCTTTTGGCACTTCTTTGCTGAACCATTATACTTAATGGTTTGGGCAAAAGTATTAAGATGTTTAAAATCTTTGTTCTATGTTATGCGAGAATACTAGAACATCATCTATGTATACAATCATGTATTATTGTAAGGGTTGAATATGTTATTCATGATGTTACGAAATTCGGAAGGCGTTCTTAAGCCCAAAAGGCATTACATTCCATTCGTATTGCGAAGAGAACATTGAAGAAATTTGTTTTATACCTATCTTTTTCATTGACTTGGATTTGCCAGAAACCTGACTTCATGTCAAACTTACTATAGATATTAGCATTATAAGTCCTTTTTAATAAATCTCTTTTATTAGGAATTGGATACCTAATCCATTTTAATCTTTGCGTTAAGAGGTTTATAATTGATGGCGAGCCTTGGGACTCCTCTTTCTTTTTACGTTCTTGTTAACATAGAAATTTGAACAACTCCATTGTGATTTAGAATGTCGATGATTCCTTTTCAAGTAGATCATTGACTTCTTTTTGATGTTCCATGAGCTTCATGGCTCATTTGGATCGGTCTGGCTTTCGTGGGAATGTTCTTTTCACGAAAATCATCCGTATATGGCAGATCTACAGTATGCTTCTTTCTTTTCCAGAAAGCATTTGGTAGTTCTGAGCATATTTTTCTTTCCATAGAATCTAGCAAATTTTTTATTCTATTAATAAACTCCGGGGTTTTTAAATTAGATTCTATCCTTTTTATTCTAACGTCTTCTTTTAGGTAGTTAACCTGATTGGTTAATAGCCGTATTTTAAAGACTGTCTTTTGTTTAACATGATTACTGTGATCAGTAGTCAAAGGATTTACGTATGGGAATACAAGGTTTCTTCCCATGGCCGGTGTAAATCTGAGTCTAATTTAGCGGTATAAGGTTTTATCTGTGTTAGGAAAGGAATTCCTAGAATGATTTCTTCAGTTACATTTCGTGTGATAACGAAATCATTAGTGAAGCAAATACCATTATTACAGACATGGGCTTTTGACAGTTTCCAATTTATTTTAATATTGTCTCCTGTGGCGGAGTATAATTTATGGGTACTTTTACTCAAATACTTAGTGGGAACTAATCCTTCGCAAATACAATTCTGATCTGCTCCAGAGTCTAATAAAGCTGTTTTTTCTAAGACAAAATCATTATTTATTATAACCTTGATAGGGACATGGTAGCTCAATGCTCTGGCCCTCGAAATTAATTTTAACCCTGAATTGTTATCCGTTGTTAAGGTTTTGGCCTCTGTGGGACCGAGATCCTTTTTCATACTGAGGATTTCACTTTTTAGGTTCGTGATTTCTTTTAATAAATCCTGAACAGTGGTATCTGAATTTGTTTCGTTAGTGGAAACTTCCTGTTTGTTATTAGTCATAACATTAATCTTTTGTTTTATACAAGTACAGACTACTCCAGTATTCTCATAGTCTGAGCTAGAGGTGGAATTACCTGGACTGTAATTTGATGAACTATCGTTACTGTAATAGTTTTCTGAATTATTATTCGTCTTTCTTTTGGGTTTCCTGACCCTCTTTTTAATAACCTTTGGACCCTTTAATCCATCCTTTTGATTATTTGAATTGGAACCCTTACTGGGTTTTCTGATTGAGTTCAGCTCTTTAAGCTTACTATTAATTCTGTTTGATAAGTTATCATTATCTGACTTTGAACGGCGTTTTGCCAAACAATTATTAATATTAAAGAAATAATCAGAAAGGGTTTTCCCTTCTGTTCCAATTGGTTTATTACCAGACACGTGGGCCTTACTTGCACCAGTATCTTGTAACAACTGTCGGATTTCTTCCTTTTCCCTTAGGATTCCTTTTGGATCCTTTTCGTTCTTTTTAAACGACTGGTTACTCAAGATCTCACCCTTTACGGGGACCTTAATCTGTTTTAATGGCGGAGTTACTGTTTCAACAGTATTCCCTCTTTTGAACCATTCTTCAGCAATGGTGTCAAGACACTTCATGCCGTTATGGAGCTTATCAGTGATTTGAAACCACTTAAAGAATTCTATATTAGAATTAATTCTGTTCATATCACTTATCGATTATTCTTAAACTTTCTTCTTCTCAGTGGAAAAGTGCTGTTGTACCATTTTCTTTTTATGACATTTTTTGGATCTTTCCATAATTTGTCAATATATGGCCAATCGATTTCAAAACCGATTTCTTTTTTAACGGTGTCAAGTCTACTGTGCTTTTGTGGAAGCATAGCAGTATTCCTACCACCAACTGACTTAGCTTCTGGAGCTAACAAAGCATTGATTCTGTTAACAAACTTATCTTCTGGAGATAAAAAGGTGTTCATTAGTATTGGACTGTGTAGAGTCCTACTAATTTCTTATTGATACGTTGCCAATCGTCAAGGACACCGATCCGCCTTTTTAGCTCGTCGTTTTCCTCATACAATACAACCATTCTTTTGATGATTATTTGTCTGACTATAACTTGGGCTTGGGTATTCAAACCTTCTATAGGTTTAGCAGTTTTATAATATTCTAACTCTCTAAGGTTTTTCCCTAATCTTTTATTACAGAAATAACTTTCTACTAGGAATTTCATTGCATAAGAATTATATTTTCTTATGTAGTAAAATTCTGGACGCATCTTCATTTATAAACTTCTTGGTTTATAACCAACGGTTTGTTGATAAGCGTGGAGACTACCATCCTTATCTTAGGGCTGCTGTTCTACTTGTTACTAGGTTTTAACCTAACTCTTTTCTATTCCTTAGATTACTTAATAGTTTTCCTGTTCTAGTTGTCGACACTATTCTTGTTCTTTCTTTACCTGAATAGTTCTCCTATCCTAGTTGTCAACACTATTTCCTATTCATTTTAATTACTTAAAAAGTTAACATGCTCTGTTCATCTGACACTTTCTCCTACGATCTTCGGCGACATCCAACAGTATACGGCCCAGGCACACTCCGTCCTTTCGGGCTAAATCACTGCTCCAGGAAAGCTTACTACAATAGTACTCAGCGAGGATGAACGGAACAGTATAACAACTAAGTGATTAAACCTAATCGGAATAGTAGACTTCTGACGGGATCGGAACAATTTGGGTAACTACAGGAACATGAATAGTAGACTTCTGACGGAACAGGGTTACTATTCTAGTAGCTACGGGAATTCAAACAGAGTAACAGGACTCTTCCTAGCAACCTAAGAACAACACCGCCCTAAGGACGGTAGTATGAGACTACTCACTCATCTCTACCAACTTGGCTCTGATACCATAAAGGCAATTATATACCCCGAAGGCAATTATATACCCCAAAGGCAAATATATAACCTCTAAGGCAAGTGCGCATATGTATAGTCCCGAAGGCAATGTAAATAGCCCCGAAGACAAGTATATAGCTCTGAAGGCAAATGTACCTTCATACAACCCAATACATACATAGCTAGTAACATAATCAAGTTTGTAGCCTCTTATGCATACTAATCTCTAAAGATATCACTTATGTTGTCTCTAACCGTACTTTCTAATTAAGATGGGAATAGGGAGGAGGGGTCGCTCGGCTCGGGGCGATCACTTGAACAGGGCGGGATTGATCGATCTACATCAAAAATTATGTCTTTCCTTCCCAGGAGCGCATCGGGTCATCTGAGTATAGCACGATTGCATTGTAACACATCATAAAAGAGAGATAGATATCAATAACAGAGTACTAAAAAACTGATTTCCCCCTTTTTGGACTCTCTCGCTGATGACTCATTAAGATAACAAATTCATGCCAATGAAAGAAAGGGGATGGATATCACAACATCAATTACAACATACAAAGGCTAGCTAATAATTAACAAGCTATGGAATCGTGGTCTCCCCTTATGAGATCATTGACCTCTTACTATTTCCTTAACTTCATTTCTCGTACTACGAGATTAAGATTTCATTAGCTATTTCTATGACAGGCTAGTTATTAGGGTCAATCATCATAAATCTCAACTAATACTCATAAGCTTAATCGTTCTACACACTCTACGATACTTTTAGTTTGATATGTTATTCATAGGGACGTCATAAACCTCGTCTAGCCCTTATTGACTTATCCATTTATGTGCTTAGGATTACTTCTTCTTGAACTCTTTCATTACTTACATAAAGAGGTGGCCTATAATCCCATCTTTTGATATCTTAAGGAATACACGTTCTTACGGGAAGCTGTATCCATTTTTATAATCAATGATTTACTTATACTTTAAACTTTTAGAGTTTTTTTATGATACGAGCAAGGAGAATCAATAAGAATCCCTTAAGTCTCTTGCTTTCTCAATTATTTTACTTCGATTATACCTTTATTGTTCTTATTACGTCATTTGCATTATGTGATCTCATTTGTAAATAATTATAAATGAATTTTAGGTTTAACAACTAGAATGAGTATACTATGGCTCTACTTCATGTCAATTTTTGTTTTTTGGGGCACAAATTTCACTTGTCAAATAAAAATAATTCTTATATATACTAAGGGTCTGTTTGGTCAAGCTTCTGAAAAGGTGTTTCTGTTTCTCAGAAGTAGTTCTGCAGAAACTGTTTCTAGAGAATCTGTTAGGGTGTTTGACCTATAATTATAGAAGTGCTTCTGAGAAACAGCAACAGTTTCCTGTTTGACAAACATTTATACAAATTTACTAGAATATTATTTTTAATAGATTTAAAACTATTTAAAATATTCTTTTCGATCATATGTTTCTAAAAATTAGTATATCTTTACAATTTAATAATAAAAAATTTATTTAATTTCAACATTTAATTAAAAAATAATATTATATTGTACATAAGAAATGTAACGACAATATGATAGTCAATGACTCAAATATGTCCAAACCTACTCCTATCCACCTATCCACACCTACCCCATCCTCAATTTCTATGTCATATTTTTTTTAATTTTATAAAAAATATGAATTTTTTTCTTCTCTATTTCATATTTTTTGTTCCTTTTATAAAAAATGATTAAAAATATGAATTTTTTTCTTACCCCCTACCGCCCCCCCCCCCGACCCCGCCGCCAATTTTGATTTCATATTTTTTGTTATTTTTATTAAAAAATATGAATTTTTTTCTTACCCCCCACCGTCTCTACCCCTACCTCATTGCCCTACCAATCCTCAAATTTCTATTTCATATTTTTTGTTACTTTTATAAAAAAATTATTAAAAAATATTAATTTTTTTCTTACCCCTACCCCTACCCCACCCCACCCCATTGCCCTACCCATCCTCAAATTTCTATTTCATATTCTTTTGTTACTTTTATAAAAAAAATGAATTTTTTCTTACCCCCACCCTACCCCCTACCACCCACCCACCTCATTGTCGTACCCATCCTCAAATTTCTATTTCATATTTTTTGTTACTTTTATTAAAAAAAAATATGAACTTTTTTCTTATCCCCCTACCCCCTCGCCCTACCCCTATTTCCAAATTTCTATTTTATATGGCGATATTATATGAGATTAAAATGAATTTTGTGAAAAGAAAGTGGTAAATGGATCCAAAAAAATTCAATAAATGATTTTTTTTTTCTCCAGAAGCACCAAATTAGTGTTTCTGCTTCTCTTTTCACCTAGAAACACTTTTTGGCTTCTGAAAAAAATATTTCTACTTATGGAAAGAGAATGTTTGGCCAAAGACGTAAACTTAGTCAAACACCACCTAAGTAACTTTTAGGCACAAAATAAGATACTCCACATGTAGGCGCTAAAGAAGAGAAATAGAAACAAGCACGAGTGTATCATGGCTCTACGCAACACTAACTATTGTTCAAAACGTCGGTTTGTATATCTCGACCATCGTGTGTTGCGTTGAAACTTAACAAACGACTCTATGTTGATCAAACTCTCTCAAATATTTTAGAGGTCTTGTTCTAATTTATAAAAGTGGGTCTTTAATTGGACTAAAATTTTGCGAATTATAAACCAGTAAATTCTAGCTAATACTATTTAATAAAAAAAGGGGTCCTAAAATTTTTTATTTTTCAGGGGCTCTGTGCGATAGCACATCTCGCACGGATCCAAAGACGACAGACATAATCACATGTTTCATGGTCAGCAGTTTCTATAGAGTACTCTCTCCGTCTCAATTTATATAACTTAGTTTAATTAGATACGAAATTTGAGAAATAAAACGCACTTTTGAAAGTTATGATTTAATACAAGTCAAAAATATATATAAATTGGGATTCTTTTCTAACCCACGTGTTTCATTCCCCTCTTATCCTTTCCTCAAACACTCTCTCACTAGCCAGAAAGGGGACTAAGATTGTGTTTTCTTGAAACTGTTTCTAATTCTTGGTGGGTTTATTATTCAATAATAACTATATATGGCGGTTTGGAGCCGTGCAGTGGTAAGATGGCGATATAATTTAACCAGAGGTTACTGTTATAAAACCCTTGAAAACAACCTTAATAAAGTAGCACCACCATCTCCTGCGAGTTGTGGTGAAACTAAGGGGAGAAATGTGCAGTGGGTGTTCTTGGGTTGTCCTGGTGTGGGGAAAGGGACGTATGCAGCTCGACTTTCTAAGCTACTTGGGGTACCCCACATAGCCACTGGTGATCTCGTTCGTCAAGAACTCTCTTCTCATGGCCCTCTTGCCTCCCGGGGTCTTGTAATTTCTTGATTTCCTTTTATTTTGATTAAAGCTTCATTCTTTCTACTGTGTTTGATCAATTTTATCTGTATCTATGAAATTTAAGTGATGGACAGTGTCGTATTTAGGATTTTCACTCAGGTTGTTCGAAAAAAACAACAAAAGTTAAACATAAAAAATAATGTTGTTCCAAGGAATCGAACCTAGGACAATAGAGACAATTTGAACATCCTGAACCACTTGAGCTAATATTTTGCATATGTTCAAGGTGTTTAAAAGCTAATATATGTACCTAAACACGGAAAATCTACGCTACACCCGCACCACCATCTAAATCCGCCCATGGTGATGGAATGGAAAAGTTTCGATCTTTTGCCTAATTCACAAGGATTTTGAAATGTTTGGTATGACGGAAAATGTTCTATAGGAAAATGCTTTGTTACCCTAAAATCTTCAAAATGTTTTCTCCAATGAATATATTTCATCCATAATGGGGAAAATGGCAAGTCAGTTTCTTTTTCATATATCTCAGATCATATTTAAATTCAACATGTTATCAACTTTTAATACCTAAATTTATCACAAAACTATTATTCTCATACCTTATCCTACTCTTGTACTTAATTAAACACTGGAATTGATCAAGAAAATCATTTTCTAAAGGATAACATTTTCCTCCATTCCAGATGCAAACATCTGCTGGATTGATATGTGTGTGTGTGCGTATAGAGTAGTCAACTAAAGATTCCAAATGACTGATCTTTTAATAGAAGGACCTTGATGCACATAAAGGATTCCAAATGACCGACCAAGTAAGGACCATTGTTTGAATCTTTTAATAGTTGCAAGTGTGCCTGTATTAGTGGTGTGAGATACATTTGTCAATATTGTGAGAGATAAATATGGTATACTCACTTTCAGATGTATATGTTAGGTGTTTATCATATAAAAAGATTGTCTTTCTTAAAAGTTAAAGTAAGCTTATTTCAATCACTTCAAGCATTGATTTCCCTGACCATTTTAAGAGTACGTTTAAAAGGATTATTATTGGAAAGTTCTTAATGTTCAAATAGCAAGTACATTTGTATCTTATTTGGACAACAAATGAAAACAAGAAAGATCTTTTTGTCCGAATATCTTATTGCTTTCGCACGAAGTTCTCCTGAAAAAAATGTTACTTCCAATACTACAATAACAATTACGATCACTCAACCCTAAACTAGTTGGGTGGGAGACATGACTTGGTTCTATTTTTTTTGGGGTCCATTATTTCATTGCTCTGTAAATTTTCTTTTAAAGTTACTAGTGATTCTCCAAGACTAGAGAATCTCTGAATTCCAATTATCACACTTGTTCCTACACTGAAATAGAAATTTTTAACCAGACTAAAAAGGCGCATTGGCAGACACCGGACCTAATGTAAGTTCCAACAACGAGTTAATCTTAATTCCAACTAGTTGGTATTGCCTATATGGATCTTTGCTTCCATTGTATATGCTCTTTGATAAATCCGCATAGATTTCAAGAGATTGTAAGGTGTTCTGATACAACTTTGCTGCATGTGATTTTAGGTCGACCTCGACTTTCTGTAATACTTTCAATCATCATAGTGTTACACCAATGATCTGTGCAATAAGAAGTACGTAGGACATTATTTGACCATCATGCGGTCTTCTCTTGTTATCTCCTCTATATGTGCTACTTGCATCTTTCGTCAGATATGATTATTTCTAATATCATGTATCCATCCATCTTAAGTTCTATTAAATATTTATTTCATATTTATGGTTTATTGCCTTTTGAATTATAAAGAGGCTGCCCGGTGCACTAAGCCCTCGCTATACGCGGGGTCCGGGGAAGGGGCCCACAAGGGTTTGTTGTACGCAGCCTTATCTTGCATTTCTGCCGGAGGCTATTTCCACGGCTTGAACCATGAGTCACATGCCTTTTGAATTATATTGTAATAAAGTAATTTCTTCTTTGATAGGTCAAAGGAAAGTCTGATTCCTAAGCTTAGATGTGAAAATATGAATTTGTAATTATCAACGTTGTTGATTATGCTCTTCATTTATTCCACTGTGCTTTTTTCCCTTAAGTTGCTCTACTAAGTAATTATAACTTTTCTAAACTTATTTTGTGCCTCCTGTTGCAGCTTGCGGATATTGTTAACCAAGGGCAATTAATCTCAGATGAAATTGTAATAGATTTGCTAACTAAGCGTCTTGAAGCTGGAGAAGCTAAGGGTGAAACAGGATTTATTCTTGATGGATTTCCTCGAACTATACGGCAGGCGGTGAGCAGTTATTTGTTAGTAGTTGCAAAAACACATTTACCTGTGTCTAGATTGATTGTTGCGCTTGCTGAATAAATACTCTCCCAGCTTTTTGTATGTAATAGTTTACTAATCTAAATGAAATCCTTACATATACCACACACACACAGAGGCATATATATATATACATGTGTTATTATCATATTTCTTACATGTGTGTATTATTTAATTTGATGTTTGCACCTATTGACTGGGACTTAATCTTGCGCAACTATCTACTTTAATAGGCCAATAATTTCTTTCACAGTCGGGCATCTGGCACACAGAGGCTTGCTATGAATATAACTTAACAAGATAATATATTAACGTTCTATATCAGTACTTGAGGACTATTTCACAACTAGCGAGGATGCATTACTATAATAGATTAATGTCTATGGCTGGACCTGCAATTGGAATGCCGCTTGCTCAAGACCAAGTTGAATTTCTGTTGTACGAAATGAATGAATAAAGTAACAAAAGATTGAAATCAACAACAAAGCTCGGAATGGTTCTCTCAATAGACTGTGATTCTGAGAATTAAGCTCTTAGTTGAGGTGATTTATCCTAACTAGAGCAGATAATACTTCATCTTACATGAAATACTTTTTATTTGTATTTTTCGTCAAAGTTTATGTGAAGAGCATAACTCTGCACTGCATAATTTTTTCATCAGATATTTTAGCCAAATCTTATGTTCTTATAGATGAAATTTGTGGAGATAAGAAAAAATGCCTGAGCTAATAAGAACAAATATGTGGACTTGTGTCTTACTAGTTGTTTCTTGAAATCTTCTAGTGGCACCTGGTATTTGGGAGAGAGACCTTGTGAAACATTGACCACGGTTAAAATTCTCTTCAACTTCTTGCAACTAATTTCAAAATTTGTGGCGTGTTTGAACAGCCTTGTACATCATCTTATATGTTCTCTTCAATTGCTACTAGAAACTTTTTGATGTTGCTTATAATTTTTTCGTATGCAAGTAATGGCCTCGAAAGTTCTAAAGTATGTCTTCCCTAAGTTTTTCATTACTGGGTAGTCTTTACTAACACATTAACCTCTTCTCAGATGTGCCTAGTTAAACGAATTTAATTAGCTCTCAGATTTCATCCACAATTGCCTCTACTTAATTGAGCATCATCCACAAGTTTGGATTGTTTGACCGGCATAAAACTCTGTGTCGCTACTCTTCTAATAATGAGCATCAGATGGAAATTTTGCTAACGGTTATAAAACTAATAGTTTATCTCTAGGGCCTAGAGAGCTGTCTCCTGGTAATAAGGATGAAACGTACAATGTTGAGTATACATTCTGATTCTCGTCTGATCTTTAAAAATTATAGCCTTTGAGGCATGGGATTATTATTTGATTCTCTACCTTTGTATCTGTTAGAGAATGCATTTAGACACCATTATGTATAATGTGCATGGCATAGCATATCTTTAGGGATAGCGTAACATATCTTTAGGGATAGGATATCAGAATCTTTAGGGATTGATAGAATATACTGGGTAGAGTATACACAAACCTTACCTCTACCATGGTAAGTAGAGGGATTGATATAATATCTTTTTTTTATTTCCTTATTTAACATAACAATAGATGTATATGTACCTATCACATTGTGAAATAGAACATATGGAAATTACTCCAATATGTTGTCCAGTAAAATGGTATCGGAGCCTATAGGCTCGTCGATTTTGTTTTGGATCTGATTCAGAAAAAAAAAACTCGATCTTGTTTTGTATCTGTTGGCTCTGTTTCGGGAAAGAGGGTTAGGATTTCGAATTGATCACTTTAAAGTGGTCATTTTGTGTCACCGCCACAACAGGAGGCGGCAGAGCAGATTTTCCGTCCGGACCAGTCTCCTCCAGAGACTGGAGCGAGTGGTGGTCACGCGCCACCTGTACCTTCATCCTGTCCATCACACACCTGCACGTGCTCTGGCAGAACCATTTAGGGATTTGATTTCCGGTGTCTTCTCGTAAGTTCCGACATATCCCAAGTTCGGTCTAGTTTTGAAACACTGTTTGGAGAGATTGTTCGACCTTCCAGGTTTGTTTCTTCCTGTAGCTGCTACAATATTCAATCTGGTGTCTATTTTTTGTGCTGCGACTGCTGGCTTCTGCTTGGTATTGCTAGTATATTTGTTCTTTCTCATCGCTGGTATTGTCAAGAATATTATATTTGACTTTCAGTTTTCCGATTATATTGTCGGGTGATTTGTCTGCTTCTTTGATCTATTTTGAGCCATAACATTGTTTGAACTCTGTTGCTGCTGTTGGAATTTCATTCTCCGCAGTTCAATTGGTTTCACATCTGGAAAATTTGGGTATTTCATAGTTGAATATCTTGACCATCTTTCTGAACAGCTTCAGTATAATTGTTTTCGTTATCTTGAATTTGCTGGGCATCTCTCTGAATGGTTTATGTCATTTGGGTTGAGCATTTAGTTTGGGGTCGATTGATTTTCTGTAAAACCTTTATAGAGTAGAGTGCTTTTTGAATTTAGTCAAATATCTGATTTGTTGGTGTGGACAGAACTGTTGGGGTAACATTTTGGTGCAGAGCTTTGGCAGATTCACTAATTTGCCTTGATAGAGTGAGTTTGGGAAAATGACTACTTCTAGTCCAATATCTGATAAAATGGTATTTGCTAAATTATCTCAATATCAGAAATTATTGAAGGAATCCACTTCAGTTAATGCTTTTACGGAGTCAAACAAAACATGTCTTATCACCTCTTCTAATAAATGGGTGATTGATTCAGGTGCCACAAATCACATGACAGGTAATCTTAATATTTTTTCTAGCTTTCGATCACACAAATCTCCTTCTTCGGTAGCTGATGGATCAACTTGTAATAGTATTGGATTTTGGACTGTTAAACCAACTTCCTCTATTACCTGTCATTTGTATTAAATCTACCAAAGATGGCGTTTAATTTGATTTTTGTCGGTAAAATTACCAGACCTTAATTGTTATATCTCATTCTATCCGGATCATTGTCTATTTCGTGATCTTACGATGAATCAGGTTATTGGTAAGGGGCATGTATCTGATGATCTCTACATCCTTGATGAATGAGAACCCCAGTTTGTTTCATGCTCCCGTGTCTCCATTTGAAGCACATTGTCGATTGGGACACCCTTCTCTATCCAAGGATTAATAAATGAGCTGAGTCAGCTTTTGAGTTAGTTCATTCTGATGTTTAGGGGCCATGTCCTGTTGTTTCTAAAACTGGGCATAAGTATTTTATCATTTTTGTGGATGATTTCTCTCGCATGACTTGGATTTATTTTATGAAGAGTCACTCTGAAGTGTTTACTCATTTTTGTGCCTGTCAAAACTCAATTCAATGCTTGATGTGTACTCGGCGAGCGTAACACTAAAAATATATGTTAGAGTTATTTCAATCCTACCTAAGACAACACTGTATTCTCTACCGGCCTTTATGTGTTGATACACCCTTTCGAAACGGAGTTGCTGAGAGGAAAACATGGACAACTTGGGCACTTTTATTCCAAATGAAGGTTCCTAAATAGTTCTGGGCCGATGTGGTCTCTACCGCTTGTTTTTTGATTAATCGCATGCCATCTACCGTGTTTGCTGGTAATATGCCTTGCAATGTTCTTTTTCCTAATAAGTCATTATTTCCGGTGGAACCTAAAGTATTTGGAAGCACATGTTATGTTAGAGATGTTCGACCAACTGTTACCAAGTTGGACCCCAAGGCGTTGAAGTGTGTTTTCTTGGGTTATTCCCGCCTTCAAAAGGGATATCAGTGTTATTCTACTGAGCTTGGAAAATATCTAGTATCAACTGATGTGGTATTTTCAAAGACTACACCATTCTTCTATGTACCTCCTATTTCTACAAGTCAAGGGGAGAAAGATGAGTGGTTAGTCTATCAAGTTACTCGTGATGTGGTAGAACAATAAGATGATGTTCTTCGATCTTCTACTTCTTCTATTGAGCACGAATCACCTATTATGCCTTCAGTATATGCTCCAGCAAAATCACTAATTGTTCAAGTTTACTCGAGGAGGCGAGAGACTGTTGATACATGTCCTACATCAATTCCTTCGTCATCAGATCCTCCACTTAATCCACCAGAAGATTTACGACCATTTATTTGTTGTGTCTAGATATTTGATTGCATCTCTAGATTCCATTTCTGTACCCAAAACGGTGAAAGAAGCTTTGAATCATCTTGGATGGTCTGAAGCAATGCTTGAGGAAATACATGCCTTAGAGGAAAATCACACTTGGGATTTAGTGGAAAGAAAGTTGTGAGATGCAAGTGGGTCTTCGCGGTCAAAGTTAATCCAGATGGCTCTGTGGTGAGACTAAAGGTCAGGCTTCTAGCCAAAGATTATGCTCAGAATTAAGAAGTGGATTATTCACACCTTTTCCTCGGTTGCCAAACTCACTTCTGTTCGCTTGTTCATTTCTCTAGCTGTTTCTGAGAATTGACCTTTGCATTAGTTGGATATTAAGAATGCATTTCTTCACGGTGATCTCCACGAAGAGGTGTATATGGAGCAACCACTCAGTTTTGTTGCTCAGGGAGAGTATGGGAAGGTCTGTCATTTGAAGAAATCCTTGTATGGCTTGAAGTAGAGTCCCCGAGCGTGGTTTGGGAAATTCAATGAAGTAGTTTAGGAGTTTGGGCTGAAAAAGAGCGTGATCACCCGACCTTCTATCGACAATCTGTAGCTGGCACTATCCGTCTTGTTGTATATGTTGATGATATTGTCATCACATGAAGTGATTATGCGGGGATCTCATCCCTCAAGTCTTTCTTGTATACTAGATTTTATACGAAAGACTTGGGCCAGTTGAAGTACTTTTTGGGAGTAGAAGTAGAAGTAAGAAGGGAATTCTTCTGTCTCAGTCTACTTGCAGAAACCGGAAAGCTGGCAGCCAAACCCTGCAGTAGTGTAATGGCTCCCAATGTGCATCTTATGAAAGATGATGTTGATCCTTTTGATGATCCAAAGTGATACCGGAGGTTAATTGGAAAGTTATATTATCTCACTGTGACTTGTTCATATTTTTTTTTTGCAGTAAGTGTTGTTAGCCAGTTCATGTCCGCACCCACGGTCAAGGGAAGCATTGGAACTGTTCCTATGTTACTTGAAAGGAGCTCCTGGACTTGGCATATTGTATAGTAATCACGGTCATTCTCGTGTTGAATGTTTTGCAGATGCTGACTACGCTGGATCCAAAATTGATAGAAGATCTACTGCAGGTTATTGTGTCTTTGTTGGTGGAAACTTAGTATCGTGGATAAGTAAGAAATAAAATGTATCACGGTCTAGTGCAGAATCCGAATATAGAGCTATGTCACAATCTACATGTGAGTTTATGTGGATACATCTATGAAGCACGGACACCTCATTTAGGGTGAGGTGTCCGTGTCGGACACCGTTTCGGACACCGTTTCGGACACGAAACGCCTCGGACAAGTGTCCGGGACGTTTCCGAGTGGGCCCAGCAAAAAAAAAAAAATTGGACACGGCAGAGACACGGGAAAGGGGGACACGGGAAAGGGGGACATGGCAGGGACATTTTTTTTTTTTTAGAAAAAGTTTAGTTTTAATTTTATTTGATTTATTTTAAGTAAATTTATATTTATTTGAATTTGGGTCTTGGGACATACTTATGTATTAGTTTATGAACTACGGTCTTATGAATTATGTATTGAATATTTGATTGATTGTCAATTTGTTATGAATGTTTCTTTTTAATTTGGTACATATAATTTGGTATTTTGGTTATTTGGTATATAACAAATTTGAATTAAATTTATAATTTATTTATGAATGTGAAACTTTAATAATATTAATTTTAGTATTTTATATATTATATTATATATATATAAAAATATTTTTTAATTTATTTTTACAGCCGTGTCCCTGCCGGTCGTGTCCCCTATTTTTCAAAATTGCCGTTTTCGCGTGTCCGTGTCCGTGTCCTATCGGACACCTCTCACGTGTCCGTGTCCGTGTCCTATCGGACACCTCTCACGTGTCCGTGTCCGTGTCCTATCGGACACCTCTCACGTGTCGTGTCGTGTCTATCGGACACCTCTCACGTGTCCGTGTCCGTGTCCGACACTTCTCACGTGTCCGTGTCCGTGTCCGACACTTCTCACGTGTCCGTGTCCGACACTTCTCACGTGTCCGTGTCCGACACTTCTCACGTGTCCGTGTCCGACACTTCTCACGTGTCCGTGTCCGACACTTCTCACGTGTCCGTGTCCGTGTCCTATCGGACACCTCTCACGTGTCCGTGCTGCATAGGGATACATCATTTGTTAATTGAAATTGGGTTGAAGCATACTATCCCAACAAAACTTTGGTGTGATAATCAAGTTGCTCTTCATATCGCCTCAAATCCAGTTTATCATGAAAGAACTAAACATATTGAGGTGGTTGACTGTCATTTTATTTGTGAGAAGATTCATGAGGACTTGATTTCCACCGGACACGTGAAGACACGAGAGCAACTAGCTGATTTATTCACAAAGGCATTGAATGAAACTCGAGTTGACCATCTTTGTAACAAGCTGGGCTTGATCAATATTTATGTTCTAGCTTGAGAGGGAGTGTTAGAGAATGCACCCTTATGTATAATGTACATGGCATAGCATATCATTAGGGATAGCATAACATATCTTTAGGGATAGGATAGCTGATCTTAGGGATTGATAGAATATCTTTTTTTTATTTCTTTATTTAGCATAACAGTAGATGTATGTACCTATCACATTGTGAAATAGAACATATGGAAATTACTCCAATATCTTGTTCAGTAACAGTATCACTAGTATGAGAGCACAAGCAAAGTACAATCTAAGAACTAAACCCTTGCTTTAGTTATGGACAAGGAGAGATATTTGGGATATCACTTTGTTATCAATGTTAACTAGTTTAGGAGCTTTTTATTAGTTTTTACGTTTAATGCCTTATGATTGCGGATACATCAGTTTTGGAAGGCTCACATAGCTCAATGTATTGTATTAGTGATTTTTAACAGTCACAATGTTTCTTGGACTGTTGGGGCTGTTATTTTCTGTTTTATTTGGAGGCTTAACTTCTTTATTTGGTAAAATTTCTGCTATTGGTTCTTAATGAATCTTTTGTTTCTCGATTGCTTTATGTGATATTATGTTGTCTGTATTATTGATTGCTGCACCAATGTTTGTGGTATTAGACCAATTTCTAAAATTTGTGGAAGCTGACAATAACTTCATGGCAAGGAATCAACTCATCAAAATATAGAAAGATGGACTATTAAAGGATGTAGTCAACTTGCTGCCTAATGCAGGCTGCTAATCTTGTAACTAGGATAATTTTCTTATACAATAATCTTTGTTGGCTGCTGCACTTCAGTTTGTTGAGAGGGAGTTCTGGATATTTTCATCATATGTGCCAAGACTGTGATGTGACAAAACTTGTTGAAGGGGGGTAGAGCTTATGCATATTTGAAACTTCTATTTAACTTTGCATCAAGCAATTCTATTTCAGAATATAGTGGTGAAAGCTGCATCTCATTCGAAGGATTTTATATTGTTGTTTAACCCTACTCCTTTTCTTCAAAAAAAGGAAAAGAACTAAGGAACATGACTATCCTCTTTCCCCCAAGGGTAGGGAGAAACTGTTTATGCCCAGGAGAAAATCTGTATGCTCTCCTGATGATTGTTTTCGGGTTGATACACAATGTTTGAAGAGATCATCTGAAGGGAAAAAGTTGAACACTGATGAAGATTGATGTAATAGTTTACTGAGACTTCGGGAGGCTGTAATGTGTAAAGTAGATGTAGGGCCAGAACATAGTTGTCTTTTGACATTTTTTGTGCAAAGTCAGGACATTGTTGTCTTCAGTAGTGAAATAAGGTTAACAATACTAGGGCTGCTGGCTGAAGTCTCTCCACCAGTTTAGAGAATTATCTTTATTTCCCATGTGCCAAAAGTTCGCAACACAAGCATTAATATTACATTTTTCTAAGCTGCACTCCTGCCTTTCTTTCCCGGCCATGTCTCTTCTATTGCTTTCTTTTCCCAGCTTTAGTAAAAGTCAACTTCATGTGGTGTCATGGACCTGTATGTCTTCTCAAGCTCTTCTGCTTTTTGACACTTCAATGTACACCCATTGCTCCCCGAATTTCTGTTATTTTTGGCTGAGGCTGGTCAGAGGTTATATCTTTGTTGCCATCAGAATAACTGATACGATTACAAATTAGAACCCATGAGCAAATTATTTATATGTTTTGCACTTTGTTCTGTTCACCTTACTCTCTGGCATATAACTTTTTTGTTTTGATGCCAATCAAAACTTTTACTTCAATTGAAGCTCTCTGCATCCCTTGGTTCCTATATTTGGAAGTTTGTTTCCTCTATTATTGGATCTATAGATGAAACAGATCTGATATGTGTACAGGTTCAAGCGATGAATTTTCAACAGTGTAAGTAGTTCACGGTTCTCTGCTCTCCTCTGATTAGTGGCTAATCTGCTTTGTGCACTGAAATTAATCAATTTCTTCTCCTCCTCTAACAAAATAGACGACATTTTCTCTGATCCTGTTATATGTGTTATTTCGTTATTTAGGAAATCTTAGAGGGAGTGTCGGACATCGACTTGGTGATTAATCTGAAGCTTCGGGAAGATGCGTTGATCGCCAAGTGCTTAGGAAGGAGGACTTGTAGCAAGTGTGGAGGCAATTATAATGTTGCGTGCATTGATATCAAGGGTGAAGATGGCGAAACTAGAATGTACATGCCTCCCCTTCTCCCTCCTCCGAATTGTGAAACCAGACTTATTACACGGTCTGATGACACTGAAAATGTTGTGAAGGAGCGCCTCTGCATCTACCGTGAATTGGTATTGCTCTACTTCCTTTTCTCTTGTTTGATCATTTCTCACATTGTGCAAGTGTTCTCTTCATATAGTTGAGCGGTCAATATAACCCCCTATTATATAACTTACATCACAACTTCATGACACTTCCAATCTTCCATAGACAACAAAAATTTGTGCCATTTACAACTCTCAAGAAATAGTAATTCTGAGCAATTGTGAGGCGTTTCCAAGCAGTTCATTGATATAGTTTACTCAAATGTAATGTTTTCTTGTAGTAATCAATAGATAATCACTGTTTTTGACATCTGTATACAGTCAAATGTGGTATCGATATATTCTTTTCCCCTTATTTTTAGCCAATCTCTACTAGCTTGGGGTTAAGTGTAGTTGATTGGTTGATTTACGTTGGACCTGCTCTTGCACGCGATCCTTCCAAAGTGGCCATAAATATTCTTTTCTCAGGATGTGCAGTTCTTTTGTACTGTTGCTCTTTCTGAAGTTGTGGCACATTGCCATATTCATAATTTACTTATTGAATGCTTGGGTATTATGTTGTTCCTGCAGAGCCAACCGGTGGAAGACTTTTATCGCATGCGGGGGAAGCTGTTGGAGTTTGATCTCCCTGGAGGAATTCCAGAGTCATGGCCAAAGTTACTTCAGGCTTTGAATATCTATGACGATGAGGATAAGAAATCTACAGCAGCATGATTACTTGTCTTGTCAGTGTGTTTACTACTACTGTTATAGGTTCATTCTTTGCATGCATGTTGGAAATGCGTGGGTGTGTATTCGTTTAAAAGCACGATAATGGGGTTCCCTACCCCTTCTCTTTCCCTCTCACTATTGTATTAGCAACTATAACATTGGTATGATATTTCTTGCAAATTTCTTTTCCATGTTTGTTCATAAAGGTCAGCAAAGATCATGTGATTTCATGCAATTGTGATGATATAGTAGTGTAGTCGATGAATTTAGCGTTAGACCGAGAGACTGGGTAGTGTTTTTTTACGTGTTTCCTCTTTATCATATCTGTGTGTGCTAGAGTTATGGTGGAAGACCACCTCTGGACCGTTTGGAAATCGGTGCTGGGGACTTGTGAGGCTGAATGATGTTCATATTATCTAGCTTCTTACATAAAAAACTAGTCAATGGATTATGTGATCGAATGACATTAGACGGAATTTTTCAAGATGAGACTCATCCCAAATAGTGTCAAGCCAGAATTATTACATTTCTTAATTCTGCAAAGTTGTTGATGTTCATATAGCTTTTGTTCCATTTTTATATTGTCATGTTTTCTTCACCTTCCAATCCAATTTTTTTTATTTTAAACCGAGAAAGCAGCCCATGGTTTGAAACTCATGAATACCGTTTTAGGGTTTAAGGAATAAGGTAATGAAATTCCGGTATGGACTTTTGTTGTTGTTACGACAGAGCACCCCCTGTTTTTTTCTTTCCAATGACAAGGACGAGCTTTTTCACGAAGAAAGCTTCGCGCCCAACTGTTTGTATATCGATCGGAAAGAAGCAGCTGCAAATGCTATCAGTGGTTCTTCCTTCCTATCCCATCTATCTATGGAATTGAGTCTTTCAACAGCATTTCCGAAAGGAAGTCTTCTTCATTCAACGACATTAGCCGTCTAGGATCTTCGAGAGCAGAGAAAAGGATAGGCGTAAGGCCAATAGTGGAATTTTTTGTTTCAAGTAGAACTTGAATCCCACACGTGTGCCTAAGGAAGTTTTGCACGGATTTCCCTTCAAACACACTAGTCTTTAATTTTTGTCCCTTAGTATTTTTGTCTTTGCTACTCATTTAATGAAGATATCCAGACAACCATACCTGCTTGGTTCGACACAAGTTTTTAACATTTATTTTCCGAAACTATATTTGTGGAGTATTATAATACAAAAATATAAATTTATATCGAACGAAATCTAAACTTATGCTGCGTGAAATGTATTGACGGGGGCAACAATTTTGAGGGGCAAAAATTACTACCCAAAATAGGCGCACTTGTGCGAATGATTGGTGCCTAAGGGCACGTTTGGTACGCTGTATTACGTTGGACTGCACTGGACAAAAAAATAATACAGCGTTTGATGGGCGTTTTCAGTCAGATTGAACTGTACTATTTCTAAAAATAGTATACTCCAACGGCTATTTTTGAGACTCCCCTAGACTACTAAAAATAAAAATATAATTCATTATATATTAATACTATAATACCGTCCATTATATATTAATACAGTACAATTCAATATAAAAATATACAAGATTTGACGACTCAAACGAGCCGTACTGTTGTTGCCGGTTACCACTACGGACTTTCTTCCTCATTTTCTCAGCAAAAGTACAAAGTTGCTTCTTAATGCAGCATTCCCTACGTTATCTTTACAAACTACTTATCATTTCCAGCATATTGAGATGTGAATTATTTGGGCTGAGGTACACAAAACAAAGACACGAAGTGTGTATGCATTTGGCACAACTAAATTTTTATGGTGGTGAAGTCTGTGTACATTCTATCATCTCCGGACCCGTTTCACTGGGTATGTTATTGTTTAGCATCTCATGTCATTATGGTTTTTCGAACTACTTCACTAGCTCTCGCTATTGCGTGTTTGATCTTTCTAGTCCTTTCTAAAGTTTTGTGTTTCTACTCCAAATAAATCATTAATTCAGCGACTGAAATTGTTGTTCTCCCTGTCCTTTTAGTTTAGAATGTATGATATCATTTTGCAAAAAGAATAATATTGTCCAAAGCTATATTTTATACAGTAATTTCGTTTAACTGTTCAACTTTTAAACTTTAATGAGGTAATCTTTTCCATTAAACTAATCTTAATCATTACTCAAATACTTTTCTATTGCTAATATAGTGTTGGAACTTGTAGAATAAGCAGAGTAAAAGTGATTCAAATAAGCGTTGTGATTTTGAGGCGCAACGGCGCCCAAGGACAAGGCCGCGACACTTGAACAGTAAAAATTCCCCGTGACCAGCGCCCCGGCGCTGGGGAGCAGTGCTACGGCGCCAAAACTTCAGAGAGGTCTGATAGATTTTGAGCGTCGCGGCGCATGAGTTCCAGTAACAGTCTGAAAATTCAAAATGAATTAGCGCCGCGGCGCCGAGGGCTAAGGGCCGCGGCGCTAATCCAACGGAAAAATTCTGGGCAGTCCAAAAGTTGTCTCGTCCCATGGGTCACAACCTTTGGAATGAAAAGCTGCCATAGATGAAAATTAATGCTATAAAAGCATGTGGATCACTTGTTTGAAGATACACAATACTCATTACATTACAATCTATCATTAAACACAACTAATGATCTAAGATTGTTGCTCAATCTTCATCTTCTTCTTCAAGAGATATTTTTCTGGAAAACACTTAAAGTAAATTCGCCAGGGATCAAGTTTTCGTGCAAGAACCTGAACCAGATAGTTGTATCCTCAAGATAGACGTCCGTGAAACTACAGCACGAGTGGGGGCGAATTTTATCTTAGGTCACTGCATTGCAGGCCTCTATCGACACAAGTTAGTGTGTGTTTTTCAGTTTGATGTTTTTCACTATTGTTAATTTCAATTACGTTTGAATCATTATTATGTTATTGTGATTGTTTATTGAAAGGTCTAGAGAATCTAATACAAAAATTTAGAAAATACATTTTTCTGACAGTGTTGAGTTTGCAAAATTTTCAGAGAATTCTTATTTCTTGATTTGCAAATATGGATCAATCTGGATCATCAATGGTGAAAAATCATGTTTAAAACCCCGAGAAATTCAAGGGTTCTAATTTCAAACGCTGGCAACAAAAGATGTTGTTTTATTTGACCACTCTTCATGTGACAAATGTATTGACTGTTGAGCTCCAACAGCATTGCCGGAAGGAGAGGGGGAGAATGCTCTTACCGATGCGGAGAGAGCGAAAAGGCTAAAGGCTATTGAGACTTGGTGGAGCCAAGAGTTTCTTCGCAAGAACTACATTCTCAACGTCCTTGATGATACTCTCTATGATATATAATTCACGTTCGGATAAGCACGGGAGTTATGACAGTCATTGGAGAACAAGTACAAAACTGAAGTTGTTTGTTCTAAGAAGTTCGTCATCGGCAAGTTTCTCAACTTCAAGATGAGCGATGCAAAGGCAGTTGTCAAGCAAGTGGAGGAACTCTAAGTCACTGTTCATGAACTAGAGGTTGAAGGTATGGGCCTTAACCAAAATTTCCTTGTTGGTGCTATTATTGAGAAATTACCTCATTCTTGGAAGAATTTTAAGGTTTATTTCAAGCATCTAACGGAGGAAATGAGTTTTGAGCAACTGGTTCTGAATATTTGTGTTGAAGAGGACAACCGGAAGAATGAAAGGGCGGATGCTGTTTCATTGGAGCCTAATACCAACATGGTAGAAGGCAATGCTTTCAAGGCCAAGTTTCAGAAAGGCAAATTTGCTGGTGTCAAGCCATCTTTTGCAACCGGGAGGAATGCATTAGCCCCACAGAGGATCAATGCATTCAAGAAATCACAACCAGGACTATGTTGGGTATGTGGCAAACCTGGGCACAGGGCAAAAGATTGTCGCCTTCACAATAGTCAAGGTGGTGGTGTTGGAGGTTCGAGTAATGTCAACCAAACCAATCGGGCTGAAACTAAGAATCAATTCATTGGGGTTATTGCTGCTCAAGAAAATCTAGTTACAAATTCAACCGATTGATGAATGGACACGGGTGCTACAAGACATGTATGTTTAGAGAAAGGACTTGTTTTCATCTTACCAAGCCATCAAGGATGGAGAACCACTATTCGTGGGAAATGTCGCTGCTGTGAAGATATAAGGGAAATGGAAGGTGACTTTGAGGCTCACTTCCGAGAATGATCTTGTGCTCACAAATGTGTTGCACGTGTCTGAAATTTGTAAAAATTTAATTTCTGGGCCTGTACTTAGTAATAAAGGCTTCGAAATTGTAATAGAATCTGACAAATTTGTACTCACCAAAGGTGGGGTGTATGTAGAAAATGGTTACCTCAGTGAGGGGCACTTCAAACTAAGTATTGTACCTACTCAGGTTGTTGCCATTATTAATGAAAATGCGGGCACTAGCACTGCTTCTATGTATATGGTTGATTCCTCTTCTTTATGACATTCTCGATTAGACCATGTTAATTATCATTCCTTACGAAGAATGGTAACGATAGTCATGTTGCCAAAATGTTCTATGAACAAAATAACTAAATGTGGGGTTTGCATAGAGTCAAAATATGCAAGTCATCTTCATAAATCTGTTGTGAAATCAAATGAAGTGTTTGGTTTAATTCATAGTGATTTGTGTGAATACCAAGTAACCCCATATCACGGAGGAAAGAATTATTATAATTTATCGATGATTGTAGTAAATTTTGCTATGTATACTTAATACATACCAAAGACGAGGCTTTGAACATGTTTTAAACATACAAAACAGAAGTGGAAAACCAACTTGACAAAAGAATTAAGATTCTAAGGTCAGACAGATGTGGTGAATATAGTTCAAAGAATTCGGTTATACTCATAATATCGTTCATCAAACCACTGCGTCATACACTCCAAAATAAAAGGGAGTTGCCGAACGTAAGAATAGAACATTGAAGAATATGATAAATTCTATGTTGATTAGTTCGGGGGCACCTCTTAGTCTATCGGGTGAGGCGTTAATTACTGCATGAGTTCCAGTAACGGTCTAAAAATTCAAAATGAATTAGCGACGCGGCGCCGAGGGCTAAGGGTAGCGGCGCTAATCCAACGGGAAAATTCTGGGCAGTCCAAAAGTTGTCTCGTCCCATGGGTCACAACCTTTGGAATGAAAAGTTGCCTTAGACGAAAATTAATGCTATAAAAGCATGTGGATCACTTGTTTGAAGATACACAATACTCATTACATTACAATCTATCATTAAACACAACTAATGATCTAAGATTGTTGCTCAATCTTCATCTTCTTCTTCAAGAGATATTTTTCTGAAAAACACTTAAAGTAAATTCGTCAGGGATCGAGTTTTCGTGCAAGAACCTGAACCAGATAGTTGTATCCTCAAGATAGACGTCCGTGAAACTACAACACGAGTGGGGACGAATTTTTGTCTTAGGTCATTGCATTGCAGGCCTCTATCGACACAAGTTAGTGTGTGTTTTTCAGTTTGATGTTTTCACTATTGTTAATTTCAATTGCGTTTGAATCATTATTATGTTATTGTGATTGTTTATTGAAAGGTCTAGATTGATACTAACAATCTAAGATAGAAATTTAGAAAACACATTTTTCTGACAGTGTTGAGTTTGCAAAATTTTCAGAGAATTCTTATTTCTTGATTTGCAAATATGGATCAATCTGGATCATCAATGGTGAAAAACCATGTTTAAAAACCCGAGAAATTCAAGGGTTCTGATTTCAAACGCTGGCAACAAAAGATGTTGTTTTATTTGACCACTCTTCATGTGACAAATGTATTGACTGTTAAGGCTCCAACAGCATTGCCGGAAGAAGAAGGGGAGAATGCTTTTACTGATGCGGAGAGAGCGGAAAGGCTAAAGGCTATTGAGACTTGGTGGAGCCAAGAGTTTCTTCGCAAGAACTACATTCTCAACGTCTTTGATAATACTCTCTATGATATATAATCCACGTTCGGATCAGCACGGGAGTTATGACAGTCATTGGAGAACAAGTACAAAACTGAAGTTGCTTGTTCTAAGAAGTTCGTTATCGGCAAGTTTCTCAACTTCAAGATGAGCGATGCAAAGGCAGTTGTCAAGCAAGTGGAGGAACTCTAAGTCATTGTTCATGAACTAGAGGTTGAAGGTATGTGCCTTAACCAAAATTTCCTTGTTGGTGCTATTATTGAGAAATTACATCCTTCTTGAAAGAATTTTAAGGTTTATTTCAAGCATCTAACGGAGGAAATGAGTTTTGAGCAACTGGTTCTGAAAATTTGTGTTGAAGAGGACAACCGGAAGAATGAAAGGGCGGATGCTGTTTCATTGGAGCCTAATACCAACATGGTAGAAGGCAATGCTTCCAAGGCCAAGTTTCAGAAAGGCAAATTTGCTGGTGTCAAGCCATCTTTTGCAACCGGGAGGAATACATTAGCCCCATAAAGGATCAATGCATTCAAGAAATCACAACCAGGACTATGTTGGGTATGTGGCAAACCTGGGCACAGGGCAAAAGATTGTCGCCTTCACAATAGTCAAGGTGGTGGTGTTGGAGGTTCGAGTAATGTCAACCAAACCAATCGGGCTGAAACTAAGAATCAATTCATTGGGGTTATTGCTGCTCAAGAAAATCTAGTTACAAATTCAACCGATTGATGGATGGACACGGGTGCTACAAGACATGTATGTTTATAGAAAGGACTTGTTTTCATCTTACCAAGCCATCAAGGATAGAGAACCACTGTTCGTGGGAAATGTCGCTGCTGTGAAGATAGAAGGGAAATGGAAGGTGACTTTGAGGCTCACTTCCGAGAATGATCTTGTGCTCACAAATGTGTTGCACGTGCCTGAAATTTGTAAGAATTTAATTTCTGGGCCTGTACTTAGTAATAAAGGCTTCGAAATTGTAATAGAATCTGACAAATTTGTACTCACCAAAGGTGGGGTGTATGTAGGAAAGGGTTACCTCAGTGAGGGGCTCTTCAAACTAAGTATTGTACCTACTCAGGTTGTTGTCATTATTAATGAAAATGCGGGCACTAGCAATGCTTCTATGTATATGGTTGATTCCCTTTTTTCATGACATTCTCGATTAGGCCATGTTAATTATCATTCCTTACGAAGAATGGTAAAGATAGGCATGTTGCCAAAATGTTCTATGAACAAAATAACTAAATGTGGGGTTTGCATAGAGTCAAAATATGCAAGTCATCTTCATAAATCTGTTGTGAAATTTAATGAAGTGTTTGGTTTAATTCATAGTGATTTGTGTGATTACCAAGTAACCCCATATCATGGAGGAAAGAATTATTATAATTTATCGATGATTGTAGTAAATTTTGCTATGTATACTTAATACTTACCAAAGATGAGGCTTTGAACATGTTTTAAACATACAAAACAGAAGTGGAAAACCAACTTGACAAAAGAATTAAGATTCTAAGGTCTGACAGATGTGGTGAATATCAATCGAATGAGTTCAAAGAATTCTGTTATACTCATGATATCGCTCATCAAACCACTTCGCCATACACTCCAAAAATAAAAGGGAGTTGTCGAACGTAAGAATAGAACATTGAAGAATATGATAAATTCTATGTTGTTTAGTTCGGGGGCACCTCCTAGTCTATGGGGTGAGGCGTTAATTACTGCATGAGTTCCAGTAACGGTTTGGAAATTCAAAATGAATTAGCGACGCGCCGAGCTGGCGGTCGCGCGCTTAATCCAACGGGAAAATTCGGGCGATCAAAGTTGTCTCGTCCCATGGGTCACAACCTTTGGAATGAAAAGCTGCCATAGACGAAAATTAATGCTATAAAAGCATGTGGATCACTTGTTTGAAGATACACAATACTCATTACATTACAATCTATCATTAAACACAACTAATGATCTAAGATTGTTGCTCAATCTTCATCATGTTCTTCTTCTTCAAGAGATATTTTTCTGAAAAACACTTAAAGTAAATTCGTCAGGGATCGAGTTTTCGTGCAAGAACCTGAACCAAATAGTTGTATCCTCAAGATAAACGTCCGTGAAACTACAGCACGAGTGGAGACGAATTTTTGTCTTAGGTCACTGCATTGCAGGCCTCTATCGACACAAGTTAGTGTGTGTTTTTCAGTTTGATGTTTTTCACTATTGTTAATTTCAATTACGTTTGAATCATTATTATGTTATTGTGATTGTTTATTTTGACACTAACATATAGTACACCAATTTAATTAGCATTATAAACTTCGCGTCCAGTCGAATGGTTTCAAATAAAATGAGAAACATGTAGCATATCATAAATAAATGTTAGTATATGATTTTAAACACATAAAAGATAGAAATAGTTGCATATTTGACATTATGCTAAAAAATCGAGTTCTTACATTCGCACTCCTAGCATAGACAAGATCACATTGCAGACAAACCTCAACTCCATTAGTAAGGGGCGGATCTACTATCTTTAAGGAATTTAAGCCGCCATATAAATGGAGATTTTACCCTATTTATTTAATACTGAATTCACGACCTATTTTAAGTAATAAGAAGTCCAAAATGTTTTGAGACGGCTCTATAGTTAAACAAATGGTAACTTATACTACTCCTTAAAGTGATAATAAGATATCATAATTAGATGCATTGACCCTCAAATCATTACTCCACTAATTTTCTTTGTGGAATCAGTATTATTTTATAGCCCCTCAAACTGAATAAGGGCAAATCTAGAAAAGTAAGTTCAATTCTTTCTTGATTTGATAAATGAACATTTTTTTACTCAAAAAATAAAGACGAAGTGAACACTTTTTTTTATCCGAACGGAGTAGTTTTCAATAGTACTGTCATATGTATCGGAAAAATATATGTGGAGTTAAGTCTTATAACTTTGTAAAGTATGAAATTTGATGTGGCACGCAAAGTAAAAAATCCAACCATATTTTGTGGTGAAATTTAAGTCAATCAAAAAGACAACTAGTTAGATCATTAATTTTTTTTTTTTTGATAATCCAGGTCTCGGGGTGGCCTTAGTACCCCATATCGCTAGTAACTGCACAAGTACTGGTACTAGGCTCCTGGAGGCGATGGAACCCGTCCTTAGCCGTCACCGCCGGGTAAATCGCGGGATGTGCACCCGCATTCAGTGTCTGATCGCTACCAACGGATCAATGCTACAAGGTCTGACCCCCTAACATGACTTGTCTGGAGGGAATCAAACTCACACTGCAACATGCCCGCGCGGTTAAGCTACCAGGCTATAATACGAGGCATAGTTAGATCATTAATTGTCTGGTACAGATATAGTAGCATATGTTCTTTCTTTTCAACGTACAGTCCACCACGTGAAATATCCACAAAAATAATGTGAGAATTTAGATGCTACATATATCTGCCCAAACCAATGTTGTGTACGTATGTTTTCGAGGGGACCAATATGCCTCTATATACCTTAGTTCTTGATTAAAGAAACTTAGCTATGAATGGGGAAAAGGAATAAACCTGAGCCATAAAACATGCTGAAAGATGCACGCACTTTTTGCTTTTGAGAGGATTATGCTATAGGAGATAAAATATAGACCAGAAAACATGCATGCGGATAGATGCAAAAATGGGCAGGTTTTTCCGGGACAAAAAAAACTTAAAACAATGCCATTATTTGCACAAAATTCCCGAACCATCCCATTATCATATTCATTGTCATTGTTGAATGTTCTTTATTTCTCGTTCGAATTGGGTACAGATGAATGCTCTAAATTTTAAGAATGTGGAAAAAACTTGAGATTTTTTCGCTAACGGAAAAGTCCATAAAAATTAGAATAATCATCCAAAAATAGAACATAATACTGATGGCCTAGAGAACTTAAAACGGGGATGTCCATAAGTCGCTATGAATAATATAAAATGACATTAAAGTATGAGAAGTAAAGTCTACAAATGACAATCGAACAAGTTTTCCTAATGAACAAGATTGACAAATTGGATAAACAATCTGCAAGTGCATTGCCTTTCCTTAGGATGTGAGCAAAATGCACTTATCCCTTATTCCTCCAATATTGGATCCTCTTAACTTCCATGCTGATAGACCAATGAGTCCTCCAATTCTGCTGAATGATATTCAACATAGCTAATGAGTCTGTTTCTAATCACAACTGAGAGCAGAAAATTTTCAACACAATAAGCTATTCCATCTCCTATAGCCATAGCCTCAGCACAAATATTTGTAGTGTCAGCAACTGTCCTAGCAGCATCATATATCAAATTACCCTTATCATCCCTTATGCAGAAAACAGATGAAACTTTGGCCTGGATTACCCCTTGAGGCCCCATCTGTATTGCACTTAAACCAGCCTGCACTTGGAGTCTCCCACATCACCTCTCTGCAGCCTATTCTTGGTTTGTATTCTTCCCAATATTGTACCATTTGAGGCCAAGTATATGGTATATTTCTCAACCAAGGATACAAAGTTCTGATTAGATTGTGTAAATTGATATGGATGTCATATATCACCTTATTTCTGCTCATGCACTCTCCATTCATTATAACATCCCTTCTCTTCCATATTTATCAACATACAATTGCTGGCATTGCCTGAAATACATGCTTCAACTTTGAAGGACAAGTATTATCCCACCACATTACCATTGTTTGGTGAATTTGCACAAATGGATCAATTATACCTATTGCACCTCTATAATACTGTCATATTGATTGTGCAAATTCTCCAGTTAAGAACAAATGCAGCACAATTTCTTCCTGTTGTGATTGATCACAACATCTGCACTTAGAAGTAATGATATCTTCATTCTCTTTTAACACATCATCAACTGGAAGCCTATACTTCTATAATCTCTATAAGAAGAAATATATTTTAAAAGGCAGACCTTTTACCTAAAGTTTTGAGTAGAAAGATGATACCTGGTATCTTTGTCTAACAACATTCCATGCACTCCCTACAGTGAAATCCCCTAAGCAGGTTAATGTCCACCAATGGTTGTCTTTTTCTGTTGATTGTCTCATTTATAACATTTCTGCTCTAACATGTTCTACTACATGTATTGGAAGTTGCTCCTCCATTTCTTACAAGTTCCAGCCTTCTGTTGTCATGAAATGAGCCACATCTTCAATTCTGTAATTAATATGAAAGTCTGCAGGCATGTTATGGCGGATAGGGCCAAGTTTAGACCAGTTATCATCCCAAATATCACAAGCTCCACTGTTAGGTTTTGACCATATTAAATGATCAACATGATCCCTAGCTTCTAACATCTTTTTCCATACTTGAGAACCACATTTCCATTGTACCCTTGTAGGTTTGAACTTCTTACAATACTTATTCCATATAAAAGTAGACCATATTAAATTAGAAGTCCTGAACCTCCACCAAAGCTTAGCAAAAAGTGCCTTTGATACATCATATGAAGATCTAAAACCTAGTCCTCCCTCTTCCTTTGACAGACAAATATGTTTCCATGACACTCAATGCCTGCTTCTACCTTCCTCCTTGTTATTCCAAAAGAACCTTGCAAAGATTCTGTGCATTTCATTGATAGTGTATTTTGTGGGAACTATAGCTGAGAGACTGTACACAGGAATGCTTTGCAATACACTACTGATCATAATAGCTTTCTTCCATAAGACAACAATCTCATTTTCTAACTTTGTAGCTTATTCTTAACCTTTTTAATAAGATCATTGTAAAATACCTTCTTCTTTCTAGGATAAAAAAATGGACATCCCAAGTATTTAAAAGGAACTGATCTCTGCTAAAATTTGTAATCTGTTGCACCTTTTGAACTAAGTTATTTGCAATCTTATGATACATATAGAAGGCACTCTTGTGCTTATTAATGAGCTATCCAGAAACAACCTCATACTCCTTCAAAATACACATGATCTTCTTCAAAGATTCCTTCTCAACTGATGCAAATATAATGGTATCATCTGGATATGTTTAGTAGTTTATGTTAGCATTCCACTTTGGCATATCATATCCTACAAAACTGCTATCTTCAGCCAATATATTCAAAGCTCTTGAAAGAACTTCTGCAGTCAAAATAAACAAAACAGGTAATAAAGGATCACCTTACTTTACTCCTCTTGTAGAGTGGAAAAAACCTTTGGCTTTTCCATTTAACAGAATGGAATACTAATTATTAGTTACTAATCTCCATATCATGTCAATGAAATCCTCTGAGAACCCCATTCTGCTAAGAACTTTGATCAGAAAAGATCATGCCACCCTATCATAAGCCTTAACCATATCTAATTTATAACCTTATTAATAGGTTTCCTCTTTTTCTAATGTCTGTGATGATCTTCTTTTAACCTTTTGCTCTACATTGCACTGGTAGTATTGTCCTCAGTTCTTCCAATTCAGGCCAACCATGTGAGAACTTTCCAACAATAGCATATTGTAGGTTTTTCAATATCTCCATTCTCTTAACTTCTGCTTCAGTCCATTTCAGCATTGGAATACCATCGATATATGAAAGTTGCTTCATTGGAATAGGATCACAGTGTTGCAGATTAGAGTGATTGTAATAGTTGAACAAAGCTTGTATCATCCTTCTTCTGAGTTTTCGGGACAGTATGGAGATTGCGTGTTGGTTAGGGGGTGAGAATTGTAATGCTGAGTCTATATGTGAAGGCCAATGTGACCCGTCAGAATCCATAAGAGTCAACCTTAATCAACTAATACACGTAAATTATGATTATTTACGATAAATTCTGACTAATACCATTTAATAAAAAATAAAAAAATAACTTTAAAATTTTTAGTTTTTCGGGAGTCGTGCACCACGCTAGCTATATCAACATGGTCATTAGCGAGGAGAGCTTTTACATTAACAATATGGACAGCAAAAAACCTCCTAGATATTTGTTTGCTGACTAGGACATTATCCAATTGGAAGCGGTTCACAAGGACAAAGTCGTCATTTCCTCTGTTGTTTCTTGTGATCTCTATATTCCCCCACTTAAATATAAAGCTAATCACGGAGGCCGCCACGTGTCTCTAAATCGGATCCGAGAGACTCCGACGTGGAACCTCTCTGGCCTCTTGCACCGTCACGTCATCAGGAATATAATACTCCACATCTCAACCAGCAAACCCTAGCTGTTGAAAAGTGGGAACACTAAATTTGTTTATTTTGCAGTCAATATCAGAATAAGCTTATCTTTCTGGTTATAAGGTAATTTTTGTGAAATGTTGTTTAAGATTTGATTGTTTGATTTCATTTATGGTAGTTTTTGATCAATAATTATTTATTTCCAAAACAAAATATGCAAGTTTCTTGATTCTTGATTAGACCCAAGTTCAAGCCTAGAAAAATTAAAGCTGCACTTATTCTGATGGTGGGTTGGGGGTGCATTCTGCACTCAAGTCTAGGTTTTTCTTGTTTTGTAGATCAGCGGATGTTTTCTCATAGTTTAAGATGTTGGAAAATCGGAGAGGTGTGACACTCAAATAATTCAAATTCTTTCTTGAAGATAAAGTGAGACAATGTAATAGTTAAACTACATGGGTATTTATAGATTTTCTTCTAGTATGTATCTAGTCCGTACATGTACGGATTAGATATACTTTTATCTTTCCTAGTTCATGAACAAACTAGAATAATATGAGTATCATAACTAATTTCCTATACATGAACTAAGACAATTCATGCATCAAACAAAAAAAAGACCTTTTTCTTTTCCCAACACAAGGTAATTTTTGTGAAATGTTGTTTAAGATTTGATTGTTTGATTTCATTTATGGTAGTTTTTGATCAATAATTATTTATTTCCAAAACAAAATATGCAAGTTTCTTGATTCTTGATTAGACCCAAGTTCAAGCCTAGAAAAATTAAAGCTGCACTTATTCTGATGGTGGGTTGGGGGTGCATTCTGCACTCAAGTCTAGGTTTTTCTTGTTTTGTAGATCAGCGGATGTTTTCTCATAGTTTAAGATGTTGGAAAATCGGAGAGGTGTGACACTCAAATAATTCAAATTCTTTCTTGAAGATAAAGTGAGACAATGTAATAGTTAAACTACATGGGTATTTATAGATTTTCTTCTAGTATGTATCTAGTCCGTACATGTACGGATTAGATATACTTTTATCTTTCCTAGTTCATGAACAAACTAGAATAATATGAGTATCATAACTAATTTCCTATACATGAACTAAGACAATTCATGCATCAAACAAAAAAAAGACCTTTTTCTTTTCCCAACACAAGGTTGTTTTTTCAACGTAAGATGCATGCAAATTTTGTGAATTTAGTAGATGTTTGATTACTTAACTCCCATGTATGTTTTATTATCACTTGTTTATAAATAAAACGTTGACATGCATGAATTGTGGTTTAGGACTTGTTGAAGAGCGCTTCATTGAAAGGTTGGTACTTGAAGACAACGGTATGTGCAATTTCTCTTCTAAATTAGAAGTTTTCGCGCCGACTCAATCCGCTGCCTTATTCATCATTGGACTTTTTGAATCTGGTTGATGAGGGGAGTTCGGATGGACTCAAATGGTCCCCCAACTAAAAGGTTGGTGGAACTAAATCATCATAGCATGCAGGATGGACAGAATGGAGTAAGGGATGGAATTACTGGTGAGGGACAGGGGCTCTTAGAGGAAGATGAGACAAGGTATAATGAGGATGTCGAAGATGGGAATGAAACACAAAGAGATTTGGTACAAGTGCAGGCTGTTATACAAACACAGCCTCCAGGGCCTTTGGTTAGGTGGGACCGATTTCTTCCTCTTAGATCCCTCAAGGTTCTGCTCGTGGAGAATGATGATTCAACTCGTCATGTTGTCAGTGCATTGCTGCGAAACTGCAGTTATGAAGGTTTGTTGTTACTACTTGTTTCCTCAAAAGTTTTGTGAGTAACTCAACACAGCCAATTTTTTCTTCCATCCAAGTGTTTGGTGCGTGCCATATACATATACTCCCCCGTCCCAATTTATATGACACATCCTTTTTAGTCCGTCCCGAAAAGAATGACACATTTACTTATTTGACAACAATTTAACTTTAAACTTTACCTTTTATACTTAACGATGATCTATAACC
This sequence comes from Przewalskia tangutica, assembly GCA_029844215.1. Taxonomy (NCBI): domain Eukaryota; kingdom Viridiplantae; phylum Streptophyta; class Magnoliopsida; order Solanales; family Solanaceae; genus Przewalskia; species Przewalskia tangutica. The sequence goes on along the minus strand of CM056726.1, from coordinate 124,693,835 downwards.
ACAAAAATATCTTTGGTTTGTTTTAGACCACAAGATTAAAAAATGTTCTTAAACTTCGTGCCGAGTCAAACTAGATCCTATAAATTGGGAGGGGGGAGTATCATTGATACACCTACTTTTGGCGGTTGCCATTTTTCTCTTGTTAATGATTTACATATTTCAGGGCATTCTCGTACTGCACTATGATGTTACAGCTGTTAGTCTTGCATTATTAAAGGTTTTATGAAGTTATTGGCTTCAAGATATGTTAAAGTTTACGTTACTGAGAAGTACACCTCTAAGTCAGGCATACAGTGAAACTAAATCATACTTCGTTTTCCTTTCCTTTCCTGATGCTTCAAACTGGGAGTTTTTCCTGTATGAAAGTTACTGTGAAATCTTACTTCTTGCTGTAAAATTTACTTGACCCCACTATGGAGATCAAAACGAGTTCTGGAATATCTGGTAGGAATAAGAAACACAGCCAGATTGGATCCCAAATCATATTGTATATGGAGCCATAACTCTTGTAACATCAGATGAGAGAGCCTAATAAAGTAATTGACCTACTGGATTTTTTTTATTATTTATGCAACTTATCCCAGACTGTAACCAGTCCCAGTCCTTATCCAGTTGTCTGCTCAGTTTTATGGAGGGCATGTTGATCACATTCCCGTAGTGAAACTACCCAGCTAATTCATCTTCATGCATCTAATGATGTCCTGGAAATTTAGATTCTTATCAGACTGCCATAATGCCTTGTCAATCCAGTCCAAAAATTTATCTCATGGATGTAGTAGAGCATAGCCTTGGTTTAACAAATAGTGTAGTGTTCGGGAGATCCTATGTTTATGATTTCAGATGAAAGAGTACAAAGATGTTTTCTGTTCTTCCATTTGGCAACTCTCTCTGGTCCAACTCCACGCATCACATTGTATCTAGCTTTTTGGATTTCTAATGTTTTGAGTCACATGGTGATGTGAGTACTACAAAGTTACAAGTCCAGAAAAGTCAGCTACTATTTCTTTTAGGTTGACCTGTAATTGTGATAAGAGGATGGGTGCTGTGTCAATATTTTTGTAGATAAAGTAATGAATTTGATTAAAAGTTTGGGCACAAAAAATGCGTATACTAGAGGTATATCATAAAGTATAAAACCTACAAAAGATATAATTTTCTAGGAACGACACCCAATCTTCTATACACAAAGGAACCTCAATTGTACAAAATTCACCTCTATGCTTTTAAACGCTCTTCTATTTCTTTATCTCCAAACGATCCACATAAGTGCTAGTGGAGCAACATTCCATGTGCTGCATCTTCCTTTCCACCTACCACAGTTGCAATTGAACACTAACTCTTCCACGACACTTGGCATCACCCAATATATTACAAACCAACCCAGAATTTCCACATATTCTCAATACCACCCAACAATGAAGAAGGAGATGGTCAATGTCTTCGCCCGAGCATTTACACATGAAGCACGAACCAATGTATATAATCTTCATCTCGACTGTCAATGTCACCCTCTTGTTGCTAACAATTGAAGAAGCACACGTTTTTCAGTACCTTGGGTGTTCAAATCAGTCTGGGAATGCAACCTCCTCTCCAACTAGGAGTTTCTCATGATATGGCGTAACAAAAAACACTCAGTTGTTCCCAGTCCCACTTCCATACATTGCGGTTATCTTATGATGTTCAATTCAATCAGGTTCTAGAATTCTGCCATTTAATAATCTTGAAAGTTCCTCCTGAACCTCAAATCTCTCAAAAACTTCTCCATTTTGTACCCTCACCTCAAATCCCCCAAAACTTCTCCATTTTGTACCCTCTGGCCTGGATGGACTGTCATTTTATTTTGGCATGAAATTCTGAAAATGTTTGGAATAGTAAGTCTCAAAATTTTGTCCTTGCACAACCTGTGCCCCATAAACTTACTCTCCTCCCATCCCTGAGCCTGAACGAGACATAGCCACCCCACCTGTGTTTTGTGAATATTTTTTCCTTTGAAAGTTATAGCAGCATAATTATTTTAAACGATAGCATGACAGTGCCAACCTTTCTTCAAGTGAATAACAAAGTCTGTTGTGTCGTTAGCATTGCTGCCTTTCTTTTCAAATTATACAGTAGTTGTTAAGGTATTTATGTAAGTTTAGAATTTTCAGTCAAAGACAGAAGCCTAGTCTTTGAGTATGGTTCTCTGTTTTACACTATGTGTACTAGATTGGTAAGCACACGGGAAGAATCTAGTATACTGGGCATCTGTTGCACGTAGAAAAGAATATGAACAATTGAAATAGACTAGTTCTTTTGTCATCTGGAGTTACCATTTTAACAATATTAGCTTAGTCTTTTATTTTTGTTTTTCCTGTCCCCTAGGGACTTGTTAGCCTGATCTAGCATAGACATATGTAATGGAGCTAACAATACATCTTTTGTATACATTGCATCTCCTTGATGCCTGAAACAACTTCATAAAAATAATATGAACAATTGAAATACAACAACTCGGGAACACAAGAATAGACAGATGAATCATTGATTTCTAGAGTGAGAGGTTTCTCCTTCTCTCTAGATATCACTACTTACAAATGCCGACTATTGACATATTTGCCCACCTACCCAAAGAGCCCCCACCTATGCCACCTGACCCACCTAATGAATGCTCGACACCTCGCCCTATATCCACATAGTATCACCCAACGACTACTGAAACTATGAATTTGACGCCCTAGCTGGTTGTTACAATAATGATGCTCCGCAAATCCAAAGATCAAAAGATAGGACGCTGGAAGCTCAAGTAATGATCTAGCAAACAAAGCTTAGCATGTGAACAAGAGAAACCAGACCAACAATGGTAAACACAACTCCAATAATCCTTTCCCTAGAATTTCAAGAAATTTTGATAAGCCTGAACTAAGCAAATCTATTGGCAAGACAATGGTTGGATGCCTTACGTTAGAAGGAATTTAAATGATTGGGAGGTTGAAAATCTCTTCTCCCTTATTCAGTTTCTTTCTAGTGCTCCCTTTCTTACTTCGCAAAGTGACCAGCTTTGTTGGACAGGGCAACAAAGTGGCAGATTCACAGTCAGAAGCTACTATAGAACTCTCATCCCACAAGCACAACAAGCTCCAATTTGCCATGGAAGAATATTTGGAAGAGCAACCCTCCATACAGGGTCAAGGGTTTTGTTTAGTTAGCTGCTAGGGAGGCTTGGCTTACACAAAGTAATCTTCAGAGAAGGGGTATACAATTAAGCAATAGATGCACTCTTTGTCGTGATCACAAGGAGGATAACAATCATCTTTTTCTTCATTGCGAGGTTTCTAGTCAATTGTGGCATTTTTTCCTAAACTTATTGGGCATGAAATGGTGCTTCCCGGAGAGTACACTCCTCTTTCTTCAAGGGTGGTACAAATTAGGACTGGTCAAACACAAAGCAGCACTTTGGTCCTCTATGCCGACATCCATTTGGTGGGTCATTTGGAAGGAAAGAAACCTGATAAGTTTTAAAGAGAAAGAGGAGAACATAGTTAGCCTTGAGCATAAATATCTCTCTTTGCTCCTTTTTTGGGGTAACGTGGCATGAATCAATGTTAATGATATAGACGCCATGATAGATTTTATTAGTAATTTGCAGAAATTGTAATTGGGTTGTAGATAACAACCAGCACTTTCCTTGTGCTGTTTTTTCTAAGCTAATATTACTTATCAAAAGAGAAAAGCAACACACAAGCTTAGTTGGGTGCTAATCAATCAATAAACCAAAAACAACAAATAGGTAAAAAACTATTTTTGATTGTTAAGCATACCATTTAGAATATCAATTGCCTAAAACACACTAACTTCACTCCAATGATCCTTGACTCATTGGAAACAAATATCAAATATGTTCATGGATAAGCATGATTATAAGGACTAACTCAAAATGCACAATCACTTTAATAGCCTCACGTGTATGCGTGTTGGTCGTACTGTAAAGTAAACCACAAGGTACAGTAGGTTCAACCTTAAGGATCAAAAGGGTTATAATTTAGAATTTCCTTTTCTTATCCTCCCTCCTAATTCGCTCAAAATTTTGATCACTTGGAACTAGATCAAGCTTAGACTTTTCACTAAGAGTGCTGACATTTGAGATGTCAAACCAACTACTAAATCTTGCTTTTTCCTATGTTGCTTGTGTGCTCTATACTCATGTCCGCAAATAAATAAATATTTTGCCCTTGACCGAGCATAGGAGCATCGCGTAACACCACTTTTAAGCTCTTATTCTTTCATTGATTTGTTATATTTTTATCTTTTCAGATTCATCATAATTCAGTGCCTCATATGTCTTATCTCATTGACTTCACCGATTTACCCAACTTCAATTCAGTAAAGCAACTACATGATCACAATGTTACATGAATATACCATTTCAACATCATATACAAGTCATCTTTGACACAATTGTGTCCCACTAAGTTGTCATGTGCTAAATAAAATGAGAAGGGTACAGACAAGCAGTATGCACACTAGTTTTAGTCTAAAATACCATGCAAATTCAGGACTTGCTCAATAAATATACAATTGAGCACAAGAAAGCAAAACTTTCAAAATTTCAAGTTTCCCTAAGGTTTTTAAGTTTCTTCTCTCCAAAGTCCCCTCCAAAATGGCTCCCAAATGTTTGACAATAATCTCCCAAAAGATCCAAAGTGTATATAGTTTTTTCCTAACATAGGAAAAGTCGAAGTTGCCCCGAAAATGCTTCACGACAGTGAATACCAGTGTGGTGTGCCACCGTGCAAGTGAATACATTTTTCTAGTCTCTAGCCTTTCTGGCGTAGCACACTATGACTTCCTATTTTCCTAGCATGTCACACTGAACTAGAGTGGCAGATTGGCTCAGTGCAATGCGATGTCTTTCACTTTTTATCGCGTGATGTCCCTTTTTCCTCCTTTATCCAATTGTTCCAATCTTTAGCTGGTCTACCTAATGTGATATCTTAAGTTCAATTCATGTGTTTTTGGCATATATGTTTGAAAATCATTCCCTTCATACCAATTTCACCTAACAACACAAATTTAGGCGTATTCAAGCAACAAAATATCAACTTATGACATTTAAATGAGGATAAATTGCATAAAGCACAAGTAGTATTTTTTTAGTCGAATTTTTAAGCAAGCAAAGATCGGCTAAATGATTGGTCTAGACAAGCATAGGTAGCTTGATCACCTTTCCCATCATTGAAACACTAGTATCATTGAAACACTAACTGCAGATGCGTTGGTAGATCTTCTCACATGTGATGGATTGATTATAGAGTACAACTAGAAAAACTAGAAAGTCTTATGATGATCCCTTGCTCTTCATTGAAACACTCAAACAAATCATATAAAACATCAACGACATTGTGAGAAATACTACATTATATATGAAATTTTATTCATATCCTAACACTCTCCCTTAAGCTGGTGCATACAAGTCATATGTACCGAGCTTATTACAGATGTGATTAATACGAGAACGACTGAGTGACTTGGTGAAAATATCCGTAAGCTGATCACTCGATTTTACAAATTTAGTAACAATATCTCCGGAGAGTATCTTTTTCTTGACAAATTTACCATCAATCTCAATGTGCTTAGTCCTCTCATAAAATACTGGATTTGATGCGATATGAAGGGCCGCTTTGTTATCACACACAAAAGTTCCATTTGATCGATTTCTCTAAATTTTAGTTTTCTAAGCAACTGTTTAATCCAAACTAGCTCATAAGTTGCTACAGTCATTGCTCAATATTCTGATTCAGTTCTAGATCGAGCAACGATACTCTGTTTCTTACTCTTCCAGGACACCAAATTACCTCCTATTAACACAATATCCGAATGTAGAACGTCGATCAGAGGGTAATTCTGCATAATCAGCGTCTGTATATCCAATACAACGATCTGCTCATGGCCTCGATCTTTGAAAAGCAGTTCTTTACACGGGGTTGACTTAATATATCGCAGAATGCGGATAATTGCATCACAATGACTACCACATCATCCCGCGACCAAACCCCAGCAAACTCCTCCGGCAGAATCATTCTCACGCGCCTCCCAATATTCAACGCCTCCCGGAGCTTCAACGCTGGTGGCGCGTGAGGAAGATTCCGACCAGTTTTATGATAATTTTACTTTGGGTTGTGGTCGCCCAGTGATTCCGAGCCTAGCCCTCCACTTTTAAGAAATTTTTGGCTGTCGGAACCCTAATTCGACGCCGTCAGATTTATTCTTCGAAGATCTGCATTTTGTCAGCCATTTTTTTTTTGAGAAATTTCTTTTCCAAATCAAATTGCCTAGCAATTCAGACCAAACCCCGTCAATATTTTCTAGATTCCGATCATTTTTATTTTTTCCGGCAAGTTTCTCCGGTGACAATTTGCTGCAGCTTCTGGATCGCTTGTTTATTAGCATCATTAGCTAAATTTTGTCCTCTTTTTGTCAGATTTATTAAAGTTTTTAATCATGTCTCTCAGATTTGTTGTATTTAATTCCAAAAATATGGGAATTGAACATTCAAGTCCTATGATTAATTCACAATCCTTAATAAGGTGATCAGAAAATCAAACACCACAGTCTAAAATTCGATGAAAAAGAGGTCATTTCGGAAGATCTAGACCCAAGTGTAGTTATTGTAAAAGGCTTGGACACACTCGTAAAGTATGCCGATCTCAACCTAAGTGTAGTTATTGTAATATGTATGGACATGCTCGTGAAGTATGTTATTCTCTGCATGGTCGACCACCCAAGAATACTCATATTATTCAGACTGCCAAGGTAACCAATTGGTTTATTTATCTGAACAAGAATATAATGAGTTCCTTCAGTATCGAACAAGTAAACATACATCTCCACAAGCCGCCACAAGCCGCCTCAGTCGCGCAATCTAATACCTTCGGATCGTGGGTTGTAGAGTTTGGCGTTTCTGATCATATTTCTGGTGATAAATCACTTTTGTCGGATATTAATTATTCATCGTCTCTTCCCGCTAATACTTTAGCCAATGAGATTCAAACAAAAGCAAAAGGAGTTAGACAAGCTAAACTCATATCCTCGGTCATTTTAAATTCCATCTTATATGTCCTTGGCAGTCGTTTGACTCGTGCCTTCAATTATGCCATACTATTTCTCGATGATTATTTTATTATGTAGGACCGCATAACGGGACAAATGATTGCCGTAAGATATGAATCACAGGGTCTCTACTACCTTACCTTTACTCCAAAATGCTCCATAGTAGGTCTGTCCAAGCTACAAAAGATGGTGCCTAGTTTGTCTAGTCTGTCCAAATTAGAATGTGAGTCATGTCAACTTGGGAAACACACTCGAACTACTTTTCCACGTAGTATAAATTAGCCTCTTGCTCTCTTAAATATGTCTTTCTTGGTTATTCTCGACTTCAAAAGGGATATCATTGCTTCTCACTTGATCTCCGTATGTCGATGTCATATTTTTTGAGTCACAACCTTACTTTAGGTCTCCTTCTGATCATTCTGATATCTCTGAGGTGTTACCTGTACCTCAGGTTTTACCTATACCGATCTTTGTGGAATCTACCGTTACTTCTACATCTCCAGTCACAGTGCCATCACTTCTGACTTATCATCGTCGATCGCGTCCAACATTAGACCCAACATCAGGCCCATATGATTCACGTCCTAGACTTGTCTCCTTCTCATAAGTCGATTGCACTTCGAAAAGATGAACGGTCTACTCGTAATACTAATCCACATTATACCCTTTTAAGTTATCATCAACTATCATCATCCCATTATGCCTTTGTATCATCATTATCAAAGGCATAATCATTGTCCTCTGTCTCCATTCCTAAGTCTACAGGTGAAGCCCTTTCTCATCGCATATTCTATCCTTTCTACAATGCCTATAAATGAAGTGCTTTGTTTCAGATCAATTCTTTTGCATCGATCCTTCTCCAGTTCTGTGATAACTCTAATCCATTTGATGTCCGCCACCCTTCCCCTCCTCCCTCCTCCTTCCTCTGTTAGTTTAGCTGCAACGGAATGTGACAAATTGATTGACGAGATGTCTGCTTTACACACGAGTGGTACTTGTGAGCTTGTTCCTCTCCCTTCAGATCTATTGTTGGTTGTCGTTGGGTTTATGCCGTCAAAGTTGGTTCGGATGGTCAAGTTGATCAAGGCTCACCTTGTTGCGAAGGGGTACACAGATATTTGGACTTGATTACAGTGATACTTTCTCTCCCATGACTAAAATAACATTTGTTCGTCTTTTTCTATCAATGGCTGTTGTCCGCCATTGACCTCTTTATCAGTTGGACATTAAGAATGTTTTTTTATCAGCCCCAGGTAATCATGTAGATACACTAATTCAGTAATAATATTCTCTCACATGATATTAGAGCCATCACTGTGCATTTTTCGGTGACTGAATATTATTTTCGGGGCATTGTCAATGCCATTCGGAAGAAGTCTTCTACCGAAGAAAGATTTTGCACAACCCTTGTAGAAACCTTATGGTCGTCTGACAATGCCGGAAATAATATTTCGTCACCGGAAAACGCACGGTGATAATATTCTACAATGACTGAGAAAATATAAGAGAAAATATTATTATTTAATTGTTGTATCTACACTGAGCCCTATTTATAGATACTACATTACAATCCGTTTCCTAGTAGGATATTATATATGAAATTCTATTCCAATTCTAACATGCATGCACGTGTGCTCACTCTCAGAAATAAATAACAGTTAATTCTTGAATAAGCATGATATAAAATACTATTTCAGAATGCATAACCATTTTAATTGCATCATGCACGTGTAGGTTGTAAGTCGCAAGGTAGTGGCGCAAGACTACCTAGCTAACACAAAAAAAAAAACTTTTTCTAATGTTGTCCAAAAGGCTCCTAATACATTCTCTTGGTCTGTAGTTCGTGTAAGACTTGTATTAGTGATTATACTTAGACAAGAAGATCTTGTTAAAGTGTACATAAGTAACAGTGTATTGTGGCGTTTGACACCTCCATTGCAATATAATGCATTTAGGAAAAGCAGTGTTGAATCTTCGAGGATTTTTCTCCTTGTATATAATGTTTGTAAATATTTCAATGTTTACTTTGTACCTAATGTACACGAGTTACAAAAAATTAGTTTGGATTTATACCTCTTAGATCTACAACAGAGGCTATATCCTTGCTAAGAAATTAATGAAAATTTATCACGGGAGGAAGAAATATACACATGGTGTTAACTGACCTAGATATAACATATGCTAGAGTACCTAGAAGTTGTTTGATGGGTGTTGGAGAAGAATAATATTCATACTAATATATAAACCCATAAAGGATATGCATGATGGAGCAGCCATTAGTGCGAGAACTATGCCAGGAGATACAAATGTGTATTTACACTTGTGATTGACATTGGAACCGTGCTTGTTTACCCTAATTATGAATGAGCTAACTTACATAGTACAATGAGATCCGATAGTGTACTGACGAAGACAAGGTGTCAATCAAAAGCTTGAATTGTGGAAAAACACTCTAGAGAATAAGAAAACTAAAATTGAATATATGCACTGCAAATTTAGTTGCACAAGGAATTCTTAAAAAGATTTAGTAAGTAGATGTGATATTAGACATGATTGCGGTACCTAAATACAAATAATTCAGATATCTAAGCTCGATAGTTTAAGAGAATGGTATGAGATATGAAGCTGTTACACAGAATCAAAAGATAATTGTTGAAATGGGGAAGTGCTATCGGGATGTTATGTGATAGAGGTATACCTATCAAAGTGGAAGAAGTCCTATAGAACAATTATAAACCATCAATGTTATATTGGCGTGAATGTTGGGTTGCTAAAGTCCAACATATTGACAAAACAAGTGTGGAAAATATATGGAGATTATAGAAAATTTAAATGATCATATTCTGCAGTAACGTACATCGAGGATAAAAAATAAGAAGATCGCTAAAGATGGTTTGGTCATGTCTTGTATCAACCTCAGATGCACTGGTTTGTAGGTGCAACTGGTTTGTAGGTGCAAAATCATGGTGAATGAAGGTGTTAGAAGAGGATAAGGTAGACCTAAAATTATATGGAAAGAAGTTGTCTCGAAAGACCTACAATCTCTTGAAATCTTGAAATCCATGCAGACCTAGCGAAAAATAAGCTGCAGTGAAAGAAAAAGATCTAACGTCATGATCGTACATTTACTTTAGGCCGTGTGTTCTATAGTAGTCCTTTAGTCTTACCAAATATTATATGCCAGTGCAAACTATAATGAACTTCTAATATTTTTATTTCTATTTTATATAATAATATAATATGAGATGAGCTTAAATGGAGCGCCGTGATCAATGAGGATTCATATAACTAACCCGGTTGAGATTAAGGCATAGTAGTTGTTGTATGCATCATAATTTGAAGGATTTCTTCCCTCAGTAGATGCTATCGTGACAATTATGATACTTGTCCTCCTTCAACTCCCACTAGTTGAAGGATCTGGGTGGAGTAATATCATACTGTAACCTACAAGTAATCTATATATACTTGAAGCTCTTTGACTTCATAACAAATACTTGCAGCTCTATTGTTAAGAAGCCTAAGAAAACATTATGCATCTCTTTTGTGCATGTTATTACTTGATTATGTAAAAGGGTATCCCAACATCATTTGTTTCCATTACCCTATTTTTTTGCTTTACTTTCTGGGTAAGTTAGCTTGCTTGTGAAGTGAAGCAGGTATATATGCATAAGAGGATGTGTATTAGATAAAGGGCCGAAATTTTAGTTCTGAGACAGTATTTCTTTTCGTGGGGACGTGGATATCTCTTAAGATTTTTGAAACTCTATTGTTTGAGAGAGAACTGATTTTTTATATTTTGATCTGTTCTGTCTTTTTGATTTTCTTATTGAATCTATTACACTGAAATATTGGCAGTTATAGCTGTGGGATATGCCCTTGAAGCGTGGAGGATTCTAGAAGATCTAACTAACCATGTTGATCTTGTTCTAACGGAGGTGGCCATGCCGTATTTGTCAGGGATTGGTCTTTTGTCAAAGATTATGAACCACAAAACTCGCAAGAATGTTCCGGTGATTAGTAAGTATCGTTTCCATGTAATTTATTTTGCTTATTCATATTCAAAATTTTGCTAAATATCTTGACAATATGATACTTTTAACTGCTCCACCTGATGAGCTTTGTGTGCAGTGATGTCCGCTAATGACTCTATGGGTATAGTCTTTAAGTGTTTGTCAAAGGGTGCAGCTGACTTTTTAGTGAAGCCTATTCGAAAGAATGAGCTTAAAAATCTCTGGCAGCATGTTTGGAGGAAATGCCATAGTGTAAGTTTATGCAGTCATCTTCATTTGTAACTGGAAGTTTTGGGAATGCCCTCTTTAACCTCTGCACTGATTCTTGGTTTGGAAGCACCTTTTTTTACTCCATTTGCAACTGGAATTCTTAACCTGTCATTCTTGTAGACCTCTTTTTTTCATGTTGTCTTAGAAAGACACTAGTACGAACTGCATATTGAGTGACCTACCTTGCTTTGATTTCTCATCCTTTCCTCAGTCAAGTGGAAGCGGAAGTGAAAGTGGTATACAAACTCAGAAGTCGACGAAATCTAAGAGTGTTGAAAGGTCAGAAAACAACACTGATAGCAATGATAAAGCTGAGAATGGGAGCTTTGATCTGGACGATAGGGACGGAAGTGACAATGGAAGTGGCACCCAGGTATTCTTTCTTCACGGCTGTAGTTTGGCATGACTCTTTTCTATTAGTGGTCTCTTATGCTGTAGTAACTGCCCTGGTATCTCCCTGTGCAGATTCCCCTTTATTCAAACGAAGGGTATCACAGTTTCTTCTTCTTTCTATTTAGTATCTTAGGTTGATGGGCTTGAATAATTCAAGTAAACGGAAGTTAATATTTTAGGTGTCAACATTTAGTTGAAATTTGTTAGTTTTCACAAATTTCTGGTTATCGTGAGGGCATAACCAATACATATATCTATTGTCTTAGACAAATAACGGCTCCAGTAATCCAGCTCCTTGGTAGTTCACAATCCTGTCCACCAGGTTTATCAATAACTTGTTCCTCTCATTGCCAGACTACTTCACCCTCTTCTCCAAGCAGGGTTTCAAAATTGAATTTTCTCTCATACGCACTAACATTCCATATGTAGAAGTGCTTTTAAGCTGTCAGTTACTTAATGAATGTTTCTAGACTTAGAGCCTGTTCGGATTGGCTTATTTTAGGTGTTTTTAAGCCAAAATAACAAAAATAAGCCATAAGTTATAAGTCCATCCAAACATGCTCTTAGTGTGATAGATAACCAATTACCACTGTTAATTCTCTATCCCTTTGTAAAATTATTAGGTAAAATTGTTATTTTATTCTACAACAAGTGAAATCCCATAACATAGAGTCATAGACCCATGGGGTCTGAGGAGGGTATAGTGTACGTAGACCTGACGTCTAACTTGGTAGGTAAATAGAGCGGCTGTTTCGAGAGACTCTCGGCTCAAGACAAACCACAAGCACGAACAAAGCAAGAAAAAGGAAAAGGGAACAAGTTGTAATGCAAGTCTTGTAATGTCATCATCCAGAAGCTCACTTCTGACTTTATCCAAAAGTCCTGAAAATCCTTTCTCTACCATCATGAGCGACTAGCCAGACAACAATTAAGATTGGATAATTTGAGGTCAGCAAACCCGGGTTAACTAAAACTTAATAACCCAGGTTAGCAACAAGCCGACACCAGTTGGAATAATCCAGTCAATTTTAGGTTAGGAATGAGCCGACACCAATCAAAACTTAAACATGCTTTCAAGTTGAGTTTTATATAGGTTACTTGGAAGTTATTCTATGTTTGGGTGATTTTGATTCTTTGATCCCTGCAAAAGAGAAAATAAGAACGGACCAATTCTTTGCGTTTTTTTTTTAAATAAGGACTTTTACGTGAACCCAACTATTAACCAGACAGAGAAAGTGGTGGGAAGTAGAGAACTTAAGATCGGAAAGTGGCGGAGAACAGTGAGTTAGATCAGAAAAGTTGGTGGGGGCCTGGGAATCCTATGGAGGGAAATTGGGGAATTTACGTGAAAGACTGAAAACCCCCTATTTTAATGAGATGGCATGGGTATTTTAGTGAATCAGAAAGTGTGTACATTGCCAACCTACTACAACCATGTAGTAAGTAAAAACCTATAGACACACACATGATTGCCCTAATACTATTTTCCCAGAAATTGCCCTAATACTTTGTAGCTAAATAGGCGTTTTACTGAAATCTCTGGCATGATTGTTTTGGATTATGTTGACTTTCTGTTTCTATAGAAGAGTGATCATAAATAGTTCATAATATTATCAGTTTTATTAATATAATAGCTGACTAATAGTGATTGTGATTAATGAAAATGATTAAATCAGAAAGAAGTTGATTGACTCATGCAAAATAATCAAATCAAGCAGGTTCGTGATCTCTGAGATTCCCTTTTCTCTGTGAAAACCTGTAGGTATCTAACAGTTACCTCCCATCTAGTTTGAGTAACTGCACTACCACTTACTCTTGTTCTGGATTTGCTTAGACTCCTATCCCCTCTCTTCACTTGACCAAAAAAGGCTGAAACTATCCCCAACTTGTGCAGGTTGAATTAGGAATATATTCATGGATGGTTCAATTTGGGACAACTAGAATTGCCTTAGAAGTTTGAGTCAAATTTGGGCACCTAATATAACCTTAATTGATCCATAAGAAAACACTGTAAAAAGATAGAAATAAAATCTATTTGGTTAGTTAGGGATATTTTTGTCTCTAGGCGTTCACACACACTTTTTGTAAATAAAGAAAGCTTTGATTTGGTTTTGTGGGTGTATCTCTTTATTCACACCCACTCTCCTTATAATGATGAATGACCCACTTAACTTGACTCAAGTAAACTTCCACCGTGGATCATGAACCATTCATTGACTCAACATGTCTGAGCCCACCCAAATTTAGTTCAACCTTCATATTTAAACACATTCCAAGAACAGGATAATACATATTGCATATTTAAACACATTCCAAGAACAGGATAATACATATTGTCTGTGGATTTGTGTTATTGGAGCAAATTCTGGAATCATGAACTCCAACATCTTGATCCATATTCTTATGCTGGGTTCAGATAAGGGCCTGCAGTAACATTCTTCCATTATAAATCTTCTTATTTCTTTTTTGGCAGAGTTCATGGTCCAAAAGGGTGGTAGAAGTCGACTGCCCCCAACCCATGTCACCATGGAATGAATTGACTGATCCCCCTGATAGCACTTGTGCCCAGGTTATCCATTCAAGGCCAGAAGCACTTAGTGCTACTTGGGTGCCTGCAAATGCCACCAGAGAGTGCCTCAATGAGAAGGATGAACTGGGTAGGTGTGGTTCTTCCAAGCCCCATGGGAATAACAAAACATCTTTAGATCAATTTCTTTTGATGCTGTTTACTTTTGGTATTGTGTTATTATTTAATCTGTTATATCCATGATGTGGTTTACATCTCAGGAAATGCTAGAATGGGTGAAGATCTGAACATGGGTGTTGGTAATGTTCCAGAGCTTGAAGGCCTATCAGGTAAAGTTATGGATGGTTTAGTAGCTTCTATGAAGGACAAACATTTGGAAGTAGATCCTAACGATAACGAGAAAATGGGTAGAAACCTAAAGCTCAACAAGGAAATGCGGGAAGATGACCTGAAGGACAAGGATGTTGGTTATATGGGTGACATAACCAACACATGTATGCCTCAAGTAGAAACTACGGCCAGTGCAGTTCCCAACGATCCTCCCAAGATCACAAACAAAGAAATTGCCACCTATGAAAGTAAAGACATGCCTTCACTTGAACTTAGTTTGAAGCAACTTCGAGATGTTGGAGAGAATGGGACTGGTGTGCAAGAGCGCAATGTACTCAGGCATTCAGACCTGTCAGCTTTCTCTAGGCATGTGATTCAACTGTCACTAAAACTCAGTAAGCTGACTAAAGAAACTACAGTTGCTAATTGATTCTCATCACATGCAGGTATAATGCTGGTTCAACTGCTAATCAGACTCCAACTGGAAACGTGGGCAGCTGCTCACCAGTTAATAATAGTTCAGAAGTTGCAAAACCAGAATCAACGCATAACTTGCGATCCAAGTCAAGCAGTACCCCTAACCAGCGCTCAAATGGAAGTAGTAACAACAATGACATGGGCTCCTCGACCAATAATTTCTTCATCAAACCAGAAACATTACCTGACAAGCCAATAAACAAACCTGGAGTCAATGCCCATCCCTGTTCTGCATTTCAACCAGTGCAACATGGACATAATTCTTCTCTTCAACCTATGGTTCCAGGAAAGCAAGATGCTGCAAAGGCAGCCCTGGCCCAAGCAAGGGCGATGCACCAGAAGGTCCAAGTTCAGCACCACCATCATCACTACCATCATCACCACCACCATGTGCTTAACTTGCACCAGCAACAGGAGCTGCTTGACACTGATGCTTCGTCTTTGAGAAATGCTGTTGAAGCTGCTCCAGATTGCGGAACATCTGACATGGTAGGTACTCCTGTTGAAGGAAATGCTGCTAATTATGGAAGTGCATCAGGAAGTAACAATGGAAGCAATGGGCAAAATGGAAGCAGTGGCCAAAACGGGAGCAGCACTGATGTAGTTGCTGAAGGAACAAATTTTGTTGCTGAAGATGAAACTCGTGAAAAATGTGAAATTGGCAGTAGAAGTGGAAGTGCAAGCAGAAGTGGTGATCACTCAGCTCAAAGAGTGGCTGCTTTGATTAAATTCCGTCAAAAGAGGAAGGAGAGGTGCTTTGAGAAGAAGGTAACTGTTATGGGATCATCGCTATGGTTGCAATGCACAATAAGTTCTGCTTAGATCTAACCAAATTCTGTAGTTTGTTGAAATCCCACTTAACCCTTCTTTCTATGCCATTCAGGATACCAATTCTCTTATCATTTTTCCTTATTAGCATAGTATATTTTTGCATACAATAACTTGCTCATGAAGTCAATGATGCAACTTTGCCTACTACATCTCATCAATGAAATCAAAGTTGTTTGCATTTGGAACTTTGATTCACAAAATTTAGCTTTTCTTGGTTTTGAAGCTTTCGAACAATCAATAGATGGCAGAGGAGCAAACTTATCTGAATTTTCCATGCATTTTAGGTCCGGTACCAGAGTAGAAAGAGACTCGCAGAACAGAGGCCACGTGTGCGAGGGCAATTTGTGCGTCAGGATGCAGACAAAAGTAAAAGCAACGATACAAATTCCTAACCCCTACCGTTTTAATTGGATGGTTCATGTGAATTGAGTTCAAGAGGCTTAGCTTTGATCCCTTAGGTAGGGAGGAAGCAGTTTGGTTCCACAACTAAATTTATTAGTTGAGGTTATTGCTGTCTAGTAATAATTGCTTATTGGAGATCATATTAATTAGGGAGTCCTATGAAGACATCTTTGTTATATAGTCAGTTTGAAGATATACTTATTTTGGACTTCTAGATGTTGGGATACCCTAATAAAATTATTCAGTATGTTGTGACTTCTGGTGTGCTCAAAACTGTTTTTGTTACATTTTTGTACTAATATTATCTTTATCTAATTTTACACTTCATGAAGTCCAGTTCTCTGATATATTTTACGTTTGTCCTTAAATTTGTGAAGGGATCAACCAGAACTGTACTATAGCAAAAGTCTAAGAGCATCTATCCCCTCCAAATTAGCTCTTATTGAAAGGGCAACTTCATTCGGAGGGAAGTCTCAAACTAGTAGGATTTTGGTTTGCTTTGTTATTATCTTTTTGCTTTTACAAATTTTTTTAGTACTGCTATTAGAAACATAATAATGTTTCCTTATGGAGAGGAAGGTTAAGATCTCTAGAACCTCCCCAGTTACTATGCTACCACTAGGCTACAAGGTTTTGTGGATGTTTATTCTTTTCATTTCTGTAGTTTCTTATAGAAGTCTGATTACTAGGGAAGTTGGAGGGGCTCAGTTTTGAGTCACCAACCTTATAGATAAGTATGCATGTTCAAATCTGCATGGCCTCCTTTGGAAGGGCAGTCATGATGTAGTCCTAAGATATGTTGTCGTGTGATCAGGAGTGTTCAGAAACATTCTTGCAAAAATAAAAAGCAAACTAAGGTTGCCTACAATAGAACAAGTGTAGTTAGATCCTTTTGCTTACCCCAGGCGTTGCATGTTCAAATCTGCATGGCCTCCTTTGGAAGGGCAGTCATGGTGTAGTCATAAGATATGTTAGTCGTGTGATCATGTCTCGTGTTCAGAAACATTCTTGCAAAAATAAAAAGCAAACTAAGATTGTCTACAATAGAACCAGTGTAGTTAGATCCTTTTTCTTACCCCACGCGTAGGGGGACTTTAGTACACTGGATTGCTTTTAGTTTCATTTTAGTAATTCTTTTTCTGTGGAAGGTTTAGATAATTTGAAGACTAACCTCTGACAAAGCTCTTAAAGGATTTGATAGACCACCAGCTGAAAGCCTGCACTGCAGCATTGAGAGCTCTAAAGGGGAAAATGCCTACCAAAAAAGTACAAAAATTATTTAATGAAAGCAAACTTTATACACAGCATAAGACATCCTCAAAGAAGGCCTGAGAAACTTCGGCTATTGTTTACAGATCTTGGCATTCTTTCATCCATACAGCAAATACAAATGCAATATTTGTCAAGAATAATCATCTGATTGTTAAGAACCCTAATAGAAAATTTTGGTCAAGTGATATCGGTTGGTGTGTTAAATTTGAGAGGCGAGGAAAATTTAGAGAGAGAAGAAAAATACTGGGAGAATTCTTTCTTGGTTTCGTTCATCAGACCTCTTTATATAGAGGAAAAAGTTCTTCTTTTCTAGTCTAATAAGAAAATTTTATTCTATTAAACTACTATAAGGACTAGGACTTTATCATAAAACTAATAAAGTTAAATATGAAACATCTCAATACCCCCCTCAAGTTGGAGCATGGGGTTTGGTTGACACATAACTCAGAAGAATTATATTCGATTGGAGTGCGTCTCGGACATAATGACAATCAACTTCAATATGTTTAGTCCGTTCGTGAAATACCGAATTTCGTGTAATATATAATGCTACTTGACTATCACAATACATTTTAACCGGAGATTTATGCTCGACGCTCAAGCTAGGTAGGATTCCCTTCAACCATTTCAATTCACAAACCGTCATTGCCATTGAGCGATATTTTGTGATAATGTATTGCTTCTTGATTTTTCATGATACTGGTGAATTTCGAGATAAACCATCCGATGAGCGATTTTCGGGTCAACGGATATCCAGGCCAGTCCGCATCACACCACTCATACAACTGAAAATCACAATTATTACTTTAACATAATTTCTTGCTCAGTGTTCTTTTTCAAGTATCTTACCACCCGGAGGGCGTTCTCAAGTGCGCTTCTTTCGGTTGGTGCATGAATTGGGACAAAACATGTACACAATAGGACAACTCTGGTCGCGTAAAACTGAGGTTTATTAATCTGCCGACCAGACATCGATATGGTTCCTAATCTTTCAAATTAGCCTTTTTGGCCAATACCATATTGTGATTCTGTTCCATGGGAGATTTAATCGGTTTTGCTCCCAATAATCCGGACTCAGATGCATACTTTCGTTGACAAAGGAATAATACAATTGGTCCACACACAACTTCAACCCCTAGAAAATACTTCAGGGGACCCAAATCCTTCATGTAAAAACAGATTTGGAGATAGTCTTTGAACCGTGCAATGGCACTATGGTCATTTTTAGAGATAATCAAATCATCCATATAAACGAAGATGTTAAGTTGTATTCTTTCCTGATGCATCGTGAAGAGAGAATAATGATAGTATGACAGTTTGAATCTATATTTCATCAAGACACTTGACAATTTTGCAAACCAGCATCTTGGAGCTTGTTTCACTCCATACAAATATTTTCGGGATCGACATACTTGGCTCGGACCAGATACATGGAATTCCAGTGGTAATTTCATATTTCGTCATGCAAGAAGGCGTTATGAACATTCATCTGATGCAACTCCTAATTTCGAGTGGCTGCTACTGCTAAGAAGGTCCGAACGGTCACTACCTTCGCAACCGGAGCAAACGTTTCATTGTAGTTAATACATGTCTCTTACTTATTACCAAAGATGACCAATCAAGCTTTATATCATTCAATTATTCTGTCCGAGTTGTATTTGATCTTGTACACCCATCTATATCCGAGTGCTTTATTATCCTGCGGTAATATTTTTAATGTCCATGTGTCATTGTCCTCTAATGTTTGGATTTCTTGTTGCATGACTTTTCTCCAACATTTCTTTTTCATAGCCTCCGAGAAGAATTTTGGTTCAATTCATTGGTAATTACTGCAAGGAAGCTTTGGTGTTGCGAGAAAAAATTATCATAGGATATATAGTGAGCTAAAGAATAAGGTGCACCTGAGGGTTGTTGAGGATCGGGCGAACTCGTTAATGGACTTTCTTTCCGGAATGTTTCAGTAACATAGTCACGTAATCGAACTGAGTCATGCTTCTAACGTTTACCTCGATCCAATTGTTCCTCCGGTGGCTTTTCATTAACCCGGGTACCTTCCGTCTATACTTCTTCCACGTTTTCATTATTCGGACTAGCATATATCTGGTCTAATTCTGGTTTATATGTAGGTTCGGTATCCGGTGTCTGAATTTCTTCTATTTGATATTTGTTCACACCTACATTATATGAATGTTCTTCTTTAAAAATATGTTGATTCCTTTCGTCATTTGTTTCGTCCGGGATTTCTATGTTGTCGACCAAGTTACATGTTCCTACTATAAAAGAAAACTTAGTCTCGTAGAAGTCCACATCCCTTAAGACTAAATATTCATTTTTTAAGTCATACAGTATCCAACCTTTCTGTCCGTAGGGGTATCCCAAAAGGATTCACCTACGACTCTGACTCTCAAACTTGTCTCTTGTTCTTTCCTTTGTGTGTGAATATCATAGTTACCTTAGCACCCTTAAGTGATCATAATGAGGCGTCTCCCCGTATAAAATTTTATAGGGGGTTTTCCCATTCAAAATCGAAGATGGTGTTTTATTGATCAAGTATCCCGCAGTCAAAATACATTCTCCCCAAAATTTAATCGGAAGATGGCCCTGAAATCTCAATGTTCGCGCCACATTAAGAATGTGACGGTGTTTTATTTCGACTCTTCAATTCTGCTGAGGTGTCCCTGTGCAAGATGTTTGAAACAGAATTTCATGTTTGAAGAAGTAAGTCTTCATATACGTGAACTCATTTCTATTATCACTACTAACTATCTTCACCTTTTTTCCGAACTGCCTTTCCACAAAAGTGAAGAAATTCTTCAAGGTCTGAGACACTTCTTTTTTATCAACTAAGAGAAAGATCCACAAGGCTCATGAACGATCATCCACAATAGTTAAGAAATATAAAGCACCACAAGAGGAAGGGGTCCTATATGGTCCTCATAAATCACAATGGATTATCTCAAAAGTATCCGAAGTAAAATTCTCACTTAAAGGAAAAACACTTCTCGTTTGGTTTGTTCGTTGACATACATCACATTCTCTATCCAATCTATCATCATTTTCCTTTAAGCCCAATGTCGTAATAGACTTTGTTAATTGTGTTGAAGGATGACCAAACCGTTTGTGCTAAATATCGAACCAATCAACTGCCTCTGCCTTCATAGCCCGTATCAGCGGCACATTCCAAAAATAGTAAAGTCCACATTGATGCTCACCTTTTCCAATCAGCTTCCTCGTGGTGGAATCCAATATATCACACATAATTTTATTAAATGTCACATCACAATCTAAATAATCAAATAGTTGTGACACGGAAATTAAATTGCATGTCAAATTAGGAACATAAAGAATGTTCTTCAATCATATCTTGTCATTCAGCCTGATCGTTCCTTCTTTTGTAGCCACCGAGTTATTTTTATCTGGATGCCCAACCGGATACTCAGGAATGTCTCGCTGATCGCTAGTTTCTCCGGATTACCTGTCACATGATTGGTAGCTACAGAGTTAATAATCCAGGATGAGTTTTTGATCTTACCGTTCATCATGCCATTCAGATTTATTTCTTGTGAATTCAACACGTGAATCACCATTTTTTGGATCTCCTCACTCAAATTGTGAGGTCCTATCCCTCATGTGTTCATATGTTCTATCTCCGCTTGTGTATCCTTAACAACAATGACGTTATCCCGGTAGTTGCCTCTTATGCAACTAGATCACGGGCCTCTCATCTACTGTTGTTGTTGTTCTCGTCTTCTTCCTCCGAATTTCTTGTCTGCTTTTTTATTTCCTGGCCACTATTCCGAATACCCATTGAGTAGAAAACATCATTCCACAACATGTTCGGGTGTCTTGCAATGTGTGCAGAATGCACCATCATTCTTCTCTTCACCTTAGTCACGGTAATAATTTCTCCCTTGTACGACAAAGGTCATGGTTTCACTCCGTTCTTCCATTTTTCGTGTGAGTCCTCTCATACGCTCTTCTTGCATTAGCTTCGAGTAGACTTTGTTTAATGACGACAACGGTTCTTGGGCCAGTATGTTTGATCTCACCGTTCCATACATTGCCTCATCCAATCCCATGAGGAAAAGATGCACTTTTTCTTCTTCTATTTTGGTTTCCACGATCATCCACAGATTGCACGTGCACTTTCCGCACTTGCAAGTCAAAATCTGTTCGTAGTTTGTCAATTTTTCCCATACCTTAGTTAGTTTTCCATAGTAATCCACTATGGTCCTTCCATTTTGCTTGCACTCCGCAAGTTCTGCCTTCAGTTGTTGCTTCCAAGGGCAGTTGATAACAGTGAAATGCTCCTGAATGCTTGTTCATAATTTTTCCGCTTTCTCTTTATGCAAATCGTTGAGCGAAGCATTGGTTCGATTGTGTTGCGAATACATGACACCAATAAAGAGTTTATAGTCCACCAATCTTCTAAGTACAACGACTCTTCATCCGGCTTCTTGATTGTACCATCAATGAAGCTGGATTTCTTCCTTGCTCTTAGGGTCATCCTCATAGATCTAGCTCATTCTTCGTAATTCTCTCCCTTCAATTGTACTTGTGTCACCACAATTTCGGGATTCTCGTTTGACGTAATGTCAAAAGGGGAGATTGTTTTTCTTTGAATTTGTTTTCTTCATCGGCGATCCTTTATTTTTATTGTCGGTTTCTCGGTCACCTGCTATTATTTAGGGTTTTCGTGTTCTTTTAACGAGGCTCTGATACCATGTTAAATTTGAGAGACGATGGAAATTTATAGAAGAAAAATATTGGGAGAACTCTTTTTGATTTCATTCATCATAGTGATCTCTTTATATAGCGGCAAAAGTTCTCCTTACTTATATAATAGAAAACAAAACAAAAACAATAACGAAATAAAAGATCTACGCTGCAGCGGAAGTTACTTCACTTTGATTTCATTTTATCGTCGTCTTTTTCCTCTCCAAAATTGGGAAGAGAGGGGGTTGATGTGGGGAGTACTTGGTTAGGATATCCCATGCATGCACAAACAATAGATACAACCAAAATGAACGTGACCTATTTAAAAGTAACACATGCTTAATTGAAACTATTATTGTTTTTTCACCTTCCGTTGGTAAAAGGAACCCGAATTTAACTCTTCCCGAACCTAGATTCCGTTCCTATACTTTTAAGGGTCCAATGCAAGAAACAAAAAGAAACCTTTTTTTATTCACACAAAAAAATTAAAATTAACTAATTAAGCAATATTAAAAAAAATTATTGATCAAAACATCAAATAAATGTATAATAAACACTATATTCGATTCAATATTTTCAATTTCAGTACAATAATGCTACGAAAGAGATACATTAATGTCATTACATGAAAGATTTAAAAGAAAAACTATCATTACATTAGGCATATAAAATTAATCTTCTTGGCTACAGTTCTGATTTTGTGTTTTAAAAAAAAGCCTTTCGCTTTCGATTCAATGTTTTTCTTAATGTCATTACATGAACGATTTAAAAGAAAAATTATTTTTACATTAAAAAAGTCTTTCGCTACTCATTGGATTTGAACACGCGACCTCAACCGCCGCCTCGACCTCCCCAGGAGGGACGGCTCTGTTAGTTACATAGTAACAAAGTACTCTCCCCTTTACTTACTGTGTTCGTTTTTGTGTTTAAATTTGGCCGGTCAAGAAGATTCAACATATATACATAAAAGATTATTTTAACCTTATATATATGGTGTCGGTTGAACTGACATGGCTCCTCCATGTATGAAACCTGTGCTACACAAACTTAGTAAATTAATGAGTACGTACCTTCTCTATACATAAAGTAGCCCTTCATCATTCAAGCCTTCCTATTCAGGTCATAGCATTAATTTCGAATATGAATTCACTCCAATATTCTCTTCAGTTTCACTACACATGTGAATAGATCAGACTAAGATGCCCTGGTTTCACATACTCTTGGCTCAATTTCACTTGAACAACAGCGACAGGAGCAAGGCAATGCCATTGATGTATCTCAAATCATTCTTTAATGCATGAATATGAAGTCACTTATTTTCTGCTCAATTTCACTTAAAGAACAACATTGATTACTTTTTATAATGACGGTTTACAAGAAAATTTGTTCACCTCGACTATTTCATTGATACCTTCCGACATCACAAGTAATGAGTAACTCTATGATCACCAAAATCTAGACATGTGTTATGAATTTACTTAGTCAAGATCTACTATATCAAACAAACATGTCCATAAGAATAGGGGAGCAAATGTAGTACATATCACATGACGAATTACAGCCACATCCACAAAGCATTTCACCTATTTTTAGGGAAGAAACAATATTACATGGAAAAATTGTAACCTCATTTGGACAATCAAGAAGCTGCCACTCGAAACACACTGATAAAACATTATTTTAAATCCATTCAATTTGAATTGATATTTTCTCCATCATGATTGTTGGGAAGAGACATCTAATATAATTAGTATTGGACTTGAGACAAATACCAATCAAACTTAAGGTATTAAGCATAAGACTTTTCGTTCTTGAATATAATTGCATTTTGATTGAGTTATTGATACAAGGATTAAAAAACATGAAGGAGGATTGGATTAATGATAAAATAAAATATCCGGTTGCGAATAGTGATTCGAAGAAAGAGAATTCTTGGTTCAGTTGATCTCTACCTTAAAGACAAAAAACAGGATTGATCAAATTCTAGTAAGCCTATTAATAGTAATCATATTTATCAAATAATGACTCTAGTTATCAAATGATTGAACAACTGAGACAATTTACTTATTTTACTTAGTTGACATGCCTTTATAAAAATCATCCAATGAATTTGAGTTCAATCCATCATGATCTGGGATTGCAAATCCCAAGTTTGTCTATAAATAACAGATCTAACCAATCATGGTGGCTCGAAACGAATCTCCGCTGGCTTGAGTTGTCTGATCCTGAATGAGGCAATTTCCCATCGATCCATTTGGAGAAGACCCCTAACCTTTCTTGGCAGTCCCTCAAATCTGGTAATGATCATCTGTTTTTTGTGTTTATTATGACTGAGTGAAGCCAATTTGTCTGCAACCCTATTTGCCTCTCGATAACAATGTTGTATGGTTATCCCTCTGCTATTTACTATTCTCTTTATCTCCTCCACTGTTTCCAACATCCTCCATGGAGTGTTTGCCTCTCCGTCAACACATAAGATGAGTAGCTTCGAGTTGGCTTCAGCAATAATATTGTAGAGACCTCTTGTTATACATTGTTTGATCCCAAACAATATATCCTAACTTTCCGCCCAGTTGCTTGTGCCTTTACCCAAGTGTATTGAGTATGCCATGATGAATATGTGTTGAAGATACAGATGTCCCCTAAGTATACACTAAGTATACATACTTATATACTTCCTGTTTTTAGTTGTTTTCTTTCTTTCATTAGTGTGTTGTTTATTAGTGGTCATATCTGTAAGAGTGGTTATAGCTAGCAATGCAAAGCTAGTAGTATAACTTTGTATTTTACATTTTAGAGAGTATAATATACAAAATAGAAGAGCAACGTATTTTGCTCCCCAAAAGCTCTCTCTCGTCTTCTTCATATTCACTCATCTCTCAATTCCTTTTATCAAATCTAATCGATCACACTGTGATTGTTAACATGATATCAAAGATCGGATGTATCGATCCGATATTGGAGTAATTTCTATTAGAATCACACACAGTAGGAACGAAGGAGAAGAAGATCGAAATTGAGTTCGATTCCACAAAATTGAAGATCGATCTGTAAGGATACAATACTTATAAGATCGAAGATCAATTAGGAGTCAAAATCTACAATTCGTTGCAATTTTTTGGAAATAAGAAGGATTGAAATCGAAATTGAGGAATTAGAAAATTCAATCACAATTGTGATTTCTTCTGGAAAATTAGAATCGAAAAATCGATAGCAATTTCCTCTGGAAAATTAGGAAAAACAGAGAAAATCAGCAGCAACACTCGCAGCAATTGAAAAATGAAATTGCGATTGCGATTTTTCTGAAAACAGAGAATCGAAGATTGAGGTAATTTCTTTTATCGCCTTTGTCGATCGAGTCGTATGGAGATGTTATCGGTTTGTGCGGATACACTCCGTCTTTGGCTGTCATTGCGACGTCGAAGATCGCCGAAAATATTTCTAAACTTCAATTTCATTTTTGTGCTGGTTCCTGTGTTGGTGAATCGTTTAGTATTGTTAAAGTTGTATCTGTGTTGGTGAATTGGCGAATTGGAGAAAAATGTCGAGTTCGTCGTTGTTGTGTTGGCTTGTTGTTGATAGTTGTTGTTGTGTTAGTTCCTATTATGTGTTAGTGTTGTGTTGGTGTGTTGGTATTGCTGATGTTGTTCTGCGACTGGTGTTGATGGTGTAACTTTACCGATGTTGTTGCTGCAATAGTCGAGTGATTATGCTGCAGCTACTGTTTGTTAAAAGAAGTCGATATTGTTAAAACCTGAAAGAAAAGATATTGTTGCTGGATCAATGGAATTTCATTTCAAAGAAAATGTGGTTCTGTTGCATATTCAATAGATTGATTGAAGGATCGAAAAGTTCTTAGCGACAAACAGACTGAGAACCGAGAGATACTTCGTCGACGATAATATGGATTGAGTTGAAGCTCAATTCAAAGAATAGCTTGCGTGATGAGAATCGAGAGATTCTCTAGTCCGAATGACTAGAGAACGAGGGGTTCTTGCCGCTTATCAAATTCTGCTGGTGTTGGTTCAGAATCAAAATTGTAGTCTGCTGGTGCTGGTTTAGAACAAATTCATAGAGAGAAGTTTCGCTAAGCAACTATTTAGTTCAATCAGGACTGCCCTGCTGCAACCTAGGGATCACTGGGCCGGGAGAGGAGCGTTCAGCCACTCTCTTGACTATAAGGAAAGAGAGGAGTGAAAGCCTTCTTTCCTGCTCCTCTAGTAAAGAAAGGTGATCCTCCGCCAAGAGCCATTGAAAGGTGACTAAAACACCAGAAACGGAGACCGCTTTCTTAAGTATGTTGTACTAGGGGACAATGTAGGAGGACGCTCGTGTATATGAACAAATTTTTGGTAATTGGGCTTTCCAACAAAAATACTTGTATGCACCAAAAACCGTTCAAGCTGTTGCTGTTGTGCTTCTGAAAATGGAAAAAAACTGAAATCTGAGTTGATGGCCATGTGCTGGAACTTGGAGAATATTGTTTGCAGCTGATGTTCCTGCTGCTGCAGGACTGATTTCAGGACTGTTTTTTGTTGCAACTGTGCTACTACACCGACTGAAATTGTTGTCGAGCATATGATGTCCTCGCTTACCTCGAGAAAGATTCAGGTGTCGTCATTGATGCCACTGTTTCTGATATTGGTGCTGCTATTATGGACTCTGAAAATCAGGAATTGAAAAGCTTTGGCTTCCTTTTTTGTAAAATTGTGGAAGACTGTTGTATGGTTTCAGTTTGCGAGATACCTTGTGTCTACTTCACTAACATGATGAAGTACAGAAATATGAAGTGATTTGCAGTCTTTCGACTTTGATCTATTGCGTAGCTAGGGACATTTATATACTTGTGATGTGAATGGCTGGAGCGTTGTGAAGAACTCTTACAAGAATGTTGTCTACTGCTGTTAAGAATGATGCAATCAGTAGGAATATCTGGTCACTCCTACTGTCGATCAGCTGCTGTTGCTGATGTTGGTGCAGCAGTTGAAGGACATGAAGATAATGCAGCAGCTGTCTTAGTTGTTACCGCTGCTGCTTCTACAGTTGTTACTGGTACTGCAGTTGCTGCTGGAGTCGAAGCTGCTAAGCATGGGTACTAGATATGGTGCATGTTTATTTGCATTGTACTTGTTGCTCTTTTTATTCCCATAAGAGGTGGAAGTTGGATCATACCAATCAGCCTCAATGAGTTCAACAGCTTTGAAGAAATTGAAAATTTATAAAGGAGGGATCATTCTTCCAGATGAAGTTTTAAAGAGTAGTAGTACCTTTAAAGAGAAGTAGTACAGAAATGCTCAAGGAATTTACACAGAATTATACAGAAACTATTAAAGTTGCTGCCTTGGTACAACAGGTGCTGCTGCTGCAAATGCTGCCGTTGTTGCTGGTTGTTTCCAGTGGTAAAGTTTTTTTTTGATATCTGCTGGTCCTTCTGCAGATGCGACTGCAATGGATCGTGCGGGTGTTGTTGTTATGGTTGATGGTTGTCGAGAATTCATTCAGGGGACAGAACATCAGAATCTTCCCCTGCATATAAAAGAAGGCAGAACAAAACTGTTTCTGCAGGTCGATTTTACCCTAAAAAAGACACTTCTGCTGTTATATTCATGAATTTGCTTGCCGTCATGATTATATATATTGTCCAAGCTAGGACTAAAAAAAACTGTTTTAGTTCCTAGCTTGAGGGGGCGTGTTGAATTTCAACACAGATGTCCCCTAAGTATACACTAAGTATACACACTTATATACTTACTTCCTGTTTTTAGTTGTTTCCTTTCTTTCATTAGTGTGTTGTTTATTAGTGGTCATATATGTAAGAGTGGCTATAGGTAGCAATGCAAAGCTAGTAGTATAAATAGAGGATATACTTTGTATTTTACATTTTAGAGAGTATAATATACAAAATAGAAGAGCAGCGTATTTTGCTCCCCAAAAGCTCTCTCTCGTCTTCTACATATTCACTCCTCTCTCAATCCTTTTTATCAAATCTAGTCGATCACACTGTGATTGTTAACAATATGCTATTATAATCCCTTATTATTCCTCCTACCCCGCAATATCCTCCTTGACAACTGCCGTCACTGTTTACCTTGTAAGACAGTGATGGTGGTTTACTCCATTTCACCAGCTTGGTCACTTTATGTATCATTGGTTGTTTTACTAAACTATGAGGTTTTTGCCACCCATAATCCAGCGTCAAATTGCATTTTTTTGTCCCACTAAGTCAGTTAATGAGGTGCTAAAGAACAACTCTGATCTTCTTATCGTGGGTGCTTCATTCCCATAACGAGATGCACACCTAGATATCCAAAGCTCCCAGGTGATTAGTGCAGGGATTACCTTAGTCATGAATGCAGCCACCACATTAAGTTTTTTGTGATTCCACCATTACAGTAGTAGTTGATAATATTGCAAATGCTTGATTCTAATACCAAATATTCCAGCAAACCTCGTCCATATTGCCTATGCAAAAGGCAGTAGCATTTTCTCCCCGGATTTAATCAAAACCTTGTTACCTTTTTGTTAGTTGATAATCTATCATGAACTACTCTCCACATCATGAAAGCCATTTTGAAAGGAACATGTTTATTCCATATTTTTGTTAGCGTGGTACGGCTCTTATGGGAGGACTTCATGGAAGTGGGATTACTAAATCCCAATACTTCATTTGAAGCAGAAAGAGTTTCGCGGAGGCGAACTCGCTGGGGCAGTACGGTCTTCTCTGAGGCAGAGATATGGCTTTGGAAATTCTTTAAGTTTAAAAAATAATCTATTCTATATCATGGCCAAGGGTCACTCTTACCCGTAAATTCCATGCGTAACCATATCGGTGAGTACTGAGCGAGGGATATTTTAGGAATAACTAGGGAAAGTCCATAATGCCGGACGGGTCGTTACACATTTTGGATGCAGAAAAATGCCTTCCACTAGTTCCAAAATTCGTGGCTGAGTCTAAACATGCAGACTTCTAGTATTCAGGGTGAGGATGCTTCCTCATATCTCTACTACTGTCTTTTACTTATTTTGAAGATATTTCTATACTTTCAGATTATGTTGTTTTTCTGTTGGATTCTTGTATTTGGATTTAGAGCTTTTGTATTATTGACCAGATTTTGAGGGTTGTATTAACTATTATCAGATTAATTTCCGTATTTATGTTATGAGTAGACAACTTTATTAAGTATCTTATTATTTCTATATTTCGTACTTATATTATGTTGTTAATTGGGGAGTGGTTCACCTACTGCTGGTGCCACCACAAGTTCTTAAAAGGGGGTAGTGACACTGTACTAATATCTAAGTCTCATGTTTGTGACCAATCGCCTAAATTCCTTTGTTTTGTGTTACGCTAGGGACCTGCGTTTGAGACTTTCCTGGGTTAATTGATGAACATCTGTGGCCATGTTTGTGCTCAGTCCACATCCATCCTGCTCCCCAACCACTTATATCATACTCAATTATTGGGAATAAGTCCCCCTCAGGAGTGTTGTTGGGGTCATTCAGTTCTGGTAGATTCTGATATGGGATTTTGGATGCAAATCTCTTTATCTTCACCTTGGGCACATTCTTTGCTTGATTTTACGGAACATTTAGCAATAGCTCCTCTACCTCTAATGCTTGTTCTTCAAGTTGATCAGAGATTTTGTGTTTAGATTTTCTCTGTTTCTTTTCTTTCTTCTTGACTGTTATCTTATTCTTGCCCTTTTTCACATTTTTTAGTATTCTTCACGTTGTTCTACCTCACACCTTGTTGTACCAAAATCACAAGTTGTCTAGCTATATCTAGTTCTTCATGTATTCTAGATTCTGAATGTTCAGTTATCTCCATTATGCTATCATCTTCTGGCACAAGAACTTCACTAGCAATCTGGACAGTTTTGTGGACTCTTCTCACCTGGTAGATTCTTAGCCTTGGCTCCTCTAGTGTGTGAAACTTCTATCCATCCTTCTGTGTCTTCAACCATTGATTTATTCATGTCCTTGGGGTTTTCATTCTCCACAGGCTTTGCCACATTCAATTTTGGATGTTGCATCCTGCATTCCTCATCCGAGTGGCCCTGCATTCTGCAATGGAAGCAAAAGTTTGGAACGTGTTCATATTCGATCAATTGGTTAAAGATATCGATTTCCCCGGCCTTGTCAAGGAGAGAAACTTCAATCTCTCTTAGTCTTGGTCATGTTAGATCGGTCTCTACTTTTGCTTACGCCATGGTACGTCCTGTAATGTCTTTATCCAATGCAATTAGGGGGCCGATGGGTTCCAAAATTCGCCAGCATATCGTCCTCCTCCTTCATGAAAATTGCCTTAGGTTTCCCATCTAGCAATTCATAAGGTTTGGGTTTCAATCGAATTACCTTCCTTGTGTTTCCCAAATACACCACCTATAACTTTCGCATAGCTTGGTTCCTTCAGATGCAGTTCTACCAATGATTGAGGTAATCCTCTGCTGTTCGCCAGCTGCCATACGACCGAAAAAAGGATGACGTTGTCATATTTCTTTTTATTATAATAGCCCCTTAAGTTTATATAGTTCATTAAGTCTGTTTTTAAGTTATATCTATATTTATTTAGCCCCTTATGTTTGTAGTAGTCCAAAAGGACCCATGTAATGCCTTAAAAGGCTAAGTATCGATCATTTGACAGATTATCCATCAATATATCAAAAACTATCTTCTTCTTCTTGATCTCTCTTTCTCTTCTCTTTTCTCTTCTTCTGCACTAAGTAACAACACCGGTCTGTTACAAATGGTATCAGAGCTCAGTCCTATGACGAGAGTGGACATCTCACCGGAGATGCAAAACATCCAAGACGAGCTTCAGATGCTCAATCGTGAATAAATCGAAAGTTCGAGCTTATTATGGCAAGCTTGAACATCATTCAGGCGAGGGGGTCAGCACCGGCGACTCCAGCAACCACGACGAACTCGAACCCTAGTTTTTCGGCGATACCAGCGGCGACACAGGCGAACATCACACTCGATTTTATTCCAACACACATGCTGGTTCTACAACCAAGCTACGACATCGACCAAGTTTCAGGTAGCAAAACCCCTAAATCCGCTACCATGTTCAGCGTATCACCAGGAATGGAATAATTTCTCTGTTCGATAGAAGTTCAGCAGCCTAATACTCATTTCGCCATATTACATAGTCCATATGAAGCACAAAGATTGGGCATTACTGCGACTGCTCCTGCACACAGGAAAAATCATACAATGACGACAACGACAAGGTTTGAGAAGCCGGATAACAAGCATAATAACTTCAACACGCAGTTACAAGAAAGCGTAGTCACAGAAATTGAAAGCATAACAATTGTGGACAAGGTGTTTGATAAAAGTCTTCAAAGAAATGAAGAGCTCTTATGTGGAGGAAATGTTCTAAATGATGAAAATATTTCTGGTGATGCTGGTTATGCCAACATCGACAAGTTAGAAGTACCAAGGGAAATCGAAGTTGAAGCTGCTACAACTTCAGAAAACTATGGAATCGGGGTGGTCTATAAGAACAAAATTCTCAACTTCGGTGAACAATTGGAGAATACGGAAGTTTCTGTTATCCCTGTTAATTACATCAGCGAACTTATCATTCCCTCCTTGATGGATTCTATGGAACATATGTGCCCTGATTTTGATGATGGAAAACCATTAGAAAATAACATTGTAGAAGCTAACGAAAAGTTCACTAATGACTACGAAAGGCTCGACCAGATTCTTCAGAAGTACAGAATCAATATGATGGATATTCAATGGGATAAAAACATACGAGATGAGCCTCTTCAATATGAAGATAGAAATATGAAGTCAGAAATTAAAGAATCAGGTGTTTGATATAAGTTATCTTAATGACAAAAATGAGGATCTAAATAACGAGCAATTGCAAGCAGTTGAAATCCCACTCGTAAATCCAATCTCGCTCTCTCGAAATATGGTTCCCAATGATATGGTGTTAACTTATGAAGAGGTTAAAAGTATGGACATTACTTTCAAATATGAAATACGAAATGTAAGGGTGGAGCATGTGTTGATTACCTTTGATTGCCAGAACTTTCGAAGGCCTAAGAAAATTGCCCAGACCGAGAATTTTACCACTATTGATAGATATCGACATGGTGACTTTGTTGTAGTAGTTTCTGAACGGTACTGCTAGCGTAAAAGAGACCAAGAAATATCCTATCATTTGTCACTATGTAACTAATGATGTCTCTGGATATGAAACTCAAGTTGTTGAGGATGCTAGAAATCTCATTCTAACTGGGAATAATATTCAATCTGTTCTCAAGGAGTTGCTAGAAAAGATCACAGTAAGAGGGGATGTAATTGTTGGTTGTGCTCCCCATACTTGTAGTAATTCTGATATGTTGCAGATTGTTTCGCCAATTGAACATGTGAGAAAAAAGGGAATTGTGTATTTGGTGAATCTTACTATCTCCATAGAACTGCTACTTGGTTCGAACGCTGATAATTATAAATATAAGGTTGTGCTTGCCTGGCTAGTCTCACCAAATGGCTTGAAGCTCTTACTCTCCCAATGGTTTTCATTTCTTTTTGAAGTAATGGATTTTCAGAACCTCGCTATTATTGGTCGTGGTGCTATTAGCCCCATTCCGGATGAACGAAAAGTTGTTGGAGACAGTCTCAATCAGTTTCAGCATACTTCGCAGCATCTTGTGAGATTGGTGCAAATCATAGTAGATGGATCTTGCGACATGGCAGTCCGACAGATGGCTAACATTCATTTTAAGAACCTCGTTGCAAAGAACTGGTGCTCTCATAATCCTGCTAAGCAATCCAAAATTATGTCAAGTGACAATGAATTGTGGCCAACGCTTCTGCCCTGGGTAAAACATAATCTGCAGGATCAACAAGTTTATGGTGCCTTGTTTGTTATGAGAATTCTCTCTAGGAAAGATGAATTCAAATCAGATGAGGAGAGAACACCTGCTTATCACGACGTTGAGGAAACTTTTCCACATCTTCTGAACATATTTAACAGATTTGTTCAGATAGCATATCTGTCAATTGAAGTAGCAGACTGGATCAAGTCATTTGCTGCAAAAATGAGATATGGCACCTTGCCCCGTGAGGTGTTTGCACAGGGAACCTGACGCCCTGGCTAAAGTTGCTTCCTTACCGAGACAAAGCTGGAATTTCTGCGTTGATGGATAGACCTTCTATCTACATGGGATTTTATCACTCTCAGAGGTTGCATTTAGTCTCAAATGAATTTGATCTAGCTGCATCAAGTTCTGGAATAGTTCTTGAACAGACACTTACTGTTATTTTTCAACCGGTTACTTTAAGAAGTGGCATGGCATCATATGTAGGCTCAATACAACAACCAAGTTGGTCACAGAGCTCATTGTTTGGATGGGTAGTTAGTGGAAGATGTGTTCTTTCAAATGATAGTAATCTGTATGTCCAATTAGAGCCAGATTTGGTATCCGAATTGAAGACTACTTCAGAGATGCAACAACAATATGATGTTGAGAATTTGATATCTCAAACTTGTAGTGACATGAGCTTTGAAATGGCTGATTCCCCAATCAGAATAATTAAAGAAGTGTATGGCTTTCAAAAGGAGTCATCCCTTCTTTATGAATTTTCTCTAGCAAATTTTAGTGATTCAAGGTCATTTGACTTGGAGTTCAGGTGGAAGCGCTGTTGACATCCAATTTTGACCAATCTTTTAATCATTTCTTGCAATTTTAAGCATTTTAGGACACCGCATTTTAATCATCATTTTTTGTATTTTTTACATAATATTCTATGTTTACTTCTTCACAAAATGACATTGCATCTTTTTATTTTTTAAGCATGATGTCTTTGTTAATATTATGTTTCTATTATTATTACACCGTCGTTTTATTTTATTAATGTTTTTCATCTCTTTAAATAATTAATTGACATCCCGTTTTTTATTTTTAATTAGGCATTAAACATTTCTTAAATATTGTATTTTATTATTATTGCATCGGCATTTTCATTTTGATAATTTTGTATCTTTTTAAATAATTAATTCGTTTTGCATTTTTGTCAAACCAGTCCAGTCCGAGGCACAATCCGGATCAGTCCAGTTCGCCAAAAACCAATGCCCAAAAATGAAAACCCAATACATCTTTCATCTTTTTCCCCCAATACCCAAAACCCTAAACCTAAATACCCTCTATAAATAAAAACTCTTCCTACTCCAACAAAAAAAAACTCCAGTCGCACCCCTCTTAACATCTCTTCATTCACTCCTCTCTTATTCAACACACACACACACAAACGCACCTCACTTCTCTCCCTCCACTCCTCTCTTCTTCGCACCCCACACCTCCGGCGAACCAACACTACACCGCCAAACCTTTCACATCGCCCCAGCGAACCAACACCACCATCGAACCCCTTTCCCGATGCCTCAGCGAACCAACACCACCATCGAACCCCTTTCCCGACGCCTCAGCGAACCAACACCACCACTGCCCGAAAACCCACACCCCCCCTTTTGCAAATTTTTACACTCTATCCCTCTCCTATCCCGTCTCCCGCAGCCCTTGGAGCTCCGACGAACACGAACCCCACTGCTCCTCATCGTCGGCGACCCAATGAACCCACGTTGCCGCTGTCCTGTTCCGGCGAACCACACCAACCTCACCCTCGCCCCTAATTTCGGCGAAGTCACGCCGCTGGAGTTCGAACCCCGCATCTCGTCGCTGGTAAACACATCATCGATCACACCATTTTCTCTAAACCACTACCACTGTAGCACCTAGTTATCGACCACACTGACCCGTCGTCGGACCCACTGCTCATTGGTGAACCCCCACCCAACAACCACTAGGGCGTCGTCGCTCCGGCGTTTCGCCGTGGAAGTGACGTCGCCGCTCATTTTGCTATTGACACTAATCGGAGCTCGAAACTCCGGCGACGCTATGTTTGTTTCTCTTTATCTTGCTATTATATGTTTGTGGTTTTATGTTGGACTGATTTTCGCATTTGGTATCTTGTTGGTTCTGTTTTATCCTCTTCGAGTTGTTGGATTTAGCTAACGGATTGATTTTCTCATGATTTTGGTATATGGGCGACCTTTGTGGGTATTATTTGCTTGAAGGGTTGTTGTTAATTCTGCTGGACTGATTCCGTCGGAGTTTTCAAAACTCCGGCGTCCTCTGCTTGTTTTTCTTTTGGGATCTGTTGAATGTTTTTCTGGCTGTGGGACATTTTTGTTGTTGTTTATTCCACAGTTTCGCGGCCCTTTGTTGTTCACTGATTGCTACGAATTGCTTACTATCCGCTGGATTTCGGACTGGTTTTTGACAACTTGGCTACTATTTTTTTGGATATGTTAGCTACTGATTTTTGGTTAATTTTACTGGTTAACTGATTTGAACAATATACTACATTTTGATTGACCAATGAAAAAGTTATCCGTCGATTTTTGAGGCCTCCACAGTTGCAAAGACGGAAAATAAAATAAAATGAAGCTTTCTGGGCAATGATGATTTCTTCCACTTACACCGGATAACCAACATGCGCTGGCAGGGCGAATTTTCGTAACCGGACTTGTTTAGGATGTCCCACCTTATTTTTTTTATATATCTGACCCCTCAGTGTTTAAAACTATTACTGTTTTGGCGCGGATCTGAAGGTTTTATTTATTTTATTGTTTCTAACAATATTGGTCGATGAAGGAATCTCCGTCTGATTTTCAAGGCCTCCCCTGTACAAAAGACAGATTTATTTTTGGCTTTACTTATTAATTCTTGCTATTACTTTAAAATTATTTATTCTATTACTAACACTTTTACTAAGTGTTATGCAGGTATTCGGAGATCATCTTGTGCAGAAGGCCTAAAAAAAGCTAAAAGATGTCCCGGAGTTTATTTCGATTTTAGCTTTATTATTCTGTATTGCATTCCATTGTAATTGTAAATTATGAAAACTGCTTAGAATATGTAGAATAAAAGGCAATAAATAATTAACCTAGGTTTGAACGGATAACCGCAAGTTAGCGGATCTTAAAGGATGTCTAACCCCTTCCCTTTAGGATAATAAAAAACTCTGATCCAGAATCTCATTAATTTCGCAGACCATTAAATGGAGATTAATTGCAGTATTTTTATTGCAATAAATCAAGTGTCCTAATTCACTTAACTAATTAGGTGGCGACTCCTCAAAATCAGCATTATTGCTCCATCTAGGGAACCGCACCCAAGAACAATGTTGCGGATATCGTTCAGACCCCGAGGTAAAAAACGGTCGCGACAAGCGCCCCGTGACAGGGTCATCTCAACTGGCACCCTTGCAGGCTAGCAAGTTCCTTATGGGAAGTGGGAATGGAAGGGGTACCATAGCCATTTCCTTGAAGTCTGTAGGAAAAAGTGGGTATGCAAAATCTTTTGTCAACGAGAAAGGAAAATGCTCGTTACGAGTTGATATGTTCCAAGTTGTGCCTTGGTATGTCAAGGTTTATTACTACACATTTAAAGTGTTTCTAAATGAACGTCTGCATAGTTTAAAAGGTGTCACAGAAAGGACAAATGTTTCGCCTTCTGAAGACAAGGTTTCTCCTAGGCTAATGGAAATAGCATTGTGATTGCCCTGTGATGTGCACTCGGTGATATTGACATAGGATTTTGATAAGGGTTTTCTGCACATTGATGAGTACCTGAAAATGATATTCACTACTAGAGCACTGGAGAACTTAGCAACTGAATGTCATCTCTTAGCGATCCTTGGGACTGAAGCAAATGGTGACATTGAACCCACTAATCAGCTGGAAGTTCCCATTCCTGTTTGTAAACGAATTGTGAGTCATAAGATTTACTTTTTGGTGCCTTATATTACTCACAAGTTGGTTATTCTTGAGATCATACAACTGATAGTAGAGAAGGTTATATATGTATTTTCTAATGGATCATCTAAAATGGAAAGCGATGGGGATAATTGGGAACATTTGGCACAAAATGACAGCAAGCCATTTAGAGCTGCAGCAGCTGGTTCTCAAGGATCCCTCCTAGATGCACACTTGTTTATGCTAAAGGAAAATATTGAGACGACACCTTCTTCGCTGTCAAAGGAGCTTGTGGATATGCTAACAGAGGCTATCCATGTGACCACATTTACCAAATTTCTAAAGGTGTCCTTAAAGCTGAAATCTGGTG
This sequence comes from Przewalskia tangutica, assembly GCA_029844215.1. Taxonomy (NCBI): domain Eukaryota; kingdom Viridiplantae; phylum Streptophyta; class Magnoliopsida; order Solanales; family Solanaceae; genus Przewalskia; species Przewalskia tangutica. The sequence continues at coordinate 124,656,372 of CM056726.1, read as the reverse complement.
CAACTCCAACTGCTCACTGAAAGGTGAAATTGCATGAGCTACAACTAGTTGTGTACATTGTGTTGATCCACGATCTGAAGAGCTACATGGGAAGATTACAACTTTATCAAATCTCATTTCTAGAAATTGCGAAATTTTGAAGGAAAAGGTCGATTATGAAGGAGGATGGAATGTCACAATATTCTATTTATGGTCATATTTCTTTTTATTAGAATAGCCCCTTAAGTTTATATAGTTCATTAAGTCTGTTTTTAAGTTATATCTATGTTTATTTAGCCCATTATGTTTGTAGTAGTCCAAAAGGACCCATGTAATGCCTTAAAAGGCTAAGTATCGATTATTTGGCAGATTATCCATCAATATATCAAAAACTATCTTCTTCTTCTTGATCTCTCTCTTTCTCTTCTCTTTTCTCTTCTTCTTCACTAAGTAACAAAACCGGTCTGTTACAGTCATCGGAGTCGCAGTGGTGGAGTTTGGGATATCTCCAAGATTCTTGTGGCTGCGCGCACGTGAGACGCGTACTAGTTTTTTTGGATTTAATTGTATTATTTTTTATAATTGATTTCTTTAGTGTAATACTAATCGATAGACATTGGAAAGTGCTACAAGATCTCGTGCTTTGAAAACCATGGTTATGGACCTGAATTCATTAGTTTGAATCATTTTCCTTTCCAAGTGAAATTTCTTGATTAATGAAAGAGTGAAAACGCGATTTTTATTGTTGTGGAGTTTTTCTACTCTCCCTGTCCCAATTTATGTGAAACTTTTCGCATTTTGAGATTCAAACTATGTAAAGTTAGATCAACATTTTAACTTATTTTTTTATTAAATTGACATGAGAAAATTACAGCTTATATATTTTTTTGTATAATTTTTTAATATCTAATTTTAATTTAAAAGTATCGAGTTGATCTAATCTTATTTAGCTTCAACTAATAGTCAACTAGACTCTCGAGAAGCAAAACATCGTATAAGTTCCCTCCATCCCAAATGAATTGTCGTCAAACTATATGAATTTTGATTAACATTTTAAAATATATATTTTCACCAAATCTATATTTAAAAAGTTGTAATTTATAGTACTTTTTATATAATTTTTTAATTATAAAATATTGAATTGATCTTAGCTTTAAAAATTAATTAAATTAATTCACGAGAAGCAAAACATGACAACTAATTTAAGATGAAGAAAGTAAACATTTTATATGGAGATCAAAACACCAACCAAACATGGTAAGTCCGTAACAAGTTTGGCCATGAGAATTATTTACTTTTTCTATGAATTTGTTTTCACTTTTTTTTAAATAAAAAAATCAGCGTTTGGCCATAAAAATGCCAAATACAACTTGAAGTTGTATTTGGAATCTGGAATTTGGAAAATACATTAAACCTTTTTTTCACAATTTTCACTTTTTTGTTGTTACTTTTGTCTTTCACTTTTTAAATTTTACCCAATATTTTTATTATTTTTATAAATTTGACCCCAATAAACCGAACTGGAATAAACACCATTGATTTATTGGTATCGGGTTATTGACTTAATGATTTTGCATATTTTTTTTATTAGACTGTCGATTCAATTTCCGATTTTAAGAATTTAATTAATGATTAAACCGATTAAATAATTTTAAAATTATCTTTTTATTCTTAATTACTATAGACTTTGAATTTTAAATACAAACTCTATTTCCTAAATTCTTATGGGAGATTCTCTCAATAGAACCATTTCTGCAGTTAGCCACTTTTATGTGACTTCTCTGTTAGAAATATTTATTAAACGTGAAATATAGTTAATCCTATTTAATTACGAATCGAATAATTAGAGGCTCCACACGTCGGAAACGTTGTTTTCATACACGTGTACATACAATGTCAATGATCATAATTTCCTTAAATGTAAGAGATATTGGTACGTATACGAATTGTTTGAGACGTAAGGTAATAGACGGTTATTGGCCAAATGACGTTGGTTTCACGTTGGTAAATGAAGGAAGAAATGTACAATGTGTTAAAAGATGAAACGAGTCATGAATCGGGCCGCGGCGGCAAGTAGTCTTGGGCGCGCGCCAAGTCCTCGAGTTTCAGCCACGGCGCCACTCTGCAGGACGCGGCACGCGCCTCAAGTCCGCACCACGGTGTCTCCTGCCGCTACGCTGTGACTGCCATCCGTTGGAGAAGAATAAAACCGGCGTTGAGTGACTTTGGAGGATTAACTCCTCATTATTTTGCTCTTGAATTCAGCCATTACTTGACTGAATTGTAACTCCATACTAATGGTCATTACTTGGTCATTCAAAGCCATAAATTGGCTAGTTGGAGGGTCTTCTTCTCAACACTATAAAATGAGGCCTTTGGCTCATTTGCAAAACACCTTTTGACATCTTACACTCAACAATTCTCTGAAATTGTCTTCCTCTCTTGCAATCACAAACACTCAACGATCTTTTTTCCAAAGCAAACACTTGAGTTCCCTTTGCTCATTTGTTTGATTGTTGTTTTATCTTGGGAGATAAGTTGACATTACAATCGTTGAAAGGATATACAGGGCAATATTATCTTAAGGATATATCAAGAATTTAGTCGACTCAGCAAGCCCTCATATTTGATCAATTTCAGATTTCTAACAAATAGGTGTTGTTATTTTCCCGTTTTACACATTACCACCCACATTCTCTGGAGCTTGAATCATTTAACTGTTTAGTATATAAACTTTGGATGGCTGGGGCAACAAGAACTAGAGAAAATCTTAAAACATTGCAATGGTGCTGTTGTTTTCTTTTGCATTGTTGAAGTTACTGGCTTGAGCAATATATTTTATCATTCTCTAGTGCTCTCACAATTTAGTGGAAATAAGAGAAAGGGTAAAACATTTTCTTATCGATTAAACCAAAAATAAAACCGTTAAGAAGACAAACCAATCGAAAATCGATAACAAACATCTTATTTGTTTGGTTATCGATTTAGCAAATTTACAACTGATAACTGTTAAATCGAACTGATGATATATAAAATTAAACTGAATCAACCGATAAGCATCCTTATAGCTGATCGGAAAATACATGCACGACGGGAACAGATTGTACACACAATGTGGAAGGATTATATTAAAAAATAGTTATTGCTAGTGTTGCTGATTTTTAGTACTAACGAATCTTTGTAATAATAATTAAAATTGACGAAGTGTAATACTATATAGTTCGTGGACGGAAACAAACGCACTGGGTGATTTTATCTTTATGCATCAGTGAAAAAGCTCATGCTCGTGATTAATGACGATACATGTTGAAGATACATATAATTGTGAATTTGATTATATCACTGTATTAAAGAAAGTCTATATAAATCATGATTAATGCAAATAGAAAATGATTGATGAGTAGTATTTACGCACTAATTATGTTTATTAATTATTTTGAGTGATTTTGTTAGTTTATAAAATTGGGGGATATAAATTATATATTTCAATAACCAAATATTATTTACAAAAATTATGGTCAAACGCAACTCTAATTTTAAAAATTTCAAGAAAAAAATTATTTTTTATTTCTATGGCAACGCCTACTTAATTTCATACATGGATTAACTCTTCTAAAGGACTAACAAGACGACCCTTTTGTGAAATGGGGCCTGCCTTGTGGATTAGTACAATATACGTATAGTTTAGAGTTAGGAGGTTGGTTAGTTAAGTAGGTATTAATAATGCAGAATTTAGTTATTAATATCATAAGGTGTTCCATAATAAAATTAATTATTTTTGATGTATTTTTTTGGTTCTTTCTTTTATTATCAAAGGTCGGAGAAGGAAGAGATAAGAGGGTCCTATGAAAAATGTGGTAAGAAATTCACAATATAGTCTGACCCTTTATAATTGGAGCAGGGCCGTCTTTGGACCCGTGCAGGTGTGCTACCGCATAGGGGCCTCCGGAAAAAAAAAATTAGGGCTCATTTTTTCATTTTTTATTAAGTAGTATTAGCCATAATTTACTGTAAAGACTTATAATTCGCAGGTCCTAGCCCAATTAAGAGACCACTTTTACGAATTAGAACAGAACCTCCTAAATATTTGAGTTGACCCTGAATTGGAGCTGAGATGATTCATACTAGCTTGGTTACGTCAATATTTAGACCATTGCTTCGATTTGATGTAATATAGTATAGAGACTGAAGGTGGGGATTGAGAAATTAATTGAGTACAAAACTTATCTTCAATCTTTACTTTATTCTGATCGTCTAGAGGGTAGCCGAGAAACTGTAAGCTTGTTGAAGTTTTTCTATGTATATATTATTTATTTTCTTAACCTACATAAAATAATACTTCTTCGTCCTAATTTATGTGGTATTTTTTGAATTTTGAGATTCAAACAAGTCTTTCTTTGGCCATAATATTTTCATATATCATTTAAATATTTTGAACTGTCAATTGTCGTGATTTATAATACATTTTACGCAGTTTTCAAATATGTATTTTATTTTTAAAAAATTAAAAAATTTATGCCCGAATTCATTATCAAAATTAAACTACGACTCTCGAAATTCAAAATGTCTCACGTAAATTAAAACAGAAAGAATATATAAATTAACTCGTAACTTCTATATATATATTAGTTATATGAAATTTTCTTCAATGTGTATTATTATTTGTTGCCTCCTTAGCTTTTTATCGTGATATTTTATTGTCATTTTTTTAATACCATGCTTTATATTCTTGTCTTTTATTTCGAGCCGAAAGCCTATAAGAAACAATCTCTGTACTCCACAAAGATAGGAATAATATCTGCACATATCCTACCCTTCATACACTTCACTTGTGTAACTCCATTAGGTATGTTATTTTTTATTGTTGTAGTTATGTGAGATTGTAAAATGATAACGGAACACTTTTTTTTTTGTTGACGAAGGAACCCGCAGCCGCTACTCTTTCGAAAGACAGAGTAAACCCTGACCGACGAGTAGCTCGCAAAACCACGTCACCAGTAAACCACACTGGCAAGCCATGTGACAGCGCCAACCAAGAAGGTTTATGCAGGATCGAACTCGCGACCATGGCCCGCGCTTCATCAAGCTACACTAACTCGCTACCTTCATGGGTTGATAATGGAACACTTAGAAGCACAAAGATTAGGAAAATCCTAATTGTTGTTCAAAGATAATTTTTAAATTAATTGGCGAAATGGCTTCTTACCAAAAATATTTTTTAAAAAAGACTTTTCTATAAAAAAAAAATACTAAAAAAAGAATATAATAAAATTGTAGGAAACTACATTATAGTTTAGAGTCTAGGGTATAGAAAAGTGAAAGACTGAAGGCTGAACCACGTCTCTTCTTTGTCCAGGTAAGTTTCAGATCTTCTCTGCTTGTTTATGCACGGGCTTGGCTATTTTAATGGTCCTTGTTTAGGTTTATATTTCTTGCAATCTAGTGTGTTTGTGTTTACACTGATTTAAATATAGAAAACTAGTATAAAACATAATCTGACCGTTTCTCTTGTTTTGTTTTGATTGTCATGATTATGTTTTGTCTTGAGACGACGGTCTCCCGGAAACAACCGCTCTATTTATCAAGGAGTTAAGTTCTGTGCACACTCTACCCTCCCCACGGTGTGGGATTACACTGAGTATGTTGTTGTTGTAGTATAAAACATAAAACTAAATGCTACAGAAAAGAACTAGTGTTGGAGAATTTCACACTGGGTTTAAAGGAATAAAGACAACGAGATGTTAGCAATATGGATTCTAAAATTTGTGGTAAAAAAGCCCCAGCCCAAACCCCAATAAAAGGGCTTCTGAAGGCTGAAGCTAGTTTTGGTTGCTTCTTCAGGAACTGCTGTTGGGGTGTAATTCAGTTGAATACATGGTAGTAATTGATATATACATTCTTCCACTCATCACTCTCCCCACTCTCTTCATGAACCCTGTCTTGATACACGGGTCGAGCTAATATGGAATGAAAGGAATCACAGACGTTTTGATGGCTTATTAACTTCAAACCATTCCCTCAAAGCCAAATGTCTACTACTTCTATTCAGCTGGGACAAACTATCTGTTATCTTCCCTGAACAGTTTTTGGATTTTGAAGCTCCATGTACATAGACTAGTTTTTTTTGCCTCCTAGAGCTAACATTCTAAATTGTTTTAGACACTTTTAGTATAGCCTTTTATGTAGCTTGTCAGCTTCCTGCTACAGCATAGACAATTTTAATGAAGCTGACAGCATCTCTTTTGTTCACTTAGCATCTTCTTGATGCCAGCAATGAATCTACTTCATAAAAAATATTAGAAACTAAACTATTAATATTTGAAATATTTTAGAAGATTGTATTTAAGGGAAATATTGTTTAACCTTTCAAGTAGCAGTTAGTATTATAAAATTGGGATAAAGAGAGTGCATAATTTGGTCTTTGTCAAAAGAGAGTGCATAATTTCGTCTTCTGCCCAAAACAACCAACTTAGCTTCTTCTCACCCTCAACTAGTTTTCTGTGTAACCTTGCACATCATCGTTTCAGGTTCATTTGAAATTATGGCAATCCATTGTTGGCCTTGCAACTCACTGTTCTGCCTTCTGAGGTTGCACTTTATACCTTCTTTCTCTTCCATCTCTCCTCTTGTTTCTTCACATCCAAGTACCGTAATGAATGATAAAGTGTTATCAAAAGTAAAATACACAAACATTTAAGCAAAAAAATATTATCTGTTAAAAGTTTGCCGAACATACATAAATCAAAGCAGTTTTAGTTCTAAGGCTGCAATAGTATTAACCATATAATCATGTTTCCCAGCCTTGCTAGAGTTTTAGGATGTTGAGTTGTTCATAAATTGATTCACATATCATAGACATGCAAGCAACCCAGAAATTAAATAATTGCAGTCCCAATATTTTTTAGATGACAAGCGAATCCGCAGCCGCTACTCTTCGAGTGTGTACAACAGTGTTGCTCGCTTCACCGCTTTAAGTGTTGAAGCGAGGCGAGGCGAGGGTCTGCCGCTCTGACTACCTGAGGCGATGTCGACCAAAAGAGACGACCCCTTCAACAGGTGAAGCGCTGAAGCGAGAGAAGCACTGAGAAGCGAGAGAAGCAATCACTTTATGTTGATTAAGTTTTATAAGGTCGATTTTAAAGGAAAAAAAGTCCGACTTCAGCCAAGCTCCTATTTCGTGACTTCTCTCCTTCGTGACTTCTGCTTTGGTTCTCGCTAGGTTTTTTCACGCTTCAGGTTATTTCTTTCTTCTTATTTCTTCTTATGCCTGACGCTGCTAGTGCTAGGGTTTCTTCTTCTCTTTTTTCAGTTCTGCTCTGCTTTTTTCCAGTTTGCTCTTTCTTTTTTTCAATTCTGCTCTGTTTGTTTTTTCCAGTTCTGCTCTTCTTTTTTTCAATTCTGCTCTTTTTTTCTTATTTTAGTTCTGCTTCTGCTTTATTTTGTGAACTGAGCAGTAATGCTCTGCCGAGGGTCTTTCGGAAACAGCCTTCCTACCTCCCAAGGTAGGGGTAAGGTCTGCGTACACTCTACCCTCCTCAAACCCGCCTTGTGGGATTACACTGGGTATGTTGTTGTTTTTGTTAGTAGTAATACTCTGTGTTTTCCCCTTTATTTTGTGAATCTGAGCAGTAATGTTCTATTTCTGCTCTGTTTTCTTCTTAAATATGTTGCTGATTTTTTATTCCTAAATCTTGACATTGATTAAAAATTCTCTCAGTCCGACCTGGTTTGGAAATATAGTGCAAGAGTTAGTGTGACCAATAAGAGCAAAGTTACATGTGTTTTTTGTCGACAAAATATTTAACAGCGAAAGCATCTTAATGGTAGTAATGATGGAGGAATACAAGATTTTGACAATGTTGTAGAAGAATAAGAATTTGATGTTGAACCATTAATAGCTTTGATTTTGTTTGTCCTATGGTCTATGGAGGATTTTGTGATATCTACTTTAGTTTTTAGTTTGAACTTTTGCTTATATATGTTCTCTATTTCTTTCGGTCTTTTTTACAAAATTGCGCTTCATCTCAATGAAGCTAGCGTTTGGCTTCATGCTTCGCTTAAAGCGTGAAGCAGGACCTTATTGTTTTTTTGCGTTTCACGCTTTCCTGAACACTGGTGTACAAGGTAAACCCTGCTCTTGTTCAATAGCCCGCAAATCACATAGGAGAGATAACCCGCACTAGGCAAGCCCGTGTAACGAGCTCGGCCCAGACCCTGCTATGTAGTAATGGGGTTGCTATCGTAGGCAGGGGGTTTCAAACCTGAGACTTTGTGGAAGCCCATGCTCAACCAACTGAGTCACCCTTGCGGATAATTGCAATCCCAATATTTAAACCAAAATCGGTAATATAAGTCCAAAAATTATCAAAAGTAGACACTAAGCTCTTGCACTCTTTGCTTATAATTTTTATCTTTAAATGTGAAAGCCTTCTCCCGGGGAAAAACATATAAAAGCAAAATCAAGAAATGGGGAGTGGATGTCATACAAACTTATTTACCTCTATCAACTTTGGATATCTTGGCAAACCAAGATGTCTTTGATTTTTCCTTTGCGAGATTGAGAATAAATTGGCCAAGCCAAGGATGCAGGGCAAGGAGGAAATTGAAGATGAACAATAATATGTTAGTTTTAGTACTTCGTTAATATTCAATAATGTTGGTATTAAATTAAGCTGGTTAGTTAATCAGAAAATGACCTATCTAATTGCTGGAAGAATGTTTACAAGATCTTTGTCATTCTTGTTGTGTCATCTAGTTTCACTTATGGACTTGTTGATTTTGATAAGTCACAGCTTACTGAGTAAACTACAAGGTTAAGCGGGGATATGGAAATAGCAAATTCATGTAAAAAAAGCAGAAATAACCAAAAATAATTGCAAAATATGAAACTTGAACTATAACAAGTTTTAGTTGTTCTTAAAAGCATTTATGATTGTGAATTTCTTTGCCCTTATCAAGCCCACTCTTCATATGATTTTGTTGCCTTGCATTCTCAGTTAGATGTTTTCTTATTCCTACACTTGTGAAATTTGGATATTGACAATTGCAATGCAACTCATTTTCTGATGATGGGAAATCTAATTCAAAGATTATCATGCAGCATATAGGAGATCATCAGTTGCTTGCCCTTGGTTCTGATATGCAGTCAAACAGCAAAGATCTGCTTCATTTGGAGGCTGAAGCCTTGACATTGGAATCAAAACTTCTCCTCTGCAACAGAGATGGCGGATCTCAATCCCTAAATTTGAAACCTGACCTTTCTGATAAGAAGCCTGATATTTCTTCTGTACCCCAAAGCGAAGTTCTAACAAAGGTCAAGGATTTTTTGGGAGTGTTTTTGGAAAATACTAGAAAAGTGGAGTTTGAAGCGAAGAAGAATCCTGAGAAATATGATATTGAAGTTCTTACTGGTGAAGAATCTGAATACATAGAGATGGACTTAATGTTGGGTGTTGCTGAGCTTCACACACAGGAGGCTGTATCAGCTGCTGAATCTGCTATAGCAAGTTACCAACCGGTAATCGATCTGGCTACCAGTGATAACGAGACAGAATCTGAAGAAAGCAGCGATGAGGACCATGATGATGATATTCATAATAACAGCTCCAGCAAAAGTTATGATGATGACAGAGAAGAATCTAAGCCTACGGAAAAGGATACTACTAATAAAGCAATGAAGAGGAAGCGACAGTCAGTAAACCGAGCTAATATAGTTGAGCTCTCTTAGCACTGAGGACATTAAATTATTATAGCTATTATTTTTTAGAGAAATTCAGAACATAGTAAGTGTGCTTCTCTACCATGTTCCTATAAAACTTGGTTTCGTTCTACCCTCTTTATCTCTTGAAATGATCGTTTTGTTTCACTGTCCAATTTGAACACATGGTGTTTCTTTTTTTTTTTGAAAAGAAAAACTAACCTAGGTTTTTCATTTTGGGAAAATATTTAAGTTTCCCCATAAACTTGTTCAAAAAAATCATTTACGCATTTTAACTTAAAAGAGCGATCTATCACCCTCTTATCCTTGTCCGAAGTGGAACTTGGCAAAGAAATTGGTGTGAAAACCATATAAGGCGCGTGTTAATCTTCAACTTCCAATTTTACGGATCAATCTTCAACTTCTTATTTCATCTTCTTTCACTTGGTATTGGATTGTCAAAAAGCATCACAGAGTGTCTCGCAAGTTGTTACATCAAAATGGAACTCAATGGCCTTGAATCCTTTTTGGTTGGCTAAGTTGGTAGCAGCAAAGGGAGGTTCACACAATAAATTTTTAATGCCAAAACAGATTAAAAAAACAAAAAGGTGAAAAGAGAAAAAAAAGTGAGAAAAGAAGGACCCCTCTGAGACATTTGTCTGTATGACTGCAACTTAACATACACAAGGTTTTCTATCTCAAACTCTTTCTTAGACCTCTTTCTATTAATTTGGTGTTTCATCCTCAGTTGAGTCAAGATTTAGGTGGTGTTTCAACAACCTGATAGTTGTTTCTATTGCTTGTAAACTCGTCTCTATAGCCTCAATCATGGAGCCTTGAGAAAAGTAAGGAACGTGGAGAGGGGGATGTTGTCTATAGACCACTTCATAAGGTGGCAACTGAATAAAGAAGTGAAATCAGTATTGTACCATCATTCAGCTAATGGCAACCAATGGAGCCACTCCTTAGTTCTGCCACCACACATACATCTCAGGTACTCTTTTAAGCATTTATTCACTGTTTCATATTGACCATCACTTTAAGGGTGGTAAGCTGATGAGTGATGCAATACACACTCTGTAGTCCTGCCAAAACTTGCTCAAACATACAATGACCCTATCACCATAATAGTTTGAGGCAACCCATGTTGTTTGTAAATATTGTCCAAGAATAACTTGGCTATATCAAAAGCTGAAAAAGGATGAGAAGAGAAGATATATATGGTGTAATCCTTTACTATTTCTGGTATCTAAAATATTCTACAGCTTAGACCTAAACAACCCAAACATTTCCCTTGCTATATTTTCATTCACAAAATACACCAAAATTAAATTTCCAAGGTTTTATAGAGAAGATTTAAGGACTTGGTTGTATAAGGTGGAGCCGTTTTTCTCTGTGGAAGGTATTTCCATTCATCAGAGATTAAAGTTGGCGGCAATTTATTTTGATGGGGATGCACTACAATGGCATCAGGGGTGCATGAAGTCTTGGTCTTATTTGCCATTACCCACCTGGGAAGAATACTTATATGCACTGGCAGACATGTTTGGTGTAGAGTATACTGACTCAATGATAGAATTAATGAGAGTGAAACATATTGGTACTGTTAAGGAATATCAGACATCATTTGACAGTGTCATGACCATGACTAACTTATCAGTGGAACATGTCATCAGTATATTCTTAAACAACTTAAAACCTTAATTAAGTGATGCTGTGAGAATTGGAAATCCTTGCAACTTGCCTGAAGCTTATTATTTGTCAAGGTTACAAGAATCCAGTTTTGTAGCTCAGACAAAAGCTATTAAGATCAGCACTACTGGGGTATGCATCATTTCAGCCTAAAACAAGTGTTGGTAATAGTAGTAACACTTATCAGAAATGAGGTTTTAGGGGTTATAAGAAACCTTCCACTACAAGGATGGATACCAATAGGAGAAGGAGGCTTACTCAAACTGAAATGTATGAAAAGAAGTCAAAGGGGTTGTGCTTCCTATGTGATGAAAACTATACACCAGGTAACAGAGGCAACTATATTCAATGGAGTTGGAAGAAGGAGAGGTGATGATGGATTGTGAAGTAGAAATCTCAGAAGAGGAGGTTGTAGTTATGTAGGGGAAAATGCAGTAGAAAGTTGTGCAATATCTTTGCAAGCTTTGAATGGAACTATGGGATACATGACCTTGAGGCTGCAGAGTTACAATGAGCAGAATCTTATAGAAGTTTTCATAGATTGTGGATCCACTTACAATTTCATTGATGAAGAAGCATCTAAGAGACTGGGTTGTGAAGTAATAACAATTAAGGCTCAACTGGTTCAAGTGGCTGATGGAAGGGAGATACCTACTAACAAGTTATGCAAGGGCTTCACATGGTTCATGCAAGGGGCCATGTTTCAGGATGATTTCCTGATTTTTCCTATTGGAAAGAGTGACATGGTACTAGGGGTGCAGTGGTTATGTCCTCTAGGGGATATCAAGCTCAATTTTTAGAAGCTCTTTATGGAGTTTATGCATCATAGGCAGTTGCTGACACTCCATGGGGGTACAACCCAAGTTCAAGATTGTGGAAGCTAAATCTATCACCAAATTGACTAGGCTGAGCTCTCAGTTCTTTATGGTGAAGGTAGGGAGTGCTGATGAGGTGACAACAATGAGGTGGAGATGGAGACAATAAATAAACCACTAGCAGTGACAGGATTACTAGAGGAGTATCAATGTCTTTTTGAAGAACCTCAGAAACTCTATCCAGAGGAGTTTTTGATAATCACATTCCCCTACTTGAAGGTACTAACCATGTCAATTCCAGACCCTATAGATATTCCTCAGTACCGAAGGATATCATTGAAAAATGGTTAAGGAGATGATGGAACAAGGTACTATACAACATAGTTCTAGTTCATATGCATCCCCTGTTGTTTTAGTTGGGAAAAAAGATGGATTATGGATACTATTATAGAGCTTTAAATAAGGGAACCATAAAGAATAAATTTTCAATCCCAATTATAGAGGAGTGGTTGGATGAATTGGGGGGGGGGGGGGTTCTCAAATTTACTCTAATATAGATTTAAAGGCTGGATACCATCAGATAAGAATGGCACTTACTGACATTGCCAAAACTGCTTTTAAAACCTACTCAGGACATTTTGAGTACTTGGTCATTCCCTTTGGGCTAACCAATGCTCCATCTACTTTTCAAAGTCTCATGAACCATATATTTCAGGATCATCTAAGGAAATTTGTCCTTGTTTTCTTTGATGATATTCTGATTTATAGCAAGTCATTGGAGGATCATGTGGCACATCTCAAGGTTACTTTTGAGATATTGGTAAAGAATCAGTTGTTGGCCAAGAGAAGCAAGTGTGTTTTTGTTGCTGAGAGGGTAGAGTTCCCACATATTAGCAAATGGGGTTGGCTATAGACCCCAAGAAGATAAAAGCTATTCAGAATTAGCCAATGCCTGGAACTCTTAAGCAACTGAGGGGGTTCTTGGGTCTGACAGGATACTACAGAAGATTTATCAAGGGATATGGGGTCATCAGTAAACCCCGGTTTTGCATGCGGTACTCCGTCACCGAGCCGTAGATCCACCCGATCCCGCCCTCGTACCATTCCCTTCTGCTGCTATAGCCTCCATGGAGAAGGTTGGCAGAACACAAAGCGAAGCCACTTGACCGCAGGGAAAGGAGCTGAAAAACGCGTGGGAATCTGCCGAACAGTTCGGGCCAAATCCTGAAGAAAGCTAAAAAGCGCTGTTTTTACTGAACTATTGAAGAAGGACAACTTTATTTGGAATCAGAAGGCAATTGAAGCTTTTGTAAAGCTTAAGGAGGCACTCACAACTGCATCGGTACTTATATTACCTGATTTTCAATGATTTTTGTTGTAGAGACAGATGCTTGCAATATTGGAATTGGAGTAGTGTTAATGCAAAAAGGGAAACCCACTGCTTTACTGAGCAAAGGACTATCAATTCAGCATCAAACCTCGTCTATTTATGATAAGGAATTGCTAGATCTGGTAATGGCTGCTAACAAGTAGTCTTAGTACTTAACAGGATTGACATTTGTTGTTAAGATAAATCAAAAGGCTTTAATGTTCCTCCTAGAACAGAAATTGCACTGAATCACAACTTAAGTGGATTACTAAGCTTATGCAGTATGATTTCAGTATAGAACACAAAAAGGGAGGGAAAATAAGGCTGCATATGCATTATCTAGGCTGCTTTTGATGGAGTTTTCTGCTATGACATTGTCCACAATTGAAACTGACTTGCTACAGTCAATAATGCAAAGTTGGGATCAGGATGTGAAACTTTAAGAGTGGATACAAACTCTTAAGACATGTAATGGAGCAGGAAAGGGGTACATATTTCTACATGAACAATTGAGGAAGAATGGGAGACTGGTAGCAGGACCAGTAACCCAGTTAAGAGCAGAAATCATCAAACTATGGCATGATTCACCAATAGGACATTGTGGAATAGATCACACTTATAGGAAACTATATGCTTTATTTTACTGGAAAGGGATGAAGGATGATGTGCAGGAATATGTCAAGTGTGATGTTTGCCAGAGGAACAAATATGAAAATGCTCCTTACCATGGATTGTTACAACCCTTGAAGATGCCTACATTGACTTGGGGAAGTATAAGTATGGACTTCATAGATGTGTTGCCTAAGTCTAAGGGGAAAACTGTTATTTGGGTTGTGGTAGATAGACTAACTAAGTATGCTCACTTTGTTGGTCTATCACACCCTAATGAGATAGCCAAATTATTCATGAAAAACATCTATAAACTCCATGGCATGCCTGAGGATATTGTGAGTGATAGGGACCCTGTGTTCACTAGCAAGTTATGGCAAGAACTGTTCTCAATTTTGGGGGTAACCTTGAACACTTCTACTGCATACCATCCCTAAATTGATGGGCAAACAGAAGTGGTAAACACGTGTTTAGAAACCTACCTGAGGTGCTTTTGTTCTAAATCTCAGAAGGACTGGTATTCATACCTTGCTGCTAAAGAATGGTGGTACAACACCACCTTTCACAACTCAATTCAGATCACTCCCTATGAAGCCCTCTATGGACAATTCATTTACCCTACGTTTAGGAGAATCATGTATGGAAGAAGTGGAAAGGAGCTTATTGATATGAGAGTTTAAGAACCAACTCATATTGTTTCATCTAAAAAGGGCACAACAAAGAATGGTCGATCAAACTAATAAACATAGATCAGACGGGTAGTTTCAAGAGGGGGATTGTGTGTACTTGAAAATTCATCCTTATAGGCAAGTAACACTATCAGGAGGAAATTTCAACATGTTTCAAATACTATGGTCCCTATCAAGTCCTCCAAAAGATTGGTCCAATAGCTTATAAATTATCCTTACCATCACATTTGCTTCTTCACCCAATATTTCATGTCTTATAATTAAAACTATGCCATACCCTGCCATCTGTTATCTCCCATCCACCTATAATTGAGCTTTCTAGCCCTTATTGTCCACAACCAGACAAGATTCTAGAGAGGAGAATGATTCAAAAAGGAAACAAGGTTGTTCCTCAAGTTTGGTGCAATGGAGTCAGTTACCTAGAGACAGGGCCGTCTTTGGACCCGTGCGAGGTGTGCTACCGTATAGGGCCCCGAAAAATGAAAATTTTTAGGGTCCTTTTTTCATATTTTATTAAGTAGTATTAGCTAGAATTTACTGTAAAGACCCATAATACGCAGGTCTTAGCCCAATTAAGGACCCACTTTTACGAATTAGAACATGACCCCAAAATGTTTGAGACGACCCTGCTTAGAGAGCAGACAACTTAGGAGGATTATAATGCCTTACTCCTCAGGTTTCCAACAATTCTTTCTTGAGATAAAGGAAGTTCTTAAAGGGGAAGGACTGATACGAAGTGCAGGACTAGCTGCTTTGAAGAGTAGTACCTCGAGCTATTCAAGGAGTGCCTATCAGTTATGTTAGTTAGAACAGTGTTTGGAATAAAGTTTACTAGTTGTTTAGTTAAGTCCCAGTTTATTAGTAAGTTTCAGTATTTACACATTGGGCTAGCTGAAAGTTATTAACTAGCACATTTGGTCCATATGAGTTAGTTATACTATTTCTGGTATCGAAAATATTCTACAGCTTAGCCCTAAATTTCTTTTCATAGTAGCTTGTCTTTCTCTTTATTTTTCTTATGAAATTCCTTGAGTTGCATCAGATGACTGTCAAACTTTTTAACTTTAAGAAATCATACATTAATTATTGCGTAACATAATATCATTTTAAACCATTGCATAGTATAAAAACATAATATTTATAGGGGCTGCTCAACAAAGTCGGTGGTCTAAAGTCAAACTTATATAAGAGGCCTTAAATTTATTTAATAAAATTTTATATATTTTTATTCTAATTCGTTATTCTTTTTTGGAAAGATGGTTATACGGATTATCTTGTACTTGTCTTGATTATTCACTAAGTTACATGCTTGCTTCCACCATTAGAGATATTTAGTAACTCTATTCACTCAAATGCTTTGGAGATTTAATTTCTAGAGCAGACAACTTAGGAGGATTATAATGCCTTACTCCTCAGGTTTCCAACAATTCTTTCTTGAGATAAAGGAAGTTCTTAAAGGGAAGGACTGATACGAAGTGCAGGACTAGCTGCTTTGAAGAGTAGTACCTCGAGCTATTCAAGGAGTGCCTATCAGTTATGTTAGTTAGAACAGTGTTTGGAATAAAGTTTACTAGTTGTTTAGTTAAGTCCCAGTTTATTAGTAAGTTTCAGTATTTACACATTGGGCTAGCTGAAAGTTATTAACTAGCACATTTGGTCCATATGAGTTAGTTATACTATTTCTGGTATCGAAAATATTCTACAGCTTAGCCCTAAATTTCTTTTCATAGTAGCTTGTCTTTCTCTTTATTTTTCTTATGAAATTCCTTGAGTTGCATCAGATGACTGTCAAACTTTTTAACTTTAAGAAATCATACATTAATTATTGCGTAACATAATATCATTTTAAACCATTGCATAGTATAAAAACATAATATTTATAGGGGCTGCTCAACAAAGTCGGTGGTCTAAAGTCAAACTTATATAAGAGGCCTTAAATTTATTTAATAAAATTTTATATATTTTTATTCTAATTCGTTATTCTTTTTTGGAAAGATGGTTATACGGATTATCTTGTACTTGTCTTGATTATTCACTAAGTTACATGCTTGCTTCCACCATTAGAGATATTTAGTAACTCTATTCACTCAAATTTAGATAAATGTATGTATAAAAAATATATATTGACGGTAACGATAATATTCTTACAAATTCTCATAATCTACAATAAATCCTTGTGGTCTTGCCCTTTCTCAAACCCCGCGCATAACGGAAGCTTAGCACCGCTGCCCTCATAAATTTAATTTTGTACCACTAAGTAGATGTCAAAATAATTTCATACATTAAGAATAATTCAAGTATATTTTGAAGCAAAAATCCACTATTTATAAGTAATAATCTACTCTACAAGAGACTTCATCTTCTTAAATTATTAAAGTCGTCATAAATTTATTTATTTTTTATATTGCATAATATTTATGACTAATTCACGCGAAGGTGTTTGATTAGGCACGAAATTTAAGAGAAAAAGAAAGATTATTGAAACTTGTGGTCTAAGACAAGTTATAGAAATTTTATAAGTATAAATCATATCATTGAGGTTAAAATGAAAAGTTTAAAATTATTTTTTATTAAATATGAGAAGATGTCATTCTTTTTTGGACTGACTAAAAAGGAAAGAATGTCGTACAAAATCAAAACGGAAAGAGTATAAAATTTGAATTATTTATTCAATAACCTTTATCACATTTCAAGTAAAGAAATATAAAATCTACTCTCTTTTATTCATAATTTTATATATATATATAATTCAATCGGTCCATCACAAACAGACCGGTAATCGACACTCATTATTTCGTCATGACCGATGTCACTTATTTTGTGTTTCTAAGCCCAGAAACTCAAATATTCATGATTTTTGACATTTTGATGGGTATTAACACACAGATTTTCTAGAATCATGTCGATGGTCTCTTATTATATATATATATATATATATATATATATATAAATAATTTGGGGCATTCAATTTGGGGATTGGGGGGCTAAAGTAATTGCTTTAGTGGCTTACCCCTTCGGCCGACCCTGAAACTTTAGCAATAAACTTTTATCAACTTAATGGCTCAAACACTATAGTAGCCAAAAATTAAAATATTTTATAGCTCAGAAATAAAGTTTGCCTCATTCACTTCAGGGAATGGGATAGTACCAATATGTCATTTTCATGATTTCGTATTAATAATTCATTATGTTGTTCATCCACTAAAAGATGTACAATTAGGTCAGAATATTTCTCGAACCTCATCTCTCGGTATTGATGTTGTAGGAGCATACTTGAGGCAGAGAAAGTGGAGAATGTTTTCTCCAGCATATCATGATCATTGATATTTTCACCATATAATTTCAACAGAAAAATAATTCTGAACATGAAGGAATTATAATCACAGATATATTTAAAATCTTGTAGTCTAAAATGGATCCAATCAATATGTGCTTGTGGAATTACGATCATTTTCAGGTGGTCATATCTATCTTTTAAATTATTCCACAACATAAGAGGATCTTTAACAGTGAGATATTTCAATTTCAGGCCCTCGTCAAGGTGATGATGGAGGAATATCATTGCTTTGGCCTTGTCTTGATTTGATGCCTGATTTTTATCTTTGATGGTGGCTGCCAGACCCATCACATCAAGATGAATTTTCGCATTAAGCACCCAAGACAGTTAGCTTTGATATGTTCAGGACAACACATTCACGTTTAGAAATATTAGCCATTAACGAAGAAAAGAAAGTCAATACCTTCGAGACTTTCAAAGTGTTTGCTCCAGATGACAGAGTGTTGTGTTGATAACGTGTTATAAAATAAAGACTATAAAGTAAATAAACCAGAGATAAGTATAGACAGAGAGACTGATATATTATTCAACTTCAAACTGACCTCCTATTTATAGGAGGAAATGTTACTTATTGGCCAAGTAACTAAGACCTTGGTTGCCAAGTAAACTTTCGTAATGGTCATACATATATTCACAATAAAGATTGATTTCTACGGAAATAATAATGAGTCAAACTAAGTCTAACAACTTAATGGGAAAACTTGCATGGCTTAAACCAACGAATTGTCGTATTATGTGTTTCATATGTCATGTCTTAGTTGTATGACTTGTAAGCCATATTTGCTGTCAATAGAGTAAAAAACCAACAGCATACAATGTTGTCTGAACCATATTTACTGGTTCATTAGGGAAATTACAAGCTCTTCAATAAATATTGCCTAAGATTAACACTAACATAATTATTTGTCTTATGGCTGTATATATAATAAACTACACTAACCAAAAAATCTTTCATCCAAAGAGTAAAAAAGAATGATACAATGGTAGAGCTGTGAGGACAAGTTGTACACTTCTTTTCCCTATTGAGAAAGGCTGATTGTTCTTTGCATGTCGCCTTCCTCTAATCACAATAGGCTTGCATAATATATCCACGAGACAATCACCACACATCACGCAGATATCTTCCAGTCGTTTGCAAGTTTTTCACCAAGCTCTCAGCCTTGGAGTTGTCAAGTGATCCCTGAGATAAATTAAAGCCAAGTTATAACTTGAATCTAAGGAAATGTTTTGCACCAGATACACATCAAAAAGACTTATTAAGTTTCCTCTGGTGTTGTAATTTGCTTCTTTCGTTTTCTTTTGTCAAGTCTCTGTTCCTTCAGGGTGATGGATAGCTATGTTTTTTATGAGGAAAAAACAAATAAACATTGTCAAACACCCCTACAAGAAGCCCTGTCCCCACAAACCATGCTAAACTAGTTTATATCTGTCAACATCTGATTTACAGTTGTGCGTCTTAAAGTGGCCCAGCAGTAAAGTACATTGAACTGGTCTGGGTCGTTAGTGGGGATGAATATTTGAAGAAATCAAAAAAACCCTTTATAGAAATGACTAATGGAATTAAATATTAAAAGGAGGCTGGTAAGGGGTACCGAACAACCCATTGACAGCACAGAACAAAGACCAAAGCCAGAAAATAGTACGTTATTGAGAAGTTTTACCTGATCGTGCGCAATAATGTGAAGAGTCCGATGGACATCCCTAGCCATGCCTTTAGCATCACCGCATACATACACATATCCTCCCTGAGAAATCATGTTCCAGATGTCCGCAGCCTAGACACAAGAAAAAAGTTAGATGACATCTCAAAACAACCATTGGCATATAACATAAAAGTTACTCGTGCAGTAACAAAGGGTAAAATGAGCAGCTTTATACCTTCTCTGACATTTTATGTTGCACGTATTCTTTGTTAGGTCCTTCACGTGAGAAAGCAACAACTAGCTCAGAAAGTGCACCAGCCTCGAGAAAATAGTCTAACTCATCTTGATAGATGTAGTCCTACATATACGAATAGATGAGTTGAGTGGATGTAGTAAGCCATAAATATAGCACCAAATATCTGTGCTTATGTGGGTGAATCTGTGCTGAAAAATCCAAACCAGTTAAATACTAACCATTTGGCGGTTCCTGCATCCAAAAAATAACACTGCAGGACCAAGCTCAGCTCCTTCCTTCTTCAAAGCTAATCTTTCCTGAAAGATAACAGAAGTGTCAAATGCTATGCATTTAAAAAACTCACACTTCCACTAGTTTCTGATGGTTTGAATCTAACCTGGAGGAAACCCCTGAATGGTGCCAACCCAGTACCAGGGCCAATCATTATGATTGGAACCTTGTTATCAGCTGGCAGTTTAAAGTTTGATTGCCGAACAAAAATAGGCGCCGTACTGCAGGAAAGGCTTTCTTCTAGAGGAATAGAATTCTGAAAGAGGAACCACATGGAAACAGAATAAGAACCAAAGCTACATTAACTTTAACATATAACAGTCTAAAAAAATTCCAAAGAAATGGAATAAATCACTAACTAGTATGGTCAGTAACTCCTAATAAAAAAGTTAAATGCCAGAAAGCCTCCATCTGGTTTAGTGCACAATGGTAATACCAGTCAAGTGGTTCTTTGTGAGTTCTCTTATTAATTATATGAATGTTTTACAAAAGTTCAACGTTCATTTAGTAAATACCTTCATCCATGTTGAGCAGACACCCTTGTGAACTCGTCCAGTTGGCATTTTGTCGTAAACCAGTGCACAAGTGACATGAATTCTAGATGGCGCCATCCTGCAAGTAAATGTAGACCACAAGGTTATGTTCTCTGATTTGTCAAATCAAATGGAGAGAAAGAAGAAGCATCTTTCATTTCCACAAGGTAGTGCAAAAACGAGGTATAGCAGAAAAAACATCAGAAGCATATGTTCTCAGGCTACAGTATGTCCGACATTGTCAAAAATACGTCGTACTACGTTCAACGAATAAATGAAAACGCAACTCCAAGAAATATGAACATAATTATCCAGTAAAAATCTTTGAAACAGATATCCTCAATCCCCATTTTGCGTCGCCCATTATGGGATACAAATGTTAAAAGGTTACCCTGTTGTGGTTAACTCATTTTATCTCCATCCTACATCGTACTACTTCGTGGATATAGTGTAACAAGCTCTCTAACACAGCCTTACTTTAATATTTGAAAGAACTGCAGCAAGCTACTTACCTATGAGATGATGAGATAGAGTAGAATCTCGGTTGTAGGCGAGGAACAACAGAAGCAAAGAAAACACCGACTGAAGGCTTGGCTGAAGGAAATTCAGCCATGACTTCAAGAAGGCTTCTCTGACTTGCAACTATCCACTGAGCATATTCTTCCTGAAGAAATAGATTACACAAAGACATCAGAATGATGAAGGTAAAAACTTCAATAAGTGAAAGTACAATGCACAAGTCCACACCTTTCCAGCGGGTGATGCAAGATATCTTAATCGATCAACTTCATTTGGATCAGAAGCAAATGCCGCTAAAGCAAGTAAAGCAGACTGCAAGATATGCAATTAACTGTGAGTCCTTTACAAGCTCACAGAAGAACATGAGAAACTTCAAGATCAGTAAACAAGTTACCTTTTTAGGAGAACTCAAAAGATCAGCATACCGAGTCAATGCTGTTCTCAAAGTGCAAGGAGGGAAGGGAGATGGCAATGAGCTTCCACCAAGTGATGTGCCATCCTCTTTATCAGTGTGAATGGAAAAGAAAGTGTCTGGAGATATGTTTAGTAACCTTTCAGCTTCCTCCACAGTTTCAATTAAATTTTCACAGTACACACCAACATGATCACCCGTTTCATACCTGAGAAACACAAGAACCACTTTAGAAAACATGACCACAATCAATTTCAGTGAAATCATCTCTTGGCTTCAAATAACTTCCAAGTCAAATTCTCCCCATAAGAGAACCTTGTATAATTAGAATCATCTGCACAATACCCTAATTACAGCATTTTAGAACCGCATGCTATATATATCTACAGTTCTTGATAGAAGGAAAAAAAGCATAAAATGTCGAATGACTTAAAAGAGGACTTACGCAAGTCCAGTGCCAGAAATGTCAAACTCCAGATGAGTGCAAGAATGATCAGAAGCAGGAGTATGAAGCTCCTTCCTCACAGCAACATTAGCTCTGCAGACATAGAGGAACATAGAAGCAAGATTAGAGCTGAAAATGCACATAGAATGGAAGTCTAATGACTTAAGAAGAGCAGGTTTTTTACCTGCAAGGATGTTGAGCATCAATGATGACATGTCCGTTTGCATGACCATTTGCGGTAGTCAAGTCATTGTCAAAGCTGGACTTTTCATGGATGACAACCCTATATTCCAAAACTGCAGCAGTATATGGAGTTGCAGCAGTTGCATCATCCCCATCAAGAAGCACTTTATCCAATTCAGGCCACAGTAAATCACGCCTACAGCATTCACGTAATAGTGAGCAAACAAATATTGAGAAAACAAAAGGGAACTCTTGTTATATTAAGAGAAGTTTCTGTCAGCATACCATGCTGCAAAATCATCTTCAATGCATTGGTCATCATCTCCAAGACCCACTGGAACAAGCCTCTGGCCACCTGCAGTTTATACACATTAGCAAGTAAGAACAGAGAACCAATTAAATTATGAAAAGAGGATACCATCCTAGATGCCATCACTAGAACCAAATGAGACATTTTTCCTCCACACTCGTGATTTAATATTTGAACTTAAAGAGGTCTTTGCACTAACCAAGTTATTTAAGAAACATGCCTTTTACAGTCAAAATGCTCAACACTAAGATTGAGAGAATCCCTTGCTTTACTGCAAGTGACTCAAAAACAAAATAACCTAAAAGGCTCTACTTTACATTATACAGGATGGCATCATGTGAATGATATCCAACTAGAGACCACAGTAAGACGATATTTCATATTCAGGTAAAAATATGGAATAAGTCTGCAATCAAAAGAGAATGCTACCTTGCTCAGCCAGAAGATCATCCACAACTTTAGCAATCTGACAACAGTAAAGAGAACAAATATGTACATGTTAGCAAACAGCTGTCATATTAGTGATTTCCCATGTATATTGGGATATTTATGAACAGGAACAAGTGCAAGAACAATAAAATTAATCTCAGACCTTGTTGAAATGCTCATATTGTCTGTTACCAAGCCCAAATACTCCATACTGAAGATTTTTAAAGTAGTTACCCCTCTCTTTTCCCTTCAGAAAATAACAGAATACCGATTAAGCTGAGATGCAACAAACTTAGACTAACAAGATGTTAGATCACTTATAGACAATCAATTACATTTACCTCTACAAACCATTTATAGAATCTGGCAGCGTTATCAGTTGGTTCACCATCTCCATATCTACGATCAACCAACATACATCAAGTTAGTAATTACATGCATATATGCAAGTTGTTATCTAGTAAATACAAAATCAATCATTTTGCAAGTGATTTTAGAAGGTTGATAGTTCCAACTTACGTCGCCAAGAAAAAGAATGCCAATGTTTCTTTCTTCAATTTCTCTTCATAGTCTTCATCATCAGCCGCATAATCATCCTAGAATTCATTCATTTAAGCAATCAGAAACAATAAAATCATGGTTCCCATAATCTACAACTTCACTTTGTATATCACACTTATGAAGAAAACTCACCATATCAATCACTTTAAAGGTGGCCTTCTCATATCTGGCCTTGGCTTCCTCAGCAAGTGCCTGTACAAATACATTCACAATCGCATATTATTCCTCCTGATGATCAACACCACCAAAACTAGTCTCTTTTAATTGCAAAATATCCGCCGAAATTACAAAATTACCCTTCCTCATATGCTGATACACCACTTATTGTCAATTTATATGTTAAAAGTTGTAAAACTATTTTAGAGTTTGACTTTTGGGTCTTCAATATGATTACTCCTTTTGACAACTCCAAAATCATGATCACCAAATCCACAAAAAAAAAATCTCTATTTATTTTATTCTATGACTTCAACTTCTTTTATTTTTTTACACTCAAGAATATTGTGACCCCCAAAAAAGACATCTTTTTTATTTGGCTTTACGCTTAATCGAGATGATTTATACCACACAAATATCTTTGAATTATTTTATACTATAAGATTCAAAAAGTATTCTTTTATTTCTTAAACTTCATGTCCCGTCAAACCATATCACATTGGGAGAGTATGTAAATGTGTATAATAATCCTAATTTAGTAATGTAGATAATAAAGTAAGGAAATATAAGTGTTGTAATAACTAATTGTAGAAGGACATATTTATTTTATTAATTGAGAAACCTTTGCGAAGCCTTCTGCTGTACCAGTCTGGGTTCCAAAAAAGATGGCAATTTTCTTGTTGCCATCATCAATCTCTTCAGGTTCTATAACCGACTTAGGAACCACCAATTTCAGTGGCTCAACAACCTTGTTAGCAGATGTCGAGGAGCGCCGCCACATCAAGACAACTGCACATCCAATTAAAACAGCAACCGAGGTTGTCAATATCATCATCAAATCTTTGTTCTCCATCAACAAAGCTGAGTCACCAGAATCTAATGACGTGTTCAGTTTATCAAATATACTTCCTCCCTTAAAGATTGCTGCCATAAAATCAAAAGCAGAAAGTTTTTCTGATGTAGTCTCCATTTTCTCTCTATATAAAACTGGGTAATCGCTAATTATTACCCAGTTGATGAAATTCTGATGATTTAGCCGGAAAACCAGAAACAAGGCGGTGAAAACGAGGGAAATAAACAAAGTTTTTTCTTGTTGGAGTTGGGATTAGTATGGTAGGTGAATTTGGTTAGGTTCGTTTGGAGAGACTTATGAAGGAATGAAAAATGTCAAGGGAGAGTAATATATGGAGGAGCTGTAGTTGTTGAGGGACGGCTGTAGGTGTTGAGGGACTGTACATTAATAGTGTGGCGTAAGTAAGGAAGTAAGCTGGATAAAGAAGAGGAGTTGTAGGTGTTGAGGCACGGCTACTACCATATCCAGAAATAGTATGTAATAAGTCAGGAAACGGTATAATGAATGAGTAGCTGTAGGTGTTGAGGGGAACTATTAATATCTCCAGGAATAATCTTAGGTAAGTCAGAAAACGGAATAAAGAGCAACTCACTCCATTAAGCTCCCACTATGCGCGGAGTCTGAGAAAAAGCCGGAATACGTAGTCTTACCTCACATTTCTCCAAGATGTTGTTTCGCTTGAACCCATGATCTACTGGTCACATGACAACAATTTTATCAGTTATTTCAAAGTTGCGCTCCGTAAGTAAAGAAGCTGGATATAAAAAAAATATGACCGAACTGAAAGGCAATGGCCAAGGAGAGGAGAGACAGGATACCCACCTGTTAAGTATACAGATATTACTGTAATATACACTTCATGTATATACGGTTTGGGCCATAAAATCAGTCATGGATTCAGCCAGATTTGAAGCCCAGCGTATGGGTAGATTTTTCATAAATTTGGTGTATATTGTATCGTAGTATTGTATCATAATTAGTCTTGTACTTTTATCATAATTGTATAGTTAATCTCCAAATATAATAGAGATTTACATGTAGAATAGGAAACGAATTTTCCTATTGCACTTTTAATCAATAAGAATAATCAAGGAATTATTTCTTTCATGGTATCAGAAGTCTAGGTATTTTTTTCTTTCTTGCTTCCGCAAACTACCTCGATTTTCGTGACCAACAATCGAGATACTTTACGGATTTGTTCTTCCCTTCTCAAACAAAATCTGAGACCTCCCTTCCCAAAATCCCTTCTCCGAATCTTGTTGTTTAGGTTATTACGCCTCTTGGGACCACAATAAATAAGGGGAAGTCTTCTATTCACTATGACTGATAAGAACACGTTTCATCCTGCCCTAATAATTTTTAACATCAAGAGTGTTCTTCCTATTGTTCTTGACCTAAAAAACGTTCAATATGAGACATGGACAGAGTTATTCAAGATTCATGCAATGGCACATCAAGTCCTCTATCACATAATCCCTCCGAATAATACGGAGGGTAATACGGAGGATGTGCCCACCAAAGAGGATGATCCAAAACTATGGGTCACTCTTGACGCAAAAGTTCTCCAGTGAATTTATGTCACTATCTCTCTTGACCTTTTGCAGACGATTATGGAACCTAACTCATCAGCTATGACTGCTTGAAATAGATTGCGTGATATATTACACGATAACAGTCATTTCCGCATTGTCACACTTGAACATAAATTTTCTCAAGTCGCTATGGAGAATTTTCCGAACGTTTCATCTTTCCAAACGACTCAAGGACTTGGCGGATCAACTTCGCAATGTAGGTGCTCCTGTGAGCAATAGTCGTCTCGTTCTACATATGGTTGCGGGCCTGTCTGAGGCCTATGACTGTGTTGCTTCGATCATTCGTCAAAGTAACCCTCTTCTGGAATTCTATCAAGCCTGCTCCATGCTCAAGTTGGAAGAAGCAGGTTTGAATAAAAAGGTAGCTATCGGGGCTAGTCCTGTCGCCATGATGACCGAGTCCAATTTTTCTCCTTCCGATTCCACCAACTCGAGCCAAAATCGCAACAACGGTGGTGGTAAAAAGGGTAAAAATCGAAAAATAATGACAAGAATTGCGTGAATCGAGCGATGGCGGTGGTGCCTGGGCGTCGATGCAACAACGATCATGGGGCAAGGTGGGCCCTATCACGATGTGCAGGGCCCATTTTACGCGATCCAGGCCCGATTTCGGGTCTGTCTCGGTTTTCAGACCCAACTATGGGTCGGGGCAACAGTCCGGAGTGCTTGGGCCTCGCCCCCTCAAGGCCATCACGCAGCGTGACCCACACAAATCGATATTAAAGCCGCAATGCACACACTTGGTTTAAATCAACCTGACCCAAATTGGTACATGGACACTGGTGCAACTACCCACATGACATCCGATCAAGGTACTCTCTCGTCTTATTCTAATTTGAGATGTAATCATGGTATAATTGTTGATAATGGTAATTCAATTCCAATTAAGGGTTATGGTCATAAAATTTTGTCTCATTCCCATCCACCACTGATTTTGTGGCCCAAACTTGATAATATCTATCTGTATACTTAACACCACCAACCCAAACTAGTCAACCCACCTAACTCATATTAACTATGGTTAAGTATTAAATTCTGCCAATTTTTTGGTGGGTAAAAAAACAATTCTATTTTCCGATACTCGGTTGGTTTGAATTTGAAGTCAACATTTCTTGAAATGCCCCTTTCTATCTATTTTTAATAATTACGATAAATAATTTGAGACAAAATTAATATTCTTTTGAGACAAAATTTAATAATTACGACAAATAATTTTTCTATAACGAAAAAGAATTAAGAGAGCCGGCCTAGAAAACCGGTCTGGTAACGCCGATGGTTTGGTGTAGGCAGAGATCAAAACATGAACAAAATTATGTATATATTTATACTGCTAATCATGTGTTTTTATCGTACTTTCGTTTCAAATTATTTGGTGTCGTTATTAAAAATAGTCGTCTCAAATTATTTATCATTTTAAAAGCTCAAGAAATAATTAATTATATTTTCTCCATCTTACCTTTTTATCGTTAACAAAGATAACACATAATTAAAGTAAATATTTAACGGATAAATAATAAGTAAGACATAAATAAAAATAAAATAGGTCAAATAACCATACTAATTAATATTTTTTAGAGATATTAAATAAAAAAATTGACAAATAATTTAAGACGGAAAAAGTATTATTTAACCATCATTAAATATTGTATGTTTTTTATTTGTTTGCAATGAGGTATGATGGTTAAGATTTTAGTCCATTAAGTATATATTTTTTTAAATAATAATATTTTAATAAGTTTAAAAGCCTCTGATTTGGTGTAAATAAAAAAAAATGATATATTTATTTGTCTGCAATGAGGTGTAAGTTGACAACCAAAGACCAAGGATTGCACAATCTCCATAACAAAAAGTTGTTGATTGTTTTTATCTAGTTCGTCCTTTTTTTTTTTTTTGACGAAGGAATCCGCGGCCGTTACTCTTTCGAGTGCGCACAGGGTAAACCCCGAGCTGACGCAATAATCTACAAATTACGTCAGTCGATTAACCACACTTGGCAAGCCATGTGTGACATGCTCAACCAAGAAGGTTTATGTAGGGGATCGAACTCGTGACCTTGCGGTCTCGCGCTCTACTGCTACACCAACTTGGCTACCCTTGCGGGTAAAAAAAAAAAGTTTTTGATGGGAGTAAAATATTCTTATTATTAAGACGAGAAAGGCCTTATCTGTAAGATAGGAAATCTCTTTGAATTATAACATTGAAAGCTTGAGGGGAATTAAGTTGTTTTGTTTCAATTAATTTTTTTCTAATATTTTAGTTTGTATAAAATTAAACTAATAATATTTTATTATAATTGTATATTTATTATGTTAAAATATAAATAATTATACACATTCAGATCTTGAAAAAACAAACAGTCTAATAGTTCAATATTCAGATCTTGAAAAAACAAACAGTCTTAATAGTTTAATATTCAGATCTAAAAATAACATCTTAATATTCAAATGTGTGTTCAAATTTAGATGTTTTAATCTTAATGAAACAAGTACAACCTTAATGTGATTTGACATGGAGTGTGGAAACTTTTGGCTACTTATTATAAATAATGTATTAATATTGCATAAAAGTATATAATAGCAGTGTATAAGAGGTATTTATATATATATATATATATATTTTTAATCTGTTATTTCATTCGTCTCAATTTATATGACAATGTTTTTTAGTCGGTCTAAAAAAGAATGATACATTTTTATATTTAGTAACAATTCAACTTTACATTTACTTCTATACCCTTGATAAAATAATTTCTAGCCACACAAGTTTTTATGGATTGTTTTACACTACAAATTTTAAAAATATTTCTTTATTTCTTAAACTCTATGAGACAAATCAAAGACCTTCGTATAAAATGAAATATAGGGAGTATACAAAATTATAGGAGTGCAATATTATACACTTACTTACAAAATGGCCTTCGTCTCTTACAAAATTCAACTCACGAACTCCACTAGAGACGGTAAAAAACATCACCAAATAATTCAAATCCTCATTGAATAGTTACAGAGTTTTACCACAACTTAAAAATAACATTCGCAACGAACCTCAATCATCAATATATCAAAAATTTAAACAAATTACATAATTCATTAGTGAATTTTCAAGTTTTTAAAAATCCCAACAATAAAATTAAATAAGCACTTTTTAGATAACTTTCATACATTGGTGACCATGTTGCCTGTATTTTCTTTTTTTAGTATATGTCGTAAGTAAAGTAATATAAGTCTGGAGAGGTTAAGATCTCTTGTATGAACAATGATGATTTAAAAACAAGTGTTAAAGATGTATCGTAAAGGTTAAAGATTGAATGAATCAAAAAAGATAAGTTTTGTTGAAATATAGACCGTTAAACATAATTACAATCCGAAAAAGTTTGGTATTTCCATCGTATTTCATAACAGAATCTTGAAAAATTTAAGACTGAATTACGGTATAAGATACGAATCGCAAAATATAAATACAACCCGTAAAGCTGGTGCTCCTGGGTGTCCGAGTCTACTATGCCAAGTTGACATAGAGATTGCGGCTAGAGATGTTTGTGAATTGAAACTTGCAGCGGAATTGGATGAGAAAGGATAGAGATCCCACACTATTGCATCTCGTAAGAGTTGTTCTCGTACGTAGGTCCTTCACAGAAAAATCAAAAGGGTCAAACTTAATAAATACGAAATTGCCACAAGCAAATTTCCTAATAGAAATTAAGTTTTTAATGATGTTAGGAGCATATAGGACATTTTTAGGAAAAATGGAGGGTGAGGTGGTGGAGTTTGAGTAGTGCTATAACCTTGAATTGAAATGCGATTGTCATTTCCGACCAAAATAAATTGAGGATTGGTCAAATTAAATAGTTGAGGGAGATTACCAGAGTTACGAGTGAGGTGGGATGAGACGCCCGTATCCATGTACCAGGCATCATCGGGCTGTTGTAGATTCATAGTGTTGTATCCCTGACCCAGTTCGGTAGAGGTCATAAGGCCATATGATTGTTGTTGTTGCTGTTGGGCCGGAGAGAAGTAAGCCTGATACTGTTGGGCCGTGTAGCGTGGGCCGGGAGGAGGGCCCAGTACGCTCGACTGCTGACGTTGACCTGCGTTCTGGGATAGAGCTATCGGGTAAGGGCACGGGGGAGAGGCCCACTGTCCGGGAATCGGCCACGACATTGTGCTGGTCCACTTGGGGGGGGGGGGGGGTATTGGGCCTAAGCATTGTATTGAGTCTGCTGGTTCTGTCCACCAGAATTGGACTTTCCTCCACGTCCTCGTCCTTTGTCGACATGCTAGTTGATGTGGCCTCGGTCGTTGCCACCCCGCTGTTGTTGTTGGTCCGTGTGTTGCGGTGGTCCGGCGAGTGCAATGGTGTGAGTTGGTGCTTCAACCACCAACGTCTATTGATTATGCTCATTTTGTTTAGCATGTATAGTCTCCTCAAATAGAAATTGTGACAGAGCCTTGTTGAAGCTAGGAAGGGGATCAACTTGTTGGATCATCTTCGCAAGTGTATCATACTCACCCTTTGTCAAACCATTAATTTGTTGCAAAACCATCTTGGTTTCTGAAATTGAAGTGTCAACATTAGATAATTGATCTGCAACTAATTTCAATTATTTACAATAGTCGGACATATTAGCAAAGTTCTCAAGATGTGTGTTATTAAATTGTTCCTCCAGCTACACGACACGTGTATGTTTGTTGCCTTGAAAGATTTACTTTAGCCTTGTTCATAATTCCCGTCTTCCATGTATTGCAGCTGAAACGTCGTGTAGGTCCTGCTATTGTAGCTCAACAGCAGCCACCAGCTTGTGACGTCAACGGTCATCTTTTGGTTGAACCACTCGCGATTCTGCAACGGCACATCGTTAAGGTTAATAATGTCGTAGCTATGAAGGTGCTGGTGCAATGGGCTAATATGAGCCTGAGGAGTCAACTTGGGAGGACTGGAGCTATATTAGGAGCTGATTTCCACAGCTTGTGGCTAACCATCGACCTTGAGGACAGGGTCTGTTTGAAGGGGATATGTATGTATTTAGCCATGTTTAGATATATTAATTGTACTGCCATCACATTAATTCCTAAAAACACCAATCATGCCACAGTAAAAGAGTACAAACCAATTATATGATGTATAAATTAACAGTAGCTACGATTTTAGAAGTCAGAATTCAAGTGGTCGTAGCATCTATTGTCAGTCAAGTCCAAGCATCTATCATAGCATTTAAGGAGATAACATCATCTTAGCACATGAACAGGTAAAGGTATAAACTAGGAAATTTGTTACATAAATGTATGATCAAGATTGACCTAAATAAAATCTATGATTTAGTGAAATGGATTTTCCAAAAACAATTACTGCATGAATGTGTGCATACAATCAACTGTACAATTTTGATTAACGAGGAGCCTTCCCAACCCTTTGATGCAAGAAAATGAATCAGGTAAGGTGACCTTTATTATTGCCATTGAATGAAGTTTGAAATTACTCTATATGACCTTCTCATGCTTGCTAGAGCTGATAAAAAATCTGTAAAAGTTGTACATCTATGCTTCAAAGAGTTCTCAGCAGCATCTGAACTTCAAGCTAATATGAGAAAAACTCTGTGTACATTGGAGGAGTAGCACTTGTAGAAAGGAAAAAATCATGCACCAAACCAATTGGGGTTCACAGTGAAATACCTGGGCATACCCTTGTCAATAAAAAGTTATCATTTCTCCACTGGATGCCTCTCATTTATCAAGAAATAGTGGTCAGAATCACTTCTTGGACTGCCAAGTGTAGTATGATTTTCATAATTAAGTCATTATATTAGTATTTAGTGTAATTAGTCTTTATTGTTATAACTTTTAGAGCTTCCTTTCCTCCCCTCTTTGGCTGGTTTCATCATTTCCTTCAGATTCATATGCAATTCTATTATCTTCTCTTCTTTTCTAAGAGTTGAGGGTCAAAAACACACTAGGGACCGATATGATGATTGGTTTAGGTAGGGCGGCCGGCCAGTTTTATGCGTTCGTGCTCCTAAGAGTTGCGTAGCAGTTCTAACTTCACTATTCTATTAGAACAAGGCATGGAACACTTTTCATTCATAGTAGTCTTAATGACTAGTAGTTTGCACACCTCATGTATCACTTTGTTTCTGAGTTTCCTACTTGAACTATCAGGTATGAAAATTTCCTACTTATACTATCACCAACTAGTTACCAAAACACACCTAAACTACTCGGTATTTAGATACATTTCAAGTGTCAATCCAATAGATAAAAAAGACCTTCACATTTCTTGATAGCCCAATGATGGTTTTTTGCATTAGTTCAACAGATTTGCAAGAAATTACACTCACCGATCTTGCGAACGTGTGATTTAAATTTTTGGACCCCGCTCGCCACATGAGCAAACCTTCAAGGTCAAAAATTGAAAGTTGCAACAAAACTTAATAATTTCGCTCATGGAACAAACAAGATCAAAAGTTCAAGACCACCCATTTTCAAGTCTCTTGTAATTACCTTATTCAAATATTCACAAAATTGTTTCTTTCTACAATAGTCAAAACATTATTGACGTGGTTTAGCAATCACAAATAGCTAGCTTTCCGCACTAGAGCAAAAATGTTAGTCCTAAGTCCTAAATATCATTGTAAATCAACAGTTTGGTCACAGTTTATAGCTCACTGATCTCTTTGCTCTTAATAATATAAGAATACAAATTCATGAACTTCATGATCAGAAGCTACAACGCATTATCTTTCAACAGTCATTAAATATGGGGGAAACAAAAAGAATTATATAATCTATACCACGTAGAATATTACAGGGACGAATTGTCAACTATAAATGACATCATCCTACTGCTCCGTCGGAGTATCCAACACAGTGACCATGAAGTAGACATACGTCCACCTGCCTTGGTGCTAGCAGTTCATTAGCATCAGCAAATATTGCCCCTATATCAACACTAAGAAGAATTAAGGTCACATCCAGACTTAAGCTTGTCCAAAGTTGGAATCTTCACAACCCCTGTAACCAAAGAGAATTAACAGCCAGTTACTACTAACTAGATTGCATAAGTAGGCAGTCCTTCAGCATCATTTCTCATCGTCACATCATTTTTCGACATAGTACACACAGGAAAACTAATAAAAATAGCAAAAGGTTCAACACATGAGCTTATTTTGAAAATGGCAAACAAGGATGTAACATACTCTATCAGTTAGCAGACTATGCAGCTTCACGATCCGTTATTATTGAACAATGGTAAATAAGCTTTCTGAAATATCACCAATGCTAACTATGCAGTCCCATGATTAATTAGTTAAAGGTAGAGATGCAAACGTTAAACATTAGTTTTATCAAAGATACTGCACTTATTTCGAGAGGTAGCGGAAGAAACTCCATTTAGGGGGATCTAAATCCATTGTAAAATTACAAGTGTATCGAGATTTGACTCCCATTGCATTAACAAGCGAGAAAGGCCCTTTCTATCTTATTAGTCAAGCGCACTAGCTGCAATAAAAAAACAGCGCTAACGAGCAAGAAAAGGGATGCAGCAAGAATACGGATGCGCGTGACTTAATTTAGCGGCTCTTTCCAAAAGGCGTGAATGCAAATAAAAAACATCTCCTGGATAAGCTTCACGACCGGGCGGTCTAGATAGATACTCAGAGAGTTCACACAGATACTCTCTGGCAATTGCAGCTTAGGTTATTCCGGTGATCACACGCATTTTTTGTCCGATTGTACGATGTTTCCAGCATTTTCTTTCATCTCTTAATCGTTTCACTTATATGGTACATATGATTTTAAAGGTGCCACCAAATCTTAAAGGCAAGTTCTACAAAGTGGTGGTTAGACCGACTCTGTTTTATGGGGTGGACTGCTGGCCAGTCAAGAACTCTCACGTTCAGAAGATGAGAGTTGCGGAAATGAGAATGTTGCGATGGATGTTTAGGCACACTGGGATAGATAGGATTAGGAATGAAGATATCCAGAACAAGATGCGTGTGGCCTCGATGGAGGACAAGATGCAGGAGGCGAGACTGAGATGGTTTGGGCACATTAAGAGGAGAGACATCAATGCCCCAGTGCGGAGGTGTGAGAGGTTGACTATGGACGGTTTCAGGAGAGGTAGAGGTAGGTCATTAGATAGGACATGATGCAGTTCCGGTGACATGATCTTAGATAGGAGTTATGGAAGACGCGTATTAGGGTAGTAGGTAGTCTGCTTATCCTTTTGTGCGAGTAGTCGCAGTTTTGCTCTTTAGTTTCTTGCCCTCTGATTTATGATATTAATATATTATATGTTGTCTCTTGTACTTTGATTATCTGATTTATCTACTACTTCTTTTTCTGCTTTATCATAGCTTTTTCGTTTTTGCTGTTTCCGTTTTCATACTGCTTTGAATTGCTTGTCCGTATCTGACCGTCTTCTTGCCATGCTTGTCCGTATCTGACCGTCTTCTTGCCATGCTTTCTCTTGAGCCGAGGGTCTTTCGAAAATATTCTCCCAACCTTCCAAGATAGGGGTACGGCCTGTGTACACTTTACACCCACATTGTGGGATTTCACTGGGTATGTCGTTGTTGTTTAGTAGTTATGCTTTAAATCCTAACTTTAGACTACTATTTAATGAAACATCTCGCTGATTTTCCTTGGGAAAATGATGTACAACTCTTCTAGGTGAGGCTCCTAAAAAACACAGTAAAGCACACACTTACTTTATTCTTCTAAGAACTCACTCCTATGAGATTTATTTTTTTGGAAAAAACCAAATTCGCCCTCTACTTTTCAAAATGGTTTACATTTAAGAGTTAACCTCCGTTATACTTTCTGTTAGCGAAGTTGTTAAAAATGACTCTAGTTCTAATGGAACTCCAGCGGGAACAAAAAAAACGATAAAAAAGTTACGTAATTTCAACTAAAACAAACGAGATTTATCCCTCTTTCACGTTAGCACACCTCTCCAACTTTGGCTTCACCGCCTTTTCATCTCTAATCTGTTTTCTGAATTTTTTTCATGAGTTCTTGCTTTATGTATATTCAAGTTGATTGTGGATTTTAGCTACTGTTAAGATCAATTTGTCTTGTTTTGTTGAGTTCAATCTTACTGGTTCTTTTGTAGTTCAATTTCAAGTAATAGTAGTTGTTTGGTAAGAAACTTAGAAGTGCAGCCATTGAGGAAGCCTAATTTGGTGAAGAAGGCAATGATATATTAATGAAAAAGGAGATATATGACCAAATAAGTAGCCACATCAGCAAAATATACATTTTTAAGCCTTTTTTCGTCCCAGCTGGAGTTCCATTAGTAATAGAGGTACTTTTCACAACTTTGCTAACAGCAAGGGTGTTTTTGTTTGCAAATATAACAGAGGTTAAATGTAAACCATTTTGAAAAGTACAGGGGTGAATATCCATTGCAATTTAGCAGCCATGATGTGAAGAGTCCTGAATCCCAACCAAACCTCCAATCCAAATATACCAGAAAGTTGCATCAGGACTTTATGGTGTCATCATAAACTGCATTGGAGAGGTCCTGACGGCAGTGGTATTTCTTTCTTTTTTTGGTCCGGGTCAATGGACTTGTTTGATTTAAAGCCAAAAACACAAACAAGAATAGAATCAATTACACTAGTTAAGCCATACTTTCGACATGACAAGCTGAAACTAAATTTCACTGTCGATACCTCAGTAGGGGATGAAATGAGCAAGTCCCTCTCGGAATTCATATGTCCACTCAATCTCCTGCATTTACAGATTCACATTAGATGAAAGATTCAAACATTAGCTATTCAAGGGCTCTTGGCATTGTAAAGAGAAATGCGCCTTTTCCTCTTTTTCCCATTTTTCATATTCTTTGAGTGCAGGGAGGTGAGATTTGCCCCAATATGGAGTACCTTGGCTTCTCAGACTTTGTAAGATGTTTGGACATAACTGATGCCTGCAAATGAAGTGTCAAATTCTTCCAAAGATCAGGGAGATTTTTCAAATAAAACAGACGAGCATACTAAAGCTTGTCAATTAAATAGACTAGTCTATTTCTGCTCACTAAGAAGCGAATTTTCCTTCCTTCAATTGAAAAGAGTCACAATTGAAGGAAATAAACTTTCTTGTCATAGCAATAGCCTGTTAATTTTCAGGAATTTTACAGTTTCCTTTGAGCCACCTAAGGGATGGATGGGATCCCTCCACTTTTAACCAAGGATCTAGCGTTCGAGCCCTTGGAATGAAGAAATCCTATTAGGGAGCGCTTTCCGGCCTTACGCGGCATGAATCTGAATTAGTCAGGCCAATAGAACTTCTGGATACCAGATGGTAAAAAAAAGCTTCTGTTTCCAGATTTAATTTTGAACAACTTAATCCAGCATCTCAGGCTTTCAAATTAATTGTTCAGAATCCCACCCTAGAAATGGAAGGGGGGAAAAAGAATTCTACCCGGTAACAATTTTACGAATTATGCCACTAAAAGTATATCAAGTGACTGTTACATGCTAAATTTGAATGACCTAATAATTAAAGGTTATGCCACAGATGGATTCCCTTTGTTCAAATTATATTTCCTACTTTTCCTCTTTATTATCCCCTCAGTATTCCACTAAGGCTAAAGAATAACTAAATTTGAAGAATTCATAACCAGAGTTGAAAAATATCTTAAAATATTGTTGAATAAATTCAACAGAGCCGTGAAATATGTTGCTCTATGAAAAGACAAGAAACGGTGAAGGGCTTCCGGAAAAAGTAAATCAATAAAGTCAACTGGGAGCTAACTCCACCATTCTTGAATTCAATTTGGGTTTGTGGTTAAAGTTTCACCCAAAAAGTTCACTAAAGAGAAGCATTTCCATCTCAATTTTTACGGCTAGGTTAGCTTATAGTAGCACCATTTCAGATAGCTAGAGCAGTGATAATCCAGTGCCACCTCCGCCGTATATTTAAAGATGCAATTTCAGCACCATTAAGAATTTTAAGATTGCTAGGTTGGTAATAAGAACATAGACATTAACCTGACTCCATTACAAACTAAAAAGCACTATAATCACAATGTAGCACACAACTTGCCTCTTATTGACAACATATGATTCAACAGTATGGTGGCAAAAGAAAAAGTTCGCAAGTGCTAACCGAGTAGTACCTGTGATGTTCGTGCAACCAGCAGTAATGAAGAGCTTTCAAATTCTAATGGAACTCCTACCCATAATGGTATAGAAAGAGTACCTGCTCTTGGATTATGCTCCTGGCCTCAACAAGCTGAGCTTCTAGCTCAAGCTCTCTCTCTGTTGCTTCTGAGGTAACTTCTGCACCCTCCTGTGCATCTTGTAGTTGACCCATTCGCTCCTTCAAATTTCAGCAAAGATATATAGGAATTATTGCAGGTACATACAACACATGATCTTTGAGCTCTAAACATATCCCAATGCATAATCACCTACTGTATTACCTTGATAGAAGCCATCTTGTTACGAAGACTCTCTTCAATTTGATCCCTAGCCATGTGTAGAGGCAGATCAAATACATCCTGAAGAATTACAAACTCTTGACTCTCTTCATGTCATTAAAAGGTACAACATCCTATAAGAAATTAACCAATCCTATTTGTCTCTATAGAAGATAAGTCATACCGTTCTACCACCCAATGGGGACTGCAAGTGATCTGTGTCTAGCCTCTCATTGGTTGAAGCTGACTGCCTCGAAGACCCATTTGGGGCATTTAAGAACTCACGCATGTCAGCCTACAGTAGGAAGGTCAATCACATTCTCAACAAAAGCATTGCTTCAAAAGTTTGTATTACAAGTGAAGAAAATTTGTGTAGTCATCCACTGATCAATATACACAAGGTTGTGTCTTGATTGCAGCTGACTGCCCTGGAAGACCCATTTGGGGCATTTCAGAACTCACTCATGTCAGCCTATAGCCAATAGGAAGGTCACATAAATAGAAGTATTGTTTCAAAAGAATGTACCAAACATGAAGAAAAATTTTATAGTCAATACACGAGGTCGTGTGACAAACATATTTCTTCTGTACTATAATGCTCATACAGTTTCCCTTTTGTTTTCCTTATTTCCCCCAAAAATTGACAGAATTAATCAACTAGGAGTAAGACAAGAATAATAGGAAGGAAACTGAATTCACATTTTAAGTGAACAAATAGTAAGTATGCAGTATAGACTGAAAACAAATTCAACAGACAATATAAATGGCACAGGCTCTTGTAATAAAAACAGTAGTAGTTCCTTTTTTGTTTGGTAATCGAGTTTAACATTAATAACCAAAAAGGATTGTCAATACAAAACCACAACACTGGTACCACATCATGCTGTATAGACATCATAGGAAACACCTAATCAGTCAAACCTCTCTATAATGGCAGCGTTTGTCCGAGAATTTCATGGCCGCTATAGTGAGGTGTTGTTATATATGTATACTGGCATTTGATGTTTAAATCTCATATAGCTGTTATAAACGAAAGTACGCGAAGAATTATTTTTCTATACTTTTTATGCTATAAACGAAAATAATATACTTGTTAATTTTAAAATCTCAATTGATTTATTAAAAATTAAAAATACTAATAAATTATAAATAAATTCATGACTAGTTGTACCATATAGATAAAGAATTGAAATCTAAGAAACATATGCATTTAAAATTAATTATGAATTTAAACACAATTCAAGTTTGACGTAAGAATTCTACAGTTGTAAGTTGTTTCGTAAATTCCATTCACTTAACGATAATATAACGCTTGAATTGATCAAGAATTTTGTTCAAACTTTCAGCAAAATGAAATTCAATAGCTTTCCCTTGAATGTTGTGTAAGAGCTTAACAGTTAACTCTTCTATCTCACCCCAAGTAGCAATAGGTTGAGGCTCTTCATCAACACTTTCGTTGTCACCTTTCTGTATCTTTCGTCTTTTGTCCTTTCACTCCAATCATTTGTGCAATAATCTCTTCATCAGTGTAAGTTTCAAGGATTGGAAGAGTTGCGCCAAACTCTGTATAAGTGATAGCATCCATTGTTTGATTGGTGTTATGAGATGGATTTGGGCTATAAGTGATGACACACTACCAACATCCTCAACAACTTCTTACAAAATTATTACACAATATTTGAATATGATTGTTATAGACAGGTAATTTTATAAAGAGTGTACCGCTATAATGAATGACATTGTTGTTATAGGTAGAATGATGTTAGAGAAGTAAAATAACATGAAAAATCGGTTCCGGAGAAAATCAGGATGTTATAGTGAAATGATGTTATAGCGAATGACAATTAAAGAGAGGTTTGACTGTACATAGCTACTCACACTAACTAGTAAATGAACTGAGGGAGTAGTAAACCTAATAAAAAAATTAGCTAACCACCTAATGAGGAAGAGTTGGACCTAGAAGGAGAAGAAGGCATTAGAACTGCAAATGTTTGGAGCAAGTTTGTAGTCTTAGCAGAAGCTCGAAAATTGCAGATAAAAGCTATATCCCTGGTTATAGCTTCCCAATCTCGACAAGTTCTCTATAAATTCCTCTGATTTCTTTCAATCCACACAGCATGTATGACTTCAGTATAAACCAATTTGAAAAGCAAAGCAGTTTGTGATTTTCCCTTAGCATTTTTGATACTCCAGCACAAGTATTGGTCCCAACTGGTGAAGTTAATTGGCTGTCCCTTTGTCCATCTTAGTATTCTGTTCCATAGAGTTCTTGTTTCACTACATTGCACGAACAGATGATCTCGAGTCTCTGGATGCCTTTTGCATAGTACACAAATAGGATCAACAGATATACCCCACTAAGAGAGCCTATCAACAGTAAGAAGTCTATCTTGAAAGTGCAACCACATTATGAACTGAGCTTTTGGTCTATCATTCCCAAACATGAGGCATTTCCATGGGACTTTAGGGGCAATATCAAGTAATTGCAAATATATCTGTCTAGTTAAGCTTTTACCTTCTGATAAAGGTTTCTGCTTTTGAGTCAGTAGACTTCCTGCTTCCACAATCTTCCTTATCATCCAACATGCCTGTTTTGGCACTTCCATTCTAGTACTCTCTTTCTTTTCATTATTTATTTATCTACTTATTTTTCTTAACTTTGGGATAAGCTACAGTAAATATATCCAACAATAATTAAGAAAAAAGAAAGAAGTACTAGAATATATTGAGGTGAGATAAACTTTCAGTTAAAGACAGGTGTATATTTAACTATGACATTAAACCCTTAAAATCCTTTCTTGCAAAAGGTCACATAAGTCGCACGCAATATTAACTCTAGTAGAAGCTCAATGCATAATGGTTTATCTGAATAGTTGGTTTCACGATATAGATACTGTGAGGCTTTAAGAAAATCACCAGCAGATTTTATTATCAATTCACCAGCTCCCGATGTCATTATGTCCAGTACTGGAAAACTGTATTCAACTTCCTTAAGCATTGTTTGTTTGTGAATAGTTTCATAGGATCATGCAAAGAAGTTATTACAAAAAATGTTTTGGGAAAACAGTTTCTTAAAAAAGTGGTTTTACGGTGTTTCAAAGAAAGTTCTTCCACTCATAAAACACAAAGAAACCTTGAAAGCAACTACAGTTATCCAACATGTTTCTTTTTGCAGAAAACCCTTTCTCCAAAAAAACATTCCAGAAGCTATCCAAACGTCTCCTATTACAACTTTCACTGCATTATTTTGGGATAAGTGTACCTTCTATTCCCACGACTCTAAAGTTCCATATTTTATCAAATTTTGAACATTTTAACACAAAAAAATACCCATAAATCTCACAACACCAATTGCAGTTATCTAAAGACATCTGGGATTTGTCAAGGAAACAAGCATTCCCTCCCTCACATGACATGCACCCTTATTCCTTCAACACTCCTGTAGTTATATAGCAACATACCCAGTGTGATCCCACAAGTTGGGTCTAGGGAGGGTGGGGAGTAAGGAGACCTTACCCCTACCTTGTGTGAGGTAGAGAGGTTGTTCCCGATAGACACTCCTGTAGTTATCTTGTAGTTATCTGACTAATAATTATATTCCACATATCGACAACTCCACAACCGACAACGAAGAGCGCATGTATTTTGTTTTATCTAACTTTTGAGCACAACATGCGCCAAAGTGGAAGATGCTTACAAAATTAATACTAGTTGGAGTACGATATATGAACAAACTCCAAACTAAAGGAGGCTACACTTGCTTGATACTTTGTCTGTCTATTCTTGAATAAATTTAGAGGTGTCAGGAAATGATCTTTTCATACAAAATTACAAAGAATTTTGGCAAGATAATGTTGATTGAAAGTTTTTTTCAAGAAAATTTTCACAAAAATTTTGGGGTGGAAAGTGCCTGGAGACACTTGTTGAACTGAAAAATCTTCTTCCACTCACAGAACATTCAAAATTAGAAGAAGAAAACAAAGAACTGCAATTATTCAAACATGTTCTTCTTTTAGAAAACTGTACTCTTCAAAATGTTTTTCCAAAACTTTTCTCCAAAGATTATCCAAACGGTATTAATTACCTAGACAGATGCTAAATCTAAACGCTGAATCATTGCTATGACTATTGAATGTACCTGCATTGATCGCAATAATGCCCTCAAATCAGCATTTTCTGCAGCTAGTTCTTGATTTTTAGCTTCGTAGGCATCCACCTAATGAATATACAAATGATAAGCTTAGCTAGGAGACTGAAAAAGTTTAACCATGTTCATCGACCACTTACAATCTTCTTGTAGAAATCATTGTCAGCCTTCTTCCCATTCCACGTCCCACGTTGACGTCCTTCTTTCTATAGAAACAAATTAATGAAACTGCTACACTTCAGAATACTAATGGGTACATCTACCATGCCACAAAAAAGCTGATGCTACCTGAAGTAAATTCATTATTTCCATGCCTGATCTGGATTCCTTCTTCTTCTCCATCAACACTTGATTTAGCCTCTCCTGGAAGTAGCACAACCCATCCACAAATTTTAATATTTAATAGGTTGGAAATGGACAAAACATAGTTCTGCATATACAATGATATTAAACAAAGATGAGAGATCTTACCTGCAACTTTATATACTCCTTTTCCTTTTTCTTCATTTCATGTATCTGCTGAGTTCTGACTTGCTATTTCAACAAATATAATTCAGCATAGATGAGACCAGTTATGAGAAACACTACTTCTTTTGTCTGGTCAAAAGAAACACTACTTCATTACAAGCAGTATAAATAAATAGTAGTCAACCTGATTGCCGAGAACCATCCTCTGAAACTCATCTCTTTCCTTCTGCAACTTGTCAACTTGTGCCTTCAGAGCCGCAGTAGCTTTAGCTTCCTACACAAATTTTCTATAAGGTCAGCAAAGCATACATCTAGACTCCTTGGTTTTAAAAAGAAGTAGGCTTCCAGACCTCTCTAGTAATTGTAGCTATCTCTCTATCTTTGGCTTGTAGTTGAGATTCCAGCCTCTCCACTTTAGCTTCTAATCTTGATATGTCTGACAACAGCCTTTCAGAAGAAGAAAATGTAACAATTATTGGACATCTTGCTCAGTTAATAAAGCATCAAGATAGACAGAAAACCTTATTACCAGTATAATTAAGGCCCGGGGTTTGGAACTTTATTCTTCTTGTATTCAAGATAGTCCAAATGAAATGGTACATATGGTAAACTGCAGGAAAATGTTGATTGCATATTTTTGTAATTTAAGGTCAGAAATCTTCCTAATAATAGGTAGTGTTTGGGTCCTCGTCAAATTTGTTTATATGTCTTACCAACTGAATTGATCTTTTTATACTCCGCTAGTTCATTATGAGAAGTCCATGCAACGCTCAAGATGTTCTACTTGAGAGCACAAACACATTGTATCCAAGACTGGAAAGAAATAACTTTTATTTTAATCACGAAAGAAAAGTAATACAGCTCTGAAATCAAGGAAAGTTGCATTTGAACAACAAAAAAATCAAATTGAAGAAACAAAATTTGTAAAGGACACCAAAGCCTTTTCCTGAGATAACACACAAAAGGTCGAAAACAACACAGGAAGTTGAGAAACATAAAATTCAAAGTCACTAAGACGACACAAGAAAAACCAAATAGATATTGAAGGAAACTATAACTTAATATTTTCTAGTTCAATGTTGCAAAGAACTTCTACATATACTTACATCAATAACTGTATTCTACTTTAAAACGAATATCAATTTCTTAAATGGCTTTCCTTCTTCCATTCAAACAATCAATTAAGAGAGACAATTACTCTTATATTTACCCATACACTAATCAGATCACGGTTTAGACACGTAATATCCATCCAATCAAAAGAAAACCTAAGCAAACACAACAAAGGTTGTCACTACAAGATCATCTTCACAAAGCCCAACAGAACTACTTCAGAAGTCTACAATACCGTTGTCTCTGCTCATTTGCAGACTCCCTGAATTCAATATCCCTCTGTCTCTGCTGTAATAGTGCATATACACAATTGCAAGTCCTTGCAATTGAAACCTACCAAATGAGAAATCAATCAGATACTACACACAAAGACAGAACACAGTTCAGCCCAATATATATATGACATTTTCTATACATCTCAAAGTGATTTTACACTAATAATATCATTAACACGACTTTGAAGAGTTTCTTACAAAGCACTCGTTTTCTTAGAGTGAGTTGATTTTGAATGAAAACACGTTTCATCCAAACTTTCACTGGTCAATGTTATGAATGAGAAACAATTCAAATGTGAATTTTTTTCCAATCAAATCAACTGTTTGTTTGTTCCAATAGAACTATCATAATACACAAATCAATATTAGGATGATATTAAGTGGTATAACATCAATGGGCCAAACAGGGTACAAATTTATGTT
Organism: Przewalskia tangutica; assembly: GCA_029844215.1. Lineage (NCBI taxonomy): Eukaryota > Viridiplantae > Streptophyta > Magnoliopsida > Solanales > Solanaceae > Przewalskia > Przewalskia tangutica. Next base: position 124,612,182 of record CM056726.1, on the reverse strand, counting down.
AGAAATTCAATATTTTAGGATCGAGTCATTTGCACCTGCACCCACTCACAACCGTTTCTTAAACACAGTACCCCCAGAAAAGGAATATTTTGAAGCGGGAAATCTTTTAGTTTTATCAGTTGGAATATTCAGCTTTCACTATCGTAGTTTGATCAGTCACTTCACCTCTCTCTAGAGGTGGCAAAATAAGCCCATGAAAGCATAACCCACCCAATCCATCCACGGTTGGGTTATGACCCGCCCAAATTCAGCTCGACCCATCCATTCTCTGACTCCAATTTCCCATCAACATGTCCAAACCCTACTTCAGTAAGCATAGCATAACCATCCCTTTCCCCGGGCTCCCCCAGAGATTTACTGTAAAATACAATGAGAAGAACAAAATAAAGGGCGTACTGGGTCATGGGCAAAGAGATCGAGGGAAGCAGAGAATCCAAAGGTGACAAGTGTTTGGTTAAGATACTTAGCACAATGCTCCAAATTGTTGATATCTGCAAAATTACACTCACTGCAAAAATACAACAACACAAATCACTACATTTAAAACGATCAAAACCCTAATTGTTCTTCTCTATTACTTACCTTATTCCCATGCCGCTAGGTGGAGTAGATGCACGCTGCGCAACAATTTTACAATGTAAGAAGTGTGTCAGTTTAACTAACATATAAAACACAAAGATGAGAGAAGGGATTAAAATACTCTGAGATCCAAATCATTGTCACTAGGAGGCATGTTCTGGACAGATTTTACACTCAAAATTTGGCCAAGTGCAGTTGAGTATGATGAACTTTGTTTTGAGTCTTTTGACTAGCAAATCCGTGCCTTTTTTATAACTATTTTCTTCCGTAATTCCTTGCTCCAAAAGTGGAATCTCCCCCTGAGCCTCACGCCCCCATCCCACAGATAAAGTAAATATGATGACTCAATTGATTTTAAATATTAAATAAGTAGTTTCTTGCCTGCGGACGTGGAGAATGGCGTTATTAACACATAATTTTTATCGTTCAATAATATTATTTAATTATTTAAATTTTTCGAATCACAAACGAAGTAAAATATACATTATACAAGTCAAAATGATTTTCACAAATTTGTTTCGATGACATTTTATCATTTCATATGGCAATATACATCAAGAATATTATAGGGGTGAAATATACATTTTATCATTTTATAAGCCATAACTATGTTTAAATACTAGAACAAGCTCTAGCTAACCTAAGACATATAAATGATCCAGTTTCCTATACATATGTGGTAAGAAGGAAAGACTTATAGGGGTGTCATTCACTTGTGTACTCTACATGTTCTATATTGAAGGGAGTTAAGATAATAAGCATGTTATGCTTGAGTATTAACCAGTAGGCTAAGGTGTAGGGTAAGTAATTGGATATGAAGCTCTATATGACAATTTGTATGAAGTAATGTGATTTGAATTGCTCTTTTTATGAATCTGTTGGCCTGTAATGTTGTGCATTTAGAGATCATTGAGATATGTGGACTGAATTCAATTCACATGACACTCATATAGTTTATTGGCAATTATGTGATCCCTCCAGAGTGATATTTGTTCATTCCTAATGTATTGAATTTGCATGTTATCATAATTTGGATATATGCAAAGTATTACTCTCTCCGTCCCAATTTATATGATATAGTTTGACTGGACAGAGAATTTAAGAAATAAAGGAATGGTCTAAAGCAAACCAAAGATGTTTGTGTGGTTATAAATTATCTCATCAAACGTAAAAGATAAAGTTTAAAGTTAAATTGTTGTCAAATAAGAAAATGTATCATTCTTTTCGGAACAGACTAAAAATAAAAGTGTATAATATAAATTAGAACATATAGAGTAGTTAGAGACTTTGTAGCTAGTTAATGCTTCTATGGCCTATTTTGAATTACCTTGACTACTCCAATAACTTTCTGCTAAGTTCAAATGGTGTTTGATCATCTCTGTAGCATGTGTATTGATTGCAACATGATTTGAATGTACACATAATGCTGGCTTGAGATATGTCAGTTAATTTTGTTAAAAATGTGTTAAGTCTGGCTGCATGAGACATGAGATATGATGCATGCTACATGAGATATGTCACATAATGCTGCATGAGATATGATGCATGCTACATGAGACATGAGATTTGAATGTACACATAATGCTGCATGAGATATGTCAGTTAATTTGTGAAAATGATAAAAGTTAAGAAGTAAAGATGAGTCTGTTTGTCCTATTCGTATGGAAAGGTTGTGTCCGAGTGATATCCTAGTGTCATGAGCCTAAGAAGAAGCTTTGAGTATGCCATACTCAGTTTTATCTTGGTGTTTCTAGCTGCTGAGGTTCCTCTTATTGGATCATAAGACTATGGGAACTTCCTTAATCATGTTGTATGTTGAATGGAGAACCTGTAGAGTTTTAAACACATAATGACATAGAAACTGTTCAGTAAGCTGAATGTTTTGACTTAAATTTGAATGTTGCAAGGACATAAAACTAGTGTCATTTGCATGTTTTACCTTGAGCACATGAACAGGCTAAGTGAAATGGATAAGTTGAAACTGCTTCCTTTTCAAAGAATCTGTGTCATGTTAGGAATTTAAGCTTGTTTGGTTGATCTAATTATATAGGATGTTGGCTCTGCCAACCTTAAAATCCCCTAGGAAATATGTATGTTGTATGGGCTTATAACTATTTGTGAGCATGATTTTTTCTTTTTCTTTCTGTCCCTCTAAACTGTTTGTGTTCATCTGAGATTGTGACATATTTGATGAATACTAGAATGTTTTGGTCTGAATGAATGAGTGTTCTGTATTCAAATCTCTTCCCTTCTCCTTACTTGAAGCTGATATGCCATATTATACTGAGGAATATGCAGAGATATACCCTCAGAGTATGCCTTTGATATACAAAGGATGTATATCAAGTATATATGAAGTATATCATGACACATCAAATGATTGTGGGCCACTATCGGGGTTGGGCTTGTCTTTTCTTTACTTGTCTTGATTTCTTCGTGTGAAGTAATGGGTATGTGACCCAATTGCTTATCCTCTTGTGTGCGAATATTACACAATCGGTCCTGTCTGCACATATGTTCTCTACTGTTGGCCCAATATATTCCTGCGATAGCCCATACTTGTTTTGGATGACATATATATTTCCAACGTGCATATTTAAGTGTAATCATGTTTAAGTGATGTATTTGTATTAAAATATCTTATTAAAGTTGTTGTTGAGTTTAGATACCTTCTAATTGTCACCTTCCTTTTCCCCTCTCTTTCTTTTGTATGAACTCGTACATGCGGGCCTAATCGGGTCAAAACACGCATATGAGCTGCTTTGCATTTCTCATCTATTGCTAGACAACACTTATTTTTTAGTTTGTTCAATAGGTGGTGAGTTATTTGATTTTTTTAGAGTTGAAGGTGTTAGTACTGATATACATTTATAAATATTTTCAATAAGTGATTTACAACCGTCTATTTTAATAGTCGAATTTAATACAACATCAATAATATAAATAGATGAATAAGAATAAAATATTTTTTTAATAACTACCTTATATATATTCACTAAGCAATAAAAATATTATAGCTATATAAAATAATATAATTAAAATAATAGGAGGCGAGACTGGATCCTGACCCTCCGCCCCTAGTTTTCCTAGACCCTCCACCCTTAGTTTTTTAGCGGGAAAAGTCGGTGCAAATGGCGGGAACATATTGATAGGGTTACAATTTTGCATATAGATGAAGGAAATTCTATTCCTCTTGAGTCAAAACACACAATCTAATCTATCAAAGAAAGAATGTTTGGAAGCAGTCAATTGGATTCATTTTCTGGGGGAGGTTTTATGTCTTCTCAAGGCGGTTCCGATCCTTCACGCACTTCCGCTAAGGTGTGTTCATAACCCTATAAAAGTTTGCTGTAATTTTTGTGGGTGTTTATTTAGTTTTGTTTGTTGATTTTGCAGAGTCGTGATAACCCACCCCTGCTTCCACTAACAGTGAAACAGATAAGTCAAGCAATTCAATCAAGTGATGACAAATCTAACTTTGTTGTTGATGGTGTCGATGTCAACAATGTAAGAATTTACCTACTTCGGAAACTACATAGAAATGTTTCGATTCTCAATTGTTTGTGATCAAGTAAAAAAACAGTTCATACAGTAAATTAGTGTCATATATAATGGGGTTAGGGTAATATTTTGGATTACTTGATTTTTTGGTTTAGAATTTTTAAGGGTCTTCTACTTGAGTCGGGGTCTATCGGAAACAACCTCTTTACCCGTCAAAAGCAGGAGTAAGGTCTGCGTACACTCTATTCTTTTCAAACTCCGGGTATGTCGTTGTTGTTGTTGTTAATTAAGGGTCAGTATTTTGTTTGATTATTCAGTACCTTTGACGAAATTTGGGTAGTCTGTGAAAATGTTCACTTAATTTTTGTGGGTCAAGATTTTATTTGGTTGTGTTACAATTGTGAAAACTTTCACTTAATTTTGGACGTAATTTGTTTTCTGTGGATCAAGGTTTTGATTTACTAATGAACTCTAAATCTAATGTTTAAGCTAGTGTTTCACTAGTGCTGTGTACTATGGTGCCATTTCTGTGATGTGTAAATATGTAAATTTGTTCCTTCTAGAAAAAGATATTTTTGGGTTCATCTGTGAATTTGCAGGAAACTTAACCCAATTTTTGGTTTAGGTGAGATTGGTCGGGATGGCATTTAAAAAATCCGAGAGAGTAACAGATGTGTCATTTGCGATTGATGATGGCACTGGTCGCATTGAATGCACTAGATGGTAAATTTTCTTGCCTATTTCTTTTTATTGACATTACATTTTCTCAATATATACTAGTATTCAAGCTGACTATTATATTCATAACCTTTATATAATGATGGATAGAAATACATGTTGGAGCTAACTGTTAAAGTTAGCTGCCATGTGACCAAGAGATCATGTGTTCAAGCCGTAGAAACAGCCTCTTGCAGATATGCAAGGTAAGGCTGCGTACAATATATTCTTGTGGTATGGCCCTTCCCCGGACCCCGCGCATAGGTTGAGCTTAGTGCACCGGGCTGCCCTTTTTGGTCTACATGCTATTAGGGGGCACACAATGCTCATCTATTGCTGCAAGAGCACTTAGATTTCTTGTAATTCCTAAACAATTGAAGCATTTAGGATTGGGATACAGTGATGTGTACTGTGTTACTAGTCATTTTCCTATGAATTGGTTTAGGTGGTTATGCCCCTACTACTGCTTTCAACAACAACAACGTACCCAGTGTAATCCCACAAGCGGATCTGGGGAGGGTAGAGTGTATGCAGACCTTACCCCTACCTCGTGTGGTTATTACCCCTATTACTGCTTTCAGTACAAAAAATGAACGTGCCTTCTCTAAAGATAAAATCCTTCTTAAAAGTACACGAAAATGAAGATAAATTTATATTATTGTCTTTTTGTAATTGAGACACACTAAGTTTGACCAAACTTAACAAAATTAGGGAGCTCAATGCACCACTTGGCATCATCTACCTTGATGGCTCTAGGTTTAATCTCTTACTGTTTTAAGGCACTCTACCTGAACTAACATTTTTGGAGAAGCATGAAAGTTCCTTTGTATAGTAATCTTGTCTAACCTAATTGCACCTCTCTGGCTCACTATGTGCTAAAGTTGCGTCTTTCTATCCCTTTTGCAGGGTGAATGATGCTGTGGATACCAAGGAAGTGGAGGAAGTATCGTAAGTCATGTCTATCAACCATTTGGAACCAATGATGTGTTTGCTCTTTACCTTTCTAAATCCACATCTTTATAAGCAGGGATGGAATGTATGTCCGGGTCCATGGACACTTGAAAGGTTTTCAGGGTAAAGCACAACTAGTGATCTTTGCTATCAGGTTTGTAAAGTGTAAACTTTTATACTTGTTCTATTTCGATAAATGCTCTATACTAGTTCGATCTTAACCAGTCTATGGCAATTTTTCTTATTTGTTAATGCAATTTTTTGCAGCTCTTCATTAATTTCTCAAGGTTAATATCTTTTTCTTCTCAAGAGTTAGTCAACATTATGACCTCAATAACGTCTTCAACGAAAAAAACTGCTTTTTTTGCTGAAACATTCACACCCTTGATTTTTCTCCAAATATGTCAGGGAAAAGCTAATTCATAATCTTGTGATAACCCTCTTCCACTTTTTAGTTTTGATGGAAAGGATGATTTCTTTGTTCAGTTATTTGTGCTCTCTTTGGTAGGGGAACAACCTTTCCCTTTTCCCTTTAGAGATATTATCACTTAGCACTACTTGATTTCAACTTAAATAGCCAAAAGCGCAGTCCTTCAAGAGTAAGGTATTTACTGAGAATAATAGAGATTTACATTGTATGTCTTATGGTGTTTAGTCAATTGAACTTTATGATGTTTATCAAACTTTGTTATGATTGGTCATTTCAAGTATGTAATGTCTGCTTTCAGGGTAGTTTAGTCAATTGAACTTTATGACGTTTCACTTCATAAGAGTCAATTTGACCACTCTTCGGAACTAAATTGGATTAGATTAATCTAAGATTTTAAAACTAAAATTTAGATATTCAAAAACTATATGCAAAGCACTATAAATTGCAATTCTTCTCATATTGATATTGTAAAAAAATACATCTTAAAATGTTGGACAAAGTTCGTGTAATTTGACTCTCGAAAAGCAAAACATTACAAGTTTTTCAGGATGGAGGCAGTAGAAGACAAACAATTTAGTATTGGACGCTGGGGACCTTTCCCCAGTTTTCACTTGGCACCTCGTGACCTTTCTAACTCAAGATTTTATCTCCGGGGTCCTTGTTTATGCTGCATGTGCTACAAATGCGAAAAAAAGTTGGTTTCTTTAGCTTTTGTTTTCCTCCAAAATATGATTACAAGTGTGAATAAAAGTTTCCCCACATCTCTTCTTTTCTAGTCCTCTTAACAAAAGGTTTATCCTGGCACCATCGCCAAAAAGAACTTCACGTGATTTTATATAGTGATTCTTTTATAATCTTATCAGTAAACACTCTATTTTTCTTTGATGATATTTCAGACCTATAACTGATTATAATGAGGTTGCTACTCACTTCCTTGAATGTATCTATGTCCATCACTGCAATAGGAAGCCACAGGTATAAATCTAGCCTCTAAAAGCAAATGAGAGTTTGATATACAACTTCTTTATGTTACTCTCTATAACCCCACTTGTAGAATAACTTTTACACTTTTTTCCATATGAGATACAGAGCGGTCTCTCTGTCTCCACTCCCGGCCAAACTGACGTGCCTGCAGCAGTTAGTGCCCCTTCAAGTGCATACAATTCCAGTCAAGTAAGTGAGGGATGGTTCCAGATTGCCATTCTACTATTCATCATGATCTGATGATTTTGTTTGATCATCTGCTTTATCCATTATTTCTTTCAGTTCTCTGGACAATTGAACATTGATGGCCTCAAGGGCATAGAAAAGATTGTGATTGATTATTTGGAACAGCCGTCATCACTGTAAGTTGTTTAATATGCTGTTAATCATAACACCGATTCACGCTTTTCATGGCTTTTCTTTGGTTGATAAACCATTTTAGAAGCGCAAATGTTATGGATCACACGGTGGTATGCTTTCCCAATGAAAGTAGTTTTCTAGAGTTCAAACTAACTTGAAGATGAATTTGGTTTTGGTTTTCTCTCCATCTCAACTTGAAGGATGCCCTATTCATCTTAAATTAAGATTCTCTTAAAATGAAGATTTATTCAGCATTTGAAATCACTGCTTTGTGATTTTAGTTGCATGTATTTGTTATTTTTCTCATTTTGTTCTTCAAAAACATACAAGAGGATTATCAAAATATAAGGTTGAACAAGATTGGCTTTTAAAAAAAAAGGGAACTTCAAACTGAATAAAAGGGAGTAACATTATCCTTGGGCCACTTGTTTCTGAGGTTAAACAGTATCTAATTGGCTTTTCAATCATTCCAAGTAAATTTGGTAGCTGCAAGAATATAGGGTTTGCCTGAGTTTGAGTAACTTCGCTACAAAATTACACTTGTCATTCATTCACTCATACATACATATGTATACACAGACACATATACAAACAACAGCCAAATCCTCATGAGCAGACACTGAAAACAACACAATTTATCTATGTTCATTTTGCAATGAAGACAGAATGCTCTGAGAGATTCTGTAAACTTTTTGGGATGAGTATATTTTGGTCGAGCAATTGATTCTGAAAAAAGTTAATAGTTCTGAAAAAAGAAAATATAAAAAAGAGGTCAGCAGCTTTCAAACTACTGTCTACGCCGACCTATATATTTGATCTTCTGGAAATTACTCACTTATGCTGAAGGCATTTGATTTGACATTACTTGCCACTTCCCTAAACCATATACTTACTGAAAAAAGAAGTATATTTGGTCACACATAACATTTCCCCCGAACTATTATCTGGAAAATGTTCTATGATGAAAACCATTATTAGAGTAATTTTCAGTGCTTGATTGGTCATGCATATTTGTAGCATTTGAAATTAAGGATGAATGTGTTTTGATATGGATATCAAAAATAAAAATAATGTTCTCTATTTGTAGGAGTAGGTGGTATTGATTATTGGAGGGAATCACAATAATTATGCCTTAAGTGAGAAACACATAGAAATATGGCGAATCTTACATCGAACTAGAAAAAGGAGCAAGATTTCCATGCTTAATTTGGAAATCAAGATCGATATCATTAAACATAACCGCTTGTACCAGTTTGCTTTTCGTGGAACATATAGTTGGCTGCCGAGCAATTTTGCCACATGTTGCACTCAACTGCTTCTTAATACCATGCTGTAATACTGTAAAAGACACCTTTTGAAGATGCTGCATTCATCTTCGTTTGAATTTATCATGTTCCCTAACTCTAGATTACAAAAACTGGCAATCTTTCCATGTTCAGTGCGCAGCAGGAGAAAGGGATACACCGGAATGAAATTGCTCAACAACTTAAAGTTCCTCTGGAGAAAATCATGTATATCTCTTTATCTATCAAACAAAAAGATAAAAAGGACAATTTTGTTCATTATTTTTGTATGCAAGATTGTAACAACTTTATAACCTTAATCATTTTTGAATCTTGATAGGGAAGCAATAGCATCTCTTGAATCGGAAGGGATGGTTTACTCTACCATCGATGAATGTCACTACAAGTCGACAAGTGCTTAAAGCTTTGCTTACATGCTCAGGGAATTAAAGGAAAGATCATAGTTAGCTTGGCCTCGTCAAATATATCGAGTTTTAGGAACTGATTTATGTCATTGCACTCTAGCTTTTGAATTGAAGTCTATTTATGGACGAACCTAAGCCTGTTTCAAGTACTTTGTTTGTGAATTTGTCAAGAGTCGTGGATCAGTTGTCACTCCTGTTTTGATGTAAAGAATTATCCTTGGATAGAGAGATAAGCAGGTCTTTCGTCTTATCCAAGTGATTTTCCAAGAATGATGGTGATTTATTTAAATTACTTGAAGAAAGTTAATAAATAAACAAGTAAACACGAAATCGAACGAAGCACTCAAATAACTTAGGATTAAAATCAGTGAGATGAGAATATTCCATGGTTATGGGATTACTATCATTCCTCCTGTTGAGTTTTCCGATTAATTTAACTAGATATATCTGGCTTGTTGATCAACTGGGTTGTTCATGATATAAATCCAAGTCCAAGAGGAGAAAGATTGGGGCCACATGGAGGCCAAGAAGAGGGCCCCAAGTAGGGCTGAATTCTTGCCCAACAAGGGACTCAAACTCACAGCCATATAGAGACCAAAAGGGTCTGAAGTCACATGGATTTTTTGTGCAAATTTGTTACTTTTTTCCTTATTTTTGGGAAGATGTTTGGCATTAATTTTTACTTGTTTACTTTGTTAAAAGCTTCCTACTTACGTTTTACTATTTAAGTATTTTCATAAAAGTAGAATTCAAATGTCATGCTATTTGGGATAGGGTCTTCGAAAGAAATATACACACCAAATAAAAATATTAGATCTTATTCTTGATACACTTATTTATCAATAAAATAATTTAATTAGATTTGAAAAAAAATTAATTATCATACTTTTTAAAGAACAAATCAAGGAGAATTAATATTATGCCTTAATTTAACTTAGAAAATAGGATTTTTATAGACTTCCTGTGAGGCCTTTTATCCTTTTACCCATGTTGCCCTTCCACTAGCACCGTTAGAGTGTATTCAGCTTGCGGATATGGGTGGAGCAGTTCCCGAGATAGTCAGATGAGTTTTGGTTGATTTTGAGGAAATTAGAAGCTTTTAAGTTAAGTGAAAAAGTATTAACCAATTGTTGAGTGTATGGGTTCATTTTCAAGTTTTGTCGCTTCCGGTAGTTCCAGAGCATCATTTGTGATTTAGTAGAGTCTTTGGCCCGCTTATCGAGGTGTTCGGATGTATTTTGAGAGTTATTTGCAAAATTGTGATATTTGAAGAAAATGAGTGGATTGGTAGAAAAGTAGATTTTAGCTTGGTCGTATGACAATTTCGAGTGTGCGAACAAGTTCGTAGCGATTATAGTCAATTTGCATGTTTGGTTTGTATCCGGGAAATCTCAGATGAGTTTCGGGTTGAACTTGATGAAAATCAGGTTTCTGCTGGTTTCTGGTGTCCCGCATCTGTGGAGTTTGGGACCTCACATACGGGCTTGCTTTTGTGAGGGTTGATCCATAGGTGCGATGTCAAGTGAGGTCAGGCAAGTTCCGCCTCTGTGATGTGTTTTCGCAGGAGCGGGACCGCCTCTGCAGATGTTTCCCCGCATCAGCGAGCTTAAGATATTTTAAGTGAGTCTGCCACTGCGGGTGTTTTTACGCAGAAGCAATTCGGCATATGCGACGGAGTGTCCGTAGATGCAGAATCGCTGAATAAGAAAATATGTCTTATTCTAACTTTTCCAACTTTGAACCATTTACACCCAAAAAAAATTCTTGGACTATGGAGCTCGGTTGGGAGGTGAATATTGAAGATTTTCATTGTTGTTTCTCTTGGGGTAAGATTTTTATCCCGTTCCATTCCTTTATCATGATTATACGCTAGAATCTAGGCTTATTTCCTTCTTTGGGGTAGAAATAACCTAAAGTTCATAAGAGGCTAAAACCATGTATCGGAGGCTATGTATTGATAATTATGATTTGATATTGTAAATAAGAGTTGGTTAATGATGGTAGGATGTATTGTAATGCTAAATTTGGTGATTGAATTTCATTTGAAATTAGGAAAGAAATTAGGGTTTCATATTCAAGGAGTTTGCCTAAAGATGAAATTGTAAGCCCAAACGTGATTAGTTTTTAAATTAAATTAGGTTATGACTCTATAGAGTATTCTCAAGGTTTTTAAATAATAAAGTTTTGATTTTTACCTTCGTGGGCCCGAGATTGATTTGGGGGTTGGACTTGTGATTGCTTTTAAAGGTTAAGCTTTTATGCTTGTAGAAGATTACTTTATTAACGTAGAATCTATGTGTTAGACTACGATTATTTGGAGGCACTTCGCAAGGGCAAGACCTTAGCTGAGGAGTAGTGTTCGTGGCACTCACTCGGCTCCAAGACATGCTACGATTTAACTCTTTTAGACTTCGATAGAAGTACGTAATAGTTATAAATGTTGAGGGGTATTGTGTGTGTTTGTAGGTCCACCTTAGCGGTTGTGATGAATGCTTGGATGGATACCGCTGTTGCACTGTGTTGATGGTAGATTTGGAGAACCAGCCTTAAGCTGATTCCGACTGATGTTATTTGGGCTTGTCGCCATTGTTGATAATTATTATGTTTATTCATCAAATTTCTTTAGTTATGATAGACTGATTTACGTAGAATTGCGTGTTGTTGAGTTTCTGAAAGCATGCGATATTCTTCTCTTATACTTGATTGCATCTCATACATCCTGACTACTTGCCTTATTTTTTCCATTACATTCATACACTTACGGTTATGATGATATTAAAATTGGAGTGGTATGAAAATACTATGGGTCCAATGAGAATGGAAATGTAAGGATATATTAGAGATGGTTGGAACCATTGAGATAATGGAAATGATTGATATGACTCTAAAGGGGTCTTGGCTCTAATTAGATATGTGTGTTGAATTCCGGTTGGCTAGGAGCGGTATATGGACGATGCAGGTCTCCTATGGGTTACAGTTCATAGAGTTTGAACGTATGTATATCAGTTGTGAAAAGGTACCCGACATTGCATTTGCGTTCCTATCATACATTCACTACTGCATTAATTACTTGTTAAAGGTAAAGATATATTAGTAGATAGTTGGAACAATTTGTCACGCCCCGAACCCCGGGCCCGTGACTGGTACCCTACCTGAGCATCCTTCTATCCATATAACTAAGTAAAACGCGGAAGATAAATAACACTCATTTTTTTTCTTTAAACAAAGGCAAAGCCGATAAGGCTGCCATAATATAAGTCACCCGAAAGAGTCTACACTATTCAATAATGTAAATACAACTCTAGCTTGATCCGGACACATATGAATACTGCACTCTAAGAATTTGGGCGATGGCGTGACGGACAAGGCCCATTGTACCACGAATATACTTAGCCATAATGACAAGCTCCGGAACATTGGAGCCATCTCAAAATGCTGAACCAGGATCCTAAGCTCGCGGATCCACAACTGAGTACCTAGACCTGCGGACATGAACACAGCCCCCCGAAGGAGGTCAGTACAACAAGGTACTAAGTATGTAAACATGAAGTACATGAAATAAGATCATAACTGTACAAAAGAATGACATGGGCAAGTATAAAAATCAAATACCAGATCCTACCGTGTCATATAAAACCAGAGTCAAATGTACCCTGTATCACTGTACTACTGTATCCCTGTATCACTGTAACACTGTACTATTATAACACCGAGAGTCAACTATGCCCTTTTTTTTGTAAAACCACACAGTCCAAATATAACACGGGAGGCAAGTATGACAACCAAAATAACAGTACACTGTGCCTGATTAACAATGAGAGTAATGAGAGTATATATGGATACCCGCATCGTGGAGGGCTAGTCCACGAAGATGTATAATGTCTTGGGGGTTTACCTCACAATTATACTCAGAAGATGTATAATGTCTTGGGTGTTTACCCCGCAATTATACTCAGGAGATGTATAATGTCTTGGGGGTTACCATGATTATACTCGTGAGATGTATAATGTCTTGGGGTTTACCATGATTATACTCAGGAGATGTATAATGTCTTGGGGGTTTACCCCGCAATTATACTCATAACACTAGCACCAATGGCTATCATGAACAACATATGCAAGTTAAGTAATCTTTAACTCTCATTAGATCAAATAGGAGGTACTCTCCTCCTTAGAAAAACCAAGGCAATATCATGCCTTTCTTTTTAGAATTTCCAAGACAATACCATGCATTCCTTTCTAAAATAACCCAAACAATACTGTCACGCGAGGTACAACATGTCCCGGCCCATTTTGCGACTCGGGGTAAATATAAAGGACTGTACACATAAATCTATCACAAGCAACTATGTACACTTTAAATCACCTTTTGACTCTCGTTAGCACAAATAGAATGAATTATCATTCTCTTTGAAAAACCAAAACACTAACAAGTCTTTCATTTTATAACACCAAGGCACTATCACATAGTTCATTAAGGATTAAGATCCATTACAACAATTGTACGTCCGTGAATGCGTTCACTTTATAAACTAAATTTCCATTTTTGAAAAGCCCAAGTACTACATGTATCACTAGGAAGTAGAATCCAACACATGTATCATTTTGAAACCATCATCAAGACACTTATCACACCAAGTATCTTTCTAAGACATGGTTTGGCAAATCAAAGCAATAGACGTCACGTATTATTTTAAAACATCTTTGAAAATCAAAGTGCCACATATCATGTACTATATTAAGGACTTAATCATAGACATTCTCACATGATTTCCTTACAACATTTTTAAACCATCTCTTGACTTTCCACGAACCTTGTTATAACAAACTTTCCATAAAGGTGTTATAACACTTTCATTTTTAGAAAACTGAAGCACTACCACATCTTTCCTTTTAATACAACCACGACACTATCATGCGTATGAGGATTTGAACCCAAAGTACTATGTACGTCTATTCTTTATAAAAGAATCGTTTCATGCAATATTTAGGGAGTTGAACCCAAAAACACTTTCATTATTAAAACCAAGTTACTTACTCTTTTAAACTCAAGTAACTTACTTTTAAATCAAGTAAACTCCCTTTTTCAAAATCAAGTAACCTATACCTTTAAATCAAGTTACATCTACTCTTTATATTAAGTAACATATATTTTTCATATCAAATTACTTATTCTCTTGGAATCAAGTAACATATACTTTTCAAATCAAGTTACTACACCTTTTTAACTTCAACACAAGACTTTAAATCAAGTAACTTCTACTTTCAACATTAAGGCAATTATTCCTTTAACTCAAGTAACTCATTCTTTTCAAATAACGTTACTCATATCTTTTAAAATCAAGTCATGCAGTATCTTTAAACCAAGTAATCTATACTTGTTAAAATAATTCTAGTCTCATGACTTTCAAATAACTTTAGTCTCATAACTTCCAAATGAATCAAGTCTCTTAACTTTAGAAATCAAGTCCCATAACTTGAAAAATAAAGTCTCATAATCTTTAAAGAAATCAAGTCTCATAACTTTAAAGTACTTCAAGTAACTTATACAATTCAAACCAAGTCACTCATACTTTCATAATCAAGACTCATATATTTTCAAAATCAATTTACTTACTTCAATAAATCAAGTCACATAGACTCACCAAAATCAAGTCACATAGACTTTCCAAATGATCATGTCAAAAGAAGGAAGAAGTTCACATACCTCGTTGGCTATTAACCCAAACGACAAGTAGCAATACGCTCTAATGTACTTCGACCTTATTAGCTACTCCACCCTCCAAGTAGAATATGCTACACGTAGTACTTCAACCTATAATGACGATAACACTTTTATCAATAACATACTTTCTAGTATAAGACTTATACCAAATAATGCCCTCTAATTCTACGAAAAATTGGACAGCACTTCCTTTGCTTCTACGTACTTTTCCACCTTTTCTAAGTCCCGTATTCATCAACCATGTCACGACCCGACCCGACGGGCCGCGACTAAACGTCCTAATTGGACGTCATTACTGATTTGTCACTCTTAATCCATTTAATACCGAGATCTATAGAAATTTCGGCAGCACAACGCCGCTTTTACAACATCTCCCCAAAATGGGCAAGCCGACAAGACTGCCGAATCAATAACAGAACAACAACAAAAAACAGACTAGCCGACTAGGCTGCCACCAACCAACATTATATACACAAGGAATAGTCAAAATAAGCAAGCCGGCAAGGCTGCCACTAGATACCAACAGGAATAATCGGGAACGCCCCAACACAGAGTACAACAACATTACAACCCAAAATAAGGTACAAATGTCCAACCCATAACTGTCTACAGACCTATAAGAGTACGATACTGACATATAACGGGACAGGGCCCCGTCATGCCCAAAATTTGTGGGCCCCGTCCCACAAATTTCGCAACTCACATGTGTCTGAACCGCTTTAACTGACATGGTATTCTGCTGCATCTGCTTTGTCAAAGTGGCTACTTGGGCAGTCAATGCTGTGATAACGTTCAACTCATGAATCCCTGCCACTTTTCTGCTATTCAATGCTCTCTCATCTACCCCATGATGGTTGTTTGTGGCCATGTCTTCCAAAAGGTCATGTGTCTCATTGGCACTCTTTCTCATGAATGTACCTCCTGCATCAGCATCAATGATGGTACGAGTTGTACCACACGGGCCATTATAAAATATGTGGACTAGCATCCACTTTTCAATCCCATGATATGGGCACTTTCTCTGCAAAACTTTGAACCGCTCCCATGCATCATAGAGTGACTCTCCATCCATATGATAGTAATTATTAAGCTCTCCTCTGAGCTTTGCTACTTTGGATGGAGGGAAGAACTTGACAAGGAATTTCTGGGCTAAGTCTTGTCATGTAGTGATGAAGTTCGCATGTAATGAGTTCAGCCAGCACTTTGCTCTATCCCTGAGTGAGAATGAGAAGAGTCTCAACCGAATAGCGTCATCAGTAACACCATTGTATTTGAAACTTGCACACAGCTCCAGGAAATTTTCTAGATGCAAGTGAGGATCTTCAGACGGTAATCCCCCAAACTGAACTGAGCTTTGAACCATGTGCAATATGGCTGGTTTGATTTCAAAATTGTTGGCTTCAACAGATGTAAGCCTGATGCAAGTCTGAACCCCTGTAATGGTTGGCATCACATAGTCCCCCAAGCTCCTTTTTGCAGGGACTTATTGTTGACACCCAATTTTGACCCTCCCGTCCAGCCATTAACTATAAAATTACACTAATTTTGTAAAATAATTTTTTAGGATTTTTATAATAAAATGCAGCGAATAAAACATTAAATACAGGCATAAATAATTAATTTAATAATGGCATCGCATCTTACGTAGAGTTTCAAGCACTTAGAGTCTCGCGCCCGCATTAATTAACTTTAAGCTTTGTCGTAATTCTTAAATAATTAATAAGTACATAAAATAAATAATTTAGCGATAACGTCGTGTCAAGTAGCATAGCCGCATTTATTAATACGCAGGAGAATTCCATAATCATTTGTAATTTAAAATCAATTTTAATCTAATACATGCATTTAATAGCACCGCATTTGTAAAAGCTTTAAACAATTCTTAAATATCATACTTGCATTTAGCATTTAAGTAATTTAATCTAAACTCTATTCAATTTTAATTTAACTTCGCAATAATGCATAACAATAAGATTTTAAATAATAGCGTCGCATTCTAAAGTATTAAGCATTAATTAAATAACGCGCCCGCATTTAGCACCTAAATAATTAGACTAATTTAGCACCTAAATAATTAGACTAATGTAGCACCTAGATAATTATAATAAAGCACCTAATTAATTTAATCACATTTGTTAATTAATTAATAATACACTTACCTAGAATTAACTAGCTAATTAATTAATTAACTCTTAATTAACTAACCTAATACTTAATACCCAATACCTAAATAATACCCCCATTGCGTTGCCCACTACCCAACCCGATTACGAAGGCCCAACGCCCAAGTCCCTTATTTCCCTTCCTTCGGACCCATTTGACTTCCTTATCGACACTTCCATCATCCTCAACAAAAGCGACCTGCAAACCCTAAAACGCCTTCAATCGCGCCGCTCGCGCCCGTCGCGTGATTCTCGCTGAGAATCGGCGACTTTCCTTTCCTTCTTACCCACGCACCCTAGCCAGCCCTTCCTACCATATAAACCCGTTCGAATCAAACCAAATCAGACAAATATCTTACGAAATATCAGCACCAAATCAAGCACAAATCAGCCTTTATTGCTTACCAATATTAGAACCTAGGGTTAGGCTCTATAAGCACACGATAGACGATAAAGAGGGAGAGCATCGATTGAGAGGGAGATGGGAGAGCATATACAAGAGAGCGAGAGAGGGGATGGGCATCGTCTGAGCTCGATTAGGTCGATCGCGAGCTCGATCGAGAGGGCTCAGTGAGATAGCCATCGTTTCACCTCGGAAGATCAATAACCTGGCATCGATCGAAACACGTCATCGATCGAACATAGGTCGAATCGGAAGTCGAGCGAGTAAGGCGGGGCTCGGAAGAGTCCATAGCAACATAGCAATTTAGAGCTCAGTGAGAGATTAGTCGAGCACAGTAGGGCAGAAAAACATAGGTCGAACACCCCTCCTTTTACCTTCGAGGATACCTTTAGCATTTTTCTGCAATCCCTTAGTATTCTGCATCCTTAAATTCGCATTAGCAAATCTCCGAGTGGCGTCGACGTTTGATACGCTGCCTCGGTTCGCCGCCGGAGAAGGTAAATCCATCTCCTTTCAAATTATCATATGTACGACGATTATATATATCTTGTCGAATCTGTTTAATACCGCTTGATTCATTATTGGTGAATGATTTGAAGTGTATCTGTCTGGTTTGAAGCTATTTAGTTAATATTGATTGTTGTTTCCTATCCGCGACTGAGTTATGTTACTTGTAGCTATCAGTCAATGGTCATTATAAGTGCTACACTAATCGTTTTGTGCTCATGATAAAGCAACGAATATGAATAAATTACGGAAGTTAAAGCGGTCAACGCTTAATTTAGACATAAATAGCGCGTGAAACTGTTTGGAGTAATTCAATCCCTAGTATTAAGAAACATACATGCCTTTACCCTCTTAAGTGTTGAAGTATACCTATCTTAGAAAGCTACGTCTCTAAGTCATTATCGTGCCTATATGCTGTTGAGTTTGTCGGATGCTAGCATACTACTCTCTTGAACTAATCTGTCCCCATGTTAAGTTACAACCTCTGTTGGCATTTTGTATCTGATCCATAATCAGGCCTTCATAAGTAATCAAGTATAGTGTATAACTTAGTATTAAGATCGCTTGTACTGGATGACGATGTTGTGCAATCTTAGCTTGTCTAGATGTGTGTATTAAGTTTGATTTCTTTGTTATACTATTATGTGATCTGTTTAAGTAAAGCATGGGGTTGGGATGATTAGTACGAAGCTTGTTTCCATTTTAAGAGTTATGTTATGCATAGCTAAGCCTTAGATGTTGTTTGCACCTTGATTTTTAACTCATCTGAACCTCATACTAAGTAGTGACAAAAGTCTAGTTGCCTTTGTAAGTTTGCGTATGTGCTGGTATGCGTTATTCACAAGTCTTTCTACAAATTAAGAGTGGTATGATTTAGGTTTTTTGCTTTGAATATGCATTAGAAGTGCTATATATCTGAAAATCTGAGTATACTCAACCTGAGTTTCATTTTTATATGCTTATTGGATTCTAAAACCAACGTGTTAAGATAAACTATCTTATTGAATCCTTATACTTAATTCAGTGTGCATACTTGGCCTGCAGCATCCCTGCCTAAACTCCTTTGATATACATGTTTGCTTCCCTGTATGATATAATTGGATTCATATATGTATGTGACATATATTCACATTCAGTAGGCTGGTCTGCCTTCTTTTAATCTGAACCTGCTTTTTGGACCAGCTATCTACTTTAGAATTTGAGCTTTGTCATTTGGGCTCTTGAGTTTCTGTTTGTTTGCCATTTATGCGCATTTTCACGACCCATTCGTGGTAGATAGTCTTTTCTTTGCACGAAATTGTCACCCTTTTAGAATAACATAGCTAAACAACAATTAAATTATGGACATGTGTGTGCATTGCGTTTTAATTATTCTCCGGTGTTCATTGAGTTGATACTAATCCTTATCTTTTCTTTTTACATGAAATGCCGGAGCAATGAAGAGTCTCATAGCGGGACTCATCGTGGCAAACGCGAACCCTACATCTACATGCATTTACCTCCGCCTGAACTCCAAAACCATAGGCGAGATGGCCTCGCGTTTCCTCAGTCATTTATTAATTCATATCCTTCCCTATTATTTGTTGTAACTATTTGTCTACATTAATTATTAGAACACTTAGAATAATTGAATCTTGAATCAATAAATTAGCAAGTAGTTGGATACTAGAAATTTGCTTCCACTTTAAGTTAATTGTTTTAGGCTTGACATGCGTGTCTAAACATTTTACCAAATAATATTAAATCTCTTTTGCATTATGCCACATATAAAAAAATATTTTTTAAGTAAATGCATACCTTTAATCAATAAATCAACTTTAAAGATAAATGCATACCTTTTTTTTTATATGCACTTATAATGCTTTACAAATGCATGCCTTCACTCAAAAGACTAATTTTACAGGTATACAATAAGTCTTATAAATCCTTTTATGTTAGCAAAAATGTACTCTTTTATAAAATAATTGCATCATCTTTTAAAACATGCATTACACTCTTAGCATAATAATTACCCTAGGTTTGGCAGGACAACCGCAAGTTAGCGGATCTTAGAGGGTGCCTAACCCCTTCCCTCTAGATTAATAAAGAACCCTTACCCAGAATCTCACTAAGTTTAGCAGACCATAAAATGGAGTTAATGTTTTACTTTAAACTAGTTAAACATTTAGGTGTCCTAATTCACCCAAACTAATTAGGTGGCGACTCCGCGAACCCTTAGCATTCTAGCAACCCTTTAGCATTTTAGCACCCTTTTAAACTTTAGCATCTTTTGCAATTTTAGCATCCTTTTAGCATTTTTTTTTAAAAAAAAAACCTTTGAGCCTCTTAAACTTTATTTTAGCATTTTATTATTTATTTTTCTAATTTTTGCATTATTGAGCAGGGTTCGCCGTTTAAAAAAAAATGCCGCGGCCGAAAAAGGGCGCGACACTTATCTTAAGATAGGTGGTAACTCATCATTCCCCAAATTATTGTTTCGCTGATCTCCCATTGTTACCAAATCAACTGCTCTTTTCTCTTTTCTGTTTTGTTTGCATAATCTCTCAATTTCAGGGTTCAGAGGGATAGGAATGTCAGCTCCTCTTCTACTTCACATAAACTAAGTTCCTGAGACTAATAAAAAACAGCAAACAACTCACGACAGAATATTCTAAAGCAAAAATAAAAAAAAACTGAAAATAAAAATCAAATTAAAAATAAGGATAGATAAATCGATATTAACAGTATGTCAGTCCCCGACAACGGCACAAAAACTTGTTGTGTTATTTCTAAGTGCTTACGCAAGCGTACGTATCGTTCAAGTAATAAAGATCTGTAAGATCGAGTTTATCATCCACATAGACTGGTTTATTAAGTACCGATTATCTATCATATGGTATCTATTTGGTTGACGTTCTTTTAGTTTGAGAATTATACTAAGAATTATGACTAAGTGCAGGAAATAACTAAAGATTATGATACTTTGGGTCTATAACAGTTATGAAGGAAATAGAGTTCCAATCTCCTCAACTATCCACTCTTTCATGTTTTAATGCAATGCTAATGATTCTTCTTCTTATTAAGATAGTAGGTTAACTAATTTGTCATTATATTCCGGTAAGACATACAAGAGCTCAACCTAGTGCAGAAACCTTCTATATTTCTATGATAAGTTTTACACACAGGAGGATTAAGAACAATAACCTTTAAATACTACACAAGTATCGGGGTACTTTAGTCCATGATTTTAACCTATGTCTAGACAATTACAGCATATTCAAATCTCACCTTTCAGAATTTTGATTCGAAATCATATAAGCGATGACAATTAATAGCTAGTTAATTATCAAGCAATCATAACAATATTGAATAGATCGTAATATGATGAAGAAGAAATCAATAATCAATGCATTAACTATATGAAAGAGCTTCAAGAAGATTCGATGGAAACCCTACTAAAGTAATTAGCTCCTAAACATTGTCATGTCAAGAACTAATACAAAATCCAACATAAACTGAAATAAAAACAAAGGAAAGAAAAAGAACTTGAACAAGAGTATTCAATTGTGTCTTGCCTCCAAAAGTATGATTTAGAATTGGTCTAAGGTATGATAAAAAAAATCCCCCAAAGCTGCCAGGGTTTACGGGTTATATAGCTAGGAAAAGTTGTCCTTTCGGACCCTGAAAACGTCTCAAATTCGGCCTAGAAAATCAGATTTTCCGCGTCGGCGTCGTGGCCCTGCAGGCTGGCGCCACAGCGCCGAAAATACTGGGGCTGAATCAGAGTACGCAAGATAATTAGCGCCTGGAGCTGCTGGCAGGCGCCGTCGACGGCCCAGTTCTGGTTTTTGCGTTTCTGTGTCCTTTTTTCGTCCGGACTTTGTCAGATTTCTTCTATGCTTCCCGGGACTTCTTAGGCTTCATTTCTTGGTCTTTTTAGTGTGCAATTCCATCTCAATTAAGCTCATTTCATCCTCGATTATGTACTTCCTTCTTTATGATCGTTGTGACACAAAATGAAAGAAAAGAACACCTAACACTATACTAAACACGAAATAAAAGAGTAAAATACTAACTAAAAAAGACTCAAAAGTGTATACAAAATACACTTAACACGGCGCTGCGTAACGGGGTTTTTCCAGTTTGAATGAAAAGTTGCATCTCTTCTTCTAAGGTCACAACCTTTGAAGAAAGGCTGCACCTGGTCGAATTTAATGCTATATAAAGCATATTGATCACTTGTTTTAAAAAAACAATTAACAAGATCAATCTTCAGATTTGAGAATCAAAATCAATTTGAAGAATCCTTCTTGTTGCTTCTTCTTTTTCCTCCAAAATAAGTTTCTGAAGAACACATATAGTAGATTCGTCAGGGGTGAAGTTCTTGTGCTAGAACTATCACTCAGATAGTTGTATCCTCAAGAAAGACGTCTGTTGAATAGCAGCACAAGCGGGGATGAATTTTTGTCTTAGGTCACTGCATTTGCATGCCTCTATCTACTAATCAAGTTAGTACGTGTTTATGAGTATGTGATGTTCATACTGTTGCTTTTCATTGTTGTTGATCTTTATGTAGTTGAAGTATCTATATAATAGTGTTGTAGAATTCAATTCCTTTGAATTATATATTTTGTATTGTGATTTTACATTGAAGGTCTAGATTGACACTAACAATATTATCGTCAATGTATTAATGAATGCCTATCAGTTAAGTATTCATACCAAGAAAATGCAGGAAAATAATTATATTTTTTTTTTAAAAAGGTGTACTAATTTATGTGATGAATTTGTAATACCTTTAGCCACATTTATTATCAAGTGTGGCAAAAGATGGAAACTAATTACCTACGCTTTAAATTACCCACTGTTCTCGTATTGGTAAATAGAAATTTCAAATATAAATATTTTTTATGTTGTCAAATTATCCATGGAACGACAATGGTTATATTTACCCGCAAGGGTAGCCAAGTTGGTATAGCAGTAGAGCGCGGGACCACAAGGTCACGAGTTCGATCCCCTGCATAAACCTTCTTGGTTGAGCCTGTCATACATGGCTTGCCAAGTGTGGTTAATCGGCTGACGTGGTTTGCAGGCTATTGCGTCAGCCCGGGGTTTACCCTGTGCGCACTTGAAAGAGTAGCGGCTGCGGGTTCCTTCGTCAAAAAAAAAAAAAAAAAAAAAAAGAGACAATGGTTATATTTACACCAAACTGTTGGCTTTCTAAATGTTAAAACGGACACTACAACCGTGGCTAATTTACCGGCAACGCCTGTTATAGGCACACTGGCAACCGTGACGAAGTAGTGCTAGCCACGGTTTTCGTACCATTTAGCCACGTTACTCTCGTGGCTAAAAACAGCAATTTTTTTAATAGTTAAGAGTGTATTTGAGAAAATTAGTACTCCACTATATTTAATAAATAGAGTAATTTTCTTAAGAGATGAGTTGAGGTCATGTGTTCAAACCGTGAAAATAACCTTTTGTAGAAATGTGAGGTAAGACGGCGTACAATAGACCTTTGTGATCTGGCCTTTCCTCGAACCCCGCTCATAGCGAAAGTTTAGTGCACTTAACTGTCCTTTAGTAATTTTCTTTAAGATTTTTGCCTAAACGATAAACAATACATATGGAGAGGAGATAAAGGAATAGAAAAGAAAGAATTTGTCATGTGTGGGAGTACCTGCAACTTTGGCCATAGAGAGTCCAACACCAATAGTAGAGTAGGCAAAAGACATAATAGCTGCGAGAATGGATAGCCATTAGAGCTTGCGGAAGTTTGGTATTTGGCTGAGAACGATTTGAATGCCCGCAAAAATTATCATAAATGGGTAGTTGGACACTGAGCAGATGGCCTGGTGTCCATGTTTATGGAAACAATTTGACCTCTTCACCGCCCTGAAATATTTACAAACGCATACATATCTGTAGCTAATTTTAAAACAAGTTTTAAAAGCTTTTATTTCTTTTTTAAATTTCGTGTATGATCAAACTATATCATATACATTGAGACGGAGTATTATTGGTAGAGAGAATTCAACTTACACCATGCTGATAGATGCAGTAATAGTGTATCCAATGGTAATTCCTGTGAGGATGATGTACAGAACTAGTCCGCACAGCTGCACCTTTACACCACCTGTTAAAAAAGAAAGGGCAATATCTCATTAATACTTTATTTTGGGGTCAATTTACCATTCTAGACTGAGCTAATACTTTATTTTGGATCCCTTCAGTGTTAGAATCATGAATTTATCATTATAGCGGAGTGCAGCCATCGGCGATGATGGTGCAGTGAAGGTGATGGAAATCGTGAGTGGAAGAGAGAAGACGAAGGTGATGGAGGAATTGTGAAATGTTTTCTCTGCCTTTTCATTCATAGCCAAGCCATATATATATGTATGGCTTTGCGTCACTAACCACATTACAGAAATAGCCTAAAGACACAAAAAGGAACTTATGCTAAAACTTAAACAAAGTGATGAAAGGAAAAATACTGAAATATGGAAATATACTACTACTGTATACTAGTGTATACGAGACAGCTACAACACTACAAACAACTTCTACTTAACGTATACTAGTATCTTCAACACGCCCCCTCAAGCTAGGACCAGAAAACAAGTTTGTGAAGCCTAGCTTGGACATTAGATAATCATGACGACCAATCGTCAAGCCCTTGGTGAGGACATCGGCAGACTGCTCATCAGTGGACAAATAATGAGTGGAGATTAAGCCTTGTTGCAACTTTTCCCGGATAAAATGACAGTCAATGTCGATGTGTTTGGTCCGCTCATGAAACATAGGATTAGCGGCAATCTGTAAGGCGGACTTACTATCACTGTGTACTGGAATGGGAAGCGTAGGGGAGACAGTTAGAGTGGAAAATAAACGATAAGCGGACTATCTCGGCATCGTAAGCGAGACTTGATATTCCGGTGAGCTTGAAAGCGATGGATCGCTTTTCGATTTCCAGAAAATAAGAGAATTCCCAAAAAATACCAAATAACCAGTTATCGATCTTAACGTGTTGGGACATGAACCCCAATCAAGTCACAATACGCAGTTAGAGCATTAGTGTTGCCGTGACATAAGAAGGCGGACACGGGCTGTTTCAAATATCGAACTACTCATTTGTCGCCAAGAGATGAGATGCCTTTGGATGCTGCATAAATTGACTAAGGCACTGGACAGCAAAGGAAATGTCGGGTCTGGTGTTTGTTAAGTAGAGCAATCTGCCAATGAGCCTTTGATATCCTGCTGGATCATTTAGCAAAGCATCTTCGATAGTAGAGGAACTTGCAGTAAGATGATGATCAAATAATACAGAAGTCAGCTTGACATTGAGCTCCATAGGTGATCTCGCAGGTTTCCCAGCAGAAACACAAAGATCAGAGATTAATTCAACTGTGTATTTCCTCTGGTGCATTACTATGCCACTGCTATTCCTAGCAAATTCGAAGCCTAGGAAATACCTCAAAGATCCCAAGTCCTTTATCCTAAAATTCTGTTGTAAGCTGAGTTTCGTCTCTTGGATGAGAAGCTCATCGTTGCCAGTAATGAGCAAATCATCTACATAAATGAGGACCACCACTACTTTGTCATCAATCTTCTTGGTAAGCAAGGAGTGATCAAGTTGACTTTGAGAAAATCTTGAAGCTTGCAGAGCTGTGGTTAGTTTGATATTCCACTGCCGAGAAGCTTGTTTGAGTCCATATAATGACTTGATTAATTTGCATACCTTCCCTTGCTTATGATCAAACCCTTGAGGCATGGTCATGTACACCTCCTCATTAAGGTCGCCTTGTAAGAATGCATTATAAACATCCATCTGATATATGTTCCAGTTTCTGGAAGCTGCCACTGCAATTACTGCCCTCACAATCACCATTTTTGCCACTGGTGAGAAGATATCTTGATAATCAACTCCTTCCTTTTGGTTGTAGCCCTTGGCCACAAGCCTTGCTTTAAACCTTTCCACTTCACCATTTGCTTTATACTTGATCTTATAGACCCATTTACACCCAATGGCCTTCTTGTGGGCAGGAAGATCTGTCACTTCCCAGGTCATGTTACTCTCCAAAGCCTGCATTTCAAGATTCATGGCCTCGACCCACCGAGTGTCCTTCACTGCAGCAGAGTAGGAATTTGGCTCATGCTCAAGTTCAAGATTTGCAATAAAGCTCTTGTATCCTCCATTCAATCCAGCATAGCTTAGACTGTTAGCCATAGGATACAAACACTTTTGTTTACTCCCTGTATCTCCTGTTTGTGGCACTTGAATAAAATCTGTCATCCAAGCAGGTTGTCTCCTATTTCTGTCTGACCTTCTCAATGGTGGCTGAGAATCAGAAGTTATTACATTATCTGCGGATTGTGGGGTATTATCGATTGCCTTCCTGTAGTCTGTCATCAGCCACTGTAATCTCCTGAGCCACCTCAATGTGTTCTGATCCAGCATTTTCAGGAATTTGTTGACTGACATCAGGTTCATGATGGAAAATATCAGCCTCTGGATTCAAATTAGCATCAGCCCCAGGTTGTTCCTTCTGCTGGAAAGGGAAGATATCCTCATAAAAAGCAACATCCCTGCTTACAAATAGAACATTGTTAGATAAATTTAAGAGCTTATAGCCCTTCTGTCTAGAGGAGTATCCCAGCAGGACTGCCTTGATGGCTCTAGTGTCAAATTTATCAGTCTTCACTAGATTTGTAGCATAGCACAGACAGCCAACTACTCTTAGGTGAGACAGAACAGGTGCTTTCTTAAATAGTTTCTCATATGGGGACATGTTCCCCAGGACTCTGAGCGATGCATTCATGATGTCTGTATTTGCCTCAACACAATCTCTCCAGAAGCTGGCAGGTAGGCAGCTTTGGAACTTTATGGCCCTAGCAAGCTCTAGTATATGTCTATGTCTTCTTTCAACTATACCATTCTTTGGGATTGTATGGGCGAGGATGCGATGTATGATACCTAGTTGTGCAAACAGATCTCTGCAGGTGCTGTTGAGAAACTCTGAACCATTATCAGACCTGACACTCTTAACTTTGGAATCAAATTGTGTTTTAATCAGCAAACAAAGATCTTTGAGTATAGTTGGGACATCTGATTTAATGTGCAAAAGAAATACCCATGTCCATCTAGTGAAGTCATCTATCACAGTAAGAAAGAATTTCATTCCATTATAAGTGGGAACCTTGTATGGTCCCCAAATGTCAAGATGCAACATATCAAATGGAAGTATAGTCCTACTCTGACTAGTAGGAAAAGGCAATCTAGTTTGTCTTGCCATAGGGCATATATCACAGTGTTGAAGCACAAAGTTAGAACTATTATTGAAGGCATTATTGAAGGCATTTATTTTCCTAAGAACACTCATTGGTACATGTCCCAATCTCTTGTGCCATAGGGATGTCTTCACTTCTCCTATGCTGAGCCTTGACATATTTGTCTTGGCTGCCAGCAACCTCTCCTGCTTTCTTGTAGAGTCCAGCACATACAGGCCATCCACCTCTCTACCAATCTCCTTCACCTTCCCAGTGAGGAGATCCTGCAGTACAAAAAAGTCAGGGACGAATCTAGCACTGCAATTGAGTTCCTTGGTCAGTTTTGACACTGAAAGTAAGTTAAACTGAAAACTTGGCACACACAACACATGTTTGATAAGTTCACCTCCTGTAAATCTACATTCTCCAGTGTGTGTGATTGGAGCACTGCCTCCATTTGGTAGCTGCACTTGTCCTGAATTTGTTGACCAGTTAGGAGCAAGAGTCTCAATCATATTACTATTTTTAACCATATGGTTAGTAGCTCCTGAATCAACTATCCAGGGACTACTGATACCTTCAATATAGTTACCTGCCATACATACTGTAGCAGTAGCACTATGATCCATGCACGATCCTCGTGCAGTTTTTCATCGACAAGATCATTTCAGCGTATGCGGAGTGCAAGTTTTGATCATCTGCTGGAGTTGTTGCTGTTGATAAACAGAGAGTTGGTTGCTGCCTGCATATTGTCTTTGACTCATCTCACCATCAATACATCTACCATAACTGGCTCCATACCCCTGCACATGTTGCTCCATTTGAGGTACCATGACAACATTAGCCTTATTCTTTCCTTTGTAAGGCGAAGGGTATCCTATCGACATAACACTTCTCTGGACATGTCCTTGCTTTTTGCGATAATCACAAAAATCTGACAACTTATGGCATCCTTCTCTCTTATGTCCGCCATTTGGCAGTGATCACAGAAGGCAAATTTCCTATTTTTTCCAAATGAAGCCCTACTGGTCAGTGCCATATTGTCAACAGAATTACCTAGAGAGGAAATGTTCTTTTGGCTTTCATCTTGTGCTATCATAGCAAATGCTTGGTTTACACTAGGTATGGGTGACATCAATAGGATATGACTCCTCGCCTGATTGTATCCATCATTTAATCCCATAAGAAACTCCAATAACCTCTGATTTCCCAGGTGTGTGATGTATTCTCTAGGATTTAAGCAGTCACATGTAGGGGGTGGTATAATTGAATCTATCTCGTCCCATAAATCCTTCATTCTAGAGTAATATTGAGATACCGGTGAGGCTCCTTGAGATAGCATTGTTAACTCCTTCCTTAGTTGGAAAACTCTAGAGAGATTGATCTTATCAAACCTCTCCTTGAGATCCTTCCAAACAGCAGCTGCACTAGTGCGATAGAGAATCCCACTCAACAGATTTTTATCGACACTTCTCATTATCCATGACATCACCAAGGCATTGCACCTATCCGGCTGCGCGTGTGACAAGATCCATATGTGTCGCGCCTTATAGATCCATCGACGAATCCAATTTTATTCCTTGTCAATAGAACTAACTGCATAGCTCTACTCCATAGAGTATAGTTTTCCATTCCTGCCAGCTGGATCTATAAGGCGCACCTACTGTATCAGATGCATTCAGGAACAAGGGGTGATTATGATCAATAATATCTGTATTAGAGGTTGAACTTTCCTCCAACACAACAGAAAGTGTTGTAGTGATATTCTCCATATCCTCAGCAAATACAGTGTATAATGACTCCAAATAATAGTTCAAAAAAAAAATCAGATCTAATGTAGACCGAATGTAGATCGAATGAAGAAAAACCAGTGAATCGAACTTTGAGAATAAACACAAACTCACGAATTGAAACAGGAGGCAAATCGCAGGTGACACAAACAAGTTAATCAGAAAAACATAAAATCGACCTCTATAGAAGAATCGATATACAACTATTGAACCTCGCAGGTTGAATCTCTCAGTCCCTGTCCTATTGAGACAGAATTACCTCTGGATTCAACATGCATGGCTCTGATACCATGTTAGAATCATGAATTTATCATTATAGCGGAGTGCAGCCATCGGCGATGATGGTGCAGTGAAGGTGATGGAAATCGTGAGTGGAAAAGAGAAGACGAAGGTGATGGAGGAATTGTGAAATGTTTTCTCTGCCTTTTCATTCATAGCCAAGCCATATATATATGTATGGCTTTGCGTCACTAGCCACATTACAGAAATAGCCTAAAGACACAAAAAGGAACTTATGCTAAAACTTAAACAAAGTGATGAAAGGAAAAATACTGAAATATGGAAATATACTACTACTGTATACTAGTGTATACGAGACAGCTACAACACTACAAACAACTTCTACTTAACGTATACTAGTATCTTCAACATTCAGGGAATCAGATATCTTGGTCGTCAAGGCCAGAACAAGAAAACAAACAAAGCTATTCTTGTAACATATTCTAAGGGGAAATACTCCTCCAGTTTCAATTTATTGTCTTAATTTGACTCCACGCAAAGTTTAAGGAGATAAAATTTTAAATTAAAGATACATATAATGTACAAAACTGGTCTTTGAAATTAAAGTTAGGCCCAAGATTCATTAACTCAATCCCAAAAGTTAGTTTATAAGGCGAGAATTATTCAAATTCATATAAAGAGTTCACGTTCTAATTTTATATCCGATATGAGACTCTTAACCACTTCAATTGGCTACGTATTAATTAATTATGTGCAATATTTGAGGACAAGTAATGGTAGTTTAAGCAGAAATTCTTAGACGAAGTATGCAAGAATCTTATTTCCTCTGTTATCTAGATCTCTTCTTTAGTCTTTTAACAAAAAAATATCAGATTTTTATATTTAGTAAAAAATGTATTCCAATATTCTCTCTTTATCTTTAGTGTCACCTTTATAAAGACGAGATAACCTATTTAAAATAACAAATTCAAAGAGTGTTTTTAATATAGTTAAGTCAAACATCTCTATAATTGTCATTCGTTATAATAACATTTCTGTTTAACTATCTAATTTTCTTCGGAATCGATTTTTCATGTTATATTTTACTTCTCTATAATAACATTCTACCTATAACAACAGTGACACTCATTATAGCAGTACACTCTTTGTAAAATTACTTCTCTGTAATAGCCATAGTCAATTATTGTGTAATAATATTTTTGTAATAAATATATTATGTATACAAATAAAATATTTTAAATATTAAAATATTTATGTTAAGTTTTTAGACATCCTTCAAGGGAAATCTATTGAATTCCCTTTTGCTGAAAGTTTGAAGAAAATTCTTCGTCAATTCAAGCATTATTTATCACTAAGAGACTTGAATTTACGAAACAATCTATAATTGTAGAATTTTTACGCCAAACTTGAAATATTTAAACTATCAATTAATTTTAAATGCATATGTTCCTTAGAGTTTAATTCTATATAGTTATGGTACAACTAGTTATAGATTTGTATTAATTTACTTATCTTTTTAATTTTTAACTAATGAGATATGAAAGTCAATTGATGTTTTAAAATTAACAAGTATATTATTTTGGTTTATAACATGAAAATAGAGAAAATAATTATTTGCGCACTTTTATTTATAACAGCTAAATGAAATCAAAATATCAAATGTCAGTATAAATATATAATGACACCTCACTATAACAACCGTGAAATTTTCGGACACATTATTTAGTTGAAAATTACAAGATCAAAAAAAAAATTAAGACACAAATAAAAGACAAATGATATGAAGCAAATATAGGATTACCCAAGTGAGAGCGGACAACATCCATGTAAGTGTAGTTTCTCTTGACGGAAAGAGGGCCATGAGAGCGATAACAGTCAGCCAGCAAGGTGGAAGTGAAGTAAAGAAAAGGCGAGGAGAACCGCAGGTCCAGCCACCCACCCTAACTGAGCTATTGCCCATGATAGTGATAGCACCCCTGACCCTATCACTGCAGTTATGATATGGGCACTTGCTGTCACCAGTGTTCCTTCAAAACAAAAGCACCATATATAAACATTACTTCTATGTTATCCTCCTTGAGAATGAAATTTTAGCACTAAGTATACTATATATATATATATGGTATACGGTACCAGTTCTTTTTTCACGTCCGTCTTCGTCAAAGTTTTTCTGAAGGTCTCCACTTTCAAGTCCATCTGTTGATTGTTCGACATACATGGAGTTCTTCTGAAACTCAGCTACCATCTTTCTAGCTTGTTTAAGTGTGTGTCTTTTGTGCTGTTTGGAGTAATTGGGATAGGGAATGATCACTGATATCCCCAAAAATAACTCAGCTTCCCCAAATCAGTCATTGCAAATTCGGACTTAAGCAAGGCAATAATCTCATTTTTCAATCCGTCAGAGGAGGCAGTAAGAACAATATCATCCATGTAAAGTAATAAATAAGCAGTGCTACTACCTCGATGAAAAAATGAAAAATGATGTATTACTCTTGCTGCATACAAACCCAATCTGTAAGATATAAATATCATATTTGTCAAACATTTACAAAACAAATATCACTTAAAAAAATATCATATCAAGGCAATATATAATAGTTTCAAAATTGCTCAAACTTATATGGTCTTACCTCTATAACCACATTTACGATCTTAATTTCTTCCCACTCATACGGCTTTACTACGACACATCGTAGCTAAGGTACGGGATGTTAATTTTTTAATTTTGCCCCGCTTTTTATAGCTCCTTATTTTCATTACATGGAGCCATTATAACATAGTGAAGTACTGCAAGGCTTATTCCATATGCATTACATCCACTTTTAGCTATTATTTTATGCTGATGGACTCGCCTATCTGGTTTCTTGACACCTCGTTTCTAGAGTAAATTATGTTGTGCAGAGCTTGTTTTAGTTATTTTAGTATCCTTGAAGGATTCACTATCTCCTATTGTGCCAAAAATACGCTAAAACATCAAATAAGGAAAGGAAAACCGAAAATGGCCTATTTTTAATTTAAAAAGTAGCACATTTTACAAACAGGTCCATACCGAAAATAGTCCATAAATCAGTTCCATACCAAAAAAACTGAACCGTGGTATTCGGTACATACTTTAAAAAAAACGAAAATCAAAGAACCAAACCGAAGAACCGATTACCCACGCCTAAAGTAAACGGTTTCTAAACTTGAAAGCAATGAACAAGTTGCACTGAAGTATTTTTGCCAAAACATTGAAGACCACGGCTCCTCTATACAGAAAATGCTTCTACATTTTGAAGTTTTAAGGCATCATATACCAAACATTCCAGTTCTTGACGTCCAAAGTGTTCATGGTTAACAAATCAAGTAAAATTTCTACTACAAAAGAACTAAATATCCAATCAGATTTTGTATGTCAAATTATCTTACAGCAAAGATCCCTTTCATTCCAACTCCCAAGGCCATAACATCAGAGAGAAATGTGGATGAATTGGGTAGAAATAAAAGATGGTCTAATTGTTTACATCATAAATATGAACTGACTAACAATCACATCATACAATTTGGGTATCAAAGAATTATGTTTAGCTAGGCAGCAATTATAAATAATGAAACAGAGAATAGAGGACCCACATTCTGAATCCTTTAATGCCAAAGCTTTAGGCAAAAGCCTGCAGGAACTACATAAGCTCTCTTGCTTGAAATAACATCAGAGAAAGTATCAACCAGCTGCCCAGCAAGTGATGCTGGATCTTCGATAAGGGTATCAACAAATGCCTTGACAATCCTAACATCTTGTGGTGCAGCTCTTAAGCTATACCAGGTTAAGAACTTCTGTCTGAATGTCTTATCAATATGCCCACCACACTCTAACCATCTAACTACTTTGACATAATACTCGAAATCCCTATCACCAGTTCCAGCACACTCTTCATGCCATTCTCCAACTCTCTTCTTCGAAGAGCTGCCAACCTGTGGTCCATCCTCCTTCCCTGATCCATTATCAAGATCCTTGTTGCAATGTTCCAGTTTTCCCTTCCGGGCGAGGCTGACCTTCACATTCTCCAACTTGCAGGGTGTAATGGGTAAACCAGCTTCCACACTACCCACAAATGGTGTAAATTCCAAGGAAGTCTGGAGAGGTGCATTTGAACCATTATCAGTGCTCGTCTCTTCTGTTGTTTGAACATCTGAAGACTGCTTGTTCTCAAGATTTACAACATCAGTATTTGGCAAGGAGCTTACTTTCACCATGCTATCTTCCTCATCACCTAAAGATACCATTTCTCCAGCATTCCCTACATGACTTTTACTAGTGAAGGCGATTGTGGTGCAACACAAGTCGGTAGAAATTGTTTTATCAGTGTTATCACAACAAGAAAGGCAATTATCCCCTCTGTTCTCATCCTCATTGCTGCAGAGCACAATGTTATTAGTTTCATCCTCCACTGAAGAAGGATTAGAAAGGTTGCTGCAATTCGTTGGGGGACTTTGACTTCTTTCAACTTCTAAGCTTTTCAAGTTCAGATTAGACGATTCATTTCCAGATTTACTGGTGCAGAATTGAACTTCAAACATTCCCAGTTCTCTTTTGCTATCAAGGGACACAATCTTGAGAACATAATCTGTAGCTGGAGTCAGATCTGAGAGCACAAACCTAGTGCTAGGGGAAAACAATGTCCGAGTTGGTTCTACTGGATATTCCTTTTCATCAGCTTTCCGGTGCCAAAAAGTGTAACCAACAACATTCTCCATAGATGACCCTTCAGAACTCAAAACAACAGTCACAGATGAGGTAAAGGCATCCTCAAATCTGACAAGCTTTGATGCCATCACATTACAATCTACAAAATATAGTCCCATGTAAATGCCGATTACTTCACTCGACTTAAATGAGTACCACGCTTAGACATAGAAAACAATAAAGGCATCATAGCAACACACAAAGAGATGGGGATTCTAAAGAATCAATAAAAAGATAAGGACAGTATCCATGTACTGCAAAACAAACCACAAATTAGAATGAGTATTACCTTTGATCTCAGCATTAGATGGCATTTCAGACACCCTCTCAGAGAGCATTGTATCTATGTGCTCAACAGCCAAGCCACAAAGCTGCTGAACAGCAGGGCCAAATGAGAGCCTGTTCACTATACCTCTAGCCATCTTCACAGGCAAACCGGTCAAAGGGCCTACATCTGCTTGAAGCTTCTTCACTGCTTCATCAAGAACTTCACACAGCTTTTGGCAATTTTTGGCGCCAACTGAAATTTTTTGGCTCAACGAAAGCCTATAACATAATATGTCTACACGCCTGGTATCTCTTGCTATAATCAGTTGCTTTTTCAAAGAACTGCAAGAATTGGAGAAAAATAATACATCTTTAGTTCTACATAACAACTATAGCTTGCATTTTACTTATACAGGTCTGTATCCCACAATAAATAAAAGCTTATGTACATGTCATTAGTTCTTTGACATTAATCCTTTATGGATTCTACAACCATCTCACAGAACCACTCAGTCTCCTGACAAATGGTGGAAACAGTTCATTGTAATTCAATCTAAGTTGCTCGGACTCTTCACTTTCGGTGCCGCACCAGTGTCGACACGACGTGGGTGTGGGTGTGGGATCCGTACCGGATACAATCAACCGACTTTGGGTAATTTGACCAAAATCGAGAAATATTTCATGTTAGTCCTTTTCCTTATAGCTCCTTCTGGGATTCTCCCCTTGATCAATATTTGCTCCTCGGAATACCTTGTAAGTTTTCCACATAATGTTATTTGATTCTTGTCTTTCAAGAAAATTCCACGACATATCCAAAAATCATTTATAGGATTTAATGATTCCTAACAACTGATTTAGACATATAACTCTGTTTTTAGATATTTGAATTTATTTTAGCTGAATCCTTGACCAGTATCCGTATCTGGTTCCATACCCCGAATCTTAAAATTTAGATCATGAAGGATCCGACCTCTAGATTTGCACCGCACCCCGAGTTCGAGCAACTTAGAATTCAACAATGCAATTGAAAATCAATTTCACATTCGAGCAACTTAGAATTCAATAATGCAATTGAAAATCAATTTCACAACAAAAAAAAAATTAACATTTTGTAACAGACTCGAAGGAAAATAGGTCAATTGCCAACTAAGATAATGTATAACAATGAGCTTCCTCAGGGAACACACTGGCATACAAAAGCATCAAGAATCTACTATAACAACAATTAATACACCTCAATGCCAAATAAGTTGAGGTTCGCTATATGAA
Organism: Przewalskia tangutica; assembly: GCA_029844215.1. Classification (NCBI taxonomy): domain Eukaryota; kingdom Viridiplantae; phylum Streptophyta; class Magnoliopsida; order Solanales; family Solanaceae; genus Przewalskia; species Przewalskia tangutica. Next base: position 124,576,620 of record CM056726.1, on the reverse strand, counting down.
TCATGCCAATGTTGTGCAAATACAAATAAGAAGTAATAAAAGTTCCCTATATTTTCTGAATGTACAAATCTCTGAAATGCTAAACCACTACTAGAAAGTATAAGGCCTCCAGTAAAAGTGCTAACATGTCTAAAACATTTCAACTAATAGGCATCGCTATCTAGATTTTTGATGCATTATGCTTTAACTTTCACTATGTCTGCATAGATCATTGTAGGTCCTTCAATACAACTTCCTTTCGTGTGATTTTACATATAGCTTGCCCACTTTTATCACCTTCCATCAAAATGGTTGCATACCTACAGACGGTGCATTTGCAGGTTGACACATGACATGACCAAATCATTTAAAGCAACCTTATGACATTTTATTCTTGATGTGTGCTATTTGAACCTTCTCGTAAATATTATCATTTCTAATCTTGTCTAATCTTGTATGACCACACATCCATCTTAGCGTCTGCAACTCTGCGACATTCTTCATGTGAATGTGTTAAAGTTCACCCTCATATAGCACTATTGGTCTTGTAACTGTTTTATAGAACTTACCATTTACTTTTGATAGTCGACCCTCTATCCCATAACACGTTGTAGCACTTTTTCATTTCAATTATCCGGTTTTGATCCTATTTGTAACATCTTCATCTATCATTTCATTCACCTTAACGAGCCTAAATATTTGAATTGTTTGCATTTAGGCATTGCAATCTCATCTAATTTCACCTCAATTTCACTCTACTTATGTTGACTAAACTTGCAGTACATATTCAATCTCACTTCTATTTATCCTAAAACCATTACTCTCGACAGTGCTTCTCTATAGATCAAACATTTGGTTGCCACCCTCGCTGATTTCGTCAATTAACATACACCATAGAACCTCAACTTGTATTATATTGGTTAGCTCATCCATAGCTAGGGTAAATAAAAACGGGCTTAATGACTATCCCTGGTGTAAATCCAGGGTTACAAGAACTCCTTCACGTCTCCTGCTATTGTTCTCACGCTAGAGACGACTCTTTCATGCATGTCTTTTGTTTCATTTATATATTTACTATGAATTTGTTTATTCTCCAACACCCACCAAAGAACCTTTCGTTGTAGTCTATCATATGCTTTTCTAGGTCAATGAACATCATGTGCAAATATTTCTTCTTCTTACGTAAACTTCCATCAATCTCCTTCACAAAAAATATAGCCTCTGGTGTAGATCTATTTTTTAATAAGGAGCCTTTGGTGTAGATCTACTCGGCATAAACCCAAACTAGTTCTGCAATACTCTCCCTAAGTCTACGGTCTATCACTCTTTCTCAGAGCTCTGTCATATGACTCATAAATTTAATTCCACGATAGTACGCACAACTTTGATATCACCTTTGTTTTAATAAAATGGAATCAAGGTACTCTCCCTCTCTTCTAGTACAAAATGGAAAAAGAGGAAACAACGGGAATATAATGTTCATCAACTGTACAAGATCTTCAATCCCATCCACAACGATTTTTAATAGGATTTGTTTTACAAACAAGCTAAAAGAGATACTAAATATCTATAAAATCTATCCTTCCATAGGGTCCACAAAAGGAAGTGAGGGACAAATACTCACAGCTTATATCTATGCTTCCCATTTTTTAAACCAGCATGAGTCTCGATAAGGGGTCACACTAAATAAGCAATATGCATGTAACATCAGAAAAACCGAAAAATAAGACAAAATCTTGGAACAACATAATATTAACAATAGATTGTATTGGATGCGTAGAAAGTACTACAAACCACTCCCTCCGGTTAAATATAAGTGTCCATTTATCCTTTGACTAAACTACCCTTAATTAATAAGACTCTTGATTATTTATTGCCTTGAGTAAATAAGGGAAAATCTGGAAAAATAAAGTAAATTCTTTCTTGATTATGTAAGTAGACACTTATTTTGAACCAAAAGAAAAAGGCTAAGTGGACACTTATTTTGAACCGGAGGGAGTACAATATTCTAAAAGTAAAACATCTAACAAAACGTTTGAACTTTTGAAAGATGGTAGTCAGAAAATTGTTAAACTTCCTAAACAGCAATAGTGTCATTCTTTTTGGGATGAAGGAGTTAAAAGATCTTCTCAAACACTATTTGCAATCTCATATAGAGAAGTAAATCTATATACCTGTTCCATAATTCATACATGTGATCCTATGTAACAAGTTTCACTTTTTCTTTGTTTATTTATTTATTTATTTATTCCATTAGATGTCCCAGTCAATTAATTATATCCAGTTCATGGAAATTTCAGTTAGTATATCTCATATAGAGAAGTAAATCTATATACCTGTTCCATAATTCATACATGTGATCCTATGTAACAAGTTTCACTTTTTCTTTGTTTATTTATTTATTCCATTAGATGTCCCAGTCAATTAATTATATCCAGTTCATGGAAATTTCAGTTAGTATATATCACACATAGACAAAAAGAAATACAGGTAATTAAGCCCAAACGATATTCCTCTTAGGAGGTCAAACTTGTTATTCTTATGAAGTACAGTTAGACCTCACAAAGGCTAGAAGTGTCCATGATATAATATACTCTATATATCTGCCATCGGCAGATTCATTAACTATACAGGAATCCATATTCTTTTTTCCGGTGGTGTTGGTCAGCTTGCACGGACCTCGACTAATTACAATGGAATGCTCCCTCCCACCAGCATAAGTTATCTGTCTACCCAACGGAATCCATACTTTCATGAATGGAAATAACCTTGGCAGCTCAACCAACATGCTGGCAGTGATTCTGCTTAGTATGGTCTTCCCTAGTAGTCCTAGGGTCCCCTTTGACACAGTAAAGCCTAAAAAGCAAGGACTCATAGTGAGCTGCAAATCTAAACCTTTTAGTCCATTACCCACAATTAGTTGATCAGTTTGGCGACAACACAACAACTATCTCTCAAACTCAGATCATATTATGTAGGTGGATTAGATAAGCAACAACAGACCACACCAATATATTGGGACACAATGCGCTTATGTGGGGTAAAAAAAAGAAGGTGAATCCAAATACATAGGTATAACAAACAGCTTTTAAACTCTAGGACTAGGATCAAAGCTTCAAAAATGAAGAAAAGAAATCTGGTAAAATAAAGGGAGAAGGAAAAAGTCAGAAAATATATAATGGAAAAATTGCACTCGTAGGACCTAAAAGGCTAGGAATAAGTTTAACTTCATTTTCACTTGACAATCGTTTTCAACAGTGTTTGCTTAAGAATGGCCCGGACCACTTATTTTAGAGTAAAAGACTTGAACATCGAATACTACTATCACATTGCAGTTAATCAAGGGAAGTCCTAACAAGAACAAATTTCTACAAATTATTCATGAAGGTGAACTTCGTTTCTAAACTAGGAGATAATGGCTCCTGGATTCAGGGAGCAACTTTTAACACTTATTTATCTTATCTTATTTGTCCAAATTTCAGAAGCTCAGCATATTTACTTTTCTTCAAAAATTACCGACTAATATCCTTTCTAACATGACTTCAATAAGGAAGAAATCTTCAAGAGACATCCAACAGGGCTGTTCTATTCACCTAGAAAAGTATTTTGTTTCTTTCGCTATTTCTTTCCAAGTGAAACGGCTATAGTTCTACACTTGATCTTCGTCAAAAGGCTGAGAAAGGTATGAAACAACAGTAACCTATTACCAAATCCTTTATAAGAAACCTTTCTAGCTGCATTATTTTAACAAAAGAAACACTTAACAGCCCTCAACTTTCTTCCTATTTGGATTGGTTCTATACGATTTTCAGATTTTTTTTCGCATCGCTACCTCAGTGGTATAGTACTTGGCTTTGGAATCTGGCTAGTCTTACACATTTGTATGAAGTGACAGATTAGTCCATAATCTTTGTAAAGTTCGGAATACCACGAGTGACCCCCAAAGAGAATGTTAACTGAAAATAGCACGCAGGATCAACAGAAAGTTTTGATAATGTTCTACTGTTCCTGTTTTTCTAAGAAACTATGTTAACAGTTCTTGGAACAAACAAAATGAGTTGGCTTGAATGAATAAGTCTAAGATCAAGTCAAATTATACATAAGCAAGAGCACGCACAACTATGTATATTATAGATGACATTTGGTATGGTTCTTCACTGCTTTCTCATTTCTAATTTGAACCCTTAAGGCAAAGAAAGTCCGCATATTGGCTAATCATAGGGAATACAACTCTGATTAATACAGTAAAATCAAAGTGCACTTCCATTCAGGCTAGCAAAATGTGAACACAATGATGTACAGCCTAACAACCATCGGAAAACAGAAGAAAGTAGATGCAAATATAATATTCTCATAAGTGATTGGAGATTTTTTTTAGGAAAAACGTTGAGCAAACTGCGTCTGAACTCTCTAGAATTAGGCCTTTTCAGATGCTCATGTCTAGCATTTATTGTGATAAATGGTCCAGAGTTCTAGCATAAATCTGATGTTGACGGAATTACCCATTCCCCAAATACAGCATACCAGCCCCAAGATGAAAGTCAAGTAGCCAAAACATTGACGTTAGTAAAAATACTTATATCAGAAAGAACTATAATACACATACTTTCAGAAAAATAGAAAGAAAATGAAAAATTGGGATGTGAACAAATATAGATTCCATATGAAACAAAGATTATTTTTCTTGTTGATTCATAAAAATAAAGATCAGATGAAGCTGATAGAAGGAAAATAAAGAGTTACCTGAGTAGATCATTAGCTTTTCCACAGGATACACAATAAAAGGTGCCGTTATTGCCCTTGTCTAATTTATCAGTTGCAATACCAGATTTTCCATGCTTAATTGCACACTCAAGGTGGCATGACATCCCACATGAATCCCCTTGAAAAGGAGGCTCTGAGCTGCAAATCAACCATAGACTAGGGTCCTTGTTTTCATCATAGTTACGGCAAATACAGCATGAACACCTTTTGCAAAATGCATCTTCACAACTTAATTTAGCTCTGCAAGCCAAATTTTTGCAGTACACAACATTGGCTAAACTAACATTAATATTTGTTGTTGAAGAATTATTAGCCTCAATAGGAAAAAGACTTGGATGCTCAGCTTTTCTCTGCCTTTTGGAACTCCTCTGGCCACTCTCTGATGAAGGCTGTATTTCAAGATTAGATGTACTTCCATGCTCCAATGATTTTTTCTCAGATACAATTTTCAGAAGGTTTTCTATTATTTTTAATTTTGTCAGTCCAGTATACTTCCTTTCCTTACCCATCTCTGCACATAATATCTGCAATATATCCTGACGGCTCCAAGATTGCAGCATTTCAGGGGCACCATGTGACCACTTAGATAATTCATAAACTAATTCTCTCTTTTCCTCCATACTCAATTTACATCACTTTGATGGATCAAGTGCAAAACCTAGAAAAAGAAAGCAGGAACGAAACTTAAAACAAACAAGTTGTAGATTCTTATTCAATAAAAACCAATATGGTTGGGAAAGTAAATTTGACAAGTCCATAGTAATACAAACTGAGACATAGCTATTCTTCTCTTTCTTTAAATCTTGTACTTTTAACTTATTTTTGTAGCTTCAGTTCATTTTTGAAGGGTCTTCAAGCTTATTTTGTTCACTTTCTTACTGCTTGTGGCTTCCCTCAGTGATGGAATATATTTCAACAGCAACCAGATCACCAGAAAATGCAAAGAAAATCCATCATGCATGATCAAATGCAATTAATAGGTAAGATAGAGAGATCCCTCGATCGATCAAATATCCCAGTAATCCTAAACTAGTAGATCAGCTATATGAATAATCCTCATATTCATTTTGCTCTATTTCGGTCCATCTCGTCCCACAACTAAATATTTATCTTTTAGAGATTCTCTAAATCTTACACTTACCACGAAACTGATAAATACAAGCCTCTAACCAGACATGACATATAATGTGAGCATAACTACAACTAAACATTAATCCGAAGTTCCAAATTAGTTGTATCACCTATACGAGTCATTTGCTTCTACCGTATTCTGTTCTTAGCTAAATTTGTGTTTGATTCTAAGAAATTGTTGGTCTTTTGTTCTATCCTAAGCTAGGCCCTCATTGATTTCAAGAGATCATATGTCTTTTGAAACAATGCCCCTTCACGTGATTAAAAGTACTTTGTTTTAATTTAACACCTTCAATTATCATTGTGTTGCATCTACAAAGAGTGCAATTGGTGGTCTAAGTAGGACATGTTCAAACTTTTGTAGATTGTTTCTCTCCCTATAAATTTTCGTTAATCTTCTCACCAAAGGGATATATCCTCTACATTGAATCTACCAAGCATAAAACAAGATAGTTTATTTGTCACCCTAGTAATGTCTCCATATCTATGCTCTTTTGTCTTTACAAAAGAACCATCAGATCACTCATAAGTTTAATGCCATGATAATTACATCTTCAATCTCCTACTTTTACTATATTCAGAAAGAAGTGAAAAGAAAAATGACAGAAAACCCAAAGTATAGAGAAGAGAGATTTAAGACAGGACCACTGTTTATCAATAATTTTAAAAAAACAATTAACGTTGTGTTCGGTATGGATTCCAACAAGTTCCTTAAAAGTGAGGAAAATTGAAAGTAGGGAAAACAAGTCCACAAATGACATTGCAAGTTCATTGTATCCTCCACACCCACCCAACCCATAGACCATCCTACCCCCGCCACCCATGAACCTCCCACTCCCCACCTCATCTCACCCCATAGTGTTTTGCTAGATTGCGAGTTAATATTTTTTTATTACCAGTCTATACTAATTATGTCCTGCATGGTAAAGATTCACAGCAGAAATTCTAGGAAAACCAACCATCTGCCACTCCACCCCCCCCCCCCCCCCCCCCCGGGGGGGTGGGGGTGCTCTTCCTAGAAAAGATGAAAAAATTGATTCTTCTGCATGGATAATTGCCTAAGGGGAAAAAAATTCAGAAAGATCATTTGTACAGGTGTAGAAGCCTTGAGATAAGAAAGGACAGAAAACATAATTATTTTTTTTAACTATTTCTTGTTTGACTTCACATAATAGTAGCACTCTATTTCAATGATTAATTTCAAACTGATCATATAACTATACTTACCCCATAAGAGTAGGTAAGTAGCTCATCACCAATCCTAACACATAAAATTTCATAACTGTAATATGAAATTATAATAGTAAACGAAAACAAAATAAAATCAAACTATGAGGAAAAAAGCAAGAAATAATTTTATTTTGATAGTACAACAATAACAACAGAAACATACCCAGTGAAATCCTACAAAGTGGAGTCGGGGAGGGTAGAGTATAAGCCGACATTATACAAGAATACGTATAAAACAGTAATTAAATTTCATACAAAAAAAAAAAGAGATGGAATTAACACCATTCAGATATCAGTAACACATTAGTATGATGATAAACTAACAGATCAGAAATTTAGCAGCTACTTCCTCTGTCCTAATTCATTTTTTCTTAATTTGATCAATTCTTGAAACTTGATTTGACTTTACAACAATGTACACAGACTTTCCTGCATTGAAGTGTAATATTCTATCATTCAAAGAAGAAATTTACCCTCAAAAGAAGAAGCGTCCATGGCTTGTAGCTTAGCACCTGAGACCCACAGTTATAATTTAGACCCAAATATAGAACAACAATAGATACATCAGTTTACTGGAGAATAGAAATAGGGATAGGTGGTGGGGTCCTCCTAGTTGTTACGAGTGGTGCAGACTTGGAGGACCAATATAAATACTACTCATTTCGTTTCAAAAAGATTAACATTTTTATATATTTAAAAATAATTTAACTTTATGAAATAATTTACTGTCACACACATACGTTTGTTTTAGATAATACGCAATCCATATGAAGGAAAGGACAAAAAAAAAGATGCTCTCAATGGCTATCCAGCTTATCAAGATAGAAAGTTATTATAAAGTAACTCATTTATTTTATTAAATTAGAATAAAATTGGGTATAATTAATTGTCTTAGTCTTAGTAATGAGAAAAATATTATTTTATGTATGTTTATTTATGTAATATAATTTAACTCAGAGATAAAATTGAGAAGAAAAAGATAGATATTTATGATTTAAATATTTCAGAACATTGGCTATAGAAACTTTCATTATTAAATGAAAAAGGTTATTATAAGATGTTTCTAAATATAAGAAATACTATCATTCTTTCTTTAACAAATTAATATGGATAGAGTGTAATATAAATTGAGATGGAGGGAAGTATAATGTAAAGAAAAGTGAGTCTCAAATGCTTTTTTGAAGTAACTCAATTTATTAGAATGTGTTTTGACTGGACATCTAATTTAAAGTAGGGTTGTCCAGTGGGTTGGGTCGATCTTATGGCATTGTCGATCGTCTACCCGTTCGTGCGTGATCCCGGCCAGACCCGTTTCTCTATCTATCTCTCTACAAATCTACATTGTCTACTAAATATTTTATTTTATTTGCTTATTTATATCAAAGTTCAAAAATTGAGAGTGAAGTTGACAACTAGCTTGATGATCATTCATCGAGCAAAGTTTCATTTTTCAACCTCGATTACACGTCGACGTTCGGTACCTTTGTTACTTAATTTTAATTATCGTACTTAATTTCATTATCTTTAATTATTTATTTGCATAATTATAATGGAACGAATTTGACGTTTTATTTCTGGTAGAGGTACTAGGGGTAACAGGAGTAAGAGTGCATCTTCTAGTAATTCTATTCCTAGTTTCGATGATTTCACTCATATAGATGAAACTGATTTTAATGATATTAATATACCATTAGATCATGAGGTATATTCTGCAACTGAACCAAACTTTAATTTTGAAAATGAATTAGACGATAATGTAGATAACACACCCACTCGTGCACCTCCACCTCAGGCTCAGACTGAGTCTCAGCCTGAAACTCAAACTGGAATGCCTCATATTTCCCCTAGTATGAGTCGAGGCCCAAGACAACAAAAATTAACATCACATGCATGGAATTTCTTAATCACGTGCATGAGTCGTACAAAAAACACATCTTCTGTAATATCAAACGTTTCTGACTACGAGGTATTTTTTTCCTTAGGCTATTTTCTGTTCCAAATTATAGTGAGAAGTTTATGTTGTAGCTAAATTCATAACATGTTATCATATGGGGTATTACATTAGAACTATCATCATCATAATTATGTCAACATCTAGGGTAAGTCTGATTCCTGATGACCTGCTAAAACATACATGCAGTTCTGACTTTCACCTATATTACCAGGCTTAACTACATTACGCCTGACATAGGCTTGAGAATTACATGAAGCTGCTAAATTTGCGGACTGAGACACGTTACTTCTGGTGCCCTTGTCTCACTGATGTGTAGTCCCTCAAATAGTGACTCTGCTGTCCACAACCAAAACACCACATCCATGCATATGCCTGAACGATACACTCTTTAGTGTCTCCTATCACATTTGTTGCATATAGGATTCTGAAAACCTCTATGGCCCACAATGGCATGTGATTGAGAGCCTAATGCTCTGAAACTCTATTTCTAGATAACTGACCTTTCTAATCATATCGAGACCTCGGGACTGATCACTGTTGCAAATGGAGTGGGTCCTGATGACCTCCTGTAAAAAAACGGTCTGCCTCTACCTCCCTGATATCCTTATGGCTAACGTTTCCTGTAGAATTGGCTATTTGCTAATTTCTCTATCTTTCTCTTCTTAGAATTTCTCGTTCTTCTTCCTTAAGTAGGTCATTATTATTCGACTTTCACATCCATGATATAATAGTCCCTTCTTGGGTGACATTTACTTTATTTCACTTTTAATATCATCTCAAGTCCCATTCGTTACTATCAAACACTTCACAGTTTTACCCCAATGGTAATCATCCTCACTTGGACCTTGGATTTCTTGTTCAATGCTTGTGCATTCGATAGTATGAAATTCGATAGGAAATGAATGTTTCATAGTGATATATGCCTCATAGGACGAGTTAGAAATAATTGTAAAGGTGTAGCTCTAATTGCACGATCTAGAGTATGAAAGAAATGGCACAATCCTAAATGGCTTGGTAGTTAACCATTTATATGTGTGGACGTCACACACATGTAAAGAAAACTCTAGTGGATACTTGTCACGACCCGAATCTCGGGCCCGCGACTGGTGCCCCTGGGCACCCTTATACCCATACATCACATATCACTAGCGGAAGCGTAAAAAAACTCATTTTAATAAAACAAGCAAGCCGACAAGGCCGCCACTTTACATAGAATTATCCAAACGGACTACAACTGTACATATGCCCAAATACACATTAACCACCCACACCTGTCTACAGACCTCTAAGAGTATCACAACAACTATGACGGGACAAGGCCCCGCCGTACCCCTGAATATACATAAGTCATAATGGAAGACCTGCACCAAAATGACAAGCTCTGGAATAGTGGAGCTATCTCAAAGAGTTGGGCAAGGATCCTAAGCTCGTGGATCACCCAACTGAGTACCTATACCTGCGGGCATGAGCTTCGGCCCAGAAGTCGCATAACAAGTACTAAGTATGTAAACATGAAGTACAATAAATACGATCATAACTGTACGAAAAATGACAGGGACAAGTATGAAAATTCAAATACCAGATCCAACCGTGTCATATACAATAGAGCCAACTGTACTTTTTAAAAGAGAGTTATTTCAAAATCATGTATGTCTGTTCATATAATCATATACTCTCCTGGGAATCTATACCCGCATCGTGGATACAAGTCCACGGGCAATACACATCTCATGGGAATCTATACACGCATCGTGAATATAAGTTCACAGACAATACACATCTCATGGGAATCTATACCCGCATCGTGAATACAAGTTCACGAACAATACACATCTCATGGAAATTTATACCCGCATCGTGAATACAAGTTCACGGACAATACACATCTCATGGGAATCTATACCCGCATCGTGAATACAAGTTCACGGACAATACACATCTCATGGGAATCTATACCCGCATCGTGAATACAAATTCACGGACAATACACATCTCATGAGAATCTATACCCGCATCGTGAATACAAGTTCACGGACAATACACATCTCATGAAAATCTATACCCGCATCGTGAATACAAGTTCACGGACAATACACATCTCATGGGAATCTATACCCGCATTGTGGATACAAGTCCACGGACAACATACTTGCACGAATAACTATCATGAGCAACCATGTGCAATTTAAATCGTCTTTTGACTCTTAATAAAATCTTTAAAACGAACTTTCATTTTTGAAAAACCAAGGCACTATCACATCTTTCATTTTTGAAAAAAAAAACAAGGCAATATCATGCCTTCCTTTTTAGAATAACCAAGGCAATACCATGCCTTTCATTTTCGGATTAAGATCCAATAAAATCATGTACGTCCGCCGTACACTTACTTTATATAAATATCATTACAATGGACTCTCTTTTTAGAAAACCAAAGATCATGCCAAAAGGAGAAAGGATAATTCACATAACGATTGTCGTCCGTACCAACTTGATAATCTAAATTCGTCTCGCTCCTTTGGCTAAAATTATGGAAACATTTTCATGGTGATAACCGACCCGAATTGCCAAATTAATTCATTTTATGAGCCGTTAGGGTTATATATTATAATGATCTTATCTAATCAGCTGTGAACTAGAAAATGTAAAACGAACTAGTTATATCTTAGTTTCTATGCAGATGAAAGTCTAATCATTTCAATATAATTGATTGTCGATACCTTTTTCATTTAACGCTGCAATGACTTACTTTAATACGCTGCAGTGGCTTGTTTTAACACGTTTACCAAAATCAGTCTCAACGCTTAATACTTATTAGTGTTGTAACTTAGAAGATCAACTCGACTCAAATGCTTACTAAAAACTCTTACCAACATCTCTCATAAGACTTGGTAAGGACTTAGGAATAATTTAGACATGTCTTTAGCATAGAATCAATAACATGAATACTCCTTAACTTCTAAGAGTAGAATAACTTTTGAAACAATACCACTGTTATGGTTCATACGTAGAACATGCCAAAAGAAAGAAGGAAGAGGTTCACATACCTTATTGACGACTAACTAACATGATAAGTAGAATACGTCCCAAATAGGTACTTCAACCTATAATGACAACAAGACATCTATCAACTTCATGATACTAGTATTCACTATACCACATAATGACTCTCCTTTTATATAAGAATTTGGGCAGCACTTCCCCCATTTATTCATACATTTCCACCTTACATATAAGGCCAAATACACCAATAACCGAGCACCAATTAAGGGCACAACTAACCAGTTAACTAAGGTGATCCACACACCTATTTCTCACGTAAAACAGTCTTTTAATCCTTACTAAAACAGTTCACGAAAACAATCCATATTCCCACAACAATGAGGGTAAGATATGAAGTCTTTCTACACCATCGTTCCTTTAGGACATACGTTAGCAATTACCACATCTAAACATGCATAAAGATTGACTAAATTTCCAGCATATACACGTATAAAACAGCACGACAATATCCAACGAATCCAATATAACAAAATAGTCTCAAAATCGGCTAACATGCCAAACTATCATATACACTTCTTATTCTCTATTTTACTTAACACAAGTTCATCTCTTAGCTATAAAAACATGTAAACTTCATTAATCTTAAAGAGGAAGAAGAAATCTTACCTTCACTTTAGCCCAAAACAGTCCACAAGTTTCGGCTCACAGTTTTCTCGTTGATCTACTTCTTCAAGTCACAACAACACACATGTATCCTCTTTAAGCTTGTAACCATCTTACTTTATTATTTCTCTTCCATAAAGTTTATTTCCAAGCCTAGGGTTTCAAGACAGTTTCTTGGCCGAAACAGTAACCACTTGTTTTGGAGAGTTAACCTTGCTTAGAACTTGGTTAAGGAACCTACTCTTGAAAATAACTTGATCTTGTTCTTCACTTTGGCTATGGTATTTTCGAAATCTTGGAGGAGAAGGAAGAGAGGAGAGGGTTTGAAGGATGAAGGTGTTTTTTATCCAAGTCTTAAAAGACTTGCATAATATGGTGTATGTAGCACAAGTGTAAGGGGACCCACGAGCCCCACTAGTCCACTTGTCACAAAATATCTTCGGACTTGGAAATTTCCGCGTTGGCACCGCGGTGCTGAAGTTAGGCACCGCGGTGTTACACCCTTTTTGTCCTGATTTTTGCCAACTTTCGTCATTTGCCTCGGTAGCTCATTTTCTGCCTTTTCTGTCCACACTCTATTGGGAAGAATTTCATTACTAGTACTACTTCTCGTCGTCACATTGTTGCATCCAAAACAATTTCCATACTCGAAAATGTAAACATACTTTCCTTCCAACCTTCCAATCTTATTTCCTTACTTACGTTCTCACTTATATGCCCTGGAACTACGGGGTGTAACAATATTGTTTCATAGACTTCCTAAGTGTTACACCTCGTGTTTTCGTGCTTCAACACTATCATAACGTAGCCAACATACGCTAAAATATGGTAGGACCCCTCCAAGAGGTTTGTGAAGGTTTACGAATGAATGAAGTAAGTTTTGGAAACGTTTAAAACTTTTCGGATCAATGGAAATAGGTTTCAACGAAACTTCGGACTTGCATACCTTCCTGGAACCCTCTATGAATAATAAAACACAACCTGTGACTCACAAGAAGTGCGTGCAAGATGTAGGAATGTCTTTCTTTAAAACTATTTCTTTTCCGTTTTCTTCTTCTTCCTTATAGTCAAGCAAGTGGCTGGAGCGCCTCTCTTTCCTTATAGTCGGAACTGGCTCCCCCTGAACCATCCTCGGAAAAGTAAGGTGTCAGAGTCGAAAAGAGGATTCCTCACTTCTTTCTCTCATTCAAAACCGTGCATGAGACTTTCATCTCACACGGCTCCTAAGTGATAAAAGAAAGAAGAACTTATTTTCTTTCTTTTTTGATTACCTTCCTCGCGTATGTATATGACCGAATCCATTCAATTTCTCACCTTAGTAGCTTGACTTGACCCGCGATTTTATCACAATTAATATTTTTTGGCTGATAGAGGGATCAAATGGTATATAGTTCATTTGTTGGTAGCTTGGAGGATTAAAAGCATGACTCTTGCTTTCCAATTGGCTATTTTTGCATTAATTGCTACTTCATTAATCTTATTGTGTCACCCACCTTCTATCGTGTCTGATTTCGATCATGATTCCGATAGCCGGTTTTTCCCTATTGTTTTTTTATTCCATTTTTTAGATGATTGATAATGTTCCTTTGAAATCAAAGAATAATAAAATAGCGCCTTCCTCCTTTTCCAAAAGTTATCAATTTATTATAGGAACTTCCAATTATGTCAGGCATTTCCCCCCTCCTCACGTAGGAGCGCGTCTTGTTTGTTGATCATAAGAAAGTGACTCTTCAGAATCTGGAAAGTTCAATAGAGTGGTTCTACCAGCAAAAAGTTATATACTATATTGGTGATGAATCCCTCCCCCACTCTTTTCTCCTTTTTCCCTTTTTATAATAAGGGAGGGAAGAGAAAGAATCAAAAAAGTGGATTCAACATTCGGGCTCAAGTTCGAATTAACTGAATATTAATAATAATCTTACTTAATTGTAATTTCATACAGGCTTACAGAATTACTTGAAATTAGATTCCTGATCGGGGCTCGAACTCGCAGCTTCCTCCTTGACAAGGCGGTTTGTAGGAGTTGACAGAAAGTTTTGGGGCATGTCATGTGAGATGCAGGATGGTTCTATGAGTCGCAAGACCTGTCTCGGGACAGGTCGGTGACACCTTTTAGTTTTGCTATAAACAGGACCCCATTCGACCAAAGCCTCATTTCCTCTCATATTACAATCCTAAGCAGCTCTTTAATCCTCTCTAAGAGATTCCAAAGAATACAGAATACTCAACCCTCTCACAAAACATCTAACTCTCTCAGCCTATGTATGTAGCAACAGTGTTGCATAGCGCGACAAGGCATGAAAATGAGTCTTGTAATCAGTAACTGATAAACCATTCTTCTTCAACTTGGAGAATTCATCACGCTTGCTCATATTCAAGCTAAGGGGCATATAATTATCTATAAAATTCGATAAAACCTAGTCCAAGATAGTGGAGGTGACCCTGCTGGTCGACAATCAACATAAGACCTCCACAATTACTTCGCATCACCTATAAGCTGAAAAGCAACGAAATACTCTCCATATGACTCAACGATACCCAAAGTATGGAGTCTCGCATGGCTGCTCACTATAAACTCATAATCATCCTCCTCAGGCTGGCCGTAAAATACGGGAGGCTTCATGTTGGAGAAATGCTCCCATATCTTCTGCTCATCACGAGTCATAACAACTTCTGCAACCGACCAGGGATAAAACTCTAGTGTCGGAATCTTGTTTATACGGGGGTGCCGAAATAGTAGTTGGCTCAACTCTGGGAGTACAAAACTCAGGAGTCTCACCTTCTCCCACTCGAGTCTATTACCCACCTGAAGTAGCCGGATGAACGCTCGCTTGGGAAAAACCATCAAGCACACTCAATAACCTGACGAGTGTGTCCTGAAGAGTCGGAGTAGCTATAAATCATGGTTGATCTTGGACTACCCCTATCTCTTCATCATATTGCTCATTTTGAGGCTCAATATCCAGCTTAGGGGACATTGATCTAGCACGAGCCTGAACCGCTCCCTGTGTTCTACCCTTTTTTGGTGCAGCTCCTCGAGCTCTACCATGACCGGTCACTATAGGTGCAGGTGTCGGTCTCTGCTCTCTCTCCGCCTGAGCACAAGTCCTCACCATTTGTGAGAGAATAGAAAACAAAGGTTAGATACTAATTTGATCAATCTTGGCACGAAAGGAATGAAAGTGAAGTTTCCTAAATGTCCCATATGGCCATTGCACAACGGGTTAAAGTGTAAATGTAATAACTTAGGGATTAAAAATAAATATTAAGGGGGTAGAGAGAGACATCAAGTTGATATTGGCCCCTAAGTCACACAAAGCCCGTTTACATGTCACCTTACCTATAGTGCAAGGTAGGGTGGAACTCTCTGGATCCTTCAACTTAGGGGGCAGTTTCTTCTGCAAGATAACACTGCACTCCTCTGTCAGGGCTATTGTCTCATAATCCGTCAGCTTCGTCTTCTTAAACAGGATGTCCTTCATGAATTTTACATATGCTGGCATTTGCTCTAAAGCTTCAATGAACGGGAGATTAATATGCAGCTTTTTGAAGACCTCTAAAAACTTGGAAAACTCCTTGTCTAAGGACTTCTTCCGCAGTCTTTGAGGATAAAGGATCCTGTCTACATATTCTCTCCTTACTGCCGGTGGAGCCTTATCTAAATTAGGGCGGTCATCAGTAACCCCTCATTTTCTATTTCAATTGTCTTCTCCACTCCTAGTTGGGCCCCCACTGCTATAACTTCTTCCCACTTCTCAGACTGACTGCTTGGCATTGCTCCCCTGGATTCATCACTGTCTTAATGGGGAGAGCCCCCTGAGGTCTATCACTCAACTTCTCTGCCAACTACCATATTTGAGTTTCCAAACCCTAATAGAAGATATTATCTCCGTCATGAACTGGGTCTGAGAGTTGGTCATTATTGCTTGGGAATTGGCCAAGGTTGAAATTGAGTACTTAGTTTCTGCCATGAATGACCGTGTCTCTGTGACGAATTGTGTTTGGGAGTTTTACAATGTTAATAATGTCATTTTCAACTCATCTGACTCCTCGTGTGGTTGGTCGAATCACTGACATCGCCGTGATCATTCTTCCACGAAAAATCTGGATGATTTATTTTCCCCTGGTTATATGTGTTAGATTGTGCATTGTTGTATTGCCTCTGAAAGTGTCCCACGGCCTGACATTGAGCTTGCTCCATTGGGATGTGGTTTGCATCAGTTTCTGAACATCTATAAAAGGTATGCGGACCCCACAAATTTCAAATGGCCTTGACGGATCGCTTACGGATATGGTATTCTGCTGGAGCTGCTTAGTCAAGAGAGCAACTTGTGCCTGCAGTGCAGTGATAGCATCTGTCTCATAAACTCCAACTTCTTTTCTGCCACCTGTTCCTCTCTCATCTGGCAAGTTATTATTTGTGGCCATGTCTTCCAATAAGTCATGGGCTTCATGTGTTGTCCTCCTCATGAAAGTACCACTAGCAGCTGCATCAATAATTGTTCTAGTAGTCCCACTCAGACCATTGTAGAAGATGTGCACCAAGTTCCATTGTTCAAGGTCATGATGTGGGCACTTCCTCTGCAAATCCTTGAACCTTTCCCAAGCATCATACAATGACTCTCCATCCATTTGATAGAAATTGTTCAATTCTCCCTTAAGTCTTGCTGCCTTTGCTGGTGGAAAGAATTTTTCAAGGAATTTCTGGGCCAGGTCCCGCCATGTGAAGATAGAGTCTGTTAGCAGGGAGTTCAACCAAACCTTCACCCTTTTCCTGAGTGAAAATGGGAAGAGCCTCAACCGGATAGCATCATCAGTGACACCATTGTATTTGAATGTGGCACAAAGCTCTAGGAAATTCGCAATGTGCGTATGTGGCTCCTCATATGGCGACCCTCCAAACTGGACTGTGTTCTGCACCATACCCAGAATAGCAGGTTTAATCTCAAAATTATTGGCTCCTATTGCTGGGAGCCTTATGCAAGTCTGCACCCTTGTCACTGTAGGCAATACATAATCCCCTAAGCTTTTTTCTGATGGGATTTGTCTTAAGACAGGCGGTAGCTCGCCATCCGCCAAATTATTTTTTTGTTGATGTTCCATTATCAAAGGATCAGAACTTTCCTTGTCTTTCATTCAAGTGATCAAAAACAAGCAAACAGATCACGGCAAAATGTTCTCAAATAAAAAAAATAAAGTCAAATTAGAAATAAAAATAGATAGTTCGATATTAGATATACGGCAGTCTCTGGCAACGGCGCCAAAAACATGCTAGGCGATTTCCACACGCGCAAAACGCAAGTGTACGTATAGTCTCAAGTAATATTGTTACACCCCGTAATTCAAGGACATGTTTAAGAGAATGTAAGTAAGGAACACAAGACTTGAAATTGATACGAAAGGAAGAATTGTTTTTCCGACGGAAAATCTTCCGAACGTCGGAAAGGGGAAATGTTCGTTGGTGAGAATTAGATTCTCAAAATGCATTATTTGAGAGTATGGAACTTATTAACATTATGGAAATTTATTTTTACGGATTGGTCACGTGGGGCCCACCCGAGGAATTTTACGCTTTGTGGGACCCACGAGGGTTACGGAATTTTATGGACGAATGGGAGGGCGACACGTGGCACCCCCCCACAATGGTCTTGGAAGAAAAATTCAAGGATAGAATGGTCATTTGACCATTGTGTAGATGAGCAAGTCTTGCTAGACTTTGGCTTGATTTTATTGACTAAGTCAAAGTCAAGAGAGCTTGATAATATTGACCACATCCTAGCCTTCAATTTGGATTTATCCTAGCCTTTGATTTATTTATATATACTACTACTACTACTACTAGTAGCAAGACATCCCACACTTAGAAAAATTAGCCAAGAACTTGTGTGTTTTTTTAGGAAGCTCTCGGCTTTGAGGCATCTCCCACACAAAAAAATTTCAAATGTTGTCCATTATTCACAAGACTTTAACCCAAGGTCCCTAAGGGTATTGTAAGGATATCTCAATAGAAAGATCCCGGAAAAACCGCATTTTTACGTTAGTCGCAAGGCGGAAACCAGTGTTCTTCAACTTTGAAGTTGGAAATAGAAGAGGAGTTTTTCACAAGCTTCTAAGGGTTGCAAATAGCGGATTGGAACGTCAAGAAAAGGAGTTGGAGTTGCTAAGGATCGACTTAGGGTTTTGGATCATTTTGAGCTTAAGGAGGTAATAATCTCCGTCTTGCTATTAAAATTCAAGATTTCATGTTGTAGTAGTTAGAAATGATCATGTGGATTATATTATGAAGAATGATATGTGTTATGGAATATTTGGATGGAATCCGAAAAGTTGCATGATTTAGCCTTTAAGATTGTAATTCAATTTAGTTACTAGTTTAGTCGTCGCATGTTATCTAAAGAATTGATTAAGGTGGTTATAATTGCTAAGTTGTTTATGACTATATAACATGTTAGACCTAAGAATTTGGATTGAAAAAGAATTGGAAAGGACTTTGTGTTATGGAATAAGTTAGCCGAGAATGACCTTGATTAAGGACTTAGTTGGTATTAATTGTGGGGCGGAATTTTACACGTATTGTAAGGCGTGTAATCCCCTTTGATTGGTTGTTGTATTGAGCCTTAAATGTGGCGTGTTTGGTTATTGAATTCGGCCTTGAAAAAGGTGGCAAAGTATGTAGAAACAAAGGAAGTGTTGTCCGATTTTCCGTAGAATTTAGTGACTTTGCACTTAGAATATTCTACGTTTGAAGCTAGAGGTTAATGGACGTATTATGGCCATTATAGGTTGAAGTACTAAGTATAGCGTATTCCACTTGACGGATGGAATAACTATCAAGGTTGAAGTACTTTGGAGCATTTTGCTATTTGTCGATAATCGTCGCGAGGTATGTGAACCTCTTCATTCTTTTGACATGATTCTATGTATGGAATATACATGTAGTACTATTTCATGATTCCTTCTACTCTTAGAAGTTAAGAGGTTTGTATGTTGATTTACTCTACGTAAAGGTTATGTCTAAGTTATCCTAAGTTCTTACCAAGTCTTATGGGGGATGTTGGTAAGAGTCGTTAGGAGGTATTTGGAGCCAAGTTGACTTGGCTAAGTTACGACACAAATGAGAATAAGAATCGAACAAGCCACTGCAGCGTTAATAAAGGAAAATGTAATGACAATCAAATTAAGTTAAAATGAGTAGAATTCTCCATCTGCATAGAAGCTAAGATAAGACAAAATTGTATTACATTTTCTAGATCATGGCTACTCGATTAAGATCGTTATAAATAAGTATAACTTATTCACAACGCACCAAGGTATATGTTACTTAATTTATAAGAATTTACGTATGAAGTTTTAAGACTATGAACCTCAAATTTTTAAAAGGTTAAGGGACTTTATTTTTCAAGTTATGGGACTTGATTCTTAAAGGAAGAAATGAATTGATTTAAAAGTATAAAATACTTGATTTGGAAAGTGTTGATTTCTTGCCATTCTAAAGTTAAGAAACTTGTTTTCTTAAAAGTTAAGAGACTTGAAGTATTTTGAAAGCTATGTGATTTGAATTGAAAGTATAAGTCTCTTGGTTATAAAAGGAATGAATTTGTCTAAGACATAAAGAGTTATAACGGCTTTATGGGAAGTTGGTTATAACAACTTTATGGAAGATTAAAAGAATGGTTTTCTTCAGTAATGTAAGCAAAGAAATGATTTGAAATAAAGAAGGGCAAATTATTTTAAAGGTACCAATTGCTTAAGGTTTTAAAGAAAGAAGTCACTTGATTTAGAAGCCTATAAATGTATTTCTAAAATGTATTGTGACTTGTCTTGAAAAGTAGATATGACTTGATACTACGGTTATTAGTATCTTGGAAGTTTTATTTGAAAGAGAATCATTTTAAAGGAGTAGAGACACGTAGTACGTTGGGTTAAAATTCTCGGATTTTATAATGACATGTTAGTGCCTTAAGTAAACAAAAATGAGAGTGTATATGAACTAGCTAATAAGAAGTTAGGGGATTTCTTAACTTGCTTATGTAATGTATGATAAGTCGGTGGTGCTTATGTTATGTATGATAAGTCGGTAGTGCTTATGTTATGTATGATAAGTCGGTAGTGCTTATGTTATGTATGATAAGCCGGTAGGGCTTATGTTATGTATGATGGCCGGTTGAGTTGGGGTAAGAGTATAAATGAGGGGTAAACCCCAAGACGTTATACCACCTTCTCCAGGGTAAGAGTATAAATGAGGGGTAAACCCCCAAGACGTTATACCACCGGTGGTAAGAGTATAAATGAGGGTAAACCCCAAGCGTTATACCACCTGTTCGGATTTGCTACCCATGACGCGAGGAATACCTCATGCGAGTCCTTATGGGCTTATGCGGGTGAAATAGTCCCACGCGGTAGTGCGACTATCACGAGGAATACCTCATGCGGGTCCACGGGACTATGCGGGTGAAATAGTCCCGAGTAGGATTGCTTATCGATACTACTGGCGAGGACCTGTTTGATCATTAGCCTCCTATTTTTATGCAATATACCTTTATGGGCAGACTTATGTGATTTTATCGCGTTCCAGTTAGGTAGGCAAGATACCTTTATGGGCGGACTTATGTGACTCATCGCGTCCCAGTTGGTAAAGATATAGGCGTTCCTCCATAAAGGGACGGATTAAGTTATGCAAGATACGTAAGTAATATGTTTATGAACTTGATGAGTTTTCTTAAGTATGTACGTAAGAATTTGACTATACTCTTATGGAAAAATGGGAAAAGATATTAAGGTACGATTAAGTTCACGAGATGGAAATGACACGGTAGGATCTGGTATTTACTCTTTCTTTATACTTGCCCGCCATTCTTTTGTCTGATTATGATTTGTTATCTGTACCTTATTTTCCGCTCCATATTAAACTGTTGTATTGACTTCTTCGGGGCTGCGTTCATGTCCGCATGTTTAGGTACGATTGTGGATCCGCGAGCTTAGATCCCGATTGACATTTTGAGATGACTCGATGTTAGGAGTTGTCATGGCTATGTATATTCGTGCACGGGGCCTTGTCCCGCCATAGTATTTGTTCAAATCTTAGAGGTCCGTATTCATCGCAATGGGTCGACTAGAGTTGTTTTTACATTGTTAAGCGTTGTAGACCCTTTCGGGTAATTTTTATGTTATGGCGACCTTATCGCTCGCCTTGGTTTAAAAGAAAAAAAAAGTGTTAATTTATCTTCCGCAGTTTTTTTTTGTGTCAGTATGAATAGGCGGTGCCTGTGTAGGGTACCGCCGCGCCGGTGCAGTCGTGACAAATATAGTCTGTAAGACCGAATATCGTCTACAGAGACTGGTTTTTAAGTACCGAACATCTATTTTGTGTTATCTATTTGGCGAACGAATATTGATTGGGGTTTTTATTTAACTACTGGAATTATTGCAAGAAATAAGTAAACTAATTAGGTTGTATTCAGATTATGAAGGAATTATGGCTTCCAAAATCATCAACTATCAACTTTATTCAATCCTTAATGCGTTCTAGAATGATTTTCTTCTATGTTAAGATAGCGGTTAACTAGACTGTCTTATATTCCGGTTAGGATATATAATCACTCAACCCCAGTGCAGAACCCTTCTATATTTCTATGATAGGATTTCCACATATTAGGATTAAAAACAGTAACCTATAAAGCTACACAAGTATTAGGGTACTGTCGTCCACGATTTTAACCTATGTCTATTCAACTACAGCATATCCAAATCTCTCATCTCGGTTGTTGATTCAAAATCATATATGTTATGATATTTAGTGATCAATTAACTATCAAGCATTCACATCAATTATTGAATAGATCTTAACAACTGAAGAAATAATCAAACTTTTGCATCAAATCATGGATAAAGGCTCAAGTGAATCATAAGAAAAGCCCTAATTAAGTGTTTAGTTCCTAGCCATAGACATGCTACGAACTAACACAATATCCAACATAAAACTGAAAGATAGAAAATTACGAAGATTAAAGTCTTCAATTATTGCTCTATGTGCCTTGTGTTGTTCTTGTGTTCAAGAATGGACTCCCCCTCCTAAAAACTGATTCTTAGGGCTTTAAATATGTATCAATTTCATGTCCTAGGGACCCTATTGCCCTTGTCCAATTCCAACTCGAAACTGAAATTTTTGTACCGGCACCGCGGTTCTACAGGTTAGCACTGCGGTGCCAAAACTCCTGCATATCTCTAAATAAATGGCACCGCGGTTCTGTCTGAATGCACCCCGGTGCTGAAATTCCTGCGGGTTTTGCTGTTTTGGCACCGCGGTCCTGCCTCTGGGCACCGCGGTGCTGCTGTAGTTTTTTCGAGTCATCGATTTTCGACCTTTTTCTATCTCGGGACCTCCTTTTATGTCCATTTTTCGCTCTTTTTTGTCATTTTGCATTTTCAAACAGTTGTGACTCAAAAGAAAGAAAAACAACCCTAAAAATATACTAGACGCAACGAAAATGGGTAAAATACTAATCGAAAATGACTCAAAATAGGTATATGAAATATGCCTAACAATCTCTCTTAGGTTTTGGTGTATTGAAATGAGAAGAGGAGCCTCATATTTATAGGATAAAATAAGAGCTCAAGGGGTTTGATGAGGCTGTGCCCAGCAGAACGAAATGGGCCAATTGATCGCCGACCATTACCTGGCACCGCGGTCCTTAGTAAGAGGCACCGCGGTGCTGGCACGTGTTCCTGGCACCGCGGTCCTGAATCAAGGCACCGCGGTCCTGAATCAAGGCACCGCGGTTCCATCCTATTTTCTGCCCACTTTCACATTTTAATGTCCCGGTCATCAACCGAACATTTAGGTATTTCCTTCTAATTACATCCTTCAATCGACGGAACATTTGATTTAGTGTTACCCTTCAGGCCTTTACATATCGTTACTAATTACATTAAAATCTTCGTGGAACTCCTAGACTGCGTCGGAAGACGAACCCAATATGTAAAGTTTAGCTACATAAAATATGTGAACTGAACCTATATGTGAGAAGATAAAATCCCTTCATTCATGACACACTCAATCAAGCTTAGGATTTGTTAAGTGTCTATCCAAATGATTTGATTATTATAACTTATTTATATTAGTTGACAACATGACCATGTCACAGACACGTCCATTGCATTGGCCAATGACTTAGTCAACCCAATACCATGTGAGTACCTGAGTGTTCACTCGAATATAAATTCAAGGAATGAATCTTTTCTTGGCTCACATACCACCTTTAATCTACTTCGTAATGCACCCAAAACAAGCCGCGTCTCAACCTATAAGGCATTTGAGCTTAGGACAGGATTAAACTACATTACTCCGTAAACAAGATTATATTTACCTCAAGTCTAAGGACTTTTATCTCCCACACGCCGATGACATTATAAACATATAATAAAACAGTACATCAGCAGGGCGTACCAATACTTCAACAAATATCCATGTGTCCATCACGAGTTGTCATAACTCGTAGCAAGTGAGACATACTACATCCCTTAAGAATATGATGCAGACCACATGTCGACGTATCGCATATCATCGATATCCCAATTTTGATGATCATTAGTCGAAGTAATTTAAGAGTTACGTTATAACATTAATTCTCACATCATTAATAAACACGTAACCTCTAGGGATGCATTTATAGAATATTATAAACAATCAACTAATAATTTAACAAATGCAAATTGTCATAATATTAATCATCATTAATATAAATATGAATGTGTATAAAGTACATTGTGTCCTAATACAGATTGTCTCTAGGACATACATATACTTTCAATCTCCCACTTGGCCTAGAGCCAATCGCCAACATATCTAATACCCATGTTCTCGAAATGACCATTATGCTTCACCAAGCTTAATGATTTAGTAAACGGGTCTGCTAGATTATTGTCTGTGGGAATATAGTCTATCTTGATATCTTCAGCTTCCACCATCTCTCTCAGGATGTGGTACTTCTTTGGTACATGCTTGTTTCTGTTTGTTGATCTTGGTTCCTTTGCTTGTGCAATCGCACCAGTGTTGTCACAATAAATAGTTATTGGACAACTAGCACTCGTAACAACCCCTAGTTCCTTCAGTAACTCAGAAATCGTGACAGCTTCTTTAGCAACTTCCGATCCAGCAATGTACTCCGCTTCAGTAGTCGAGTCTGCAGTAGTAGCCTGTTTGGACTTTTCCAGCTCACTGCTCTTCCGTTGAAAATTAACATGTAACCAGACTGAGATTTGAAATCATCAACATCTGTCTGAAAACTAGCATCGGTATACCCAGTGGCAACCATCTCATCAACTCCACCATAGACTAAGAAGTAATTTTTAGTACGCCTGAGGTACTTGAGAATACACTTGACTGCTTTCCAGTGTTGCTCGCTAGGATTCTGCTGGAACTTGCAAGTCATACTAAGTGCAAATGCCACATCTGGCCTAGTACAGGTCATGACATACATGATTGATCCCATAGCCGAAGCATATGGAATCATCTTCATGCGCTCAAGTTCAATAGTATTAGAAGGGCAGCCCTTCTTCGATAACATGATGCCTTGACCCATCGGAAGACCGCCTTTCTTGGAATTCTCCATTGAAAAGCGTCTAAGTACTTTGTCTATGTAGACTGACTGTGACAGCCCCAACAATCTATTAGGTCTATCTCTGTAGATCCTAATTCCCAGAATGTAGCAGGCTTCACCTAAATCCTTCATCATGAAGGTCTTGGACAACCAATCCTTGATTGACTGCATGCGGGTCTTATTATCTCTCATTATCAATATGTCATCAACATATATAATAATGAAGACAATACCTTCATCTTTGCATTTGGAATAAACACAAGGATCCTCTTTGCTTCTGACGAAATCAAAAGAATTGATAGCATTGTCAAAGCAAATGTTCCAACTCCTACAGGCTTGCTTAAGCCCATAAATGGACTTCTGTAGCCTGCACACAGTATTTGGTCTGGACTCACACGAAAAACCCTCGGGTTGTTTCATATACACTTCCTCAATTAGATTACCATTGAGGAATGCAGTTTTGACGTCCATCTGCCAAATGTCATAATCATAATGTGCAGCTATTGCAAGCAAAATCCGAATAGACTTTATCTTAGCCACCGGTGAAAAGGTTCATCATAATCCATACCAGGACACTGAGTAAAACCTTTAGCCACTAGTCTAGCTTTATAAGTCTGAACCTTGCCAGTTGCATCAATCTTCTTCTTGAAGACCCATTTGCATCCTATGGGTTTAACCCCATTTGGAAAATCAACCAAGTTCCACACCTGAATGATATACATAGATTTCATTTCGGATTTCATGACTTCTTGCCATCTCTTCGAATCAATGTCTAGCATTGCTTCGCTGTAGGTTCTAGGCTCGTCATCATCTAGAATATCTAGCTCATTCTGTGTTTCCACAAGTAGATTAGTCTTTCCGGAGGACGATGAGATCTATTAGACCTACGGAGTTGATTATCTTGTAGTTCAGTTACAGGTATGTTCTGACTGTGAGTAGGTTCTTGTGCGCTGGTCGAACCACCAACATTAGAGCTTTCAGGAATATCATTTTCATGTTTTTCCTGAATGGGAGGAAATGCAACTGGTGAACTTGCTCCAAAGGTCTGTGCCGGAAGATCTTGCATTTCTGCATTACTCCTCGTAGCACTCCTACTGGCCGAAGGGGTACCCTTAATACCCAATCTTCGCCAGAAGCTCCCACTGAATTTTTGCCTTCATCATCGGGCAAGGATTCAACCTCTTTGTTATCTTGTTCTTGAATTTCTTTAAGTTCTATCTCTGTGCAACTCTCATCCTTGTAGACATATTCATCTTCAAGGAAAATTGTGTTCCTAGAAACAAATATCTTATATTCTCCAGGAAGATATAAATAGTATCCCTTAGTTTCCTTTGGATACCCAACAAAGTAACATTTATCACTTTTAGATTCCAACTTATCAGTGATCAACTTCTTGACATATGCAGGACACCCCCAGGGTCTCATGTGTCTAAGTGATGACTTCTTGCCACACCATATCTCATACGGTGTCTTTTTGACTGATTTAGATGGAACTCTGTTTAGAATATATGTTGAGGTCAAAATAGCGTATCCCCAAAGATATGTTGGAAGAGCTGAAAAGCTCATCATGGAACGAACCATATCAAGTAAGGTTCGATTTTTCCTCTCGGTAACACCATTCATCTGTGGTGTTCCAGGAGGTGTCCATTCGGAATGAACTCCATGAAGCTTTAAGTAGTCAAGAAATTTGTTGCTTAAGTATTCACCCCCACGATCAGATCGGAGAGTCTTGATACTCTTTGAGAGCTGTTTCTCAACTTCACACTTAAACTCCTTAAACTTCTCAAAAGCATCGGATTTGTGTCTCATAAGATACATATAACCAAACCTTGATAAGTCGTCTGTGAAAGTGATGAAGTAAGAGAAACCCTCTCTAGCTTGAGTCGAAAATGGTCCACATTCGTCCGTATGTACCAACTCAAGCATCTCCTTGGCACAGATCCCTTTTCCAGAAAGGGGTTTAATGGTCATCTTACCCTTCAAACATGATTCACAGTTACCATAAGATTATAAGTCAAATGGTTCGAGGTAATTTAATTTCCTCAACCGTTCTATCCTTGTTTGATTGATATGACCAAGTCTGCAATGCCATAAGTAGGTAGCATTTCTTTCATTTAACTTAGCCCTTTTATTTTGTACATTGAAAATTTCTTTTATTTCAATGATGTACATACCTTATCCACTAGAGGTAGAAGTATCTGGTGCTCTTCCTCCTAGTGCAATGCATTCCTTTCTTCCAATGACCCTTCCTATTATAGTCGAGGCATACATCCTTAGCCGGAATCACCTCTCCGAAAATTCACACTTCTCTTAGGCTTCATAGCTGAGGGCGCAGTGACTGCCTTGCCCTTCTTCTTCTGTTATTCCTTACCTTTCGGCTTGGGCCGGCTAGAGGAGCTCATCATGAGCACAGTTTTGCTCTTGGAAGTTGAAGATTCAAAGGTCTTTAGCATGTCATGCAGTTCCGGCAGACTCCATTTTGTTTCGTTCATATTGTAGTATACAATATAATTCTCGAACAAACGAGGGACAGAGTTCAGGATAAGGGTGGAAGCGACGTTATTCTGCAACCTTATACCAATCGAGGCCAGCCTTTCTATCAGCCCTATCATCTGCAAACACATGCTTAGACACTTGGCTCCCTTCACTTATCTCACACTTGAAAAGTTTCTATTAACAACTCATATTCCATGATTTGGGACTGAGAGCCATAGATTCTCTTCAAGTGTTCGAGCATTTCGTTAGGGACCATGTTCTCATGCTGTCTCTGTAGTTCCACTGACATGGAAGACAACATGATGCATCGTGCTGAAGTGGCGTCATCTAGGTTCTTATGGTAGACTACATTATTAAATGTGGCATATTTTGCAGAAACATCAACAGGCACTGCGGGGAATACTTTGTCCAATACGTATTCTATCTTTTCTTGCTTTTAGGACAATTCTTAGATTTCCTTAGCCAGTCTAGATAGTTCGGTTTGGTGAGTTTGTTCATTTCAATGATAGTTTCGACATTTTCAAGTTTTGAAGATTTAGATAGACAAGAAAATGCAATCAACAATTCATTCTCCTAATTTATACACATTCATTATATTCTAATTTAACATTGACTTTTATTTAATTAGCTCCCACTATTTTGCATACTTCTACGACCCCAAGGTAGAATACAGACCTACATCAATATAAAGGTCATAATGGGCCAAGA
Source organism: Przewalskia tangutica (assembly GCA_029844215.1). Taxonomy (NCBI): domain Eukaryota; kingdom Viridiplantae; phylum Streptophyta; class Magnoliopsida; order Solanales; family Solanaceae; genus Przewalskia; species Przewalskia tangutica. The sequence continues at coordinate 124,548,096 of CM056726.1, read as the reverse complement.
TCCAAACATATGCTATATCCGCGTTTGCTTTGGCTGATAAGTTCAATAACACACTTTGGTAGGTTCTCAACCAATTGTAAAGCAGCTCTACAACTCTTGGTTTGATTAAATATCTTTCATTTTAATCTTACGTCTTTAGACTAGTCCGACACTTTGGCGCCAAGATTCATCTAAACAAGCCAACCCCATTACACGACTGCGTTTAAATGCCTAAATAAATTTAGTCTTTGCAAGCAAACACTTTGGTGTAAATACCTACAAAAGTTTATTATCTACTTTCATTTTAACACGTCTATGAAAGGGCCTTGGTCCTGTTAGACTTAGAGCAAATGCTTTGGCATAAATACTTGTATCGCCGAAAAAGACTTAGAACCCTAACAATTATAATGGACGACGCGTTATAATTAGACTTGTATTTAATGTTTGGGAAATATTTTCAGTTTTTGGGGATTCATTCAAGATCAACAATCATGTCATACATTATATGACATCCTATCATGCAATATCTACACACAATTAGATGGAAAACCATCAAACCCAATAGGCATGATAAAAGATGGTTTTAATCACATACTGGACGCCGTCTACCCAGACAGTTATAGCGGTCATTTGAAATTAAACAATTACTGGGCGCCGCCTACCCAAACAATAATTGCGGACGCTATGCTAATAATTTAAATGCATCACATTTAACATTTAACATTTAACACATTTGTATATTATTCAATAATATACTATTAATGATAACTATGAGTCTATTTGTCTAAACTCTACAATCTATGTAAATGCCAAACAGTCTCCAAACATTTCTGATTCTGAAATTCTGATTTTCAGGATTTCTGCGAACTTTTAAAATTTATAGTTTAGTCCTTTAAGAATTTAAAAGTTCAATTTTAAATCCCTATAAATTCAGAAAATATAATTTCAAAACTCATAAAACATTTTCAAGTTTCTGGGACCTGTTTGCAATTTCCAGAACCTAAAATCAATTTTCAAAAAACTTTCTTTAATTACATATTTGCCCGAAAGGACCAAATCTGTCCGATTTTAAAACTTTATTTTCGTAAACCAAACTTAAAACTTGATTCGAATCAAACTTTTAAGTCTCTGTTTCTGATTCTCGATTTTTTTTAATTTGTCGTCGGCACCGCGGTTCCAACAGGTGGCACCGCGGTGCCTCTAAGGCAGTAAGCCACTGAAATCTGTAAATTAATTAGTACCGCGATCCTAACAAGTGGCACCGCGGTCAAGCTTCTGGATGAACAACACTGTCAGGATCCGAACCGACGGGCCGCTACTGGTGCCCTACCTGGGCACCTTTATACCCACACACCATATATAACCAGGGAAAGCTTAAGAAAACTCATAATCTCATAACAAAGGGATCATGTCCCCTGAACTGTCATATAACATCATAGGCAAGCCAACAAGGCTCTCATTATATACACAATAGCCAAAATGAACTATAACTGTACATGTCCAACCCACACATGACTATAGACCTCTAAGATTAAGACAGTGAACTATGACGGAACAAGGCCCCGCCGTACTCCTTAATATACATAAGCCTATAATCAAAGATCTATACCAAAATGATAAGCCCCGGAATAATGGAGCTATCCCAAAAAGCTGAGCAAGGATCCTAAAATCACCAAACTGAGTACCTATACCTGCGGGCATTAACGCAGCCCCCCGGAGAAGAGGGTCAGTACAACAATGTACCAAGTATGTAAACATAAAGTACATTAAATAAGATCATAATTGGCCAAAAGATGACAGGGGACAAGTATGATAATCAAAATATCAGATCCACCCGTGCCATATAAAATAAGAGTCAACTGTACCTTGTACAAATGGAGAGTCAACTGTACCTTTTAAAAATAGAGAATCAACTATGCCTTTTTAAAAAGTGAGAGTCATGTCAAGATCACGAATGTCTGTCCATATAATAATCATATACTGTTATAGGTGTCTATACCCGCATCATGGATACATGTCCATGGAATCATATACATACCGTACCCGGTCCCCTAGTGAGGGTCTCGGTGTTCATGGGTATCTATACCCGCATCATGGATACATGTCCATGGAATCATTTACTTCTACTGCCCGACCCTCTAGTGAATGACGCGGTGAACATATGAGGGATTGTGCACGAATCTGCCCGGCCCATTATGGGATGTGGTGTAATCATATACTGTCCGACCTCTAATGAAGGACGCGGTGAAGTGGAATAGTAACACTTTGCACGAATAACTATCATGAGCAACCATATGCAATTTAAATCATCTTTTGACTCTCAATAAAATCATATACTGCCCGACCCTTTCTGGAAAGCGGTAAAATCGTTTTTGACTCTCAATGGACTAAATAGAATAACTTTCCTTTAGAAAACTCAAGGCACTATCATATCATGTATCAATAGAAATTAGGATTCAATGGAATTACGCACGTCCGCTGTACACCCATTTTATATACATCATGCCAAAAGAACGAAGGCAGTTTCACATACCTTTTAGTCGAACTAACCAACTCAATATTAGAATACGTCTAGTCTAGTACTTCAACCTATAATAATGGTAATACATCCGTCAATTCTATGATTACTAGCATACTTTATATCGAATGACGACTCTCTTTTCTATAAAAATTCGGGCAGCACTACCCCTATTTATATGCGCATCCACAACTTACAAACAAAGCCAACAATACCAATAACAAGAATATAAAGTAACACCTTCCTACACTTTATTCCTTGACTTCTAGGAGTAGAATAAATTTTGAAATAATATCACAGTTATACTTCATACGAACATGCCAAAAGAAAGAATTAATTTGCCTTCACATACCTCAACCAATTCTTGAATACGATGGACAAACTAGACATAAGATTTACCACCAATCATTAGAATGACTACATATAAATGGAATCACTTCTCATCTCAGCATAAGAGTTGTATACTTAATTAACGAAAATTTTCACTCAGTGTCTTTGAATTTAAGGAAAACATTGAAACAAATTTTGGAAAACAATTTCTGGAGAAAGAAAATGCGTCTGGCTAGTTACAATCTTTTTGTGAGTGGAACAAACCTTTTTTAAAAAAAAAACATCCTACGACCGCTACTGTTTCTTTGGAAGAAAAGAAATTGCAAAAACTTGTTGATAAAACTTTAACAGACATTAGTGGAAACAAATCTTGCAACTTTTGGATAATGGGAAAATTCCACAAACAAATGCCACATGTTAAGTGTTTAATAATGTGTACTCCATCCTTTCACGCCAAATGGCACCCACATGCAGGGTCACTTAATTTATTAAGTGACTTGCCTTCGTACAATTCATCAATCGCACACAATTAATTCTTGATTCCAACTCACTTAAATCCTAAAAACTCATAAGACCTTCATATACTCGATGTCATAGTTTGTAATATAACACTAGTCCATCACCTCTTTTTGAAATATATAACTATTATTATTAATTCTCATTGTCACACTTATTGCATCCAAAATTATTTCAGGATCACATTCCTTGTATACTAATTTCCAATACTTGAATCTTATTCTCTTAATTACATTCTCAAATTATTGTCCTAAAATTACGAGGTGTAACATCCTTCCCCCCTTAGAAACATTCGTCCTCGAATGTTCATAATATGTCTCATGCTATAAAATTTCGACAGAGTCTCTTCTATAACTATACCTACCAGCCCATATTAAGCAAACCCAAAGATGCCTCACAGGACCACAATATAACACATACATTATTGACCAATCAATATAGTCAAATAAGGAATGAATTACTTGTAGGCATATGTAACAAGTGATGATACTTCTTCTTCATTCGTCTTCTGCTTCTCAAGTCATCTCTTCCCTATTATTGTTTCGCCATAATACTTTGACGGAAGACACATCCTTAGTACGTAATCTTCTAGCTATGGGGCTCTCCTCATAAGACAACTCCTCTGTCACCTGAACATCATCTACATGGAATACTCTAGAAGGATCACCAATACACTTACGCAACATCGATACATGAAAGACTGGATGTACCACTTCCAAATCAGATGGTAAGTCCAACTCGTAAGCAACCTTGCCTACCCTACGAATAATCTGATAAGGCCCAATGTACCTCGAGCTAAGCTTCCCCTTCCTGCTGAATCTCATCACACCCTTCATGGGTGATACCTTCAAGAACACCCAATCATCAACCTGAAACTCTAAGTGTCGACGTCGATTATCTGCATATGACTTCTGTCGACTCTGGGCTGCTAATAATCTCTCCTGAATCAGCTTCACCTTGTCAACGGCTTGCTAAACCATGTCTGGGTCGATTAACTTAGTCTCACCCACATCGAACCAACTGATAGGTGACCTGCACTTCCTTATATATAAGGCCTCATACGGTGCCATCTGGATACTAGAATGGTAGCTATTATTATACGCAAACTCAATGAGTGGCAAATGATCATCCCAGCTACCTCTGAAGTCAATAATGCAAGCTCTCAACATATCCTCTAGAGTCTGAATAGTGCGTTCAGCCTGTCCATTAGTCCGAGGATGAAATGTTGTGCTAAGACTCACCTGTGTCCCCAATCCCTTCTGGAATGATCTCCAAAATTTAGCTATAAACTGAGATGCTCTGTCCGATATAATAGATGTGGGAACCCATGTAGTCTCACAATCTCCCTGATGTATAGCCTAGCATAGTCCTCAGCTGAGTAAGTAATCCTGACTGGAAGAAAATGGGCTGATTTCGTCAGTCTATCCACAATAACCCATATGGAGTCATACTTCATCTGAGTACGAGTCAAGCCTATAATGAAGTCTATATTAATCACTTCCCACTTCCAAGTCGAGATCTCTATCTCCTGCAATAATCCACCAGGCTTCTGATGCTCAACCTTAACCTGTTGGCAATTCGGGCATTGCGTAACAAACTCCGTTATGTCTCTTTTCATGTCATCCCACCAATATACGCATCTGAGGTCGTGATACATCTTTGTTGACCCCGGATGAATAGAATACCGAGTATTGTGTTCCTCTCCCACAACCTGCTTTCGTAGCCCTACAACATCAGGTAAACACAATCTACCTTCATACCGTAGCACCCCATCAGGTGCAACCTCAAATAGAGTTTTCTCCTTTCGAAGAGCTGCATCTCTATACCGTGCCAAAACAGGATCCTCATACTGATGCCTCTTCACCTCTTCTACTATAGAGGACTCGGCAACTCCTCGAATAAGAACTCCACTATCTCCAGAATTGGCCAACTGGGCTCCAAGGCTCGCTAGCTGGTGTATCTCACAAACCATATCCTTTCTTTCCAGCTGCACATCCATCAAACTACCCATAGATCGACTATGGTATGACGACTATATATATGGTATGACGACTATATATACCCACCGAACACTTTTTATATACCCGCTTAGCTATGACCGAATCTTCTACCGGTGTAGCTACCTCAAAAGGTTCTATCGACTCAGGTTCTATCCCAATTCTATTAGCAACAAGGGGAGATATATAGGATAAAGTGGAACCTGGATCTATCAAGGCATATACGTCACGAAAAAAGAACAATAATATACCTATGACAACATCCGGTGACGCCTCCTGATCGTGTCATCGCCAGCATAAATGCGTTCAAGGATCAAGAACTAGAAACTCGCCATGACCTCTACCACGCCGCTGGCGTGAACACCTCACCATGGCATAGCTATAGTAGATGATTTAACCATCAATCGATCCAAGAGCCGAGTCATCCCACCTGTACCACCTCTAGAAGGACAATATCTCATCATATGACCTTGACGGCCGCAAGCAAAACATGCACCTGTACCCGAATGACATATCCCAGTATGGGACCTACCACACCGAGTACACTGAGACAAAGGTGGCCTCGACTGGCTAGAACCCATGTATATCTGCGAACTCAAGCCACCGAGCTCGACCACTCCCGAATACCTCGTGATCGAATATCCTACCTGCATCGCGGGGGTACACTCTGTGCTGGCTGGGAAGAATATCTACCCTGCTGCTGAGGCTGCCCGCCTCGAAACTCACCAAAATATCCAGCCGACCTAGCCCTCTTATGCTGTCCTCGGGCGTGCTCTCTGTCTGGCTAACACCCTCTATGTCGCTCCTCCACCCCCTGCGCATATGTCTGTATCTGGGCAATATCCATACCTGGATAAAGAGCCACTGCTATACAACCATCAGTCAAATAGCGACCGAGTCTCATCACATAGAGATGAACTCTATCGGCCATATCAACCACAAACGTAGGCGCATATCTAGCCAATGAATCAAACTCCAGGCTATACTCACGAATGGTCCTGCCACTCTGCCTCAACTGTAGGAATCTGTCAACTCTAGCTCTCCTCATCTCTGGAGGAAAAAGTGACCAAGGAATGCCTCTATAAACTCATCTCATGTAGCTGGAGGAACATTCTCTCCTCTAGAAAACTTCCAAGACTCATACCAGTTTGTAGCTATATCCTGCATCCTATACGAAGCCAACTCCACAGACTCGATTTCCGAAGCCCTGATTACCCTCAAGGTACGCTGCATCTATGGGATAAGCTTTTACGGGTCATCCTCGGGCTGTGACCTAAAAAACTCTGGAGGTTTACAATTCAAAAAATCATGAACCCTCAACTATCAGACCTAGGGTCAACTCCTGGTCCCTCGCTGCGCTCGCCCGCCACCAATCTAGTCAATGGTGAATCGCATCTCTCATGGCCCTATCTTACGCCTGGATGGGAATCAAGGCTCTGGTATCGGGCCTCGAGCCGCTCTAAGCTCCTGACGGGCGGTGTAATCGAGCTCGATCGGCGCACAATCTCGTGCATGATCGCATGTGCCCTAGTAACTCTCTTAGTCTGACTAGTAGCTCCTGCTGCTTTGCCCTTCTGGACAACTGTCGCTTTCCTCTGAGGAATAGTTGTAACACCATAATACGTTAGAGAGGGATAATCCTACTAACATAGCTCTATCGCACGACATATGTGATGAAAGAATAGAAACCAATCTTAAATGTACTGTAGGGTCAGATGTTGGCCACCAGCGAAAAATGACCACCCAACCCCCTTCCTCAACAATTTTATTTTAACTCTCAAGTTTATTACATTTTGGTCTTATATTCTCCTATAAATACTCTTAACCATTTTTTTATTCACATCTCCGCTACTTATAATCTTTGTAATTCTCTTTCCCTTAAATTTCTATTTGCATAATGAATATTCCTTCTCGTGTGTCAGGACCCCAAAATCGATTACTTTTTTAAAAAAATAAAATTGAGACATACTGAGAATAATAAAGGGGGACATTTCATCTAATTAGACACTTATTAACCTACACCCTCATGTAATTAGATACTTATTAATATTAGGCCCCCAAATTATATTATTCACACTTCAATTAACAAGGTCTGAGCGATGAAGTGTTAAGAGTCTCACATCGGATATAATGGGAACATGAACTCCTTATATGAATTTGAACAATCTTCATCCTACAAGCTAACTTTTGGGGTTAAGTTAGACCCAAAATTCATTTTTTTATAGATCAGAAAAAAGAAACAAAGGAAGATCAGAAGTTTGTCCAAATATTGAATTTGAAGTTCCTTTTCAAAAAGAATAATTGTGAAATTAGAAAAATCATGTTTGTAAGAATTGAATTTGCATTAGCAATGTTATTAATTGAAGTCAAACCCCAACCCAGCTCACTAAGGACAGCACGGTCAGGCGCAAAACTGTGACAGACAGGGCTCACCCTTAAAGTCCCAGTATGGACTAGCCCGACTGGGCTGACAGTTGTTAGGCACCAACATTAAGATTGCTAACACACGTAGATACATGTACATATTGGCAACCTACCAGGCCATTTGCAACAAATATGTCTCAAGTTTTCAACTACTAAATCCCCATGCCCTCTACTCATTTGCTGAGCCCGAAACAAACTTCGATACAAACGATACTCATGGTTTAAATAATTTAATAATAAAAATGTAATCTTTAATCTGAACCTTCTGCTAAAGCATGTCTAAAGATGTGCATTGTGGAACTGTAACATGGCATATTGAGCCTTGAAGCCACTCGAAGTTATCGAAAGGGATAAAGAAGTTATAAACTAACTACAGATTTAGAATACACAATATATAAATGGACAAACCTACTTGTCCAACTGTCCCCTGTGAACCTAACAAGTTCAAAGAAGAGCTCACCAATAAGATTTCTTTCGAATAATTTGTTTTTTTGTGAAGTGAATGTAGAGTTTTGTGGGTCTAAAAAACACAAGTAAGGCACAACGAAATTTTAAATTTTATGAACTTACTTGCGCCAACAAAGTCGTCTGGTATGATTATGTTACAATTGAAATCTGTAAAGACAGAAGAAAACTTACAGTTTATGTTATCTTAAGTCTCTACTAAAAGGTGCGCACGCGATTGTCTCCTCGGATGCAAGTCTTCGCTATGGTATACTCCTCTGTCAGGAAAGCCACAAAATCTTGGCAGAGGTTTGAGGGGATTTTAATCTCTGAACTCTGAGTTCAGAAAGTAAGAAAGTGTAACTCTAAAATTATGGGTTAAGTGCCAAATATACAGGGAGGAGAGAAAAACCAAGTCAGACTTGGATCCGGCTTTAAAACCTGTCCAAAATCCGAAATTCAGTGGGCCAGTCGGACTGGGCCCACTTCCGCACCAGCGTCGCGACTCTGCCTCCTAGGCGCCGCGGCGCCTCCCCTGTTTTTAATATTTCTGCACGTTTTAATTTTAATTAAATCCAAAATCCAATTTTAACTTAATTAAATAATTTCCATCAAATAGAAATTATCCATAATTTATTATTGTTTAAAATATCTCAATTATAAGTTGAATATTTTATCTTCTCTCAATATACCCTTAGACCGAAAAGACAATCGACTTAGTGTGACCCTTTAGGCCTTCTCACATCGACACTTAATCAAATTAAGGTTCACACGGAACTCCTAGACTGCGCCGGTGATGAACTCAATGTGCTAAGTACGTTTACAAGACTCTTAGTAAACACAACCTCTATATGGGGTGATAGATTCCTTTCATTCTCAACACACTCGATCAAGCTTAGGATTTGCCAAGTGTCTATCCAAATGGCTTGATCACTTTATCTCATCTAAATTAGTCGATAGCTAGATCATATCTTAAATATGTCTCTTGCATTGACCAATGACTTGGTCGACCTAATATCACTGAGAGGCTGAGTGTTCTCTCGAACATCCAATCGAGGAATGAATTCTATTCTTGGCTCAACTACCACCTTAGTCTGTATCGCAATGTACCCAATTCAAGCCATGTCTTATTCTATAAGAAATTTAAGCTTAGGACATGATCAAAGTACATTACTCTACAAACCAGGTGCGTATTGACCTCAAGTCAAATGACCTCTATCTCCCACATGCTGATAATACTCTAGACATCTATAACAAACAGTTTATCAGCACCGCATGCCAATACCCTCTAAGAGTATCCATGTGTCCATCACTAGCAACTATTACTAGTAGTAAGTGAGACATACTACATTCTCTAAGAATGTGATGCAGACCACACGTCGACTTATAATATATCATTGATATTTCATTCTCAATGATCATCAGTCGAGACTACTTTAAGAACTACGCTCTATCATTAATATCTCACATTATCAATAACAACGTTAGTTCAAAGAATGTACATTAATGAATAATATAAATAATCAAATAATAATTCAGTAATTGCAAAAATGGCATAAATATATTAATCTCATTAATAATACGAATGTATTCAAATACATATATCCTTAAAATGATTATCTCTAGGACATATATACTTTCGGCGAAACCCTGATTGAAACATGAAAAGACGCGCTCAAAGAAAAATATGTATCTTTGGGTGAAGAATATGCTCCTTTCTCAAATTAACATATTGGTCCAACTTTTTCCTTACCCTTTTGCGAAATGATTCAAATTTACTCCATAAATAGTTGATATCAAACCGACTCTTTCCATTACAAAAGCTTGCTAGACTTTCCTTTATTTACTAATGATTTTTTTGACATGTGGCCTTTTTTACAAGGAAAAAAGGTCAAATTATCTCTTGAACAATGCAAAATGGTGAAGTTTTTCTCTTTAATTCTGTGAAATTTTACAAATTTGTTGGAATTTTTGTGTGTGAATAGGGGTAGAAGAACTGAAAAGGATAGATAAAATAATATTAGCAGCGTTTGTCGAGTCGAGTGATGATGTTGGAAATTTATTAACGTGAAATAAAGTTAATCCTATTATTTATAACTCGAACAAATGGGGCCCCGCACGTTGAAAACATAATTTCTACACACGTGCACACGTTGTACCAAGGATCGTAAATTTCCTTAGTGAAAGAGATATTGGTACGTATACAAAATGTTTGAGACATGAAATGATAGACGGTTATTAGCCAAATGACAAGTGTTCCACGTTGGTAATTGAAAGAAGAAGTGTACGATGTGTTAAAAGATGATACGAGTCATGAATCACCGCGGAGTCGTGAAGGGCCGCGGTGCCTGCGACAGGTTTGGTTACTGGAATTGAGGCACCGCGACGCTTCGACTCCTAATTTCCAGTAAGCTACTGGAAGTTAGGCGCCGCGACACCTCCCCCAAGGGCCGAGACGCTGGTGACGACGTTGAATCACTGAAGCTTATCGGACATGGGCCGCAATACCATCGGTCGCGCGCTGCTTCCGTAAGTCACGAGAGACGAAAATACATGACTCTTGTGCTGGTTTTGGAGCATTAAACCTCCATTATTTCCCACATGAATTCAACCATTATTTGGTTGAATTGTAACCTCATATTAAGTGTCATTACATGGTCATTCAAGACCATTACTTGGCTAGATGGGAAGACATCTTCATCACACTATAAATTGAGACTCAAAGCTCATTTGAAGACACACTTGAAATCTGAAACTTATTCTTCTCTTGTTATCTTTCATACACTCAAATGTTCTTCTTTTTAGTAAACACTTGAGCTATCATTTGTTCAATTGTTTGTACTGTTTTATCTTGGGAGACAAGTTGCCAATAGCCGTTAAAGAATTAATACGGGGCAATATTATCTTAAGGATATGGTGCTAACACCCGACTCAGCGAATTCTTGTAGTAGCTGTTTCTTGTTTCCATATCCATATTGTAACTCTTGTTCTTGTTGCTTCTTCCCCATTTCCTTGTAACCGCAATTACAACTCACAATATTAAGACAATATTCACTATTAGCAACAACAACATGACTGGATTCACCACTGAAACATCCGTCACTGCTCAAGGCATTCCTAATGTCTTCACCACCACTGCTCATGGCACAACCAGTGCCAACCCCACTGCTTCTCAAGGCATTCACAACGCCTTTGCCACTACTCATGGGAACACTCCCGTTCCACCACCCGCAGATTTTCATCATGAACGCCCTGAGAAATTCATGGGCGTATATTTCAAAAGATGACAACAAATGATGTTGTTCTTCCTGACGGTTATGAGAATGTCTCGTTTCCTAACCGAAGATCCTTCAAAAGTTGGAGATGAAGTGGACACTCAGCCTAATAAAAAGGCGGGAGGGGGCCAAGATATCCATGCCATTAATGGCATGAAGATGACTCAAGATGCTTGGAGTCATAGTGAGTTCCTTTGTCGGAACTACATCCTGAATTGTTTGTCCGATCCTTGATCGGTGTATTTTATATACACTTTTTGAGTCATTTTTAGTTAGTATTTTACTCATTTTATTTATGTTTAGTATAGTATTAGGGTCGTTTTCCTTTCTTTGTGTCACAGCGGTCATAAATGGAGAAATGATGAAAAGGAGATGAAATGAGCATAAATGAGATGGAATTGCACACAAAAAGGGTCAATAAATGAAGTCTAAGAAGTTCCGGGAATTATAGAGGAGATCCGACGAAGTCCGGACGGAAAAATGACGACGAAACAGAATCCGCCTGAAAAACGTCACCGGAGCCGCGGCCGCAGCAGGCCACGCGCCCAAAGTCTTGAAAGTCCCGAGAGTTGCTTGAATTTGGCCGCGCGCTGATCATTGGCCGCGCCCGACGCGGGAATTATGAAGTGCTGGGCCGAATTTGACATGTTTTCAGAATCCTAAAGGGATAACTTTTCCTACCTAAAGGGATAACTTTTCCTACCTTAAAACCCTTACCAAAAAGGATTCTAATAACTTTTCCTACCTACAAAATCCCTAACCCTTCACCAAAAGGATTCTTTGGCTATAAATACTCTACATCATTAGAAGAATAATTCATTCTCCATTCCACCATTCACCACTCTACATCCATCCTTCCACCAATCCATCTTGTAAATATTCCACAACACAACCCTTGAATGCTAGAAGGCTTGGAGACTCATTATTAAGTATTTTCTTTTCTTTTCTTTCTTTATTTCAGTTTTGTATGATGAACCTTGAATTAGTTCTTGTCATGTCAATGGCTAGGAACTAATTCTCTTATAGGGCTTTCCATGTTGATTCACTAGAAACTTATGTTATGAATTAATGTATGTTTATGGTTATTATTCTTCTTTGAGAGATTTATCCAATAATTGCTTTGAATGCTTGGTAATTAATTGACAACTAATTATCCTTATATGATTTCTAATCAAACTTCGAAAGGAGGAGGTTGTGAATATGACGTAAGTTGGGTAGACATATTTGGGTTGGGGATGAAAATACCTCAATTATTTATGTAGCGTTAATGAAAGGCTTAACATCCCTAATTTTGCGCATGGTGCGTGACGGTTAACTAGGGTTTTGTTCTTAATCCTCCTATAGAGTTATCCTTATCACCGAAAGGTAGGTAAGGTGCAATACTGGGGTTGAGTTTTTATATATCCTTAACGGGAATATAAAACGATTTCGTAAACCTGCTAGCTCCGAGAGAAGAAGACCATAATTCGTTGTATTAATAAATAACATAAGCGGATAGTTGAGGAGACATGGAAGCCCTATTCCCATCACAACTGAAGTAAACTCATTAGATAACTTAGTCTTTATAATTCTTAGTTATAAACAACAAATCAAATATCGATTGCCAAATAGATACCAAAAGATAGATAGTTGGTACTTGAACCCTAATCCTTGTGGACGATATTCGGTCTTACCAGGACTATATTACTTGTCACGATAACGTGCACTTGCGTTAAAGTGTGTGCATCTTTTCGCGCATCAAGTTTTTGGCGTCGTTGCCAGGGATTAGGCATAGTTCAATATCAATTTTATCTATTTTTAATTTCTAATTTGGTTTTATTTCTGTTTTTATTGTTATTTGTTTTTTGCTCCAAGAACAAGTTTCTAACTTGTTCTGCGAGCATCTTTTTATCACCTTTTTTTTGTTTGTCTTATTTTGCAGGTTAAATTCGAAAAAAAAAAAACGAAAAAATAAAATAAAATATATATAATCAGGACACATGGACTACTACTATCAGAGACAGTGGAGTCATCAACAGCAGCTTAACCCACAGATGTCAGAGGAAGATCGAAATGAGTTGCAGGCAGACATACTTATGTTCGCCAAGTGCCAGACTCAGTTTATGGCTGAGACAAGAGAGTCCCTCAGAAAGTTGGAACTGCAAATAGGAGAACTCGCAGTCATTTTGAACAGCGAAATGCAAGAAAAGCAATCTGCACCTGTGGGAGGTGGCAAGCAAATTGAGGAGCCTGAACCACACCCAACTATTGAGGAATCTGGCGAGATAGTTGGTGTAGAGAAGGAAAAGATTGCAGAGATCCAACTATTCACCTTCTTGGATTACTTGGAAAATCTTTTTCTTGTACCTATTGCAGAAGAAACACCACCAGCTGTCAAAGTTGACCCCCAAACAGAAAGTACATACCATCAAGGGCACCCCCTAGAGTTGAGAGATGTTGAGAATCTCACTGATCCCTACACTAGAGAGAGCCTAAAAAACAAGCATGTCTTGTGTACATGGGGGATAATCGTATATTTGAGGCCCTTGTTTGAAGCAATTGTTGTAGTTGAAGTGAGATCTGCAACAATAACTCTGCGGATTGCGAGCAGTTCGCAGAAGGATCCAATGGGCACTCGAAAAGGTTAATTGCGTCCGGCTAAAAGACGTTAAAGACAGCGCTTGTTTGGAGGCAACCCAATGTTTTTAATTATGTTATTTTAATTTATGTCTTTAGTTTATTTTATTTTGTCTTGAACAGTCTCACGGTCTTGGGTTCTTGTTTTGTGTTGTTGGATGACAGGTGGACTGAAAGCTAAAACCGAGGAAAAAGGAGAAAAAACGCTAAAAAAAAAGGGAAAGCGATCGTCAACATCATGCACAGGAACTCTGAGAGCCACCGTACTAGCAAATGCGAACTTCAGAGGACCATATTCCGCAAATTCGTAATTCTTCCTCCTAGACCTCCGTTATGACCGTTGTGTTGTGTCAGTAAGTTGTCACTAATTTTTTTTTGAGTCTTGCACACATTGGGGACAATGTGTGATTTAAGTTTGGGGGGATGTTTTATTGTTTTTTTAGTCTTGTTGAATTGTTTTGTGTATTTTTGAGTCATTTTTGAGTCATAATTTTTTTTTTAAATCATGCATGCTGTAGTTACTTGAATTGTCTAGTGAAGTAAGGTTGAATAATGTAATGGAATTAGAAGCAACCATCTAAACACTTAGGTTAGATATGCCAAAAACTCATGAAATCTGTCTATTGGGAGTAGGGATGTCAGTGGGGCGGGTAAATGCGGGTACCGCCCCGCACCCGCTCCAATTGGGGCGGGTAAATGCGGGTACCGCCCCGCACCCGCTCCAATTGGGGCGGGTATGGGGGATGGTTTGGTGGGTGGTGGGGCGGGTATGGGTATCAAAAGTGCTACCCGCCATGGGTAGTGGGGCGGGGGTGGATTTCATATAAGACTCGCCCCGCATCCGCCCCGCCCCGCTACCCGCACCATACCCACATCGACCGTACCCGCACCGCCCATATCCGTATCATCTATTAGTTTATTTACGAATTTATTTGGCCCTTTCTTGATTTAAAATGTGACTTGAGCTAACCCGCACCGTAATGCACCACGTTTCTTTTTCTTATTCTCTTTGTTCTCCTTTTTTTTGTTAAATATTTTCATCTTTACTGTTTTTTAATATTCATAATATTTTGACAAGGTTTTAGAATTGATATTCGATACACAATAGTGGAAAGGTTCCTTTTTTTTCCTTTTTCTTATATAACTTTCATTTTGGTGACTAAAACAGTTGCTAGACATTATTTGAGCATTTTATTAATGGGTACCCGCCGGGTAAGTGGGTATCCGCGTGAAGTAAGTGGGGCGGGGGCGGGTGGAAGAATTACTACCCGTGATGGGTGGTGGGGCGGGGGTGGAGATGTGTTTTAGGTGGTGGGTACGGGTATGGGATACCCTTCCCCCGCCCCCGCCCCATTGACATCCCTAATTGGGAGTATCTTGCTTGATTTGTGCATTGTTAAAAGATTAAAACCTATGTGTTATGATTGCTTGCTATTTGAGGCGAAATAGTTAGGATATGCATGTTAGGGAGATGACTCAGGCATTTCTTTGTTAGCCAATTCTTACCACTCTTTTCTATCCCTGACATTAAAAGTATCCCTAGTCAACCCCATTGAGCCTAAAAATTGAACTTTTTCTTTGACACCTTATATTTCCATACTTGTGTCATAAGTAAACATGTGAAATAGTTGGAATAAAGTGTATTAAAAAAAAAAAAAAAGTGAACAAAAGTGATGCACCCCAATAAAAAAAGGTAATAAAAAATAGGCAAAAGCCTAAGTTTGGGGGTGCTTGTTATTATGATACACTTCACTCTCCCAAAACAAAAGAGGGGAAAGATAGATTTGAAGTGAAGAAAAGAATCAAAAGAAAAAGGGAAACACTGAAAAGCTAAAAAGCTTATGGTACACAAAAGAATGAGCCTAAATGCCTATTTTTACCTACCCGTGCCTAAGCCTACATTACAACCCTTAAAAGTCCTGAAGATCTCTTAGATGCATAGCCATGATTAGTGGAGAATAGCAAGTAAACATGCTATAGGAATTATGAAATTAACATGCATGATTCAATGTTTTGACTTCCATTAAGCATGATAAAAATGAGTTTGCGAAATATCTAGCTTAATGTGTTTTGAGTGCTGAAATTTCAGGCTATATGTTCTTGTATATTATTCTGCTAATCTTCATGTTTTTCAAAGTAACACCAATGCAGCAAAGTGATCAATGTCATTGAGTCTTTTATTTCCCTTTTTCTTGAGTCTTTATTTCTTTCTTTTTATCTTTGCTCGAGGGCGAGCAAAGGTTAAGTTTGGGGGTATTTGATCGGTGTATTTTATATACACTTTTTGAGTCATTTTTAGTTAGTATTTTACTCATTTTATTTATGTTTAGTATAGTATTAGGGTCGTTTTCCTTTCTTTTGTGTCACAACGGTCATAAATGGAGAAATGACGAAAATGAGATGAAATGAGCATAAATGAGATGGAATTGCACACAAAAAGGGTCAAGAAATGAAGTCTAAGAAGTTCCGGGAATTATAGAGGAGATCCGACGAAGTCCGGACGAAAAAAGGACGACGAAATGTAATCACTTTGGCGTCAAAACGCCAATGGCGCTGGCGGCAATGGCGGCTCCCAGTGTCACGACCGAACCAGGGCGTGGATCGGTGCCTTACCCCGAGCACCCTAGTGATACAACATCAGAGAAAATCAGCGGAAATAAATCATAAACATGAAACAAGAGATATGATAAATAAACAGCAACCAAAAGCGGTTGCCTTACGTATACATAAAAACCCAACGCTTATCCTTTACAAACCCCGCGCAACAAAGATTACTGCACTCTAAGAGTGTAATAACAACTATGACGGACAGGGCCGCCATACCCCGAATGCAAGAACCTACAACTCGTGGAAACATACAAAAGATAAGCCTCGAGAAACGGAGCTTCCCAATCTGTTGACGTGATCCCATGAGCGAGGATCCACACCGATGTACCTACTGCGGCATGAACGCAGCCGAAGAGGTCGATCTGCAGTACCAAGTATGTGGCTGAAAATATCAGAATGAAATCACATTTCATCATTTTATAAAACCATTTCGCAATAAGTAAACAATTATGTCAAGTAAGGGACACATATCCCGAATAATCACTCACACATAACTATGGGTCTCACGCCCATAATATCACTCACGCGTGGAACTCATTCTCATCACGGCGATACATGATGTAAAACAACACCCATATGTGAACTCGAACACTAGATCTGCTGCGTCATCAAAACCGACGGGCAAGTAGAATAGCCAACTACTACCCAAAAGCTAGTCATATCCCATCACGGGCAAGGTACGGAAGCCAACTACTACCCAAAAGCTAGCCACGAATCGCCGAGGCAAATATCTTAAGTTAACGTCTAATAGCCTACCGTCTCACAAGATACGCCGAGGCAAGTATCTTAAGCTATCTACCGAGGCTACCGTGCACGAAAATGACCGTAACAGTATCTAAAGTGTGCACGAACCACACGCATAAATCAAGCCCGTGATCGCCGTCACCGCGCGGCAAGCTTCATGGATTAGCGGTCCATGAACTAACAATCTGAACCTCACAATGACCGCATGCCCCAAGATCTCACCTCTAAGTCATGGTCATGAAACCATCCCATCGACGACGCACGCGTGGAACATCCATCGCGTCGGCGATGTCCAAAGGAAATAAATCGGATAGCCGCCCTCCCAGAGTCACGGCGATGCAAAACAACCACGATACTCAAAGTGGACGATACTGCGTGGACCACCCAACGCCGGTATGTCCAATCAATCAATCGAGATAGCGGACCTCCCAGAGTCACTAAGCACATCAACAAAACACTTGCACATCAAAGACTATCACAACAAGCATAGGCAAGTTTAACATACATTTATTTTAATCAACAATCCGGGTTTCAAACCCAAAATACTACATACTTTCCTTCTTTCAAAAAAGACCTCTTTTTACGTAAAAGCCACATGATACTAATACTCGTAGTATATAAAGAAAACACGTTTTACTTTTAACACCAAATTACTTCACCTTCGTAAAAATCTTTACAAGACTTTTAAAATCAAGTACTCTATACCTTTTTAAACCAAGTGCTTTTCTTTTAGAACAACATCAAGTATACTCTTTTAAAACCCATTTACTTACTCTTTTCAAAACAAGTAACCTATACTTAAATCAAGTTACTTCTCCTTTTCCGAAAACAAGTCGTCATAAGTCAAGTCTCTTATCTTTCAAGATCAAGTCTCTTAACTTTCAAAATCAAGTCGCTTTTCACAAACCAAATCTTTCTTTTATCTTCATAAAGTCGTTATAACTAACTTCCCATAAAGCCATTATAACACTTTATGTTTTAAACAAACAAAATTCATTTCACACACGCACGCTTACTGCACTATATAGTTCACAACAATCATGCTCAAGAGTATAGGAAGAATCACATACCTTTTTAGCTTAAACCACAAACCAAGTCAAGTATGCCGCGCGTAGAAGATCCACCTATAAAGGCCACAATATATCTATCAATCTCTAGTTCTCTTCGTAGAATATTCTAAATACAAGATTCCTTATTCTACAGAAAATTCGGCAGCACCTCCCCCCCGCAAACACTTAAATCTCCTCCCCTAACCAGGCCCGCTACCAGGCCAACAACTCCCAGGGGATTACACGTCTATCCGGACGTGTTCAATTTTACACCACAATAATACAACAAGATAATCAGAATACAAATTTCTATGTAAATACAGTTTAATTCTTTTCAATACTCAAACTATATATAGTATACTCAACTATATATTACTACAACATGTAATTTCCAATTACAATAGGGGGACAAGATTATTACCTCGATAAGCCCAAAATTATCCAAGTTTATAAGTCGATCCTGAGCAACGTTTAGCTCCAATTCCTTACGCTCCAACCCGCTCCAAGCCACCCTTAGAAGTTTCTAAACAACTTCTCTAAATACTTCCACCAAGCTAGGAAGATTTTTCTAGGGTTTCGTTTTACGGCTATTGGAATAAAGTAGTATTTCCGGGCTCCTAGTATTGAAATAACTTTGGAATACTACTAGGGATACTAGGCCAAGATATTTGGGATTATATAACAATACACCAAGTATTTTCTACACAAGAGGGGAGGGGGACGAAAAAGCACTACAAAGGGAGGGAAATATTTTGCCTTGGAAAGTTTTCAAGTGAGGGATGAATTACTTCTTCAACTTGGGGGTTTATATAGAGGATTGAGGGCCAAGATCAAGGTAAGTGTAGGGTCAAGATTGGCCCACGTGTGTGTGGGTCCCACCACACCACATGGCCAACGAAACAAGGGCCAGCTTGCCACTTGTCAACCCATTCGGCGAGGGACAAGTGGCTAGCACTGTCCCCACATTTCGCCAAGGTGCCACATGGGGTGACACGTGTCGCCCCGACTGCCCAAAATATTTCGTCTTAGAAAATATCCAAAATACTGAAATCTCAAAAACAAAGCGGGCTCACAAAACCGTAAATTTCTCCGTGGGCCCCACGTGACCATTTCCAAAATAAAATCTCATAATTCTAAAATAATCCAAGAAGTCCAAATACCAAATCTGGGAATCCAATTCCCATTAACGAACCTTTTTCTTCACAAAAACCGGAAACTTTTCCGTCGAAAAATCACATCTTTCTTTCTTTCCAAAATTTCTGTCGTATTCTCGTACGTACGTCCTCACATACATACCCTGGAACTACGGGGTATAACATTCTTCCCCCCTTAGAAACATTCGTCCCGAATGTTCCTTCTACGCCTCTAATCAAACGTGTGTCAGATAGTCTCCACTACTATACTTACAAAACCGATCATGCCACCAATGGCCAGAATATAACATGTGCGCAAAACTCAAATCCAAACCAACGAGGAAATCATTTCTAATCTCACAACAGCTCCCACTAGCTTCAATTTACTCTAAGGCCTATCTCCGGCCTTCACGATCCGATTCTGGTCGAACGCATCCACGAACTCATACGATGGTTACCTAAACTTGGGCCTAGCACCCTCGTGACCCTACCACCCGGCGACCACCTCGAACCGACCCACCTCATTCCGGCCGCGGGTTGACCCGCGCGACAGCCTCAACCCGACCCGCTATCGCGCCCAAACTCTCTCGTTCCCCGATCCGGAACAAAATACTAATTCACGTCATGAAAGCTACCACTTCCATCTTACACTACCCATGGAATTATCACACCAACATAATGCTATCAGAACATAACAATTAAAATATACTCATCTTAACACAAATGCATACTAGTCTCTGAGGTCGAGGATATACCGATATCAAAAGAATAGGCGGTTTCGGACCGCTAGAATCGAACTTCCACCACGACCTCGCTCGCTCGCGCAGATATGAACACCGCCTAGCTATCGGGCGAAGAACCCGCAATGCATCCCGGCGCCGAAGTCTCAACATCCACGCTACCTGCGGTAGGACAATTTCGCAAAATGGCCTGCCGCCACATGTAAAACAAGTCCTTCGACACTTCGAACGGGTTTACCACACCGCTACACTTAGGTCGGGTGGCTTATCCGCCAAGACCCCAACTCCCGAAACTCGAACCTCGAGCCCCGACCGCTCTCGAATACTCTGGAGGCCTCAAGATCAGAGGACCACATGCATCGGGCGACGGCGTATAACTAGTCTCGCTGCGGCGTCCGCTGAAAGTCACCAGGACCTGCGTCCCGGCCTTCTTCTGCTGGTATCGACAATCCGTCGGTCTCCGTGCCTCACACCCCAGTGCATGAGCTGCGTGCGGGCAATGTCCATGCGGTGACGATACACCAACAAGACTCGCCAAATAGTCATCAAGCCTCGCGGACGTGGCGCACTCGGTCCTCCATATTAGCTACTAACGCAGGACATATCGAGCCAACGAAGTCGAACTCTACGTTGTACTCCCGAATCGCGGCGCCTCCTCGCCTCAAAGATCGTAAACACTCGTTTACCCGTGCCTCTCATCTGCGGAGGAAAGAAATGGCCGAAATGCCTCCGAGAACTCGTCCCAAATACCGGGCGATGCTCCCGGACAGCTCACGAATCAAACCTGGATCATGCGGTATCACGCAGCCGATGCGAACCGAAAATCACGGACTCGGTCTCAAGCTTGATCACTCGTGATGATCTCTTCAGAATCGACGGATGAACTCCTGCGGATCATCCTCGTGCCTCGACCGTAAAACTCGCGGAATACAACTCAGAAATCCGGTAGCCTCAAACTATCCGATGCGGGGTGAACTACGGGGCTCGAATCTGGAATCGCTGCGATTCAAATTTATCTCGTGTCGCCACGATCCCGGCGAATCGCCATCTCTCAGTAACCCATCTCTCTCGCTCCGGTGTGGGGTGGAGGCTCAGTGTACGTGGTCTCGTAGCCACCGCCGCGCTCTAAATCTCGCTGGGCGGCGTCACGAAACTCGCCGTCAAGCACTATCTCGTATCGACGGCTGCGCGCTCGTACTCCTCAGATCCTACTAGCAGCCTCACGGCCGCTTGCCTTCTCTGGCGGGTTGCCTGCGCGGAGGCATAATCGCGTAAAAGAATACGTCGAAGGAGTCCAACTTACAACACCGCTCTAAGGCACGATCTCAAAGTGAGAAGAATAGAAACTAATCCTAAATGTCTCCTGACCTCCGATTATAGATGTGGTGCACAACACACCGATAATCAAGACTTGACTAGACACGGTCTGTAGACACTTTCCGAGTATTAACTGCTCTGTTACCACTTTGTCACGACCGAATCGTGGATCGTGGTGCCTTACCCCGCACCCTAGTGATACAACATCGAGAAAATCAATGAAATAAATCATAAACATGAAACAAGAGATATGATAAATAAACAAAGCAACCAAAATTTGCTTCAGATACATACATAAAAACCCGAACAATTATCCTTTACAAACCCTGCCCACAACAGTACTACAGACCTTTAAGAGTGTAATAACAACTATGACGGGACAGGGCCCCGCCATACCCCTGAATGTACAAGAACCTACAACTCAGGGAAACATACCAAAAGATAAGCCTCCGGAGAAACGGAGCTTCCCAATACGCTGAATTGTGATCCATGAGCGAGGATCCACAACCGATGTACCTCTACTCGCGGATGACGCACTTCGCGAGGTCGATCTGACAGTACAGTATGTGAAATCGAAAATACGTAATGAAATCACATTTCATCATTTTATAAAACCATTTCGCAATAAGTAAACAATTATGTCAAGTAAGGGACACATATCCCCGAATAATCACTCACACATAACTGCTGGTCTCACGCCCATAATATCACTCACGCCTGGAACTCATTCTCATCACGGCAGCATACGATGTAAAACAACACCCGTACGTGAACTCGAACACTAGATCTCGCTGCTATCAAAACCGACGGGCAAGTAGAATAGCCAACTACCACCCAAAAGCTAGTCATATCCCATCACTGCAAGGTACGGAACTACTACCCAAAGCTAGCCACGCATCGCCGAGGCAAGTATCTTAAGCTAACGTCTGATAGCCTACCGTCTCACAAGATATGGCCGAGGCAAGTATCTTAAGCTATCTACCGGAGGCTACCAGACACGAGAAAATGACCGTAACAGTATCTAAAGTGTGCTCGAACCACACGCATAAATCAAGCCCGTGATCGCCGTCACCGCGGCAAGCTTCATGGATTAGCGGTCCATGGACTAACAATCTGAACCTCACAATGACCGCGTGCCCGGATCTCACCTCGGAAGTCATGGCCATGAAACCATCCCATGCGGACGCGTGCGTGGAACATCCATCGCGTCGGCGTGTCCAAAGGAAATAATCGGATAAGCGCCCTCCTGAGTCACGGCGATCTGAAACAACCGATCGATACTCAAAGTGGACGATACTCGTGGACCACCCAACGCCGATATGTCCAATCAATCAATCGGATAGCGCGCCTCCTGCAGTCACGGCAGCACATCAACAAAACACTTGCACATCAAAGACTATCACAACAAGCATAGGCAAGTTTAACATACATTTATTTTAATCAACAATCCGGGTTTCAAACCCAAAATACTACATACTTTCCTTCTTTAAAAAAAGACCTCTTTTTACGTAAAAGCCACATGATACTAATACTCGTAGTATATAAAGAAAACACGTTTTACTTTTAACACCAAATTACTTCACCTTCGTAAAAATCTTTACAAGGCTTTTAAAATCAAGTACTCTATACCTTTTTAAACCAAGTGCTTTTCTTTTAGAACAACATCAAGTATACTCTTTTAAAACCCATTTACTTACTCTTTTCAAAACAAGTAACCTATACTTAAATCAAGTTACTTCTCCTTTTCCGAAAACAAGTCGTCATAAGTCAAGTCTCTTATCTTTCAAGATCAAGTCTCTTAACTTTCAAAATCAAGTCGTTTTACTGTCAAAACCAAATCTTTCTTTTATCTTCATAAAGTCGTTATAACTAACTTCCCATAAAGCCATTATAACACTTTATGTTTTAAACAAACAAAATTCATTTCACACACGTCGCTTCTGCACTATATAGTTCACAACAATCATGCTCAAGAGTATAGGAAGAATCACATACCTTTTAGCTTAAACCACAAGCCAAGTCAAGTATGCGCGTAGAAGATCGACTATAAAGGCCACAATATATCTATCAATCTCTAGTTCTCTTCGTAGAATATTCTAAATACAAGATTCCTTATTCTACGTAAAATTCAAAGCACCTCCCCCGCAAACACTTAAATCTCCTCCCCTAACCAGGCCCGCTACCAGGCCAACAACTCCCAGGGGATTACACGTCTATCCGGACGTGTTCAATTTTACACCACAATAATACAACAAGATAATCGTAAATACATTTCATGTAAATACAGTTTAATTCTTTTCAATACTCAAACTATATATAGTATACTCAACTATATATTACTACAACATGTAATTTCCAATTACAATAGGGGGACAAGATTATTACCTCGATAAGCCCAAAATTATCCAAGTTTATAAGTCGATCCTGAGCAACGTTTAGCTCCAATTCCTTACGCTCCAACCCGCTCCAAGCCACCCTTAGAAGTTTCTAAACAACTTCTCTAAATACTTCCACCAAGCTAGGAAGATTTTTCTAGGGTTTCGTTTTACGGCTATTGGAATAAAGTAGTATTTCCGGGCTCCTAGTATTGAAATAACTTTGGAATACTACTAGGGATACTAGGCCAAGGTATTTGGGATTATATAACAATACACCAAGTATTTTCTACACAAGAGGGGAGGGGGACGAAAAAGCACTACAAAGGGAGGGAAATATTTTGCCTTGGAAAGTTTTCAAGTGAGGGATGAATTACTTCTTCAACTTAAGGGGGTTTATATAGAGGATTCAAGGGCCAAGATCAAGGTAAGTGTAGGGTCAAGATTGGGCCATGTGTGTGTGGGTCCCACCACACCACATGGCCAACGACAACAAGTGGCGAGTGGTTTGCCACTTGTCAACCCATTCGGCGAGGACGTGGCTGGCACTGTCACCATTTCGGCCAAGGTGCCACATGGGGTGACACGTGTCGCCCCCCGACTCGTCCAAAATATTTCGTCTTCCGAAAATATCCAAAATACCGGAAATCTCAAAAACAAAGCGGGCCCCACAAAACCGTAAATTTCTCCCGTGGGCCCCACGTGACCATTTCCGAAAATAAAATCTCATAATTCTAAAATAATCCAAGAAGTCCAAATACCAAATCTGGGAATCCAATTCCCATTAACGAACCTTTTTCTTCACAAAAACCGGAAACTTTTCCGTCGAAAAAATCACATCTTTCTTTCTTTCCAAAATTTCTGTCGTATTCTCGTACGTACGTCCTCACATACATACCCTGGAACTACGGGGTATAACACAAAGTGCTGAAAGTCCCGAGAGTTCTTTGAATTTCCAGCCGCACACAAGATCTGGCCATGGCACGACGCGGAATTATGAAGTGCTGGGCCGAATTTGACATGTTTTCAAAATCCTAAAGGGATAACTTTTCCTACCTAAAGGGATAACTTTTCCTACCTTAAAACCCTTACCAAAAAGGATTCTAATAACTTTTCCTACCTACAAAATCCCTAACCCTTCGCCAAAAGGATTCTTTGGCTATAAATACTCTACATCATTAGAAGAATAATTCATTCTCCATTCCACCATTCACCACTCTACATCCATCCTTCCACCAATCCATCTTGTAAATATTCCACAACACAACCCTTAGATGCTAGAAGGCTTGGAGACTCATTATTAAGTGTTTTCTTTTCTTTTCTTTATTTATTTCAGTTTTGTATGATGAACCTTGAATTAGTTCTTGTCATGTCAATGGCTAGGAACTAATTCTCTTATAGGGCTTTCCATGTTGATTCACTAGAAACTTATGTTATGAATTAATGCATGTTTATGGTTATTATTCTTCTTTGAGAGATTTATCCAATAATTACTTTGAATGCTTGGTAATTAATTGACAACTAATTATCCTTATATGATTTCTAATCAAACTTCGAAAGGAGAAGGTTGTGAATATGCTGTAAGTTGGGTAGACATATTTGGGTTGGGGATGAAAATACCTCAATTATTTATGTAGCGTTAATGAGAGGCTTAACAACCCTAATTTTGCGTAGTGCGTGGCTTAACTAGGTTTTTGTTCTTAATCCTCCTATAGAGTTATCCTTATCACCGAAAGGTAGGTAAAGTGCAATACTGGGGTTGAGTGTTTATATATCCTTAACGGGAATATAAAACGATTTCGTAAACCTGCTAGCTCCGAGAGAAGAAGACCATAATTCGTTGTATTAATAAATAACATAAGCGGATAGTTGAGGAGACATGGAAGCCCTATTCCCATCACAACTGAAGTAAACTCATTAGATAACTTAGTCTTTATAATTCTTAGTTATAAACAACAAATCAAATATCGATTGCCAAATAGATACAAAAAGATAGATAGTTGGTACTTGAACCCTAATCCTTGTGGACGATATTCGGTCTTACCAGGACTATATTACTTGTCACGATAACGTGCACTTGCGTTAAAGTGTGTGCATCTTTTCGCGCATTAATCCTCTTTACACGGTATACTGCACCTTTGGCATTGCCAAAGAGTTGTGGGATAAACTTAAGAAGATATACAACGCACAAGATGCGGGATCTAAAAAGTTCTTCGTTGGGAAATTTCTCAAATTTCAAATGGTGGACAACAAAACTGTGGAATCCCAAGTTCAGGAATTTTAAATGATTTTACATCACTTGAATTTGGAAGGATTGAAGCCTAACAAGCAATTTTTGGTTGCCTCGTTGATTGAGAAGTTACCTCCTTCATGGAATGAGTTACCTAAAACTCAAAACGAAAGAGAAGACCTTAGAGGAACTTATTATCAAACTCCAAATTCAGGAGCATAATAAGAAGGCCATGACGAAGGGGAAACTACCCGCTGAGCCTAAGGCGAACCTGACAGAAGCCAAAGGGAGTTCTAGCAAGAAGCAGAAATTCTAGAAGAATATGATCAAAGAAAATATACTTTAACTGTTCAATAGTAACTAAAACAAACATTTTGAAACGGACGAGGTAATTATAAATCTTTCTCATTATAATTGTTTTGGCCGCCCGGAGAAATAAATATATATGTAATCTAGAGTTAGAAACAAAAATTGGTGATCATGGAAGTGGTCCCAGTGAAGTGAAAAGAGCCAAACTTCACGCTAGGGGTGGCAATTGGGTAGGTTAGGGCGGATTAGAGCAGGGCAAACCTTGACCTGCTAAGATGTTAACCCGCCCTGTCCTGCCCCGTTTAGCATTTTTAAAAAATTTGCCCCGCCCTGCCCCGTTAAGTCATGTCCCGCCCTGCCCTATTTATATTTATGGAACAAGACACAAACTTAAAACAATCATAACTTTTTATCCGTAAGTCGAATTAATCTCTATAAAGTATCAAACTGTCGAGAACAGAGAAAACTAGAACTTTTATTCAGCACAAACTTTTAGATTCTCTACCGATTTGTACAATTTTTACGTTATACATTCTGCCCTTTCAAATTTCGGTTGATCCGAGACAGAAACTTTAAAAAGTGATAACTTTTAAACCGTAAGTCAGATTTATCCCCATAAAGTCTCAAACTGTCTATAACGGAGTAATCTAGAACTTTTATTTAGCACAAACTTTCAGATTATTTACTGATTTGTACAGCTTTTACGTAATACAGTATGCCCTTCTAGATTTTGGTTGATCCGAGACAGAAACTTTAAACAGTGATAACTTTTAAACTGTAGGTCGGATTTATCCCCGTAAAGTATCAAAATGTCGATAAAGGAGTAATATAAAACTTTTATTCAGGACAAACTTTCAGATTATTTACCGATTTGTACAGTTTTTACATTATAAATTCTGCCATTTCAGATTTCGATTGATCCGAAACAGAAACTTTAAACATTGATAACTTTCAAATCGTAAGTCGGATTAATCCCCGTAAAGTCTCAATATGACCTAACAGAAAGATGTACAACTCTATAAAATTTTATCCAATTCTAACAAGTACAACCCATCGTAACAGATTATAATTTCACAATCCAAACTAGTTAGAATTTTCTAAAAATTATAACCTATTACCTGCCTTGTCCTGCCCTATTTAAATTTTCTAAAAATGTATTTTGACCTGTCCCGCTCTGCTCTGTCCCGTTTAAGCATTGACCTGTCCTGCTCTGCTCTGTCCCGTTTAAGCATTGACCTGTCCTGCTCTGCCCTGCCCTGCCCCATTTAATGTTTCACATGTCCTACTCCACCTTACCCGCCCCATTTGCCATCCCTGCTTCACGCCCCGTTTAAATAAATATACAACAAGAAACAGATAAAAAGGGCCATCCAACCCTCTCTCGGGGAAACCCAGCAGGGATGTGGGGATCAACTCTTACGTATGTAGAAACACTCACATTTATAACCATGTCCTCTTCTAAGCCTTAATTTCCTCTCATCTGTACTTAATTCTCTGTGCAATAATAAATCACCAACAAAAATAGAGGACATGAGATACGTTCGTACAAGTAGCCTAAAGAGGCTATTCTTGTTTGGAAAGCACAGTTTTGATGGAGAATTACCAAAAGCTTGTAATTTAAATGATGAAGAAAACAATACAAGTGGTGATGTTGTTGCTTGCCCCACAACACAGACACCTCGTAGACCCACATGGAAATGCTTCTCTTTTCAAGAAATTTTTCAAGCTACTAATGGCTTCCGTTCAGGTTATCTATCTTCTTACTTATCCTCCCCGTTTCAATTTGTCCGTCTTACTTTTTTTTTTATTCTGTTTATAAAAAAATATACTTATACTTTTCTGTTAGCTCTTTAATTTCAACTTTTCATATAACATGTTTAAACTATGAAAACAGCCTCTTGCAAGTAATGCAATATAAAGTTGTGTACAATAAACCTTGTGGTGGCTCTTTCCCGAATCCCGTGCATAGAGGGAGTTTAGTGTCCCAGCTCTTTTTTGAGACTACAAGATTAAATGACAATTTGATATATTCTATATATTTTAGTTTTTCCGATCATAAAATTCAAAAGTTTTATTTGTTTTTTTTAAACTCTGTGTCAAGTCAAAATCAGACAAATAAATTAAAACGCGGAATAGAAATTTGTTATCATAGCCAAAGGGAGGTTTAGGATCTTAATGAATGTATTTACCTATGATCATAGAATCTTTTTGTTTTCTAATTGATTATTAATTGAATGTTCAGAAAATATGGTTGGGAGAGGAGGGTATGCAGAGGTGTACAGAGGAATATTAGATGATGGACAAGCAATAGCTGTAAAAATGCTGACAAAAGCCACCGATGATGAGAGAAAAGAGAAGGAGTTCTTGACTGAAATTGGTACACTTGGTCACGTTTGCCATCCCAATGTGACATCACTCCTAGGTTGCTGTATTGAAAATGGGCTTTATCTCATTTTTCAATTTTCCTCTAAAGGCTCTGTTGCTTCTATTCTCCATGGTAATATACTCTTCTTTCTTGAATTCCAAACATCTATCCAGACTTTAATTTTTTTTCTCGTTCGGTATTCGATATCCGCATTGAAGTCCGACTATATTTGAATTCGCGCCGGGTAAAGCACATTTCTGGAAAAAGCGTTTCCAAGGATTTTCTTATGCCCAGGGCTCGAGCCCAAAAGCAGTCTCATCACCACATCCTTTGGTGGTTAAACTTTTGATTTTATTTCTTATAAATCTTCTCTATTCTTCAATCTCAGATGACAAATCACCCACTATGGACTGGGAAACAAGGTACAAGATTGCAGTTGGGACTGCAAAGGGTTTATATTACCTGCATAAAACTTGTCCTAGAAGAATAATTCACAGGGATATCAAGGCATCAAACATTTTGTTGAGTGAGGAATATGAGCCACAGGTATTTTATTTGAGATATTATTTCAAGCTTCCCTTCATTAATTACTGCTGGTGATAATGTTAGAGAAATATTTGTCTTGTGTATTTCATGGGTGTTGCACTGTATGCCTAAATTATTGTACCAACTTTTATAGAATAGGATTAGTACAGGTTGTTCCTTAATTAATTATCTGTTGGTTGAATGACAGATATCAGATTTTGGACTAGCAAAATGGCTTCCATCACAATGGACCCATCATTCTATTGTTCCAATTGAAGGGACTTTTGGGTAATGTACTCCTTTGTTATGCCTAGTCCTAAGCCATTTTTTTTTTGCATTCATCTATCTCAATTTATATGACATTTTTCACTTTTCGAACATTTGTTGTTATAGTACTTTTCATGTAGTTTTCAAATATATAAATTTTAATCTTAACAAAATAAGCTAATCCAATCTAATTGAGCTTCAAAATTTAGTCAAATTCACTCTCGAAAAAAGAAAAAGGTCACATAAATTGGAACGGAGGGAGTAACAAATTAATGGCTCCATTTTTTTTATATGTATATAAACTTATGGTAATTCTTCAGGCATTTAGCACCAGAATATTTCATGCATGGAGTAGTTGATGAAAAGACGGATGTTTTTGCATTTGGAGTGTTCTGCTTGGAGCTCATTTCCGGGAAAAAACCAGTTGACAATTCCCATCAAAGCTTACATAGCTGGGTAATCAAAACTCTATTTTCTTTATTTTTTATAATTAGTCACTAGACTATGAACAATTAGCCTCTAATACTTGCACTAGAGTAGGCTATCTAGATCACACCCCTTGATCTGCTGCCCATCCTCGTGTTGGAAAATAAGATATGTACGGGAATAGTAAATAACTATTACAACTGCTTCAAAATGGTAAACTATAAGGATTACAACAACGACAAGCTTGTAGTAAATAATGATTGTGTCAACAACAAACTTTTGAGTTCTTGAATCAGTCTTGAGTCTTTGTCCCAATTGCCGAATGCTCTTTGAATTGATAACCTGAAACCAAGAGACACTAAATTTGACAATGTTACAATTGTGCTGAGTCGAGTGATGTTCACTCTGTCCTTAAGACAAGATTGTCCCGTATACATCGTTTTACGTTAATGGACAATAGTCTCCCAAGATAAAATAGCAACTAACAAATGAGCAAAGAAAACTCAAGTGTTTCTAGAGAAGAACTTTGAGTGTTTGAAGTATTCTAGAGAGGAAGAAGTTCAGAAATTTCCGAGTGTTGCAAGTGCTTCAAGTGTGTTGAACAATTGAGCCAAAAGCCTCAATTTATAGTGCTAAGGTAGATGACCTTTCAAATAGTCAACTAATGCTTTCAATAGCCATGTAATGACACTTATTGAGAGGTTACAATCAGCCAAATAAATGGTTGAATTCATGTGCCAAGTAATGGAGATTCAATGCTCCAAAACCAGCTCAAGAGTAAGAAATTTTTAGCTTCCCGTCGCACTTTCTTCCTCGGAAGAACCACGGCGCCGCGGCTCCGACGGGTTGGTGTCGCGGCCCTTTTCGACTCGTTTCATCTTACACTTCGCACACGTCTTCCTTCATTCACCAACGTGGAATACTTGTCATTTGACCAATAACAGTCCATCATTTTACATCTCACACTTTAATTTCGCACCGATATCTCTTTCACTAATGAAATTTATGATACTTGGAACTACGAATGTACGTGTGTGGAAACAACATTTCCGACGTGAGTCATAAATAATGAGATAAAAGTAATTCCACATTAGTAAATTTTCAACAATCCTCTCTTGAAAGAGACTTTGGTGCACTCACATGGTGCCTTTCTAGCAATTTTTCAGCGGACCGATGTTGTATCAGGAGAGGTAGCTTCCGCTTGAACCTTTCTTAGCTGAATACCATCAGACTTACTGCGTGGTGAACGTGATGTCTTGAACCGTTAGTATTTAGTGTAAGCCAAGACAACGGTACCAACACAACATATTTCCTTACTCTGTTCTTCTTAATGTTTTGTCCGTTGTGGCCGTGGACACACTTGGATTCTTAAGTGCATTCATTTGAGGCGGCATATCCTCGCACTTAAATAGGTGGTCTCCTATAAGGTATCCTGATATACCCCACTTCACAAGTGTTAGGAACCATTAAAAGTTTCTCCAAACCTAACCTCAACCGGTGAGGTTCATTAAAGGTTTTGGAAACTTAACGTCTACCCACTATGTGTAGCACTTTAATGTTTATCGCGGGAACGACTTTGGATTCATGTTTCTTTACAAAAATCATCATCTGAATTGTTCTTGCTTCCACCGAAGCGCTCAACTGAACCTTTTCCAGCTTAATTTTCCCAAATTCTTGGGATCTCCAGTCAGTATGGTTGGGTTACCACCGCAAAGGCTCGTATTGTTTGGATTTTATGCCCATTCCCCTAGACAGGCAGAACTCTTGATCTTCGGGTAGTGTCTTGGTTAAAGGGTCCGCTATATCCTTTGATTAGTAATCAAGGAAGTGACACTCGTGATGATCAACTGCCCAACGGTCGTATGTCTCTGACTAAAATATTCAGACGCCGTCATCCATGCCCTACAGTGTATAACTGACGAAGACACAAGTTTCTCCCAACAAGGGACATCCTCTAAGAGGTTGTGAAGTTACTCAACTTATTTTCATGCTTTGTCTAAAGCGATAAACTCCGATTCCATCATCAATCGGCCGATGCAAGTTTGCTTAGAGGATTTTCAAAGACACACCATACACATCCACTTGTGGCTTTGGTGTTCTTCAAGTCTGATGTCCTGTTTGCATCACTAGGTTCTCCCAGAACCGCTGGACATCCAGAATACCATAATCCGTAGATAAGCGAATATTTCAGATATCGTCATATCCTATTTGACGCCTTTATTGATCATTTCCAGAATCATGAGTGAACCTTAGTTCAACTGTTCTACTTTGTAAGCCGATATCGGGTCGGTTGTAGTGTGTAAAACACATTGAACTATATGTGACTTGCGCATATCGCTCATGATATATGGGTGCACCATGATTACAATCAATTATATGATTCATATCCATTGGTAACTTCAACGAGACTGTCAAACACCTCACAAATAAGTTTGAAATTAGACCAGTCCGTTAGATGTCTTAGAAACCTCAATTCCTAATATTTCATCTGCAATACCCATATCCTTCATATCGAAACATCATTTCAACATATTCTTAGTCTCTATGATCAAACTAGGATTACTTCATGTGATCAACATGTCGTCTTCGTAAAGGCATATCATGACGAACGAATCAGAATAACCCTTCGATAGTAGAGTATTATCAAAGGTTTTGTGCCTTTTCTTCGGAGCTTGTTTCAGCCCGTTCTACTTTGTAAGCCGATATCGGGTCGGTTGTAGTGTGTAAAACACATTGAACTATATGTGACTTGCGCATATCGCTCATGATATATGGGTGCACCATGGTTACAATCAATTTTATGATTCATATTCATTGGTAACTTCAACGAGACTGTCAAACACCTCACAAATAAGTTTGGAATTAGACCAATCCGTTAGATGTCTTAGAAACCTCAATTCCTAATATGTCATCTGCAATACCCATATCCTTCATATCGAAACATCATTTCAACATATTCTTAGTCTCTATGATCAAACTAGGATTACTTCATGTGATCAACATGTCGTCTTCGTAAAGGCATATCATGACGAACGAATCAGAATAACCCTTCGATAGTAGAGTATTATCAAAGGTTTTGTGCCTTTTCTTCGGAGCTTGTTTCAGCCCACACAGAGATTTGACAAGTCGATAGACTTTCTTCTCTTGCCCTGGAATAACATACCTCTCGGGTTGTTCCATATAAATTTCTTCTTCTGCTTTCAGACTGTTGGTTTTCCAACTGTTGGCTTGCTAACTTCAGAGTTAATGTTTCTGTTATCAAATTCATTGTTTTTGCTTAATCATAACCTTCCAGGACCAAAATGTAAACATTTCATAACCAACATGAAAGTTCATGAAGAAGCCCAACAGTCCACCAAACCAACTCTCCGGTTAGGAAGACTGTCTCAACATCCATGTCACGCAAGATTGTAGTGGCCCTGGATGTTAAGCTATTCACAAGGGAGCATGTGTCCAAGTAGTCGATGCCTTATACTCGTCAGTAGATCCATCTGCTTTGTACTCAATTTGAGTATCCACTTTTACAACCCCAAAGGTTCTTTTCCTGGAGAAAGGTCAACCATTACACAAGTATGATTCTATCTGATGAAATCTATTTCTCTCTTCAGGAGTTGAAAATTCTTTTTTAATTGTCCATGGTTTATTCTCAACCATACAAGCTAGAAGGCCTGGAACATGTCTTTGTCCCTTCTTTGCTCCGTCTTGGTTCAACATCTAGAATCTCTGAGTTATGTAGATCTGGAATATTAAGTCCCGGATAGTCAGCAACTTCCGAGTCTTGGAACGTCTAGTTCCGGACAGTCAGACACTCGCGAGTTCTTGTTAACCTCGGGCAATTAATTTTTTTCCTTCTCAAGGAAAGTTATCTCAAAGAATTTAGCATTCTTTGATACCAAGAGGCGACAAGCACTACTTGACCTGTTTCGGTATTCCAACCTCTACCAAATCACACCACATCACAACATTTGTAGGTGGAATCCTTTCCATGTTTCACATGGAGGGTTATCCTTATCCTTATGCGGAGTTCTGTTGAGAATCACATTAGCGGTAAGAATTGCCTTGCCCCCCACACTTTTGAGGCTTACGACTATGCGCTTGGCTAGCACCGTTATACTGAGGTGAGTAAGGAGCAGTCGTTTGATGAACGATGCTTCACATTCTTCCTCTCTATCACTACGAATTCCTCAATCCGTAGGCTTAGTTGATTTTCAACTTCTGCTTTGTAGCGCTTATCTGCTTCAACAGCTTCATCTTTGCTTTTTAACAAATAAAGGATGCAATACGTTGTACCATCGTCAATGAAGGTCACAAAGTTCTTGTATCCCCTCTATTTTGTACAAGCTTCAAATCACCCATGTAGGTGTGACTATGTTCTAGAGGAGCGGTACTTCTTTCGCTATTCCTTTGACGGAGTGGAAATGTGATTTTGCCTCTTCGTCCACCTCACATTCATTTTGAGGATTTATGTCGACAGAAGACAACAATCTCAACCAGTTAGTTTTTGAATGACTTTCAGTTTAACGTGCCTTAATCTATGATGGCATAGATGCACGAATTACAAATATATCATTTATTTGGCTATATACATACTGTACCATTCTTAGTTATTACAGACCTGTTGGACTAGACTTAAACCTGCTTGAACAACAACGTCCCTGAAACCAAGTTTGGGATATGTATCACCTCTTTTTAGAGTGGATCTCATTCCCTGAAATCAGTCGCCCGTAGGCTTTGTATAACTGAGTGTCCAATACCATCCTATCAAATGAATGATCTTCTGTCGGAATTGGTGACAGGTTGTCTTTAGTCCTCTTCCCATGTGATTGGTACCCAGGTAAATCCCTGGCGCTTACGTAAGATTCTCTATAATTTCAATTTTATTACAACCTAAGACCATAACTCTTAAACCGTTGTTTACAATAGTCCAATCTTTAAACGGGAAGGTAGATGAGATTAAACTTCTGACTTTAAAGCGTAAGAAATATAATTTTTCCTAGAAAACATTTTTCATATTCCTACCCTTACTTTAAGCTCTTTTAATCTCATTATTGATAAGGAAGAAATTTAACTTAACCCAATTTCGGATTCTGGCCCACATTAGTCACTTTATTGGACTGTGTATCCATTTTCTCCACTATCGGGAGCGGTGACACCATCATGTCCTTGATCCTTAGTCGTACTATCATGATTATCAGCAGTATCTTGAAGCTCAGCATCAGAGACAGAGATCCCACCTTTGACGGAAATAGATTTGTAACTATCGTCAAAGAGAGAGCCAAAACTCGGACCAGATTTGAAAGCATAATTGTTGACAGAGACAATGTTTGAACTGTTAACAGATCTGTCAACAATATTGTTTTCAAAAAGAAAACCACAGCTAGATTTGGGACCATATCTGCTGGCAAACATTTTTCAAGCACTAATACAAATCTTGTCTTAGGATTGTTGGAAAATAAGGTATGTACGGGAATAGAAAATAACTATTACAACTGCTTCGAAAGGGTAAACTATAAGGATTGCAACAACAGCGACAAGCTTGTAGTAAATAATGATTGTGTCAATAACAAGCTTTTGAGTTCTTGAGTCTTTGTTCCAATTGTCGAACGCTCTTTGAATCTTGATAACCTGAAACTAAGAGACACTAAATCTGACAATGTTACAACTGTGCTGAGTCGAATGATGTTCACTCTGTCCTTAAGACAAGATTGCCGTGTATATATCCTTTTACGTTAATGGATAATAGTCTCCCAAGATAAAACAACAACTAACAAATGACCAAAGGAAACTCAAGTGTTTCTAAAGAAGAACTTTGAGTGTTTGAAGTATGCTAGAGAGGAAGAAGTTCAGAAATTTCTGAGTGTTGCAAGTGTTTCATGTGTGTTGAACAATTGAGCCAAAGACCTCAATTTATAGTGTTAAGGAAGATGACCTTTCAACTAACCAACTAATGACTTTCAATAGCATTGTAATGACAATTATTGAGAGGTTACAATCAGCCAAATAAATGGTTGAATTCATGTGCCAAGTAATGGAGATTCAATGCTCCAGAACCAGCCCAAGAGTCAGAAATTTTTAGCTTCCCGTCGCACTTTCTGCCTCGGAAGAACCGCGGCGCTGCAGAATTAGCGTCGCGGCTCCAGTAGCCACTGCCCCCAATTAGCGCCACGACTCTGGCTTGGAGGCGCTACGGCTCCGACGGGTTGGCGCCGCGGCTCTTTCCGACTCGTTTTATCTTACACTTCGCACACTTCTTCCTTCATTCATCAACTTGGAATACTTGTTATTTGACCAATAACCGTCCATCAGTTTATGTCTCAACACTTTAATTACGCACCAATATCTCTTTCACTAATGAAATTTACGATACTTTGCACTACGAGTGCACGTGTGTGGAAACGACATTTCCGACGTGAGTCATAAATAATGGGATAAACGTAATTCCACAATAGTAAATTTTCAACATCCCGGACCCTGCTAACCAGTGACTTTGTGCACCGGGCACTGCCCTTTTTATACTAGTCTATGAACCATACCGTCTAAATTTTAAATTCGCCACTAAGAGCAACAATATATAACAATTAGCAACATTATTTACATGAGCTTTGATTTGTATTTTACAGGCAAAACCTCTTTTGAGCAGAGGAGTTATAGAAGAAGTAGTAGATCCTAGGCTGGAAGGCACATTTGATTCTGCACAGCTTTATAAACTTGCCTTCGCTGCTTCACTTTGCATTCGTGCTTCTTCTATATGGCGCCCTACTATGAGTGAGGTAAATTATACTTCTTTTCCCCTTTTATCTTTATGCCGACTTAAGAGTAAAAGTTTAATAGGGTAACTCATAATATAATAACAACAACATATCTAGTGTAATCTCATAAATAGAGTTTGAGAAAGGTAAGATATATGCAGACCTTATACTTATCTTTATGGGTTATAGAGACTATTTCAGGTAGATTATCGGCTCGGAAGTAAAGAATAAGTCATAATATAATACATCAGAAGATTATATCATTTCCAAAAGATAAATTAAAATAACTTTAAGAACATCTATATTCACCAAAAATGTTGAAATGCACTTGAAGATACAACTTACATGGCCTAAATCTACCAGAATGAAAGAAATAGATCTTTGTCAATCATTGATGTTATTATATCTAGTATTTGCTCGGACACAAGTGGTAACAAAATATGATTAAAGCACAATAATGGTCACGGTATTATTTTCTATTTTCTATTTGTCTTGTTCTCCTAGGTTGGCCAACTGAATCAATTCCAAGTTGTCTCAATCTTCTTGCAGCATATACAATAATTCTTTCAAAAAAGCAGTATCCCCCTGTCTATATATCTACCCTTAAATGTTTGCTCTATATCTTGTGACAGATGTATTAAGTATTTTATGAGTGTAGGCTAAGCATTCTTGTAATTTTTATTAGGCAATTCACCTAAAAACTACAAACTTCTCTCACCTGCTTATGCTTTCTAGAGAAGAGTATAGTGATGACAAATGTATAGGTTAGAACACTAAAAAATGAAAGATCTTTCTATAGGAAAGTGCTTTTATCCTTAGTGGGTTTAGATTAATATTGGATCCGTGACCTTTAGATATCGAATAGCTAAATTGGAAAAAAAGAATTAAAATACTTTTTTGACATGATAAATGATATTCACATCACTATAAGGATTATTTTAAAAAAACGAAGTAAATTTACATCTGAGATCAGCTCATGCAACAACACAACAACAACATACTCAATGTAATCTCACATCGTGAAGTATGGGAAAGATAGAGTACCTTGGTAGGTAAAGCGACTCATGCATATAGGAGAAACGTTAAAAGTTGACCACGCCGAATGCTATTAAAAATATTCTACTATTACCCGCAAGGATAGCCAAGTTGGTGGATTAGGAGAGCGCGGGACCGAAAGGTCACGAGTTCGATTCCCCCTGCCAACACTTTCTTGGTTGAGCCTGTCACACATGGCTTGCCTGGTTTACCTGACGTGGCTATTGCGTCAGTCCGAGGGTTTACCCAGTGCGCACTTGTAAAAAAAGTAGCGGCTGCGGGTTCCCCCGTCATAAAAAAAAAAGAAAAGAAAAAAGAATATTCTACTATTGGGCTTGATGACATCTGTGAAAACCATCAATTTTTTTCAAATATTTTTAGAAATCACTTTCCAGAGGCGTGCTGCAATTAAACTAAGATATTTAGTCATTTTTGTCGTGTTGATGTGAAGCATCATTTGTATTTCTTCTAAAATAAAATAATTTTGATGTTTCGTCTCACCAAACTCATTAAGTCTTTTATAGTTTTAATTAAGTTAAATACGGACCTTGTCAATTGATTAGAATGAACATCCAGAGGTACGACAAAAAAGTGACCAAAATCATATCTAATAAGTCACTTGCTCTATCTATCAGTTAGATAAAACATCATTATCCCGGAAACAACCGCTCTATCTACCAAGGTGGAGGTGAGATCTGTGTACATTCTACCCTCTCCAGATCCAACAGTATAAGATTTCACTGGGTATGCTGTTGTTGTATATTAGGCCTTATATTAATTGTCAGCTTGTTCCTCCCATCTTTGTTTTCTTTACTTTTTCCTTTCTTTCATATATCAGCTCATTAACAAGACTTGCTACATTATTGTTGCTTATGTCTTACTATACGTAACATAATTTGACTTATTTTTTCGCTTAAAATTATAAATTATTCATTGATTAAAAATACAAAAATAAAGCTGCAATAATTACAAAACAACAAGAAGAATCTGAATTACAATAATGACATTACTTAGTTATTAATATTATGCATCTATTTAGCCCAAAAAAATAAAGTATGAAACCAGAAAATTAAATTAAATTTTCTTAATTAGGGTATATTTTTCTAAAAAGGGTGTTTAATCTAATACTTTTCTTTGTGTCATCATTTCAATTTGATGTACTAATGTTACTATATATGTTGTCGTTCGTGTGATGACAGATTCTGGAGATAATATTAGGAGGTGAAGTTGATAAAGAAAAATGGAAAATGCCAGAAGAGCAAGAAGAATTTTGGGGTTTTGAGGACCTTGAATGTGAATGTGAATGTGATAGTTCCTTCTCAACTTCCCCACATGACACATTCTCAACCAGAAGCTCATAAATTCAACATCATTTGCTAAGTATATATGAGTACTACATGATATATGTTAGTGTTAAGACATTTATAGATAACACTTAGGGGGGTAGTTTACTAGTCATAGTACACTAAATTTTGAGGTTGAACTTCCATGTTTTAAAACTTCAGATATATGCTTGTTACTGAATAAAATGAAACAGTAATAAAAGATAAGGATGGAGTCCCAAATAGCTCAGCCTGATATCTCCAAATCAAGCTCTACAACTGCTCTCGAGCGTTGCTACAACACGAATCGATATCTGCACAAAAAGTACAACAAGTTTAGTGAGGTTAATTTCAAAATACTCAATATAACTTGAAATTCTGCACGGCCAAATATTTATCATACGCGATACCTGATTTTCTCCTTTAGGATGAAACACGTTACTACATGTTCTATGCGTAGCTTTTGCGGAATAATAAAGAACAGTAACGTAAAGACACAATACTTTTACGTGGAACACCCGGCTCACAAGAGTAGACAAAACTACGACCTACACCTCTGTAGGATTTAACCCAAAACTCCACTATAACGTGAACCTATGCAAATTCAAGTTACAAACTCTGTAACCTAGGAACTATAAACTCTAATTCATGTCTTAACAATCTCCCCAAACAATTTAGCCCACTTCAAGTTGAAGTTGAAGTTGACTAACTGTTTATACCTATACCTCTATGAAAGCGGATAAAGGTACAACTCAATGAACAACCTAATACAAGAATCTAGACTTAAGAACTTGAAAACATTATTCAGTAGAACAACTACTTCAATCTTCTTCTTAGTATTAGGGTTGCACTAATGAAATCAGAACTCTCTCAATTATGCTTGACAAGGTTTGCTCACGTTTCTGACTTTCCCTCTTTCTGAGTAAGTAAGTTTCTTCAAGGCAAGACATGGATATATATATATTGGTCATCATCTCGTTGGCTGACCTAAACTCTATATGATACGGTCCATCATATAATATAGGGTTTGTGTTAGTTTAGGATTCTTACACCACACAACTTTAGTTTCCTTGCGGGACTCTAAAGTATCTTGACAAGTATGGCAAAAAAATTCGCAGTCTCGTACGTTAGGTCCTTACCATAAAATTACAAATTCTACCCGCGATAGGACTCTGAGCAGACGTTCTTGGACATGTTCCTTACATTTGTTCCTGTCAACTCAGCCAAACAAATGAGGCATAATGATAAATGCATAAAAATGACATATAATAATGTGTGCTCAAAGTAGTCATGCCACAATTAAGATATGGAAAGTAGGCATAATGGTCATATAACCCCAACATGTCACGCCAGTTTTCTGCATAAGCACTCGTCACCTAGCCAATATGCTACCATCATATAATAGTATACCACAATTATCATTTAATTGGGGAAACTTTCCTCATATAAGTCAGACACATAACTTAGCTCGGTATGAAGCTTCCTAACCTCTATGAATAGCTTTTATTTTCCTCAAAACCTATAAATAATCTCAATCTATTCAAAATAATACTCAACAAGGTTACAAGATTTCAAGGATACCAATTGCAATATCATGAATACAAAGTCAAAGTTAACTAATTAGTCAAATCAGAACCCCTGGATAAAAATCAAAACTTTATTACCATTTCACATTACTCATGCTTCCATGAGTTCAAAACTATATTTAAATCCTGAAGTCGATATCAAATCAACCTTCATATCGTCATGAATAAAATAGAAGAGTAATTAAAGATAAGGATAGAGTCCATGGCACTTCGAACTAGCCAAACAACTCACTTGTCTTTCTCCAAATCAAACTCTACAACTTCTCCTCTGTGCTACCTCAAGGACCAGTATCCACACAAAAAATACAGCAAGTATAGTATAAGTACATTCTTATGTGTACCTAGTAAGTAGTAAGTATCATCGACCGACGTCATTAAAGTAATGGTGATGATTGATTTCAAAATACTCACTATTACATGTGCATTCAAAAGAATACATAATCCAACAAAAGACAACACGATATAACTAAGCAGTTACAAATAGATGAGACATAATGATAAATGCATCAAAAATGCCATAATAAGTATGCAACAGTTACAATATATAAGATACATATGCATAAAAAATAGTTCTAAATCATACGAGGTGTATATATCGTATATGGACCTCGCGAGTCCCCTATTCCTATTAAACGAGCGTGTATATATCGGCGGTACAATGACATTTGCATTGGATTGCATTTGCATATCATATTGAAAGAGTGTAAGAAATAATCTCTTGATTATTCTCATTAATGAAAGACATATATATACAAGTTACAAGGAAGATCATCTTCCTATTCTACCTAGGAATCCCTATTCTATAAGAATACTAACTTTACAATTATGGTAATATTACACTACTAATTAAGGTACAAACCTAAGTCTAATATTCACCAAATATACAAAGGAAAGGGAAAGGAGGGTCTCACATCTTGACTCATTCTCGACTGAAATTGGGCCAGAGCCCAATATACTTTAACACACCCCCGCAGTCATAGCGGACGGTTTTCGTACGTTGAGACTGTCTCTAAAATCTTCAAAAAGGACCGAGGGAAGACCCTTTGTAAAGATGTCTGCAATCTGATATCTTGACGGGACATGGCAGACGCGTACTTGTCCTTTGGCTACCTTCTCTCTAACAAAGTGAATATCCATCTCTATGTGTTTAGTACGCTGTCGAATCGATTACGAAAGGTAGATGACACTTATATTATCACAATACACCAAGGTAGCCTTCTCGATAGACACCGAGCTCTAAAAGTAGATTTCGTAACCAACACGACTCGAAACCACATTGGCTACCCTCGATACTTACCAGACTTGAACGTGAAAGCGTAGATTGACGCCGCGCACTACGAGACCAAGTTGTTACCCAAAAATATACAATAGCCGACGGTCCGTGCGCGTCGACAACCACCCCAATCAAGATTCAGATACGAGATGTGTAGACGTCGTCGAAGGATACAAATGCAAACCATACTCAAGTGTTTCCTGAATGTACCTAAGGATGCGTTTGAGCGCATTCATATGTTCAACTCTGGGATCATACATAAACAAACACACCTGCTGGACTGCATATGTAATGTCTGGTCGCGTGACCGTAAGATACTGAAGGGCGCCTGCAAGACTACGATTGCGGGTCGGATCCTCATACGGAGAGCCAACTGCAGCACCCAACTTGGGTTTTATCAACTGGAGTAGAAGTGGATTTACAGGATGACATCCCAGCCCTCTCAATGATCTTTGCTGCATACTTCCTCTGTGTTAAGAACAATCCACTTGCATGACGAGTGACTGCAATCCCCAAAAAATAGCTCAATGGGCCCAAGTCTTTCATGGCAAACTCAGAATTGAGCATTGTCATAATAGACTTTCTCAAAGCATCAGAAGAGGCTGTCAAGATAATATCATCTATATATAACAATATATAAGCCATGAAAGAACCCCGAAGATATATGAACAATGAATTATCAGACCTGCTGTGAGATAAACCCCTCTTATACCAGGCCCGTGGAGACTGCTTAAGCCCATACAAGGACTTCTTCAATAGACAGACATGATTAGGATATCTAGTATCCCTGAACCCCAAGGTCTGATGCATATACACTGTCTCCTGAAGATCACCATGTAGAAAAACATTCTTCACATCTAGCTGATGAATGTGCCATAATTTTGAAAGAGCCAAGCTGAGCACAGTGCGAATGGTAACCTGTTTGATCACCGGGCTAAATGTTTCACCACAATCCACACCAACCTGTTGAGTCTTACCATCACCTACAAGTCTAGCCTTATGCCTCGCAAATGAACCATCAGAATTTTCCTTATGAACAAAAATCCACATAGACCGAATAATATTAACACCAGATGAATGAGGTACCAACTCCCACGTCTTATTATCAATAAGAGCAGTATATTCTTCGGTCCTGACAATTTTCCAATTAAGGTCATTTAAGGCAGACACATGATTACGGGGTAAGGGAGATTTAAGAATATTTGAATTTAAATTGAAATGTCTTTTTGGTTTAAAAACACTCATTTGACTACGAGTGACTGGACCATGACTCTGGGCTGGATTGGGTGAATTTTGGGAATTTTCAGAAATATCTGGAAGTACTGCCGCGCCATGACTCGGGACCGCGCCGGTGCTGTAAATCGTAGGCTTGCAGGAGTTTTGGCGCCGTGGCACCTCTATGCAGGGCCGCGACATTGAGGGCGAGTTTTGGGGAACCTGCGTATTTTCTGGCAAACCTGAAAAATGTGGGAGAACATAGGGGGAGATAACATCATCCAAAAAATCATAGGAACTAGACACGGGTTTTTCTACTTTAGAGAAGGGAAATTGAGATTCATCAAAGAGAACATGACGACTAATGATGATTCGTCTAGAGGACAAATCAAAACATTTATAGCCACGATGATTTGACGAAAAACCCAAAAATACACAAGGAGTAGAACGTGTCTGAAGTTTGTTGATTGTAGTGGATGGAAACAGTAGATAACATAAGCATCCGAAGACCCTAAGATGAGTGTATGACGAAGTCTTATTGTATAACACTTTTAGAGGGGATGAATATGTCAAACCTTTAGAGAGAAGAATATTTAGGAGATCGGTAGCCATTTGTAGTGCATGATGCCAAAAGAATGGAGGAACGGAAAAATGAACCAATAAAGTAAGGACAATATTATTAATGGTACGAATTTTTCGCTCAGCTTTTCCATTTTGTGAAGACGTATGAGGACAAGAAAAATGAAAATTTATCCTATTTTGAGCACAAAACTCCCTAAATTCTCCAATATCATATTCTTTGTCATTATCACAATGAATGTTTTTTTATTTCCCGTTCGAATTGCGTTCTTATGAAGACTCTAAATTTTATGAAGATAGAAAAAACGTGAGATTTTTTCGCAATTGAAAACGTCCATAAATATTTAGTATAGTCATCTAAGAATAGAACATAATAATGATGACCCATAGAACTGAGAACCGGAGATGTCCATAAATCACTATGAATAATTTTAAATGACATAGAAGTATTCGAATTTGAAGCTACAAATGGTAATTTAATAATCTTTCCCAAAGCACAAGATTGACAAATTGGAGTACTACGCGTAC
Source organism: Przewalskia tangutica (assembly GCA_029844215.1). Lineage (NCBI taxonomy): Eukaryota > Viridiplantae > Streptophyta > Magnoliopsida > Solanales > Solanaceae > Przewalskia > Przewalskia tangutica. Next base: position 124,503,623 of record CM056726.1, on the reverse strand, counting down.
CCTTACAAGAAATAAACTTATGTCTATCTAAAGAAGATAAAATAAACGACACCGGATGACCTAGTCGAGCATGCCACAAGGAAGGAGCAAGAGTTGCAAAGGTGGATGACATAGCTTGACGCGAGACGCTTGGACTTGGTGTGATTGGATACAGGTCCCCCCACTGTTAGAGATGACTCCCCGTCTTGAAATCCTTTCAAATGGATCAAAATTAATAGAAACCCAGTTATCAGTTGTAAATTTACGGACATATACTAAATTTTTAATTAATTTTGGGGCATGAAAAGTATTTTTCAGGACAAGTGGTGGATGAGGAGGGGACAAGGTTTTATGACCATAACCCTTAATTGGAATAGAATTGCCATTACCAACAGTTATACCACGATTAGTGCTCAAATTGGAATAAGACGAGAGAGTACCTTGATCGGATGACATGTGGGTAGTGGCGCCGGTGTCCATGTACTAATTAGGGTCCGGTTGAGTCAAGCCAAGTGTGTGCATCGCTGCTTCAATATCGGTCTGTGTATGTCCCACTGCGTGGTGATCCTGATGGGGGCGAGACCCAAGTATACTAGATCACGAGATCGCCCATACGTCCGAACCTGCGAGTCCGGATCGGGAGAAGCTGGGCCGAGGCGAGTATCCTGGCGGATACTGAGGCGCCGCATCGCTGTAAGGTGGAGCCGCGGCGCTGTGAGGTGCTGGGACCCGCTGTCGCTATCCAGGGGGCCCCTGTAGGCTCCACGACTGTTGTTGTTGTTGTCGGTTGTTGCCGTCACGATTCTTGCCATTATTCTTCTTATTCTGGCCTTTCTTACCACCTCCGTTGTTGTGACTTTGGGTCACGGTGGCTGGATTGGAAGGAGCAAAATTGGAAGCAGTCACCATACCGACATGACTACTCCCAATCGCTACTTTCTTAGCCACGCCAACTTCTTCCAATGTAAGCATGGAACGGGCCTGATAGAACTCTGGCAAGGTGTTACTCTGTCGAATAACTGAAGTAACACCATTATAGGCCTCTGACAGGCCTGCAGCCATCTGAAGAACCAGACGACTATTAGAAACAGGAGAACCCACGTTGCGAAGTTGATCCGCCAAGTCCTTGAGGTGTTGGCAATAAGAAGAGACGTTGGGAAAATTTGCCATAGCCACTTGCGAAAATTCCTGCTCAAGAATAACAATTCTAGAATGACTATTATCTTGAAATATGTCACGCAAACGGTTCCACGCCGTCATAGCTGTAGAGTTGGGTTCCATAATCGTTTGTAAGAGATCCAAGGAGATAGTGACATAAATCCACTGAAGAACCTTGAAATCAAGCATGTCCCATAATTCTGGGTCTGCTGCTTGAGTGGGCACATTAGATGTAGATGCCTTATCACCCTCCTTTGAAGGAGGAGGAGGGATGATGTGGTGAAGAACTTTATGTGCTTTAGCATGAATCTTGAATAATTTCGCCCATGTCCCATATTGAACGTTTTCTAGGTCAAGAACGATAGGAAGAACGCTCTTGATATTAGAAACTGTGAGGGCAGGGTGAAAAGTGTTCTTATCAGCCATAGGGAATAGAACAACAAGATTCAGAGAATGGAATTTGTGAGAAAGGTTTTTGAAAGAGAAGAGACTCAGTTTTTGTGAAAGAAGAAACACACAAAAAAATCGAGAATTTTAGGGCAAAATTTTGAGAAAGAAGAAGAAAATTTGAGGAGCGGAAGCATGGTAAAGAGAACCTAGACTCTTGATACCATGGAAGAGTGTAAGAAATAATCTCTTGATTATTCTCATTAATGAAAGACATATATAGACAAGTTACAAGGAAGATCATCTTCCTATTCTACCTAGGAATTCCTATTATATAAAAATACTAACTTTACAATTATTGTAATATTACACTACTAATTAAGGTAGAAACCTAAGTCTAATATTCACCAAATATACAAAGAAAAGGGAAAGGATGGTCCCACATCTTGACTCATTCACGGCTGGCATTGGGCCAGAGCCCAATATACTTTAACACATATCATTTTACTTATCTGCATACAGTACCGACCCTGAGCCAAAGCAGCCAATTCAATGGCTTAGGGCATCACTTTTTGGAAAAAATGTAGGGCAAATTTTCTTGGAAAAAATCACTATTAAATACAACAATAACCAAAACTTTAGGGGTCAAAATACATATTTCTCACATCTTTTTGGACACTAAAAAATCTCTAGTAAAACCCCTCTTATAAACTCAAATAACAATTCATTATTCACTAGGTTTACAAAAGCTTTCTCTCCATCACTCACCCTAGCTAGTTCAAAATTTAAACTTTCTGTTTCGTTTCCATCACCTTTGTAGATGAGCTAAGAGCCTCTCATAACTCTCTTATATCAACTTGAACTTCTGCGCCGATAGGAAGTCAAACAAAATCAAGAATTCAAAACCCTAGGTCCCTAGAACTTTAAAGTTTCTCTGCCAGGTATAACTCTAAATCTAAATTATCTGTTTGTTTTGTTTTTGCTCTCTATTTAATTTAGATTTTTGTTGTTGGATTTGTTGAAGGTTCATGAGCAGTATGTAACTAGATTACTAAGTTTTGTTGTTTAATAATATTATGGAATTTTATAGGTTTTTTGTTGTTCAATCAGGACCACAATGATTTAAGTTTTTTGTTGTTCACTCAGGACCGTAATTTTGAGAAAATAATCATCCGGTGCTCAAAATAGACAGAAGAAAAAAGATAGGGATGAATTTGCAAAATAATATGCTAAAGGAGGTGGTCTTTATAGGTTTATGAATCCAATTAACAATGTTGAGGGCGGAGAAAATACTGAGGGGCAAGACCCAAATATAGACCTTGAAAAGTTACCAGAAGAGGTTGAAATAATGACTCATGTTGACACCAATGATGAGAATGTTGAGAATGGGCCGCCAAACATTAATGATCCTACGAATTGGGATAAGTTTGGAATCAATTTTCGAGACTTCATAGTTGAGAAAGGTCCTATGAGGGAGAATATTGAAGATGACGATTATCCTCGTGATGATAACAATAGACACTTCTCAAACTCCTATTACACTCATGTATTGGAAAATGGGGTGAAATAAAATCGACAATGGCTCGTATATTAAAAATGATAAGGTTTTTTTGCTTTTGTTGCAAGTTTTTTAATTTTCGTGGCAATCCTAGCAATATTACTTCCACTGGATTTAATAATTGGACAAATCTTTCTATGAGAATTAAGGAGCACGAAAATGATCAGGATCACATGAAGTGCATGCGGGATTGGAAAGAATTGGAAATGAGATTGCGGGAAAAAGAAACCATTGATAAAGAACTTCAGAAACAAATTGATTCAGAGAGAGATTATTGGAGACAAGTGTTGTTAGGATAATTCTAGTGGTTAAGACTCTAGCTAAAAATGATTTGGCCTTGGGGTGGGCTTACCACTTAGATGGTTTCAGCAGTTATCCGCTCCGCACTTGGCTACCCAGCGTTTACCCTGGACAATTGGACTTTCTATTTGATAGTGATTCAAGAGAGATATAGTTGTGCCGATAGCTTTTATCTCTCGGCTCGGAAGGGCATAGAGAAAAAAAAAGCCTCACGTTCACTTCGCGCAGCCTACGCACGACCATTTGATAGCCCTGTTCCTGAATATACACAGAATAGGGCTTCTTGACCCGCTGTAAAAAGAGGACTGAGTGAAAGATAGGCGAACGACTTGACAACTTAAGCTTTACACAAAAGGAAACGCGAGGGCCCAAAAGCATAGAGATGGGACTCTAAGTCTTTTTTATGCTGGTTCGTTGCTTGTTGCGCAACGACTTTCGCGCTAGTGCGCTCATCCGCTGCTTGTTGGGACGCATGAGCGTTGGATAATGGAAAGAAGCCAGCTCTTGAGGATTGGGCGGCTTGAAAATATGGGAATAAAGCCTAATCAAAGTAGGCAAACAGAAAGATCGTGTTACTTGACAGGTGAGAACAATGAAAACTTCATGGGCATAATTGAGATGATAGCTGAGTTTGATCCAGTTATAAAACAACATATTGAACGCTTCCGTAAGAAAAAATCTCAGTATCATTTTCTTAGCCATAAAATTCAGACTGATTTGATTGAGATGTTAGCATAGGAAATAAAGTCTTCGATCATCAAGAAGATTAGGGTGACCAAATATTTTTCTGTGATACTTGATTGCACTCCCGACATCAGTCACGAGGAACAAATGACTCTAGTCATACGTTGTGTGGATATATCAACTACTCATGTTGAAGTGAAAGATTTTTTTTAGAATTCATAAAAGTCGATGATACATCATGAGAAGTACTATTTAATACATTTATAGATGTATTAAATGAGCTTGAACTTGATATCGATTATGTATGGGGCCAGGGGTATGATAATGGAGCAAATATGAAGGGGAAAAATAAAGGTGTGCAAAAAAGACTACTTGAGATTAACCCCAGAGCGTTTTATACGTTGTGTGGTACTCATAGTCTTAATCTGACGCTTTGCAACATGACTAATTCGTGTGATATAACTATTTCTTTTTTTGGATTGCTGCAACGTGTTTACTGCTTATTTTCTTCGTCTACAAAACGGTGGAATATATTTATAGAAGCAGTTGGAGCTCACAGACACATTAAAAAATTTGTCTGAAACTCGTTGGGAAAGTCGTATTGATAGCGTATCTGCAATCAGGTACCATTTTATTTTTTTTATTTTAGTTTTTTTCTCTAAATCTAATTTTCTTATTTTTGTAATCAGGTTTCAAATTTCCATGATAAGAGATGCTCTGATCCAGTTACAAAAAATAAGAGATTATCTTAAAATACGGAGTGAAGCTCAAGCCTTATTGGGAAAGAAATGAATTTTTAGCTATGAGTTTTTATTTAGTATGATCATTTGGCATGATATCTTATACTCCATTAATATTGTTAGCAAGCTCTTACAATCAGAAAATATGGATATTGAGGTTGTCATTACGCAACTAAAAGGGTTGATTTCTTATTTTCAGAATTGCAGAGAAAATGGTTTTGAAACGAGTATGGCTGAAGCTAAAAAATTAGCATCTGAATTGGGGGTTGAACCTAATTTTCGTGACAAACGTCCAACAAAGAGAAATCGACAGTTTGATGAAAATGTCGAAGAAGATTTTGTTCTCTCCGTGGAACAATCATTTAAAGTTGACTATTTTATATGATTAATGGATCATGTTGATACGTCACTTCAATTCAGGTTTGATCAGTTTCAAATATATGATAACACTTTTGGATTTCTGTTTGTGAGAAAATTAAAGTTCGCGATCGACGACATGTTGAAGGCTTCATGCATTAATCTGGAAAAAAAATTGAAGCGTGATTTTGTTTCTGATATCGATGAGAATGTCTTATTTCTTGAGTTAAGAGTTCTAAAAGAATGCATACCCGCGGAAATAAAAAAAAACTATTGAGATGTTGAACTTTTTGAAGAGTATGGAAGGTTGCTACCCGAATGCCACAATTGCTTATAGAATTTTGTTAACTATACCAGTGGCAGTCGCTTGAGGAGAAAGAAGTTTTTCAAAACTGAAGTTGATCAAGTCGTATCTTCGTTCGACTATGTCACAAGAAAGGTTGAATAGACTAGCTATGATATCAATTGAGAAGGAAATGCTAGTGAATTCCAATTTCGAAATCTTCATAAATGATTTTGCTAGCAAAAAGGCGAGAAGGATAATGTTTCAATATCAATGTTCGTATACTCATAAGTAATATTCTTGTTACTTAGCTATAAAATTTTGAATAAAGTTGCAACCTCTATTTTTATTATATTAGGTTAATAATCATGTTAATTTTTTTTATTCAAGTCGGCCCTGTCTGCATACTTGCTTACTTAAGAGACTGATTATGTCATGACTATCTGTCTTAGCTGTTTATTTGCTTACTTGTTGAATTATGGAACTTTCTTGTTCTTTATTTGTCGGATTATTATGCCATTTTGAGCTAACAACCGTTAGTGTGGGAGTGAGAATTCAGAAGATCAACCCTCGACACTGTTTTAGTTTAGAATCGGTCGACGATATTGTTGAGTACACATTGATATCACATACTCACTCTACACTTGTTGCACATTTTTGTGTGCAGAGTCTATTCTGAGCACTAGTGGGGCATGTGGAGTCATTGATCGTTGAGGCTATCATTTGGAGTATCCTGGGTGAGTTGTTGGCTGATCCACGACACCAGACTCCATTCATTTATTTTTATTCAGTCTTTTACATTTCTAGACAGTGTATTTAGGATGGTTTATCAAACTTCTATTTCATACACAAGTAGCTCTTGTACTCGTGACACCAGGTTTTGGGGTGTATTTTCTTTTTCGCATATTTATGACTATGAAACTTAGGTTATGACCTGAAATGCCTTTATATTATCTTTTCACATAATTTACTTATTAAGATTGACTTAATCGGTTGTGTATGGTCCGCTTGCCGGGTGTGGGTAGGTGCCTTCAGTGTTATGAACCTAACCCGAAGGGCCATGACGGGCACTCGAACCTTACTTGTCGAGCACCACTAGACATACATTCACCACATAATCGTAAGTAAGCATAGGCCACGAGGGCCATCACGGGGTAACCTGCTAACTCATAGAAATAATAAGCTGAAAATGTGTAAGATTGACAAGGCATATATGTACATACATAGATGTTAGACATGACCGTACGAGCCGGCAAGACTACCGTAGATGACTATACAACAAAATATAGGCCGATGAGGCCACATAACATTTGACTGCCTCATAATTACCTACAAGCCTCCACTAGAGTACATGACATCATAAGGTCAGGACAAGGCCCCATCATACTCATATGCATATAAAAAATATCATACCAAGACTAGACTGCAATTCTGGAACAAGTAGAGTGGTCCAATATGAGCTGAATAGGCAACCTACTGGTGCGATCCATCGCCCTTTCTACCTGAACCTGCGAGCATGAAACGCAGTGCCCCCAAGGCAAAAAAGGCGTCAGTACGAATAATGTACCGAATATGTAAGACATGTAAATAGCACAATAGAGACCTGAGAGAATCAACCTGCACAGAATGTCTCTGAGGGCCATAATATGCATAAGTATCATACATGTGCGTATATAACGCATGGTGATACATATATATGCGTATATAACGCCATCAAGCCTCTGTGGGCATAATCATTATCATATACCAGATGATCAGGTGGTGGTGCGTATATAATGCCTTCCTTTTTCCCATACCCCATACAGATATATAATGCATACCATATAGTAGCGTATATAACGCCTTTAAGGTCAAGGTTTATACATGTATATAATGCAGGAATGATACTAAGACACTCAGAGTTTATCAGAGTGACATAGGATCGTTTAACCTCCGATTAATATTATGGAACTAACATATAAACATACCTTTCATTATGAGTCAATAAGACAAGATATACATGAATCAACAAACTTCTTCAATAGAGTGAAGGACGTATACATTTCTAGCTTTCAAGAGTAGAGTTACTTTGGATGGGCATTCATTTACGTTTATTTACGTTCATTTACATACGTGTCATGCCAAAAAGAAAGAAAGGATAGTCTTAGCATACCTCGATTACCGACCTTCCAAGCGACTACAATGAATCATTCCAAACGACTACAATGAACCAACCGTCCCTTACAAGTTTAATCTTAAAGAAGAAAGAACGGGCCTATTCTTCCCCGGGCATTTAAGAAAACACTTGACTTGAAAAAGAACAAAATTTTCCTGCATATAAATTCTCGTCGCTGCCTATAGTTCTAGTTTAGTGCATATCATTCCATGATACTAGTTCTAATCCAAAAGATATAGGAAGATAACTACAATCCATAGGAAGATACTAGTTCTATTTATGAATTGCATGTCTCTTTAAATATCCACCAAATCATCTATATAAATGAATGAGTCATTAGGTCTGCAAAGTTAACGTCAAAACAAATGCCAAATTGGGTGGCACGACGAATGGTCCTACATTAATTGTTTTTTGTAAGATTTATTTCCCCGTCTTTCTTTTACGTGTTTGGCTTAGAAATCTCAACAATATTTGTACAACTCTTTGGATAAACACATGATCTATGCCAAGAAGTTGCGGTATAGCTTTGTAGGCTAATACTTGGCCTTATCGATCCTGGTAATTATCGTTCGAGATACAAAACCAAATATGATATGTTAAAATTGTGATATGGAGTAGTAGAGTTGCCAGGATTAGCCAAAAGGATTATGACAAGATCAACCTTAGAATTCACTCCTGTTGTTAGAATGCGTTATCATTGCGTATTTGATTTTTACTATCGGCATGTCCACATTGCTTTAATTTCTCGTCTAAGTCTGACCGTTTCTCATACTTTGTTTTGCTTTGCTTGTTTTTTCTGATTATGTTTTATCTTGAGCCTAGGGTCTTCCGAAAATAGCCGCTCTACCTACCAAGGTGGAGGTGAGGTATGCGTACATTCTACCCTCCCCAGACCCCACATTGTGGGATTACACTGCGTATGTTGTTTTTGTTGTTGTTGTTGTAACCTTAGAATTCACAATGAAATAGGACCAAATTAAAATTGTTCATTTGGAATAAAATTGTTCATACATAATACTTTTATTTCTTTATTTGTTCATCACTGTTACATTAGAATAAAACTCACCATATTCGTCATTGTTTATGATATAACATTTTTCTAATATTTTTGGGCAAGTAATGCTAAGAGTTCTTATTAAGAAAATTAAAGAAGCCTCATAATCTGTTAGAAGAGAAATTGCTCCAAAGAATATATCATTCATCGGAAGTTTTCGACAATTGTGACTTTTGTGTTAGTAGGTGATAATACTCATGTTTCTAATACTCATGTTTCTAACCCTAGTAAATGTCTAATTGAAACTGGTGATAATACTCATGTTTCTAACCTGCAGTCGAACTTGGCCTGCTTTCCATGGTGAATATAAATTTGCTTTTTCTAGATTTCATAACGTATTGTATTGTGTTATATTATATTATATCATTTCGATGAATATAATAATTGATAGATTGTATCATTTTTTGTCACACGTCATTACATAAAGCTAAGTAGGGTACGAGGTAGAATTTTTATTAAAGAAACGGTAAGGAAAAGGATAAAATGAATTATTAAATAATATGTAAAGACAAAATGAAAAAAAAAAAAGATAACCACAAAATTTGTCTTTTGGACTTCTCGTTATTACATAATGATAAATTTAACGATACAATACAATAAAATTTAAGTAACCATCATATTGTGTTTAAAGTAACAATAGAATACAATACCATAGTAACGACCATCCAAAGAAGCTGCTTCGGCAGGCCATGAAAAGAAAAAGGAAATCAGTAAACTACGAAAAAAACAAAAGAATAAATCTAGAACTACAAATAAAGTGCAGCTCGCCTCGCTTGTTAAATAAGTGATAACATATTTCAAGTACTAATTTAGTTTCTTCTTTCACTGGATATCTATGAAATGGGAGGCAAATATGGTGTTTTCCAGTATGCAGATGGAATAGACAAGTTGTTAATGTTACTTGGCACACTAGGATCCATTGGAGATGGGCTGATGACTCCTCTCAACATGATTATCCTTAGTAGCCTCATTGATGATTTTGGAACTGCTGATGATTCCTTCTCTAATAAAATTGTCGACGAGGTATATATATATGCATCACCTCTAGCAACTTTTATCTCGTTTGTAAGTCTTAGAATGTGTGTCATTCCATCGAGTCTAGCTAGTCTCCTTGCACCTATATGTATTCCACAATCGATACACTTCAGTAAAATAAATTATTGGCCCAATGTCTTACAAGGAAGCACCGGAAATGGTTGCAGATTGACGTTCACCTAAGGATGGTCAATCGAATACTTCTTTCCAGGCCAGTAAACTATCTTGTGCAGAAGTGTTTTTTAATCTCATTAATGATAAGAAGCTTTTAGTGTAGTGGCAAATGGGGTTTAAAAGAGTCAGAAAAGGTTTTAGGTCATGGTTGCATTTTAGCATCTTTTGATCTGATGTTCTTAGTAGTGTTGTTATGGTTTCAAATTAAAGAATCTGAGATAATCCTACATAGTATTAGAGGACAAATGCTTGAGTAAATCATTGAGTTCACACACAAATCACAAGGTTTAATTTACTTGACTTACCAACATTGTTGACATCTTATCAAGATTTCTTATCTTCCTCTCAACAGTATGCATTAAAGCTACTTTATGTTGCCATTGGAGTTGGAATCTCTGCTTTCATTGGTTTGTCTACCTCTACCCTTTCTCGTTTCGTATATGTTTTACATTCTTCTAATATTGCTTAAATTTTGGACATTAGAAACATTTCACTTCTCCTGAAAAGACAGTCTTTACGTTTGTTATATTGAATTAACATTACTGAATTGAATACTATCCACTTATTCTGCTTATAATAAACATTTCTTTTTGTTGGTTTCTACAGAAGGATTTTGTTGGACAAGAACTGCCGAGAGACAAACATCCAGGATCAGGAAGGAATATTTGAAATCAGTACTAAGGCAAGAAGTTGGTTTCTTTGAAAAACAAGATGCTTCATCCTCTACCTTTCAAGTAATCTCAACCATTTCTACTGACACTCATATAATCCAAGATGTCATTGCAGAGAAGGTATTATATTTAATCTATCAACATTAGCTGCTCAAATGCACGGATATTAATTCAATAGTCTTGGACAAAGAAACTAAAGAAAACTGTCTGTATCTATTGTCGACCCATTTACTTAAAAGATAAATTCCACATATGAGGTGATATAAAGAAGTTACTAGCAGCAAGTGTCAAATAGAACTTATTTTATACCTATGAAATTTCTTTAGGGTCTCAATATTAGATGTAATTTTCATTATTTGAAGAAAAACTACTACATATACTTAAACATTAGGCTAAGGATACTATTTTAACAATTTTTATTTGGTGGTGGTATGTATCATTGGCAAAATGTGTTTCTGTTGTTTGTTTCTCTATTATGATTGGAACGGACGGAATCAAAGACTTAGAGTGAATCGATTCATAATGAGTACAACAACAACAGCATACTCAGTGAAATCTCACAAAGTGTAGTCTGGGGAGGGTAGAGTGTACGCAGATCTTACCCCTATCTTGAAAGGTAGAGAGGTTGTTTCGATAGATCCTCGACATAAGGACAAGCATTTTTAAAGCAGCATGAAAAATAAATAACGTAAACGAATAAACCATGACAACCTACTATATATGAAAGCATGATAGAGCAGTAACAACCACAAAGGAACAGTAACAACCACAAAATTATACGATAGTCAAAGTACAAAAAATAACAAATAATAGCAGAAATCGAAGGACAAAAAACTACAAAAGTAATTCTCCGACTACTAGTATGGAAGGATAAGTGGGACAATGCTCAACTACCTACTAACCTTCTATTTAATCTTTTCCCTTCATAACCTCCTATCTAAGGTCATGTCCTCGGTAAGCTGGAGTTGTGCCAATGTCCTGTCTAATCAAATCTCACTTCTGAAACCGTCCACAGCCAACCTCTCCCACCTCCTCACTTGAGTCTTCACATGCCCAAACCACCTCATTCTTGCTTCCAGCATCTTGTCCTCCACCGAGGTACATCCACTTTGTCCCGGATTCAGAATGAGTATAATCCTATTATATGTATACATTTCAAGTGCTTTTCTTTTTCCATATGTATACATAGTTTGAGCCGAAAGCAGCCATAGAACTACCTAGATCTGCATATGGATTAGAATATATTGTTTTCTTTCCTTTTTCATCTTTTTCTTCCTTGGTACAGATTCCGACTTTCCTAGCTCACCTCTCAGCATTCATTTGTGGGCTGATTGTAGCCTTCTTTCTTTCTTGGAGACTAGCACTGGCTTCTTTGCCATTCTCTCTTGGTTTCGTCATTCCAGGGGTAGCATTTGGAAGTTTGCTAATGAAACTGATAATGAAGATGAAGGATACTTATGGGATAGCAGGAAGCATTGCAGAACAAGCAATTTCATCAATCCGAACGGTTTACTCATATGTTGGAGAATGCCAAACAGTAAGCAGATTCAGTCGTGCTCTTGAGGAAAGCATGAAGATTGGCGTCAAACAAGGATTCACAAAAGGATTGCTCATCGGAAGCATGGGAATGGTTTATGTGGCTTGGAGTTTTCAATCTTGGGCAGGGAGTGTTCTTGTTGCAAACAGAGGAGAAAGCGGAGGCCATGTTTTTATATCAGCTGTCTCTTTGGTTCTTGGAGGACTGTAAGGCACTTGATTTTTACCTTCTTATGCATGAACATGGTTAATGTTTTGTAAAAAATGATTTAAATTACATGCATTGACAGTGTAATGCCTTTTTCTTTGGTGATGTTAGATCTTGTATGGCTGCACTTCCAAATCTCTCGATTATGATAGAGGCGATGGCAGCTGCCTCCAAAATTTTTGAGCTGATTGATCGGAAACCTGAGATAGATTCTGAAGATACTAAAGGGAGAGTTTTAGCGTATGTAAGAGGAGATATTGAGTTTAAGGAGGTCAGTTTCAGTTATCCATCAAGACCACAAGTTCAAGTTCTCCAAAATTTTTGTTTAAAAGTGAAATCAGGGAAGACTGTTGGTATTGTGGGAGGTAGTGGTTCTGGCAAGTCTACAATCGTTTGTTTGCTCGAAAGGTTCTATGATCCAGTGAAAGGAGATATCTTTCTTGATGGACACAAGATCAAAAGACTGAAACTTCAATGGTTAAGATCTCAGATGGGGTTGGTAAATCAAGAACCTGTTCTCTTTGCGACATCCATAAAGGAAAATATCTTATTTGGAAATAAAGGAGCTTCGATGGAAATGGTCATCGAAGCTGCTAAAGCTGCAAATGCTCATGAATTCATAGTTAGCTTACCAAATGGATATGATACTCATGTAAGGCAAAATCTTATCTATTTGATATTATTTCTACTTAGTTCTTTAAAGCTGGAAATTGGATTTCAGGTAGGACAACTTGGATTTCAATTGTCGGGAGGTCAGAAGCAAAGGATCGCTATAGCAAGGGCATTAATTAAAGACCCTAGAATTCTTCTACTTGATGAAGCTACAAGTGCTCTGGATTCACAGTCTGAAAGACTAGTACAAGAGGCAATTGACCAAGCTTCACAAGGACGGACAACTATTGTTGTAGCACATCGCCTCACTACAATCCGTAAAGCTGATAAGATAATTGTACTACAGTCGGGGACAATTGTTGAAACAGGTTCTCATGATAAGCTGATGCAGATCGATGAAGGAGAAGGTGGAGTTTACTTTAACATGGTAAAGCTACAGCAATCCACATCTAGCAATAACGCAGACAGTCCATATTGCTCTGAGGAGGCAACAAGCTACCTAAGGAGGAAGCATGTCAATATTCCAAAATATCCATTCATTGCTACATCAAGTTGGCAAAATAGCCCTGCCACTCCTTTTAGCCCAGCAATAAGCACAAGTTATGCTCCATCAATCCAATCATACTCATTCTGTGATAGTGATTATGAGTCCTCAGAGATAAATAATTCTAGTCATCAAAGACCTTCAATCTGGCGTTTGCTCCGCATGAATGCACCAGAGTGGAATAGAGCCTTACTGGGATGTCTAGGAGCTGCTATTTTTGGTGCATTGCAACCAGCTTTTGCCTTTTGCTTGGGATCTGTTGTCTCGACGTATTTGATAAATGACAGCTCAAAACTGAAGCCAGAGGCCAAACTTTACAGCTTAATGTTTCTAACCATAGGTGTCATCATCTTCTTTGCCAGTCTAATACAACATTACAATTTTGCTGTGATGGGAGAGCGATTAATAAAGAGACTGCGGGAAAAAATGCTCTCTAGTTTGCTTACCTTCGAGGTTGGATGGTATGATCAAGATGACAATACAAGTGCAGTTATTTGTTCAAGGCTATCAACAGACGCTAGCATGGTACGATCCCTTGTTGGAGATCGAATGTCCTTGCTTGTTCAGGTTATTGTTAGTGCTTCCATAGCTTTTGGGCTCGGATTGATCATCTCATGGAGGATTGCAATTGTACTAATTTCTGTACAACCTTTCACTATCACAAGCTTTTACTCAAGGAGTTTTGTGATGAAAAGAAAGTCAGAAATGTCCCAAAAGGCACAGAATAAAGGAAACCAGCTAGCAAGTGAAGCAGTGATCAATCACAGGACTATCACAGCATTCTCTTCTCAAGATAAAATGCTAGCCCTTTATGCAGAAACACAAAAAGGCCCCAAGAAGGAAAATGTTAAGCAGTCATGGTTATCAGGCATTGTCTTATTTATCTCTTTGTTCTTGACCGCAGCCTCCGTTTCATTGACATTTTGGTATGGTGGCAGACTAATGAATAAAAATTTAGTGAGCGCAAAACATCTATTTCAAGTTTTCTTCATTTTGCTGAGCACTGGTAAAGACATAGCAGATGCTGGGAGTATGAGTTCTGATTTGGCTAGAGGTGGCAGTGCGATATCATCTGTGTTCAAACTCTTAGATAGGAAAAGTGAGGTTTCACCTGAGGATCCTCAAGGGATTCGGGTGAAAAAGCCGATAAAAGGCAAGATAGAGCTTAAGCATGTCTACTTTTCTTATCCATCAAGGCCTGAACAAGTGATATTCCATGACATGAACCTCAAAATTGAAGCTGGAAAGACAGTAGCACTTGTTGGATACAGTGGCTCAGGAAAATCGACCATTATTGGACTGATCGAAAGATTCTATGATCCAAAGAAAGGATTAGTATTGATAGATGACAGAGATATCAAAAGCTACAACCTGAGAAGCTTGAGATCACAAATTGCTCTTGTCAGTCAAGAACCTACTCTCTTTGCTGAAACGATTCGCCAAAATATCATTTATGGCAAAGAAGAAGCTACAGATTCAGAAATCAAGAAAGCTGCAATTCATGCTAATGCACATGAGTTTATAAGGTATCAAGCTACAAACACTGAACTCTCCTTATTTTTTGGCTGTTGCAGAGAATATTTCTAATAATTCAATAATTCTTTTTCTAACTTTCAGATTACGTGTACATATTTTTCGTATAGTGGGGAAGAACAGTCGAATTGAGGCAATAATACTTGAAGCGAAATAATTAATATGAACTTTAGTGGAGAGTTGCTAGTGAATGAGTGCTCCAAATGGAGATAACAAGAAGGAAAAGAGTTTACTTTATTACTGGACTAATAAGGATATAGATTACACTATAGTATAGTTTAGCCTAACAGGTTAGTTACCATTTTTACGAGGCTTCAAATTAATGCTTATCATAGACATTTACTTGCAATAACCTCCAAAATGTCCTGATTGTGTAAAATATTTTTAAGCAATCACTACTTAGAACTTAAAACACTATGAATAAAGAATGCATATAGTTGCTGGAAAATTTAATGATGAACGAGACAAGCTGCTTCATTACTAAGCTTGTATTACTCTTACAATGCAGTTCTATGAAAGATGGATATGAAACTTATTGCGGAGAACGGGGAGTTCAACTTTCAGGAGGGCAAAAGCAAAGGATAGCCGTTGCTCGAGCAATAGTAAGGAATCCAGCAATACTTCTGTTGGATGAGGCGACTAGTGCTCTTGACAGTGTCTCCGAGAATTTAGTGCAGGAAGCCTTGGAGAAAATGATGGTTGGTAGGACATGTGTAATTATAGCTCATCGTTTATCAACAATACATAAGGCAAGCACCATAGCTGTGATAAGTAATGGAAAGGTTGTAGAGCAAGGATCGCATTCACAGCTTCTTGCCCTCGGGCATAATGGAGCTTATTTCTCCTTGATGAAGCTGCAAGTTGGGCACTCTCCTTAGCTTTGTTTAGAAACTATGGAAGAAGCTAATGATATAAATTTTCAAATTTTCCTTTCTGTTTGTTTTGTAATATATCTTTGTTTTTGTTCTTCGTTCAGTCTCTGTGTCCCTTGATCTTCGGTCATCAGATAAACAAAATTATTAAAAAGAACTTGAATTCACAAGCCTAAAAAATAGAAAGAGATTTGAAGATTTGTATGTGCGATAAAAGATACTTCCTCTGTCCCAATATGTGTCACTTTTCATTTTTCGAGATTCAAACTATATCCACTTTGATCGATATTTTATAATGTATTTTTTCATCATATTGACATGAGAAATTGCAACTTATAGTATTTTTTGTATATTTTTTTAATATACAAAAAATTAGTCAAATAGACTGTTGAAAAGCGCAAAGTGCCACATAAATTGAAACGGATGGAGTAACAGACAGGTGCGGAGAATGAAGAATTACCTAGGGTGCAACATCTTCTTGAACATTATGTGAAAGCTCTTCAGTTGATGATGTTAATACGAGGTCTTCTACGACATCTTCATTACTTATCGACAGTACATCACTCTAGGATAGATTTGGCACAGCTGGAGAATCTATGGGCTGATCAGAGGGAATCTCAATTTTATGCGTATTCTTACTCAATCGTCCTTGCAATACTTCCAAGTCTAAGAACTCAACTTGGTCCGGTTGAACTCCAGTATCTTTGTTGTTTGGATCAAGTGCTTCACTCCGTTCTCCCCTAAAGAGTTGAACTGGAACACCCCCCTGTATAGTAAGGTTCGTTCTCATAAAAGGAGACATCTAACGTAACATGCAACTTCTTATTTTGAGGATCATAACATCGATAGCCCTTCTGGAAGTCCGAATAGCCAACAAACACACATCTTTTTGTACATGGATCTAATTTACTTGTTAATACCTTTGGAATATGGACATAAGCTGTACATCCAAAAACTTGAGGTTCAAGGTTCGGCAAATATACTATCATGCAAAGTGACTGTAACTTTTCCTGAGGATTTTGGAAGTTAATAACATATGAAGGAGCTCGATTGATAAGATGGTCGGTGTATTTTATATACAGTTTTTGAGTCATTTTTAGTTAGTATTTTATCCATTTTGTTGATGTTCAGTGTAGTATTACGGTCGTTTTTCTTTCTTTTGTGTCACAGCGGTAAAAAATGGAGAAATGACGAAAAGAAGACGAAGTGAGCATAATTGAGATGAAATTGCACACTAAAGGGCCAATAAATGAAGTCTAAGAAGTCCCGGGAAGTATAGAGGAGAACAGACGAAGTCCGGACGAAAAAAGAACGACGAAACGAAAATCCGCCAGAAAAACGCCTCAGGCGCCGCGGCGCTGAATGTTCCGAAAGTTGATTTCGCTACAAGTTTTTCAGCGCCGTGGCGCCAGTCTGCAGGGCACGGCGCCGACACAGAATTTCTGAGTTTTGGGCCGAATTTGACACGTTTTCAGAGTCCAAAAGGGATAATTTTTCCTACCTACATAATCTCTAACCCTTGACCTAAAGGATTCTTGGACTATATATATTCTCTACATCATTCTCTAGAGGGGGATTCATTCATCATTGTACATACAACACAACTTAGGAGGCTAAGATTAGAGGCTTTTCAAGTATTTTCTTTTCTTTCTTTTTGCTTTGTTTATTTCAGTTCATGTATGGAGATTGTATTAGTTCTTAGCGTGACTATGGCTAGGAGCTAATTACTTATTTAGGGATTTCCTTGTGATTCTCTTGAAACTCTTATTCATGAAGTAATACATTAGTTGATTTCTTCTTCACTTGTTTAAGATTTATTCAATAATTGCTTTGATTGCTTGATAATTAATTGATCACTGGTTATCATCACTTATATGAGTTCTAATCGAAATCCGAAAGGGGAGATTATGAATATGCTATAGTTGAATAAGCATAGGTTTAAATCGTGGACGAAAGTACCCCGATACTTGTGTAGCTTAATAGGTTATTGTTCTTAATCCTCATTTGTAGTCAATCTTGTCATCGAAAGATAGAAGGGTTCTCCATTGGGGTTGAGTGTTTATATTACCTTAACAGGAGTATAAAACGGCTTAGTTAACCTGCTATCTTAACGTAGAAGAAGAAGTCAGTTTAATTGTATTAAGTATTGAATAGAATGGATAGTTGATGATCTTGGAAGCCCTAATTCTCCATCATAACTGATTTAATTCAAAGTATTTTCTTAATTAGTTTATTTCCTGCATTATTAGTCTAAAAATCCAAACCAATTAACGTTAACCAAATAGAAACTAAAGCGTAGATAATCGGTACTTGAAAACCAGTCCCTAAGAACGATATTCGGTCTTACCTAAACTATATTACTTGTCACGATACGTGCACTTGCGTTTAGCGTGTGTATAAGTCGCGCATCAAGTTTTTGGCGCCGTTGTCGGGGATTGGCGTAGTTCAATATCAATCTTTCTATTCTTAATTTCTAATTTGGTTTTTATTTTTCTTTTCTTTTATTTTATTTTGGAACCGTGCGCCGTGATCCGTTTGTTGATTTTGATCTGTTACAAGCATCTAGTTTATGTGAAAGAGAAGAGGAGCAGATACACTTGTTTCCTTCAATCCGGAGATTGAAAAGACTTGCAAGCAGAACCGGAGAAACAAACGAATCTTGGCCTTAATAGCAATGGGAGGCTTGCAGAATAACAATGAGATGAACGAAGGTTTAGGTGATCATCAATCTAACCAAGGTTACCAATGGATGTGGAAGAAAGGGTACAGGTCCAAGCTGAGAAAAGCTTGGGAGATTATGTGCTGCCAAGGGTGAATGGAGCACAGACTTGCATGAGGCTCCCAGCAATAGGAGCAAATAATTTCGAAATCAAGCCTGCGATCCTGAGTATGGTGCAGAATACAGTTCAATTCGGAGGGTTGCCATCTGAAGACCCTCATATGCACATAGCAAATTTCTTGGAGCTGTGTGCAACTTTCAAGTATAATGACGTTACTGACGCCGCCATCCGATTGAGGCTCTTTCCCTTCTCACTCAGGGATAGAGCAAAAGTTTGGTTGAATTTCCTGCCTACAGATTCTATATTCACATTGCAGGAGTTGGAACAGAAGTTCTTGGCAAAGTTCTTTCCACCGTCCAAAGCCGCTAAGCTGAGAGGAGAGCTGAACAATTTTTACCAGGCTGATGGAGAGTCACTTTATGAGGATTGGGAGAGATTTAAAGATCTGCAGAGAAAGTGTCCACATCATAGCATTGAGCTGTGGAATTTGGTCCATATTTTCTACAATGGGCTAAGTGGGACCACAAAAACCATCATTGACGCAGATGCAGGTGGAACCTTCATGAAGACAAAGACACGAGGCCCATGATTTGCTAGAAGACATGGCCACCAATAACCATGTGACAGATGATAGAGGGGTAAGTGGAAGGAGAGCGATAGGAGTTCATGAGATCGATGTCATTACAGCGTTAAATGCACAGGTTGCTCTCTTGACCAAGCAACTGCGGCAGAACACAGTGTCAGTGAATGCAGTTCAGATGCCACTGAGTTGTGAGATGTGTGGGGGTCCTCATACCTTTGATAGGTGTCCATCAGCAAACCCCAACAACATCCCTATTGAGCAAGCAGAATGTCAGGCAGTGGGGAATTACCAAAGGCCCCAGAACAACCCCTATTCAAATACCTACAATCCAGGGTGGAGGAATCACCCTAACTTTTCATAGAGGGCTGATCAAGGGAAATAGAACCAGTTCCGAGGCCAATACTAGAATCAGCAACCATTTAACCATGCCTCACCTTTCCAACAGTTTAGTACACCTGCTCCACAAGAAAAGTTAGACGAATTGCGAGCAGCCTTGTTGACACTTACGAATTCACAAACCCAGTTCATGATAGAGACAAGATCCTCTATCAGGAACTTGGAGACGCAGGTGGGACAACTAGCAAAGATGGCAAATAACAGGCCACAGGGCACTTTTCCTAGTAATACAGAGATGAATCTCAGAGAGCAGTGTCAGGAGGTGCAGCTGAGAAGTGGGAAGCAGCTAGAACAACCTACACCTCAGCCTGTGGTAGAACAGAGAGTTAAGCAGAGAGTAAATGCAGAGAAAGAGGGGGTTACTGAGGATCGCCCTATTTTAGAGAAGGCTCCAACAGTTCCAGTGAGGGAATACACAAAGAAGATTCCTTACCCTCAGAGGTTGCAAAGGAAAGCAGTTGATAAGCAATTCTCCAAGTTCTTGGAGGTATTTAGAAAGCTGCACATTAACATCCATTTCATTGAGGCGTTGGAGCAACTGCCTACTTATTTCAAATTTATGAAGGAAATCCTTGGGAAGAAGAAGAAGCTAGCTGGGTATGAGACAGTGGCATTGACAGAGGAATGCAGTGCCATCTTGCAGAAGAAACTGCCCCCCAAACTTAAGGATCTAGGGAGCTTCACATTGTCTTGCACAATTGGTAGAGTGACATGTAACAGGGCCCTGAGTGATTTGGGGGCCAGCATAAATCTCATGCCCTTGTCCGTTTTCAAGAGGTTGAGTTTGGGTGAAGCCAAACCAACCACTGTGAACTTGCAGTTGGCGGATAGGACAGTGGTGCATCCCAGAGGAACAATTGAAGACGTATTGGTTAAGGTGGGAAAATTCTTCTTTCCTGCAGACTTCCTCATCCTTGAAATGGAGGAAGATGATGAAATCCCTATCATCTTGGGAAGACCATTCTTGACAACTGGGAGAGCCTTGATTGATATGGAAAAGGGCGAGCTGACACTCAGAGTTGAGGATGAAGAGATGGTGTTCAAGGTGTTAAAACACCGTTGAACCCCAGTCACAAGCAAGTGTTTTGCAGTCAGCACCGTTATTACATCAGTTGATCCAGCACATGCCAAAGCAAAGGAAATCAGTCCGCCAGTACAGGTGAGCAACGCTAAACCTTCTTTTGAGAAAAAGGAGAAAAAGAAAAATAGAAGGCGAAAGAGAAAAATGATTATGAAATGGGTAGGTTGTGGGGTTAAGTTACCCCATGCCTCTTGATAAGGAACCTGCGTCCGGCTAAAAGACGTTAAAGACAGCGCTACTTGGGAGGCAACCCAAGGTTTTTAAAATTTATGCAATTTAGTTTTAGTTAGAACAATCTCAAGGAAGGTATTGTTTACATGTTGTGATAACAGGTACAAGGCTAAAAAGTGGAGGACGAAAAACATGAGAGAGGAAGGAAATCGACTCGGCGCCACGGCGCCCAGCAGAGGGCCATGGCGCTGAGAATGCAGAAAGCCGCAGAGGGTCACGGCGCTGAAAGTCCAGATGGTCTCGAAGTTCAGCCGCGGCTAAATCGAGCGCCACTGGCCGATCTCGTGGTCGCGCGACGAAAAAACTGAAATTAAAAGAGCCCTAATTCGATTTCCCCTCTCCAAATCATAAACCCTTCCTCTCTCCAAAACCCACGAAATCATCCTTCATTACTCAAAATCTTCCACAAACTAAACTCAATCACAACCAAAGTACTTCAATTCCTTGCACCCTTAACCATTTCAAACAACAACCCTTATTCCATTGCCTCAATCCATCATTAGGAACAAGAACATTTTGAAGAACACCGTCCAAGGTAACTTTCATCACTTTTTTTGAAATTTTCAGAGCAATTAGGGGAGGTAATTCATAAGTTTGAGGGTGTGCTTTATTGGTGGATATTGTGGGGTGTGTTGAAGTTTGGTGTGGAAATTTCGCAGTAAGATTGTACGTAGTGATGTGGGGTGTTGTACCTGTGATTTGAGTGAAGTTTGGGGATTGAATGGTGTTGTATTTTGATGATTACGCTATATGTTGATTGGTGTGATTGAAAGTTGCTGGGTAATCTCACTAAAACAGAGGAAACGCTGCTGAAATTTTTTCGAAATGTCTGCCAGAAAAAAAGAGCTTCCATATCCGCCTCCGTTCCACAATATGACACTACTAGGTTTGTTAGTCAAAAAGCAGAAGATATATATTACAAACTTAGTACTATACCCTTGATACCTGAGCGAGGAATGGAGTACCAAAGGGAGTCATTTGAGGATGGCGATGTCTATGAGCCTATTCTGGCAATGATATAGGTCATTGGGTGGAAGAGATTTGTTAATCCGGAGAGAATAGTACCACAAAACACTGTAATGGTAAAAGAATTCTATGCTAACTTTCCGGAATGGGTAAATGGTAGATGTTTTTTGAGATGACAGTATGTGCATGTGACGGCTGAGGTGGTGATTGAGCTATAAAGAACAACTGATGTTGAAGAAAGAGGCGATGATCGAAGCTATTTCAGAACTTGGTCTAGAGATGCCAACAACATCGATTGGGATATCGTCGCAAGCACATTATGCTACCCTGGGGCTGAGTATGATATTGCACGAAATGGATCAAGAGGACTGAGCAGATGTCAGTTCAACAAAACAGTCAAGAGTTGGTTATATTTCGTCAGTGCCCGTCTGATTCCATCAAAGCACTTCACCAGAGTGTCAGCGGATAGAATAAAGATGATATATGAAATTATGGAAGGGAAGACGATTGATGTTGGAAAGGAGATATTGCAGAACATTGGAGAAACCAGTAGGTTGGTCACTACAAGTGGGTTGGGACACGAATCACTTATTTGCAGTTTATGTTCTAGACATGGAGTCCCAACCCTAGCTACTGATATATATGAGAAGGGCCAACCTCCTGTGACATATGGGATAGTTCATGCCTTCCGTAATCCGGGCCTCCAAAGAAGAAGAAGGAGACCAAGACCACCGCGCGCCAGCAGAGGTCGCCATGGATGAGATGAGCACGAGGCAGAGAGCACAACACGAGCAGGTAGTCGCCAAAGAACCTCAGAATGGAACCTCCGGTGCCTATGATGGAGCAGTTGCTCATGAACCAGCGGAGGATGATGCAGAGTTTTGACATGATGATACAAGGTCAACAGGACCTGAGGCAAGGACAACAATAAATAAGGCAGGAGCAACAACAGTTGAACCAGAGATTTGATGAGATGAGTTCCTTGTTCAACCAGTGGGCCATGCATTATCCGCCGCCACCGCCACCATTTTAAACCAAGTCTGTAAGTTGTCCCGTTTTAATTTTATTCTTGAGTCTTGCACACATTAGGGACTATATGTGATTTAAGTTTGAGGGGAGTTCTTAGTTATTTTTTATGTATTTTTGAGTCTTTTTGTTGTTATTTTCTATGTTTATGTGAGTCTAATTTTTTTTTATGATCATGCATGTTGTAGTTACTTGAAACGCCTAGTGAAGTAAAACTGAATAATGTAATGGAATTAGAAGCAACCATCTAAAAACTTAGGTTAGATATGCCAAAAATTCATGAAATCAAACTATTTGGGGTATCTTGCTTGATTTATGCATTGTTAGTGATTAAACCTATGTGTCTGCTTGCTTGCTATTTTAGGCGAAATAGTTAGGATATGCATGTTAGGGAGATGACTCAGGCATTTCTTTGTTAGCCATTTCTTACCATTATTTGCCTATCCCTGACATAAAAATTGTATCTCTAGTCAGCCCCTTTGAGCCTAAAAATAAGATCTTTTCTTTGACACCCTATAACTCCATACTTGTGTCATAAGTGAAGAAATTGATGTGTTTGGAATATAAAGTGTTAAAAAGAGACAAAAAGAGAGTGAACAATTTTGATGCACCCCAATGAAAAGTAATCATAAATAGGCAAAAGCCTAAGTTTGGGGGTGCCTACTATTCATCATATACCTCATTCTCTCAAAACAAAAGAGGAAAAAGATAGGTATGAGGTTAAAAAGAAAATCAAAAGAAAAGAGAAGAATCGAAAGCAAAAGAGCTTATGGTACGCAAGATTGAGCCTAAAAACCTATTTTTACCTACCCCTGCCTAAAGACTACATTACAACCCTGAAAAGCCCTGATGATCTTTAATGTGTATCCATGATTAATGGAGAATAACAAGTAAACATGTCATATGATTTTGAAATTGACATGCATAGTTAGGTATTTTTACATCCATTGAGCATGATTGAATTGAATTTGCGAAATATCTGACTTGAGTGCTTAGAATGCTAAAAATTCATGTTATATGTTCCTGCATATTATCCTACTAACCTTCATGCTTTTCTAAGTGACAATTGTGCAGCAAATTGATCAGTGTCTTTGAGTCATTTTATTTTCCTTTCTTTTGTGTCTTTATTTCTATCTTTTTTTATCTTTACTCGAGGACGAGTAAAGTTTAAGTTTGGGGTGTTTGATCGGTGTATTTTATATACACTTTTTGAGTCATTTTTAGTTAGTATTTTATCCATTTTGTTGATGTTCAGTGTAGTATTAGGGTCGTTTTTCTTCCTTTTGTGTCACAGCGGTAAAAAATGGAGAAATGACAAAAAGAAGACGAAGTGAGCATAATTGAGATGGAATTGCACAATAAAAGGGCCAATAAATGAAGTCTAAGAAGTCCCGGGAAGTATAGAGGAGATCAGACGAAGTCCGGACGAAAAAAGGACGATTTAAGCGAAAATCCGCGAGAAAAATGCCTCGGCGCGCGGCAGAATGTTCCGGAAAGTTGATTTCGCTGCAGGTTTTTCAGCGTCGTGGCGCCGATCTGCAGGCACCACACGACACGAATTTACGAGTTTGGGCCGAATTTGACACGTTTTCAGAGTCCAAAAGAAATAATTTTTCCTACCTACATAATCCCTAACCCTTGACCTAAAGGATTCTTGGGCTATATATATTCTCTACATCATTCTCTAGAGAGGGATTCATTCATCATTGTACATACAACACAACTTAGGAGACTAACATTGAAGGCTTTTCAAGTATTTTCTTTTCTTTCTTTTTGCTTTGTTTATTTCAGTTCATGTATGGAGATTGTATTAGTTCTTAGCGTGACTATGGCTAGGAGCTAATTACTTATTTAGGGATTTCCTTGTGATTCTCTTGAAACTCTTATTCATGAAGTAATACATTAGTTGATTTTTTCTTCACTTGTTTAAAATTTATTCAATAGTTGTTTTGATTGCTTGATAATTAATTGATCACTAGTTATCATCACTTATATGAGTTCTAATCGAAATCCGAAAGGGAAGATTGTGAATATGCTATAGTTGAATAAACATAGGTTTAAATCGTGGATGAAAGTACCCCGATACTTGTGTAGCTTAATATGTTATTGCTCTTAATCCTCCTTTGTAGTCAATCTTGTCATTGAAAGATAGAAGAGTTCTCCATTGGGGTTGAGTGTTTATATTACCTTAACAGGAGTATAAAATGGCTTAGTTAACCTGCTATCTTAACGTAGAAGAAGAAGTCAGTTTAATTGTATTAAGGATTGAATAGAATGGATATTTGATGATCTTGGAAGCCCTAATTCTCCATCATAACTGATTTAATTCAAAGTATTTTCTTAATTAGTTTATTTCCTGCATTATTAGTCTAAAAATCCAAACCAATTAACGTTAACTAAATAGAAACTAAAGCGTAGATAATCCAGATTGAAAACCATCCTGGGGCGATATTCGGTCTTACCTAGACTATATTACTTGTCACGATACGTGCACTTGCGTTTAGCGTGTGTATAAGTCGCGCATCATAAGACAAATATCCGACTTTACTGCCTCTCCCTAATAAAACTGAGGCATGTTCATACCAAAAAGATAGGCACAAACTACTTCCAAAATTTGTCTATTATTTAATTTGTGCCAAACCATTTTGTTGCGGTGTATATATGCAGGATGTATGGTATCGTATCCCCAACCAACTAAGATATTCTGGAGAACAAACCATTAGTCAGCAGGGCCCCGAGTGTCGGTCATAACCCGTAGTTTGGGGTGTGACACTAGCCAACGAATTAAACTGAAGGATATACTCCAATACACTCATATTACCTTGATGTAAAAGTAAAAATTATCTTGCATGACCCTTCAAAGTTCTACCGGTAGGTAATGTAGAAAGGCTTCTAAAAAATCCTTCCATACTGCTATGGTGTATTTGATCCTCTAAAGTGCACCCATGTTTAATAACATACAATTGCGACATTCCGCAATCTATACAAAGCCAATTCTATTGCCTCAATATCTATACCATGTATTACCTACAATGTCCTGTATAGATGATCTATGAAATTTTTGTAGATCTTTATTTGGATCGGATCCTGAAAACACTGTAGGATCCAAATTGATGAAATCCCGGACCCTCACACTAATTTCCCTATCATACGACCCAACACTCATACCCTAGTGTTGAGCCTGAGTGTCCATTAATCGAGTCTACAATTGTACTGTGCTCCGCATATCCATGTCCTCATTATAAGTTCAAATGGAGGGGCTGGAGGCACTCGTTCCCTCATCTGTTCTTCTAGGACTGGCTTGTTCAATAGATCATGTGGGGATATCACATCTATGATCTAGGCCTCACTTTGGCCCTTACAAATAGGTGGTACTCTACTCTCACCCTCACCAGCAACCGCATTTCACTTTTGGCTAGTCGAAGCTCGTCGATTCACAAGCATCCATGTATCCAAAACAAAGCAAATGATTAAGAACCTAATTCCTTACACTTCAACTCTATCACACAATCTAGAATAAGAAGAAAAAGTAACCATTCTAAATGTCATGTAGCCTCATGTTTATAAATGTGGTGCATAACACATCCATAAATAAGACTCTACTAGATGGTTTTATAGACTCTCTATAATAAGACCTGCTCTAATACCAAGTTTGTTACACTCCAACCTTGGGGGTATGGCCGGCACCTGATGTCGGTGTCGGTCACACCTCTCAAGGTTAGGGTGTGACATTGAGGTAAGTAAAATAAATAGGAAAGATGTTGTCCAAATTATCGTAGACAAGTTTGTCGCTCATTTGTGTTGGTTCCTAACTTCTACAGCTTAACAATAGTTCCTTATCACTTATTGTAGATTGAAGTACTAATAGAATGAGTTGACGTCATGAGGTTAAATAGTCGACTAGGTATGTTAAGGCTATCCCTTCCATCTCTTAGCATGAATCTATTGGTAATGAACATAAATTAATGTTCCCACGTAACGACTCTACTCTCGGTAGCTCAAGTATTTAAGTTCTTCCCTTTAACGAAATGTTATTTGAATCATATTGTCCCTTGTCGGGAGTACTTTAAGTATCACATACTTATCTCTCTTTGCATGATGTTTCGTTTTCCTTGGTTTGTTATAAGACATCTGATGATATGTTAGCCACATAACGATATTCGGAAGGTAATGACCTTACGTCACTCCAATGAGCTCAGAGTGTCCTTTAGTCTCTCATGCATTTAAATATGCATATACACAATATGACTTCACACCCCGAGCTATAATTGGTGGGTACGTCACCTAGTGTGCACTATATATATGTATATGATATGACTTCACTCCTCGAGCTATAATCGGCGGACAA
Organism: Przewalskia tangutica; assembly: GCA_029844215.1. Taxonomy (NCBI): domain Eukaryota; kingdom Viridiplantae; phylum Streptophyta; class Magnoliopsida; order Solanales; family Solanaceae; genus Przewalskia; species Przewalskia tangutica. Next base: position 124,476,372 of record CM056726.1, on the reverse strand, counting down.
CACCTAGTGTGTGAGATATATATGTATAGCACCATTGATCAGTTAGTTATGATGATGATGATGATGATGATGATGATATGTTTCCCACAGAGGTCTATGACATTATATATGCATTATGTATCTCTACAGTGTTATATACACGGATGTATTATATTATTGCATATTGCATATCATGGTCCTCAATGGCGAATTTAGAGTTTCAAATTAACCATTATTGTCCCTCACTTATGTTAATGTCTCCACTTATGTTTTATCTGCCTTACATACAAGTAAATTCTTTCGTACTGATCTCCCTTTGTTGGAGGCGTTGTGTTTCATGCCTGAGGTTCAAGTAGAATGATTGACGACCCTCCTTAGTGGGTTCTCAGCTCATGTGGTGTTGTTGCACTCCAATTGTTCCGGAGTTGTTGTTTTGAGTCGGTACCACCTTTATGTACAAGTTATGGGTATGAAAGGTCCCAGTCTCGACCTTATGATGTTTATGCTACTCTTAGAGCCTTGTAGACAGATGTTCTATGTATAGATGTTATGTATGGCCTTGTCGGCATATGTTTTGATGTACAAACTTCCATGCTGGCCTTTTCAGCCCTTATCTATGTATATATGCCCATCATGTTGGTATCGTCAACTGCTTATATCCTTTTAATTTCATTCAGTTTATCATGGCGGCCTTGACAACCCATTTGTTTATTAAGCTAGGTTGTTAAGTCACGTAAGTTGGTGCTCGACAAGTAAGGCTCGGGTGCTAGTTATGCCCCTCTGATTTGGGGTGTGACACCATAAGCTTTAAGTTAGAGTGTAAAAGAATATCCATCAACTCAAAAAATTAGAGCATTGACTTACGGTTACGATTCACGGACTGTAAGTGGAAGTCGTAGCTATAACCCTAGAAATCTCACTTATGATCCGTACGTGAACCCGCAAGGGTATTATTGTCATATTTGTGTCCGCATTATAAATAGTTTTAAGGGTTTTTGTCGGGTATCTTATTTTGAATATTGTCCTAACAGTGAAGAGCATTGAAGACTCCATAGTTTTGAAGCTTTTGCATTGAAGACTCCAAGATAAGTCTACTTGACATTTATTAATCGTTCCTAACTTCAAGTCTTTTGCATTTGAGAAAATGATAAAGAAGAAATACTATTCAACTATTGAAAATTATTGGATAGTTGTTTAGAGATCATTTGCATATCAGATAACAATGACCAATTAGAAATATATCATATTACCATTTATAGCATTACATTTCATTCACGGGGACACAATCTTGATTTCTCATTCCAATTAAGTAATCTTTAAACAAAATAATTTCTCACTAGAATAAATAATCAAACGCTTTTACAAATAAACATGATAGAATTAAACCGAAATTCAAGTACCACACTACACAAAGTAACATTTTCACACCATATTCCATATGGGATTCAAAATCAAACTTGTTGGGTTATTATATTTAACATCGACCATCTTATGTCATTTATACAGGTGTAATTTGATCGTATCAAACATCACCTACTAAGGATATAAAGACTGGAGGACACACGCGAAATGGCAAAGTAACGATAAATATTTCAAATGTTGGCTCGAGTGGATCTAAAACCCCAGGCAATGGACTACTACACCTTGCAGTTGAGAAAATGACCGGAAACTCAAAGAAAGTGGTTGAATACAAGGATACTCAAGCTTCTACTACTTCTATTCGTGGGGTGACAAACCTACAAATAATTGCAATTGGCTCGCAATTGGTTGGGATAACTCAGAAAAGTGATATTTATATCTGGGAGTGGTTCTTCTTAGGATGAAGAAGAATCTCAAATCACAACTGTTAAGAGTCCCATATCGGAAATGGAATGGGAATATGGATTCCTTATATGAACTTGAACAATTTTCACCCTATAAGCTAGCTTTTGAGGTTGAGTTAGACCCAAGATCCATTTTTTACATGGTATCAGAGCCAGACTCCTTCCAATTCTTTGTTCATCGTGTTGGGCCCCTAAATTATATTGTCCACGCTCCATTTAACGAGGTCTGGGCGTGCGAGGAATGTTAAGAGTCTCACATCGAAAATGGAATGGAAACATGAATTCCTTATATAAACTTGGACAATTCTGACCCTACAAGCTAACTTTTGGGGTTCAGTTAGGCCCAAGATCAATTCTTTACAACAACCACTACTAGGGTGGTTCAATAACTTGTTATGGGAGAAACATAAGATAATAATGGAACTCAGACTAGGGCATGGTCATGGCTCTTCTTAAACAACAAGATTGCTGGAAATGATATGACCCATTGTTTCATTGTTCCAACTATAGTTAAAGGTAAACCTAATGTTGTGTTATAAATTGCTGAAGTAGCTAAGCAAACGAAAACACGGGAAAATGCGTTGGTGGTGTATGTTATGAGTGATAAGCAAATCTTCAATTATATGAGCAACGATGTTAGCCGGCAGTAGAACAATGTTGCTACCCCTGACATTTACTGCATGATGATGGATTTTTCATTGTGAAATTACAAAGTGTTTAGGATAGGACTTAAATCCTATATGCATGCCCCATATACCATCAAGTAGACCACTTATTTTGAAAGCATGAACATCTGAATTTGATTTCAAGCAGAAACTACCTCGCACAATGCCTCCGTGGGTTATATTCCCTAACATTCTCCTTAATTGTTGGGGAGATAATACCTTTAGAAAGATAGCAAGTAGACTTGAAAAACCATTATTTGCAGATAAGTACACTGCTAGTGTCAATCTAGACCTTCAATGTTTAAACCATAATAAAATTTATATAATTCAAAGAAATTGAATTCAACAACACTTATTATATAGATACTTCAACTATATAGAAATTAACAACAACAAACAGCAAGTATATAATCTCATACTAATTTGTTGTAGATAGAGGCCTGCAATGACGCAGTGTCCTAAGACAAAAATTCATCTCCACTTGTGTTGTAGTTCTACGGACGTCTGCCTTGAGGATACAACTATCTAAGTGAGAGTTTTAGCACAAGAACTTCACTTCTGGCGAATTTACTATATGTGTTCTTCAGAAATTTCTTTTGAAGAAGATGATGAAGATAGAGCACAATCTTAGATCATTAATTGAGTTTAATAATTTGATTGTAATGTATTGTGTGTTATATCTCTTCCAACAAGTGATCACCATGCTTATATAGCATGAATTTTCCTCCATTAAGCAGTCACTCATCAAAGGTTGTGACCTTTCATGAAGAGACACACATTTTGGGCATTTTGGAATTTTCCGTTGAATTAACACTGCGGCGCTAAACCGCAGCGCGGTGGTGCTCCAAAACCTGCAGACCTCTTTGAAGTTTCAGCGTTGTGGCGCCGCTTCCCAGCGCGTGGCGCTGTCGGCGGTCACTTCTTTCCAGATTTTTCATCACTTTTCACTTCTTCTTTTACAAGTTCCAACAATACCCCACATTTTCTATTCACACATCTCACAATACCCCACATGTGGACAGAAAATAAGATAACTAGGAACTTATCGTCATTTCTGTCAAACGTGATATGACATACATCGGAGACGGTGTCTTTTGGACTTGAACCGCTCGTAGTTAGTACCTATCAGATCTACTTGTGAAGTAGTGGACGTAATGCCTTGAACTATTCACGTTTTGTAGTAAATCGAGACAACAAGTATCACACATGCCATATCGACATATTTCAATTCTTACGGTTGTGTTCTTTTCGGTCATGAACAACTCCTTTCTTCATGAGAATTTCTAGAGAGCGTAGCCATATCGGTTCTCTCAGATGCGACCCCACATTAATCTCACATAGGTAATATTAATCAAGAATAGTCCGTACTATACCACCATAATGACTATTAATATTATTAAGAACCGAAGTTCAGCCCTATATCATCAACGAAATAACACACTTGGTACATCATAGGAACAAGCATATGTGTGTTTTACGCTCCTTGAGTCTTCCCCAGCTAGTTTTCCTTTTGAACCTAAACCATGGGATCTCCAATTATGATAGGTTTCCACCAGTTCACAACTCATTGTATTGGCTTTAAGCCCATTCCCCTCGATGTAAATACGACTTGCTCTCGTGTAAGGCCTTTTGCCAAAGGATCCGCTATATTCTCCTTTGACTTTACATAATCAATGGAAATTATTCCATTCTCCAGCAAGCTTCGTATTGTATTATGACGTCGCCTTATGTGTCTTGATTTGTCATTATATATTTGATTTTTTGCCCTCGTCAAGGCAGCCATACTATCACAATGTATGCAAATGGCGGTCACTGACTTTGTCCACAACGGAATACCTTCTAGGAAGTTTCTTAGCCATTCTGTCTTTTCGGCAGCTTTATCCAAGGCTACAAACTATGCTTCCATAGTTGATTTCGTATTTACCGTTTGCTTTGATGATTTTCATGATATCGACTCTCCACCAAGTGTAAATACATACCCACTTGTGGACTTACTTTCTGAATGGTTGAAAATCCAAAGCATCACAATATCCTTCTAACACGGGAGGATATTTTGTATAATGCAATCCATAGTTCATTGTATGCTTTAGATATCATAGTGCCCTTATTAGCGCTACCCAATGATCATTTCCAGGATTATGTGAGTATCGACTAAGTCGACTCACTGTATATGCTAAATCAGGTCTCGTACAATTCATTATGTACATCAAGCTTCCAAGAACTTGCGTATACTCTAATTGAGACACACTATCACCTTCGTTCTTCTTAAGGTGACAAGCGGGATCAAATGACGTAACAACCGACCTATCATCATAGTGTCCGAATTTTCTAAGGACTTTCTCAACATAATGAGATTGAGTTAATATATTAACCCTCAGAATTCCTTTGAATTCTAATACCAAGATTGACATCCGCTATTCCCATATTTTTCATATCGAAAGCGGCATGCAACATCTTCTTATAATGACACATGCATTCTTACATTCCTTAATGTAGACACATTTGTCACATTCGTTTATTTGAAAACCATTTGATAATAATGTATTATCAAACTTCTCATGTCATTGCTTTGGCACTTGTTTAAGTCCATATAACGACTTAACCAACTTACAAACTTTCTTCTCTTGACCTTTCACAACAAACCCTTCGGGTTGTTTTATATATATTTCTTCATCTAGTTCACCATTTAAGAATGCAGTCTTCACATTCATTTGGTGTATTTCCAAATTGTGAATCGTTGCTATAGCAATTAATGTCTTTATAGACGTAATTCTAGACACTGGTGAGTAGGTATCGAAGAAATCTACGCCTTCCTTTTGTCGGAATCTTTTGGCTACTATCTGAGCTTTATATTTCTCTATAGTACCATCAGGTCTTAACTTCCGTTTAAAGTTCCATTTATGGCCTATTGGTTTCTGTCCCGGAGGAAGATCAACCAATATCCATGTATTATTTTGTACAATGGATTCCAGCTCACTTTGGATGACCTCCTTCCAATAAGGTGCTTCGGATGATTCAATTGCATCCTTATACGTTTAAGGTTCTCCTTCAATGGAAAAGGTCATAAAGTCTGGTCCAAAATCTTTGGCCATTTTATCACGTTTACTTCTCCTTGGTTGAGAATTTTCTTCTTGAACCGATGAAGTAAGATTATCATCATTTTGGTTTGATTCATTTTGAGGCAGTGTCCTCTTCTTATTATTAGGAACACTTTTATCCTTGTCTTTATAAGGAAAGACCTCCTCAAAGAATTCTGCTTCCGCAGATTCCATAAGTGTATTTTTGTGGATACCTTCAACATCAGAATGATACACCAAAAACTTATATGCTGCACTATTATTGACATGACCAATATATATGCAATCCACCGTTTTTTGTCCAAGTTTAATTCTCTTTGGTAAAGGAACTTGAACTTTCGCTAGGCAACCCCACACTTTCATCCTTTTGAAAGTAGGCAATATTCTATTCCACAATTCGTATGGAGATTGATCACTTTTCTTTTGAGGAATTATATATAATATCATATTTGCAGTAATTAATGCCTCACCCCATAGACTAAGAGGTGCATCCAAACTAATCAACATTGAATTTATCATATTCTTCAACGTTCTATTCTTTCGTTAGACAACTCCATTTTATTGTGGAGTATATGGCGCAGTGATTTGATGAATGACATCATGAGTAGAACATAATTATTTGAACTCAATTGACGTATATTCGCCACCTCGGTCTGACCTTAGAATCTTAATTCTTTTGTCAAGATGATTTTCCACTTCTGCTTTGTATGTTTTAAACATGTTCAAAGCCTCATCTTTGGTATGTATTAAGTATACATAACAAAATTTACTGCAATCATCAATAAATGATATATAATAATTCTTTCCTCCACGAGAGGGGGTTGCTTGGTAATCACACAAATCACTAAGCACTTCCTTTGATTTCACAACAGTTTTATAAGGATGACTTGCATATTTTGATTCTATGCATACCCCACATTTGGTCATTTTGCTCATAGAATATTTTGACAACATGCCTATCTTTACCATTCATTGTAAGGAACGATAATTTACATGACCTAATCAAGAATGCCATAAAGAAGCAAATGAATCAATCACATACTCAGAAGCAGTGCTATTGCCTGCGTTTTCAATGATAACGACAAATGCCTTAGTACATACAACACTTAGTTTGAAGAGTCCCTCACTGAGGTAGCCCTTGCCTACGTACACCCCACCTTTGGTGAGTACAAATATGTCAGATTCAAAAACTAACTTAAAGCTCTTGTTGCTAAGAACAGGACCAGAAATTAAATTTTTACAAATTTCAGGCACATGTAGTACATTTGTGAGTAGAAGATCATTCCCGAAAATGAGCCTCAAAGTCACCTTCCCTTTGCCTTCCACCTTCACAGAAGCAGCATTCCCAACAAACAACTGTTCTCCATCTTTGATGGCTTGGTAAGATGAAAACATGTCCTTCTCTGAACATACATGCATAGTAGCACCCATATCCATCCACCAATAGGTGAATTTATAACCATGTTTGCTTGTGCAGCAATAACACCAATAAATTGGTACTTAGAAGCATTGCCTTCAACCATGTTGGCAGTAGGCTCCAATGAAACATCATCAACCTTTTCATTCTTCCTGTTATCCTCTTTAACTCGAATTTTAAGAACCAGTTGCTCAAAATTTATTTTCTCCGTTAGATGCTTCAAATAAACCTTAAAATCCTTCCCGGAAGGAGGTAATTTTCAATAATAGCACCAACAAGGAAATTCGGGTTAAGGCCCATACCTTCAACCTCTAGTTCATGAACAATGACTTGGAGTTCCTCTACTTGCTTGACAACATGCTTTGCATCGCTCATCTTGAAGTTCAGAAACTTGCCGATGACAAACTTCTTTGAACAATTAGCCTCTGTTTTGTACTTGTAACAAGTGACTGCCATAACTCCCCTGCTGTCCCGAACGTGAAGTATATGTCATAGAGAGTATCATCCAAGGCATTGAAAATGTAGTTCTTACACATAAATTCTTGTGTCCACCAAGTCTCAATCGCCTTCAGCCTTTCGGCCTTTGCCTCCTCGGTTGGAGCATTCTCTTCTTCTCCCTCCGGCAGTGTCGTTGGAGCCTCAACAGTCAACACGTTTGCCACGTGAAGTGTTGTCAAATAGAACAACATCTTACATTTGCGGTAACAAATCGAACCCTTGAATTTCTCGGGTTTCTCCACATGGTTTTTCACCATTGATGATCCGGATTGATCCATTCTTTTGCAAATCAGAAAGATGTCTCTGAAAATTTTGCAAGCTTCACACAGTCAGAAAATAAATTTTCTAAGAAATTTTTATCTTAGATTGTTAGTGTCAATCTAGACCTTCAATGTTTAAACCATAATAAAATATATATAATTCAAAGAAATTGAATTCAACAACACTATTATATAGATACTTCAACTATATAGAAATTAACAACAACAAAACAGCAAGTATATAATCTCATACTAACTCGTTGTAGATAGAGGCCTGTAATGACGCAGTGTCCTAAGACAAAAATTCGTCTCCACTTGTGCTGTAGTTCTACGAACGTCTGCCTTGAGGATATAACTATCTAATTGAGAGTTCTAGCACAAGAACTTCACTTCTGGCGAATTTACTATGTGTTCTTCAGAAATTTCTTTTGAAGAAGAAGATGAAGATAGAGCACAATCTTAGATCAGTAATTGCGTTTAATGATTTGATTGTAATGTATTGTGTGTTATATCTCTTCCAACAAGTGATCACCATGCTTATATAGCATGAATTTTCGTCCATTAAGCAACCATTCATCAAAGATTGTGACCTTTCATGAAAGACACACCTTTTGGGCATTCTAGAATTTTCCGTTGAATTAGCGCCGTGGCGCTCCAAAACCTGCAGACCTCTTTGAAGTTTCAGCGCCGTGGCACTGTCGACGGTCACTTTTTTCCAGGTTTTTCACTTTTCACTTCTTCTTTTACAAGTTCCAACATACACTACACAACAGATCAGAATATCATATACTAGAGTCCTAGTGGATATAGATATGACATTGGAGCTCCCTTTGGAGGTTGACGTCATTGACCCTTCTGGAAGAAGCTTTAGTAAAGAGGTGAAGTATGATTGGAAACCTAGACTTAATGTGTCAAGTTTTCCCATGAAAGTCCAGAGGAGGTCAGGAATGAAGAACAAACCAAAACAAGACGTAAATAGAAAAATAGAGGTGCTCCTGGAGGGCCAAAGAGAATGATGCAGCAGTGGGTAAGCAAACAACCTCAACCAGTTGACCTTGGGCCATCTACTAGTCAACTTGAACATATGAAGCATCAGGAGTTGGTTCATCAAAAGGCTAGCCAACAGACTAGTGTAGCAACTACTGGAAGAGTGAGTCCAGCAAGGGAGGTAATAAGCAGAAGGGAACAACTGCTACCAACACCCCTACTGTTGTAGGAAGCTTGAGAATGGGAACTTTGTCTTATGCAACAATAGTTCAACAAGGTAGTATCCAGATAGTTACCCTGGAGGGGCCTCATCTAAAGACTTTAAACTCATTTTCTCCTATGGCTAATAGTGGTGTGAAGTTGGGTGAAGGTGTTAGGCCTCCTGATGGAGGACACTATTAGTTAATTTGCAATGCGAGGGGCCTTAACAAGCCCTTAAACCAGAGGAAAATGGGAACCTATTTGCTGCAACATATGATTAATTTTGTTGGAATTTTGAAAACTATGTTAAAAGAGAATAAGTGACAAAGAATTATGACAAAAATTAGAAGAGGATGGGCTACTAGTCATAACTAATGACAAACTGAGAATGGGAGGATTTAGATCATATGGAAGGCCACTGAACTTAATATCACTATACAATAAATACATTATCAGTTTATTCAGTATTATCTTGAGGATAGAAGATTTGATTTTAAAATCACAGTTGTTTACAAGAAGAACTCAATTGAAGAAAGGAAGGGGCTTTGGGGGTGGATTACAAAGTTGCAACACCATAATCCACGGTACATTTGTGGAGATTTCAACACTCCACTAGCATCAACTGATAGAACATGAGGCCAAATGTAGGAAATTATGAAATAAGGGACTTCTTACAAGCTATAGAGAATATGAACCTTGCAGATATGAAGTCTACTGGTAGAGAATATACTTAGTCAAATAGGTATGTCTGGAATAGGATTGACAAAGCCTTGTGCAAAGTTCACTGGAATTTGACTTATGGACTGATCACAGCTTAATTTAGAGGAAGTGGTTTCTCAGACTCTTCTATCCGCATTGAGCATACTACTAGCCATGATGACAATAGGAATCCATTCAGGTTTCTCAGTGTATTGACTGAGTTGACAAGTTATTGGGGACTATAAAAAATATTTGGCAACAAAAGGTGAATGGTACTCATATGTATAGCCTTTGGACAAATATTTAAACTATGTAAGCTTGCTTTAAATGAGATGATGTACACAGAGATTGGGAGAATTGGCATAAAGGTGACTCATGCTAGGGAGAAAGGTTGCTTGACATACAAACTCAACTTACTGTGAGTGTGGAAGAGAACCTTCTCATCCAGGAGAAGGAAGCATCATAAGAGTTGAATAGATGGAGACAACAAGTATTTTTTTGCATGTATAAAGGAAAGTAAAGTGCAAATACTATCTCCATTTTGAAGAACTCATAAGGAAGAATATTAATGAAGCATGATGCTATTGAGGAGGAAATTCTCAGCTTTTACAAGGAACTTTTGGGAACAACTGATGATAATTTGCCATGTATTGACCTGACCATCGTGAGACATGGCCCAAGTGTCGCACTTCAACAACAAAGGAAACTTATCAGAGATGTCAGCCATAGTGACTTTAAACATGATTTATTTGCCATTGATGACAATAAAGCACATGTCATTGATGGGCTTAATGCTCATTTTTTTTAAAAGGGCACGCGAGATAATACAAGTGTATGTAAGTCTAGCTGTTCAGGAATTCTTTCAGAAGATCAGGATGCTTAAAGCAATGAAAAATACAGTAGTCACCCTTATACCTAAGACTACACATCCCAGAACCATTAGAGATTTCAGGCCAATAGCATGTTGCTCAATAATTTACAAAATAGTCTCTAATAGTTATTACAACAAGGATAAAAGGTGTCACTGATGATCGGTGGATAGCAATCAATTAGACTTCATCCTAGGCAGAGTCATCTCAGATGACATAATACCCATTCATGAATTGGTTAAAGGATACACTAGGAAATAACTCTCTCCAGATGCATGATCAAAGTAGATCTTGAGAAAGCATATGATTCAGTTGATTGAAGATTCATAGAGCAAATTCTACAAGAACTGGGTTTACCTAATAATGGTAAAGTGGATCATGACATGTATAAACAATGTCAGTTATACATTCATGATTAAATGAGGGCTATCAGATAGTATGCAGGCTAAGAAAGGACTAATACAGAGAGATATCATCTCACCATATATTTTGTGCTACTTATGTAATATATGAACGGGTGCTTGGGAACTTTGAAGACTTTGACAGACTATAAATTCCATCCTATATATCAAAATGTGGACACTACACACTTATGTTTTGTTGATGATCTCCTTATGTTTGCTAGAAGACACCACCTCTATAAAGCTGCTAAAGGAGAAATTTGACATCTTTTCTGAAGCTTCTGGACGGAGATCCAACTTGAACATAAGTCGGGTGTACTTTAGGGTGTGGATTCTACAACTAAGGGGAGAATCTTGCGGCTGCTAGGATATGAACAAGGAGAATTACCAGTTAAATATTTAGAAGTGTCTTTGTAAACCAAGAGGTTATTAGTGGCTCAATGTAAATCACTGGTGGATAGAATAACAACTAGAATCACAAGTTGGATGGCTAGAAAACTCTCATATGCTGGCATAATTCAATTAATTGGAGCTGTATTGTTTGGAATTCAAGCCTAATGGTCACAATTATTCATGTTGCCTCAGAAGGTTATTAAACTTATAGAAGCTACATATAGAAGCTACCAATGGATAGGGGAGACAATGGTGAGTAGAAGAGCTTTGGTTTCCTGGGAAAACATTTGTTTGCCAAAAGGAACAGGTGCCTGAATATACTCAATATGAAAACTTGGAACTAAGCTGCAATAAGCAAATTACATTGTCTCTGAGCAATCAAAAAGAGAAGTTGTGGATAGCTTGGATACATAATTATTATATAAAGAAGCAGGATGTCATCACCACGGAGGATCCTACACAAGCCTCATGGATGGTGAAGAAGATATTTAATATGAGGAAGAATTGGGTTGTTCTAGATCACAATGATCAACTGATCAAGTAGGGGAACCAGATCAAAGTGGCTTACCAATCCCCCAAGGGTGCAGTCACAAATGTCCCTTGGATGAGTTTAGTGTGTCACATGCCACTAGCCCCAAGAATGTGTATCTTACGGTTAGCAATGTAGAAAATTGAGAACTCAAGACTTGCTGTTGAGGTGCGGAAGTGTGTGTAGTATGTAGAACATGTATGGAGAGTCAAAATCACCTATATTTTTATTGAAGCTTTTCTAAGGTATCTTGGAAATGGCTAAAGTCTTGGACAATGCATACGATTTTCTCGAGAAAGGTATATATATAACTTAATTATATATATAGTTTTAATTTGGTAGTGTTATGGTGTAATATAGTTAAACTAATATGTTTGACATTATATTATTATATTTTTTAAAAGTCAATAAAACTCGAATTAAGCAAAAAATCAACAAAAATCAAGCAATGAAAAATCAACTTATTTATTGTTTGGTTCCAATCAGTGTTTTCAGAGGCCGAGACTCTCCCTGGATGCGGCGCATACCAGAAACGCTCCGGAACGTAAATGAAAGACATAGATCCATAGGGCGTACGTTCTAGAATTTGGGGTGTAAGTTCCGGGTGTGAAAGTGTAAGCCCCAGACGTAAAAGCGTATGCCCTGGGTGTTAAATTTAATTTTTTTTTTAAAATTAAATTTTTACTATAGGTTTATAGTTTTTATTATTGGTGTAATGATATTTAAACTTTATATTATCATGTTGTAGTGATTTTTAAAATATATAAATAACACTGTCATAAATAATTTTTTTAATTGTTTATCTTTGAAATTGGTAGGATAGAGATTTCATAGACTATGTTGCTGAAAACTTATTTTTCCATTTTTTGTCGTTGTTATTACACTTTTCTTCCTTCTCCTTCTTTGAAATATATAAACAAAAATCAATGTAAATATACTGTCCATGATGCTCTGAGAAATCAATGGCTTAAAAAAAAAGGACAGAATCCTACTATTAAATCCAAGCAGGATATTTTTAAGAACATATCACCATAGTTGAGAGTGGAAAGAGCTAATACATGACACAATGGATGGAGATTTTATTGTAAAGATTATCCAGGCTATTACGAAGTATCATTCTTGTGCTGTTATATTTTCTCATATAATAATTATAATAAGTTTTTTTATATTATTGATGATTTATTTGAATTTATTTACAAAATTTTAATGAAAATTTTACTTTTATTTATTTTTTAATATTAAAATTATAAAATTAAAAATACATGAGACATACACCCCGTAGATTGACTTACCGCTCCATGACTTGTTGCTTACGCCTCGTCCTATGTAAAATGTCTCACCTCCGCCCCCCCCCCCCCCTCTTAAAACACTACTTCCAATATTTTAAACCCCGGACTTATCACCCTAACAATTACCAAATAATTGGGTCCAAAAATTAATACGAAAATCCACATCGGGATTCATAAGCCTGAAAGCTCCACTTTGAGATATTTTTCCTCTATCGGGCAATCTTCTCCGATCTCGCACGCACGCACGCACAAACACACACTTCTGTGTGCCTTCTCTCAAACCCTAATCTTCTCTTGCGATCTCCATCTCTCTATACACCCTATGTGTTTACAGGGAAGAAGAATTTGAATTGGAGGGACAAATCGATGATCGAAATACGGTGTGACTTCTTAAATTGAAGTCACATGAGCTGTGGTGAAAGCGCGATAACAATTTATTATTGGTAGAAACGCCATGTGGTTCTCCTTTTGGAGATCCAGAGACCGATTCTCCTTGGATGAATTCAGGTAACTAACTCCCTTTACAACACTCTAAATTAGTTGAGAATCATAATGATTAGATCAAATATAGAGACTTAAAAAGCATTGATTTTTTATTTAAGTGTATAGTTGTTGTTATTTATAGAACAAGGTAATACTAATGGGTTATGTTTATGATCAAGAGTCGAAGTGGTTTTAGACTGTGGAGCTAAAGTCAATTTGCCTACTTTTCTTCAAGTCATAAGAGTACAACAACATACTCAATGAAATTCCACAATGAGGGGTCTGGGGACGGTAGAATGTAGTGTACGCTGACCTTACCTCTACTCTGGGAGCTAGAGAGGCTATTTTCGGTAGATCCTCGACACAAGGACCAGCAATTCAAAGCAGTACGAAAAAATAAATAACGGAAGCAAATAAGTCAGGCAAAATCCTATAAAAGGCATGATAAAGCAGCTTAAAGTCATAACAACAACAACATACCCAGTGAAATCCCACACCGTGGGGTCCCTTACCTCCACCTTGGTGGGTAGAGCGGCTGTTTCCGGGAGACCATTGGCTCAAGACAAAACATAATCACAAACAAGACAATCAAAACAAAGCATGAGTAAAGCAAGAAAAACAATCAGACTTAAAGTCATAAGAATATTTAAAATATTTATTGAGTGGGAGATACTCATATTTAAAATATTTATTGAGTGGGAGATACTCACAAGCTGCTCCGGACACCCCATTATCCCAAAAAAATGTCTAGAATATTTACACACCACTAATGAGTGGAGACTGCTCTTTATGTACCTCTAGTATGAAAGAGCACTAGTATATGTCCCGGACACAAATACTTAAATGTAAGTTGAACTTGTAGATCTTCTGGCTGTACAACCTTCACAGTGGAGGATGTAGCATGATAGGTGGGGGGTTAATTCAACCCCTAACTTTCGACGCGGAGCATAACTTTATGCGTAAAAAATTATTAAAACTGGAAAAATAGTAGACTTGAACCCATAAATTTTAAATACAATGGGTTCAAACTAAGAATCTCTAAAGGTTGAACCCATAGAGTTTAAGTCCTGGATCCGCTTCTGAACCTTCACCTTGACTTGATACTACTAGGCCAAGGTTTTATTGGAAATTTATTCATTTTACTAGAGATGAAAAATATAGTCGAGGTTCTTTGATTGTGTCGTCTACGATTGCCCTCATTTTGACTAAATACTTTAATCATATATAGATGCATTTCTTGAATTCAGAAGAGGATAATGAATTATCCACAATATATTCTTAATAAAAAAATGAATTGTTCACAATATAGAGTTCACTTATGTTTTCCATCTTTTTTGCCACATTTTACCTTTTTTATAAGTACTGTTTTTTCCTTTTAATTGTGAGAGTAAAACAAGATGTACATAGTTTGGAGAATGAATGTAACGACTCAAAAAACAGGAGGCCATGACTGACATCCGCAGCAAAATATCCTATTACAAAACCCTGTCATAGTCTATATATGCCATATATCTCGACACACAACACTTTTATGTGATAATTTTTTTTGATCAAGTAAAGGGTTTCCTTGATAATAACAAGGCTAACTTGGCCATATACAAGAAGTATACCAAGAACAGGAGGACCTATATATGGTTCTCTCCGAAAGACACCCAATTCTCTAAACAAACAGGAACTACATGGGTGCACCAAAAGAAAATAAGGGATCGGAGATTATTCCTTAATTGAGCTAAATTCATCTCCACCCCTTCAAAAGCTCTCTTATTTATCTCTTTACAAATGACCCACATTAAAGGAAGAGAAGTAACATTTCAAGGCTTGTGTCTTCTTCTACTAGCTCCACTCTTTCACCTGAACATCAACTCCCTCACGGATCTTGGCATAACCCAGAAAATGCCAAACCATCTAAAGATATCCCACTATAACCTCGTGGCCACCTTACAATGTAGCAAAATATGTTCCACGTCCTCACCCGTCTCCTTACAAAGAAAACACCAGATTATGCAAAGAATCTTATGTTTCCTAAGATTCTCTGCCGTCAAAATCACCCATCTAGTAGCTAGTCACGAGAAGAAACACACCTTCCTTGGTACCTTAGGTATCCATACCGACTCATACGGAAAGTTAACCTACACCCTAGCCAGAAGCTTCTCATAGAAGGACTTCTCAATGTGATAATAATATAAGGAGATCCTAAATCAATATGTATCTCCTGATAGGGACCAAAGCAGACCATTAAACCCAAAATATGATCACCACAACAACACACTTCTTTGTTGTTGTTAAGAATGAAATAAGGTGAACAAGACATAACGAAGTACAAGTCATGACATAAGCCTCTAAGCCTTTCGACAATATACAAAAAGTCCTTGGGATGCGACTCGGCTAAACAAGAGAATATTAATTAATGCTAATACTACCACTGAACATAAGTGGGGCTCACCAGAATGAGGTGGTGCTCAAACTGTGTCATCCATCTGTACCTCTGGATTCTGTAAAGAAGCAACAAAGATGATGGAGTGAGTATGTACGCACCCAGTAAGTCTCATCAATCATTCTCTAAAAGGCGGAACAATTTTTTCATTAAGAAAACATGCATTTAGTATAAATATCATTCTTTAGCAAAATCAGGTTAATAATAATTAAATGCAACCACCAAAGGATGTCGTTCCTCCCTTAACAAGAGGTCTCAGGTTCGAGCCCTGGGTATGAAAAAATCTTTGGTAGGAGCGCTTCCCCTAGAAATGCGCCCTACTTGGCGCGAATCCGGATATAGTCGGGCTCCAATGCGGGTACCAGGGTGGGAAACAAAAAAAATAAAAATAAAAGTCGCATTATAAACATGTAGTAAATCATTTTTAATTATGTTTTGAAATTCAACTGTTGCCCCTAAGCCACAAACATAATCTATATCAGGAGGCTCTACATAGATACTGACATATCACGAACTTCATCTAACTGTCAATGCCGTATGTAGGAATTTGGATAAGTCGGGTTGGTTTTTTCATTTACCAAACCCAATCAGTTGTGTCAGTTTTTCAAATTTATAAACCAGGTGAACCCACAAAAGTCGGTTTTGGCTCCATGTGACCAGGAGGTCACGAGTTCAAGCCATGGAAACAACCTCTTGAGAAATGCAGGGTAAGACTGCGTACAATAGACCATTGTGGTCCGGCCCTTCCTCGTACCCGCGCATAGCGGTAGCTTTGTGCACCGGCCTGCCCTTAGTTTTTCTCGGTTTTTTCATTTTTTTCCCGGTGAGGCTCTAAAGCACAAAACATGTAACTGGTGCTCCAAATATTTGGTCGGTCCTAATAAGATACAACTATTCTATGGTTCTTCCCAAGAAAATAACACAACAATAAGAATAATGAAATCCCATAACACAAGTACTGCTAATGCATAATGACAATAAAGATAGTCTAAATACTAAGTCATGCTAAAATTAGAACTACTAATAAGTAATAAGTATTAATTATACGACTAAACATTAAAGAAAAACTAAACTAAGTTGTGCATTTTCACTGTCTTAACCAATGGAAAAAAAGAAGAAGATATCCAACACTTTTGTCATTCCCAATGTTGAATTAAATTTATTTTGTTTAGCATTAATTTGGTTTGGGCTTTATTTGAGTTATTGATATTTATGTGCTCTAAAACTTAGTGGACCATTCAAAAATTCCAGTCCAAATCTGAAATAATATGTTAAAAATCAAAATCTATGAAAACGTTTAAGAAATATTTATAAATTATATTACAACAAATATTTTTATGCATAAAATAATTTTAAAACTGTATACATCGAGTGTAGGTTTGATTTGATTTCAGTTCGACATTTCTTAGTTAATACCAAACCGAACCAATTATGGTCTTTTTTTTCAATACCAAATCAAATCAAATTTCTAGTCGGATTATTTTTCCTATTGCTCAGATTATCGGTTTGGTGCGGTTTGTCGGTTTTCTTTGAACACCCTTAGCCATACGAATAAGACAAGGTATGCTAGCTAACTCGAGACTTGGTCACGACCTTGATGTGACTCGCAATAGATTGCCATTAATATGGCTCAAACTGTAATCCCGCAACAACACTTATGGTTTCGGGGTAAAAGCCACCCAACTTGGGGGAGATGAATACCCATCTCAGTTATCTAAGGTTCCTCCCAAATGTCATACTTTTAATCATTATACCAAATACTGTCTTCAGGTTTAAAATCTGTCATTTTTGATGGTTCGACTTCGTCAACATTAGCCTCAAAATTATCGTCTAATTGTTCAACATTCTTGAACTCCATTAGTGAAAAAATTGTGGATTTGCATCTGTCTCAAATCAAATTTTCCGTTACAGTGTACTTTGGTGGTTCGACATTGTCAACATTGGCCTTTACATTATCGTCTAATTGTTCAATATTCATGAACTCCAGTAGTGAAAAATTTGTGGATTTGCATCTGTGTCAGAGCAAATTTTTCGTTACAGAGGTAATAGAGTCCTTTGGCCATCTGATTTTGCCATTCAGCATCCCATACTCAAACCTGCTGGGGTTGGAATGTTGTCTGGCTGGTCGGTAAAGAGCTTTTGGCATATTGATTTGCGGAGGAAGGAGAGTTGGTGGTTCTGGTACGTTTTTTGGCAAAAGAAGAAGGTGCTTATGGGTTAGGTCTGCTGATTGTGGTGCAATTTTTTGCTCAAATTTGAGGGCTAAACTCATGGCCCTATACACTGTTCTTGGTTTGTGAATTCTTACATGAGATTTTAATCCTCTTTAACCCATTTAAAATCACACTAACAGACAGTGATCTGGCGAATTTGTGATTCTTGACGAACGCTTTGCAAATTCTTGATGGTACTAATGAACAAAACTTGTTTGTTGGATACTATAGAGATGTTTGTCCGAATATTGACCTCCGCAGGACCAAATTTTCCTGCAATTCCTTAACAAGTTCATCCCGATAAAGCAAAGTTCTCTTTCACATAATCCAAAAGGAGAGGTCATGAATGTCTCCTTCTAGATACATCATTGTGATATCTAACTTTATGATCATCCGGAGTTTGATAGTAACAAAAATATTTTTCTGCCTTCAAAATTCATCCTCTGGGATCAATCCCTTCAAATTTGGGAAATATCAGCTTTGCATGTAGCCTCCGGGACCATCATGAATTGCCAATGCCAGTGTCTTCTTGCCAAACAGATTTTCCTCCATCACGGGTTCGGCGACTGGTTTCCTTTTGTCGGGCGTGGCTAGTCTGGGATTTCAATACAACAACTTCTGCAGCCTTTAAATCCATTGTGTTAAGTTTTGCTAATATGGCTGATAATTACTCGGCATTAGATTCAACATTGGGAGTGTCGTCTTGGGAATTAGAGTATCTGGTGTTAATCATTTTGGATCGTTTTGCTCTGATACCAAAACTAGTAGTAACCAGAAGTAGAGAACAAAAGAAATAAAATAGTAGAAGGTAACTTTTTGGCAATAATTTGTGCAAGATTTTTTTTTTTTTTGAAATTGGTAACTGTAGTTGTGCAAGAATCTTAAACACAATTACACCAATAAAGTTGTCCGTAAGGAGAGGACAAGACTCCAAAATATAGTAATTTATAACGTGAATTACCTGCCCAAATAGCTAGTCCTAATTACATAGTATATAACACACAATAGGATAAGATCGAACAACTAAAAATTAGGAATAGAAATTGGAGCAGTTGCAGGAAGCATTTGTCAACGCCAGGTGTGTACTTCAAAAACTGCAGAAGTTGTACTTTATCAAGACCTCTTCAATTCTTTATCCTCTTGTCGATATTTTCTTCTAGAACAAGTCTTGAAAGGTGGGCCTGTACTCATTTTTTGTCTTCTTTTATGCACTTGTGGATGTAACCATAATACCTTTTTAGTGCTGGTTTTCCTAACATCAATAATATTTACCAGTTAAAAAAAAAGAGATATCCTATGTCCAACTGACTTTACCTCTAAAACCCTGTTCTTAAGTCCTAGCTCTTAACAATTCCTACCCTATTCCTATTTTTATCTATTCCATAATATCATAATTTATATCCTGTGATGCCTATTTTCTCTAACCTTTTGCATGTCTGTTTAGTTTCCTCTAGGCATGCAATATTAACTCTCCTCTTTTTTAAGATATCCACTAATTCAATTGACTTTCTTGTCAAAGACCTATATTCCACCTACCTTTCCAAATCCGACTCTCATGGATTAGCTTCTTTACCCTCGTCTGTCTGTGAATGGGATACCCTTTCCCATTTTGCACCACATCCAGGCACTGAAGTGTCAAGACTACTTTGTTTTTGATAAAGTTGGCATGACTAGCTTATCTACCCACATTCGTCCATGACTTGGGGACCTTTTTCCATTTTGCACCACATCCAGGTGCTGAAGTGGCAAGACTAACTTTGTTTTTGATAAAGTTGGCATGACTAGCTTCTCTACCCACATTCGTCCATGACGTGGGGACCTGATGTGGCATGACTAGCTTCTTTACCTATACACATCCATGATATGAGAACCCTAGCTCATACTCCTTCACATCCAGGCGACTATGGGGTGGAATCCCTGGCCTGTTATTCATTACATCCGGGTGGCAGTGTAACATTTCCTTAGGTGAGCACGCCTGACAATATCTGTATTGTGAGGATTCATCATGAATTGGCTTATATCAGTCTACCGCAATTGCGCAACCTTCTCCTCTATCCGGGTTTGGGACTGCCAATGTGAATTTGCTCTATTATAATGAAGTTTAGGTAAAACATTATAATACGTGTGTGGACAAACTGTGCTGCTCAAGTCGAAGTGGAAAAGTAGTCCGTAGATTTTCAGTACATGATGCTCAAATGATTGTCCCACTATAACAGTTCCTGATCATTGTGATGTTTAAGCTGCATTCCTGCCTATTGTGCAGATTTTTGACTGATCAGTTGATGAAAGTTCAAGTTGTTAATGAGGTCAACAAGGTAATTACTTTACCTCTCTGATCTCCTTATCTCTGCTTTCTGCAACTATTTATTTTAGGCTGTCCTGCCATCAGGTATGATTATTCTTCATATATTTAAATATTTTCTTGTGGCATGAAGGATTTTGTGATTGAGGCGCTAAGATCAATTTCAGAGTTGATAACATATGGTGATCAACATGATGTGGCCTATTTTGAGTATGTCTCCACTAAGGGCTCTCCCTTTAGGTGTATACTATTTATTTTAGCCTGAGGTAGACCTAACAAGCTTTCTTTGACGTAATGTTTTTCCTTAAAGTTTGTCGGCATTTCTGCAGGTTTTTCATGGAGAAGCAGGTGATGGGGGAGTTTGTACGTATATTAAGAATTAGTAGAACTGTTATTGTTTCGCTTCAGTTGCTGCAGACGATGAGTATTGTGATCCAGAACTTAAAAAATGAGCATTCTATTTGTAAGTAAAGTGTTCAAATGTGTTGTATTGAATCAATCTTCTTGCCTTTACGCATTTTGTTAGTCTGACACCTTTTCCCCAAAATTTGCAGATTACATGTTTAGTAATGAGCACATTAACCACCTTATAACATATTCTTTTGACTTTCGTAATGAAGAGCTTTTGTCTTATTACATATCCTTTCTGAGGTGCGTTTCCTATAACTCAGCCGTTTTAGAGGCATTTCCTTACTTTTGAAATACTTTTTAGTCAAAATGCTTCTTGCTGACGCTGGGTTTCTGGATGCATGCGTATACAAAGAGCAATAAGTGGAAAGTTGAACAAAAACACCATTTCCCTTCTTGTGAAGACTCATAATGTAAGTTTAATTGGTAAAGTTATTAACAGCTTCCTAATTTTAAGGTTACTATACTGTTTGTTTGAATTGTAGGCATGCCAATATAATATCCGTTGACATAGGTCAGCTAGTTCACAGCCCTATGTGCTGATGATATGCTCAAATTACACCTAGATAAATGGCGTAAGACGGTCGATATCAAATATAATAACCCTACAAGGTTGAGGTTGAATCCCGCAGGGAATAGGGTGTAAAAAGGTTACTTATGTAGTGTGCCACTCGACTCTTGTTGTGATTCTATCCTGTTAGTTTGTAAAAGAGTTTGATATTTCTAAACTGGTGAGAAACGCTATTTTGATGAAAGATTACTTAATTGGATGGAGAAACCAAGGTTGTGTCCCCTTTAATGAAATGTAATGCTATAGGTTTTAATATGATATACTATTAAGGGGTCGTTATATGATATGCACTAGATCTCTAAATCACGATCCACTATTTTCCAATAGTTGAATAATATTTCCTCTTTATGATTTTCCCAATTGCAAAGGAGTTACAATTAAGAATGATCAATAAATGACAAGTAAACTCAACTTATCCCTAAGTGAGTCTATCAAACGAGGGTTAACGCCCTGAGTTCTTGCTATTTATATCTATCAAACCCTAACCCACTTTTCCAAGTAAAGAAAGGGTAAACGGCATGAGTTAATGTTTGCAACCACCAACCAACAATAAAGCAAAAGAAATAACTAGAAACCAACAACCCATTATTCATATATACAGTGGTAAATACCCATTAACATAACACCCATCATTGAGTTCACAATCTTAGTATTTAGAGTTAGTAAAGAAGTCAGTAAAAGCTTACAATGAATAAAGAAGAAAAGAAGATGGAATATTCTCCTTAAAAACTTCAAAAGATGGAGTATTCAATGCTACCTAACGTTGGGACCAAGTTCTGAACAAGATGCTCCACAAAACCTTGCAAAAAACTATTTATAATGGTTCAAAAATGCGGCAATAATTGTGACAAAGCCCCCGCAGTGCCACATGCCGCCCGAATGTTGAGCACAGATGGCACATGCAGTCCGCATGTTGGACTAAAGCCTTCGCATGTTGTACCTAGGGTTTCCAGAAGACCTTCCGCATGTTGACTTGCGTCCCGTAAATGAGATGTGCAGTCCGCATGTTAAGCCCGTGTGTTTTTTCAGATTGACAATCATCAGTACTTTCAATGGACGCTCTGACTTGCAGCCCCTAATTTGGACGTGCGGTCCGCATCTTGTGGCCGTATCTCAATGTGCAATTTTACTTGAGCTACTGGAAAGTCGATTTACGATTGACTTACGGTCCACAGGTGATATTTTCGGCTCGTATGTGGCGTCTTAGGTCAACTTCCAGTTCTTGGCAATTTTGTCATCTCTCTGAACCTCATATGTGATGTGACATGGGGCCCGCATGTGAGTTTTGTGGTCCGTCTATCAATATCCAAATGCCGTCTTCACATCTTCCATTTGCGATTTCATGTGCGGACCCGCATGTCAGTTGTACCGTATGTCGTTAGAATCCGGGCAATTTATGTTTTTTTCCTTGTTTTTGCCATTTCATCTCCAAGTACCTACAACACAATAATTTAACATAAGAAACAACACAAAACAGCTTAAAGACAGTAAAAGCTCATGTAAAAGATATCAAATGTGTCGTAATTCCACGGCACATCAGTTGACCCAAGAGAATTCTGTGCTTCAATTTGCTGGTTTGCTTTCACATTATGGACCTTAGAAGAACTAAGTTAATAAATGACCATACTAGAGGTCCTTAGTTAAAAGTTAGAGCTTTAGAAGTGGAGAAAATAAAATATGATAGATCGGGAGCTTAGATGAGGGAAATGGAGGAGATGTCTCTCTTGCATCTCTTATTTTCCTCTGCTTACAAGCTGGATCTTGAACCATAGAATAGGTGCACTGTCCGCTTTTTTCAGGGCAAATCTTTTGACTTGCATTGTTTTTACTGATTGTTAACTTGGTTCAGTAGTTTGATATATTCTACCAATCTGTTTTGAAATTGGAATTCAATCATTTTCATGTATCGTCTTTTCCAAAAAACATCCATCCCATTATCTTTACCTTCTGTATTTCTCATCCTTTGCATTTCATTTGGTCCACATCTTTGAATAGGAAGAAGTAGTCTCATTTCCGCTCTATGTTGAGGCAATACGCTTTGCATTCCATGAAGAAAGCATGATTCGAACTGCAGTACGTGCATTAACCCTGAATGTTTATCATGGTGAGCTTCCTTTGTATACTTCTAAATTTCTCTATGTTCTCCATCATTCGCAGTGATTTTGGTAGTATATTAAATAATCTTCAACGTGTTCACCAGTTGGCGATGAGGCTGTTAACAAATTTGTTGCTAGTCATCCTCATGCCGATTATTTCTCAAATTTGGTCAAATTTTTCCGGGAGCAATGCATCAACTTGGACAAGTTGGTTAATGCTTCAAAGTAAGTAGTGTCTTATTTTTATTTTGTCCTGTGAAACTGGTTATGTATCACCTATTTTTTTGTTGACGAAGGAACCCGCAGCCGCTACTCTTTCGAGTGCTATGTATCACCTATTTGTTGTGCGGCTCATGTGATTTATGATGCAGGTGTCAGGGTCCAGATACCACTGGTTCTATCCTTTCATCTGTTGATGAGATTGAAGATAACCTCTATTACTTTAGTGATGTTATTTCAGCTGGGATTCCAGACATTGGGAGGCTAATAACAGACCTCCTGTTGAAGGTGCTGATATTTCCATCAATACTTCCTTCTTTACGGATGGAAGTAGTTAAAGATAGTGTAATGATCTAAACCCCTCTCTCTTTCTTACATGTGTAGTGGAAAAGATAGAATCCCTAACATTTATAAAGTTTACTTAAGGTCCTTGCCTTTACTAGATAAGGCCTCAAAATTAGCATTTTTTCTAGGGACACTTCATCTCCAATCGTAGGACAGGGATCAAGTACAAAGTGTTAAAGGTCCACTAGGGAAAGGTCCATTGTTGAGCTCTTACGTAGGGCGATATGGATGGCGCCGTTTACCATATTAACAAAGAAGAGTTTTGTATGAGATGGTCACACATTTCAAAATGGTTCAAATACAGGTAGAAGTCTTGGTTCGAGTCTTACCGTCACTCACTATCAAAAGAATTTCTACGTGCTTGCCCTTGAGATATAATTAAGTAGATAGAAGTGTGCTATGATATCATGTTGAAGTGTGTGACCATCTCATCTAACTATGTCTTCAACACGTCCCTTCATGTGAAAGCCTGATTCTTTTCATGGGCGAAGCAGGCGGAAATTCTTTTTGATAATGGGTGATGGTGAGACTCGAACCCAGGTGCTCTGCATTCCCTAATACTGTGTTAAAGTGTTATACACACTTCAACATTGACACTTTTGCCTTGGCCCTTTTTCTTCACTTCCATTAGAAAAATGTCAAGAGTTTCTATTTTCTCACAACTGTATATTTTCTAAAATCAAACATGTCCAACATTTGGAGCAAATGACATAGATTTTCGTTAATAAGATTTTGGTAAACAATTACCTAGTACCTGTGCTAGTGGGAGGTAGCAAGTACTCAATTGAATAGTCGAGGTGTGCGCAAGCTAAGCCCGGATACCACTGTTATCTAAAACATCCTAAAGAAAATGTTTTCCAAAACATTTTGACTAATCAAACATGGGAAAATTGGAAAACATTTCTAGAATTTTGCTCCAAACACACCCTAAAAGCGACTTTAAGATGTAATACAAGTTTGGACTGGGGTTAAAATGTAAAGCTTCTGTAGTTCTTTTAAAGGAAGTACGTAGAAGTGGCTGTACTTAGGAGAGAGTGCAAGCTCAAGGGGCTAGTGACATGAGATAAAGTTATAAGGAGCTAGTATGTGGAGTGAATTCAGTAATTTTTGTAGGTTTTCAATGATTTTCCCTTGGGATTTGGTTTCTTGTGTTTCGTCCCTTGGCATTTGTTGTTTTCACTTTATGCTGGTTGCTGGCACTTTTTCTGCAGATAGTCTTTTGTGGCTTATGTACGTCTAAGTGTGAACTTTCATGTTTCTTTAATGTAGGATACAGGTCTTGGAATCGCAACTTCTTTATATTTACTTTGTTGCATCTTGCGCATTGTTAAGATAAAAGATTTGGCAAATATTGTTGCTGCTATTCTTCTTTGTGATATAGAAACATTCTTCCCAAGGTCTGAAGCTAAACTGAATGGTTTCATGGTTAACCATGATATGTCACCTGAAAATCAAGATTCAGAAAATGGTGGCTTCATATCAGATTCTGATGGTCAAAGTTTACGGGTTTTAGTTCCAAACATATCCAGCTCTTTAAATAATCACCCAGAGGATGGCATTCCGCAAACAGATCATGGGAGTACATATTCTGCGTTAAGGTAATTCACATTCAACTTCTTATTCTTAAATATTTGTTGTTTGGTCAAGGAGGTGAGCTTTCAATTTATTAGATGTATGACGCAAACTAAAGTTTGCTAACACTGCACTAGGTGGAACTACCATTAAAACATAACAACAACAACAACATACCTAGTGTAATCCCACATGGTGGGGTCTGCAGTCCTTACCCCTACCTTGGGAGGTAGAGAGGCTGTTTCCGAAGGACCCTCGGCTCAAGAAAGGAACTATCATTAAAACATATCGCGACCAAATATTGTTGTCTTCGACGAACAGTAACCGATAACTACAGGGATTTAATGTTTACTGAAGAATAAACTTAAGTACTCTGCTTCAAGAAGATTCCCTATCAACTTCCCTAGAGAACACTTGAAGCTTTAAGTCACAATTTTTGGCAAGATTTTGGAACCTCCTATCTTGGTTCTCATAGTTAAAACAATAACTTCTTCGAGTTTTGTTTAATAAAATAGTTGAAGCTGTCTGATTGTCAAATTCTATGAACTTCTGAGACAGTTGACCTTAACTCAGTCACCGAGTCTTAATTTTCCACTTCACTTTTTCTAAGGTTAACCATTCAGTTTTTTCTTGATAAGTAATCGTTATCACTCGTTACTTTTATTATCATGTTTTTATGTAGAATTTCTTGATCATTTTGTTCTGTATATTTCTCCGTTTCTCTTTCTCTACTCTAGGCAACAATTGTAGGGTTGTAGATGTTATTGTTTAGAATGATTCACTAGCACCAACTCAGCATGAGTTGAATGAAAAATAGATGTCTTTCTTTTCTCATTCTTTTACTTTCTCGTTTCTTTCTATCTTCTACCCTTATTTAGATGGTCTAGCGACTAGCAGTAAGAAGTGCTTAAAATTTCTTGAATGCTTTGGTTCTTTCATTGTGTCTTCACCTATAAGTAGAATACAATGTAAACCTGTACATCTGGAGCGAGCAGCCAAATCACTTAAACTTATTGCTTTTTCCTGCTAATTTTCTGTTCTGTAGGGAGGCCTTACTTTCTTATATTACTACTGGTGACGATGTTCAAGTTTCGGGATCTTTAAGCATGCTGGCTACACTATTGCAGACTAAAGGTTATATAAGTGGTTTGTTATCACCTTATCAAAAAAAGTTGTTTGTTATTCTTTTTGTTCAGATGTTTTGCCCCACTTTTATAAGAACTTTTATGACTGCAGAGCTGGAAGAATCAATGCTTGATGCTCTTGGAATTCTTCCACAAAGAAAACAACAGAAGAAACTCTTGTTGGTATGTTGCAGCTGTAAAGTAACCATTATACGGAAAATGATCTTTCTTAAATTAAGTTGGAGATTTGTTTTTTTTAAGAAGGTAACATTTGTATATATTTAACACAAAACAGTACATAGGTTGTACTGAAACCATATTTACAAGTGAGCAAAAGATAGCAAAACCAGTCTACATTTCGAACAGGAACCTAATGTGTCTAGGATAGAGATAGTATCCTCTGGGTAGAGGGTAGATCTGGTTGCACCAAAAACAAAAAAGCTTAATACAGTTAAGTTTGATCATCTGCAAAGTGTTGTTGTTCTCAAAGCATCTAGAATTCCTTTCTTTCCAAATTGTCCACCAGATACAAGCAGGGACCATTCTCCATCTGTTTCTGTCATCTGCTCCAGCTCCAGCTACTTCCCAACTAAAGAGAGCTTCAGTAATCTTTCTAGGCATTTTCCAAGCTATGCCTCTGAGATTAATGAAGATCTTCCATAACTGATCAGTTATCCTACAGTGCAAGAAGAGGTGGCCAACTGTCTCCACCTCCTTTTCACATAGAAAACATCTTGAGCATAGAGTCCACTTCCTCATGTTTAAATTTTCATGTGTGAGCACAGCTTCCTTTGACAGTAACCATGAGAAGCATGCAATCTTGTATGGTATCTTGGTCTTCCAAATATGCTTCTAGGGCCAGTTGGTGACTTGAAGTCTAGGTTGGTTTATCATTTTGTAGGCTGCATTAACACTGAATTTTCTACTGCTATGTCCCTGCCATCTCAATGTGTCATCTCCATTCTGAGTTCCTATGAAGTTGTCCAGTTGCTTGTAGAACTCAATCAACCTATTCATCTCCCAATCATTCCAGTTGCTTGTAGAACTCAATCAACATATTCATCTCCCAATCATTCAAGTTTCTTCTGAGTATTAATTCCCAACCTTGAGGTGACTACATTTCAGCTATAGTTCTCTGTTGGTGGAGAGCTAGAGCATAATGTCAGCAAATAAATTCTTCAAGGCTCCATTCCCGAGCCAATTATCATTCCAGATGGATGTCCTGCTACCATTTAGCACTCTGATAGAGACTTGGTTTTTCAGAGCTGGCCAACCCTTATGGACCTCTAGAGGCTAACTCCATAAGTTGAGTTAATTGGTTTAGTCATCCAGTTGTCTTCCACTTCATATTTAGCTTTGATCACCTTGCTCCATAAACTTTGAGGGTTTTGAGAGTATCTCCATAACCACTTGAATTTGAGGGCTTTGCTGTGATTCTTCAAATTTCTGATTTCCAATCCACCTTGAGCCTTGTTGAGAATTACCTCTTTCCACTTAACTAGGTGATAGACTTTTCTTTCCTTTTTTCCTTGCCACAAAAAAATCCTTCTTATGTTGTCCAGTCTTTTAATGACTTCCACTGGAATGGGTAAAAGGGACATCATGTAGGTTGGCAATGAGTCTAACACAGAATTAATAAGAGTAAGCCTTCCTCCCATTGACAAATATTGACACTTCCAACTTGAAAGTTTTTTCTCACATTTTTCCAGGACATTGTTCCATATTCCAACATATTTTGATTTGTCCCCAGTGGCATGCCAAGATAGGTAGTAGGAAGAGTCCCCACTTCTCCCCCCAGAATTAGTGTCAAATCCTCCATGTTTTTTACTTCGTTAATTGGGTAAAGGTGACTCTTCCTCCAATTAATATGCAGCCCAGATATGCCTTCAAAGAGCGCCAGGATAGTTCTCAAAATTCTTAGTTGTTTCACTTCTGCATCACAAAAGATCAAGGTGTCATCAGCATATTGAAGATGTGTAATTTCCTGGTTGTTGTGACCATTCATGGCTACCTCAAAGCCTTTGATCCACCCAATAAGCTTGGCTGTTTTGATCATGCTGTTCAAACCTTCCATGGCTATTATGAAAAGAAATGGTGACAAGGGGTCACCCTGTCTGAGACCTCTCTGAGCAGTAGGGAAGAATCCTTTTGGTGAACCATTAATGATGACCGAGAACCTGACAGAAGATATGCAGAATTTCACCCATTGCTCACCAAATCCCATCTGTTGTAACATGCTCAGTAGGAAGTTCCAATTCACATGGTCAAATGCTTTCTCAATATCTAACTTGCAGAGAATGCCAGACTTCTTTTGTTTCAGTCTTGAGTCCACTGCTTCATTAGCTATTAGTATGACATCCATTATTTGCCTCCCTTTTATGAATGCCATTTGTTGAGAATCGATCAATTTCTCCATCACCCTTTTCATCCTTTCAGTCAAGACTTTTGCAATAATCTTGTAAATGTTGCCTATTAGGCTTATAGGTCTATAGTCCCTTAGCTCTTTTGTACCATTCTTCTTTGGGATCAAGGCAATGTAAGTTGCATTAAAACTCTTCTAAAAAAACCATGGGAGTGGAAGTTGTGGAACACCCCTATGATGTAAAACCATCAAGTCCTGGTGCCTTATCCATAGCACACATTTTCAGTCACCCTAAAACTTCTTGTTCATCAAATCTGCTTTGTAGTAGTGTCTTTTCTTGCTCAATTATTGTTAGACAGCTCTCAAAATTGCCAGTAGGTCTCCAATCTTCAGTTTCAGTATAGAGTTTTTTTTTTTTTTTGTAGAAACCTACTATCTCATTCTTGATGCTCTGTGGCTCTGAGATTAATTCATCCTCGATCATTAGGTGATCAATATTGTTGCACCTTTTATGAACATTGGCAATCTTGTGGAAGAACTTTGTATTCCTGTCTCCTTTGAGCCAGATGACCCTGGACCTTTGCCTCCATGCCACTTCTTCATTCTTCAGAAGTTCTTCATACCTCATCAACAGTGATGCCTTCTCTACCATTTCCCCCTCAGTTAGGATTCTGATTTCTAATACTTTGTCCAGTACTGCTAGTTGATTGAGCAGATCTGCTTTTTGTGCCTTCAAGTTGCCTTGGCTGCTTTTTCTCCACTCCCTTAGCTTGCCTTTCAAGGGCTTTAGTTTATAAGCTAGGATATAGTCTGGCATTCCAGAGAAGTCAAAAGTTGACCACCAACTCTTAATTCTATCAACAAAGCCATCAGTATTCAACCACCAATTGTCAAACTTGAAATATGACTTTAAGTTGTTCCCAGTCTCCACATTGTAGAACAATAGGGATGTGATCAGATGTCACTCTCTGGAGGAGAGATTGTTTGATGTTGCTGAAGCCGTCATCCCATTCTTCAGAGACCAAGATTCTGTCAATTCTTGATGCAGTAGTGTGAGAGTCCCCTCTGTACCAAGTATAAGCCCCCCCTTCCAGGGGAAGATCAATAAATCTCATGTCCTCTATAAAATCTGAGAATTCCACCATAGCCGTGGACCTTCTCCTGCAATTTCTTCTCTGTGGGGAATCTCACAATATTGAAATCCCCACAGACTGCCCAAGGACCCTCCATAAGACCCCTCTCAGCACTTATTTCTCCCCATACCTCTGTTCTTTCAGTGTCACAATTTGGGGCATACACCCCTGTAATATGGCATTCAAAGTTCTGTAACTGACCTTCAAATCTACAAGTCAAAGTGTATGACCCAATATGAAGAATCTCCCCTTTCCATACCCTTCTATCCCATATCATCATGATTCCGCCTCTAGTTCCACTGGCTTCTAGACAAGCATAGCTTGCCCATCTTCTTCCCCAGATTTGGTTGACAATGTTTTCTACATCCTCTTCAAGTTTTGTTTTCTGCAAACTTATGATGTCTGCACCCCATTCAAGAATAGAGTTCTTCACCAACCTCCTTTTATCCATGTTATTTAATTCCCTCACATTCCAAGTGACTAGTTTGAGCTTCATTTATCAACTAAAGATAAGGCCTTCCTCCTGTTTCTATTTCCATTGCTTTTGAATTTAACATCAAAGAGACTAATCCTTTCAGTTCTTTTGTCCCCTTGAACCTGCTCTTCGTGATATTAAAATTCTGATTCCATCTTTCTTGCCTGTCTGCTACTGTCTATCTGCATGAGAAGTTCAATGGCTTCTTCCTCGTGCCCCCGAAAGTCAACTCCAAACAATTTACTTAGTTTGATTAAGTATTGACGGACCCAGATAGGAGTATCTGCTTCTTTGTCTGGGAATTCATGTTGCTGTTGAACCAGATTGGAACCAGAATTGGTTCGGCATCCTCAACTTGCCAGATTTCCTCGCAATTCCCCACTTCTACAATGTCGCAGTCGAGTTTAGGTTCCTCCATTACTGTAATAGGCATCTCTCCACTAGCATTCACCAATCGTGACTTTTCTCCCTTGCTCGAATTTCTTCTGTAGTAAGTTGATAATTCTCTGCTTGTCGACTCAATTCGTGAAGAATCTACAGAATTTCTGTTAGATATAGGAGTAGAAGGAGAAGATTGTTGTTGCAACACGTCCATATATGCGTCTCTGTAACCCTCTTCTTCGATCATAATTCTCAGCCTTGAAGAGATATTGTCTTAGCAGATTTTCCATGGGGTTCTGCTCCTGTTGTAAGAATGGTGTTATTGTTCAAGATGGTGTTTCTGTCTCTGTTTAATTGGCGTTAATTTCAATTTCCAGGAGGTCTGAGAATGGGTTCTGAAGGATCAGGCTTGAACCAGGTTTGTAGGAGTGAAGCTGGAGGAATTGGTCCCAATTTCTTATTTCGGCCCATTCCTATTATCTGAGAAGAGGGTTTAAATCCCAACTGGCCTGCGTGCTTCTCACGTGGAGGATTTTTAAAATTTGCCCCATCTATCAATGTACCCACGTGGCCTACAACCTGCGACGGCAGAAAAGGTGCTGAAAAGTTATCCTTTTCATTACTGGTTACGCAACCTTCTTTACCCATCGGTCCTTTGTATCTATCATTGCCGATCTGTTTTTTCCTTCTTACTGTCGCCGGAATCTGGCACCAAATCGTGATTTTGTACATAAATCCATCACACTACAACTCTATCTCTTTAGGGACTGCTCATCCGTCTCTCTTCACCTTGATTCTTGCCCAGTGGAGATGATTCTTGAGAGTTTTTTTCTTCGGTTTCAATCCAGCCACCACACATGTTGCCGACTCGTTTGAAGGTGGTTTGAGACCACAAGTTTACCGGCAGCCCAAGCAGGCGTATCCAGACCCAATTTTTTGGTAATTTCTTCTGGCCAACACCCTGAAGAAGGAGACCACCATTGCAGAGTTATCTTGAGCTTCTTCCAATTCCATTCCCCCTTTAGAACATGTTCTGCCTCCTTCCTGGACGGCATATCTAAGAGAAAGTGAGAGTCGTTCATTCCATAAACATTGATTCCAAGGGAGGATCTCCAGTTGCTACAAGCCCATCTTCGAATGTCGTTCAATGTTGGTGCTTCATGATTTGGGGTCAAAAAGCTTCCAACTATGCATCTTCCAAGAACATCATCTTCGGAGGGTGTCAGATTTCCAGGTATAATGATTCTGGAATTTGAGGATTTGATCATTGGCTTTTTCATACCTTCCGTCGCCCATCTGTTGGAGTTGAAGGCTTCTAAGTATGAGTTTTCCAGACATGTACTTCGAGCTGCTACAGTAACTTCCCTTTCATCTGAAGCATTGATGAGTCTAATGATTTTCTTAGCTATATCCCCCCAACCAGCATTTAATGTAGCTTCAGGTGTGATGATAACAGACCTGTTGCGCCCTTGTATAGCAAGAAAACTGATGTACCTACCATGTTCATTGTACTTAAGGGTACAGAAGAACTGCATAGTGGTCTTTCCATCTTCTAACTGTCTTTTTTTGTTCCTTAGAGGCTGTAATAAAAACCTGAACTATCCACTTCATGACTTTAATGCTTATAGTAGCTTTCCTCAACAAATGTCTGCTACGCTCAGTCCATTCAAACTAGGGGTGGCAAACGGGCGGGTCGGATATGGGTGGGTCGAAAATGGGTTAAACAAAAAACTGATCAATTACCCGACCCATTCATATTTAACACCGATAAAAAATGGGTTAACCCGACGGATAATATGGATATCCATATTATCTAAAGTTACTTTAAAGATGTTGGCTTCATGTAACTAATATGGAGAAAACATTATACCTTCTTGTCCACAAATTCAATCTCTATTACACAGTTGCACAAAATTTGCGAGAAGAATAGAACTTTGAAGTTTCCCAATAACACGACCTCCAAGAAAACATTTTTCGAAAAATACCCACCCAAGCCCCACCATTCCCACCCTATTGCACCAACCGCAAATGAGCATTTCATACTTTCTCGCGCTACTTCCCAGTCCAATAGAGGTCTTTCTAGTAAAAGGAGGCCGTGTACCACAGTTCGGGAAAAACAAATAATTTGTTGGAGGGAGTTTTGGGGGGGGGGGGCTGGTGTAGAAAACCAAAATAATTTTTTTGAGGGGTGTCGGGGTGGGGGGCGGCTTTCTTTAAAGAAGAATTTTTTTTTAGGGTGGTAGAGGGGAGGGGTGAGTTGGGTGAGGGTGTGGGGTGGTGTGATTGGGGGGTGGGGTGGTTGGTGAAAAGTCGGGACTTGTTTTCCCTAATGTTATTAAGGAAGTCGTTTTTTCTTATTTTTAAGGAACTTATTTTACTAAAATTGTGGATTTTATCCATTTTACTCATTAAATTACCCATATTTTAAGTGGATAATATGGGTTGACCCATATTGGACCCATTTTAAATGGATTGGATATCCAACCCATTTTAAATTAGTTGGGTCGGGATGATATCCATATTTTTTACCCATTTTTCCGCCCCTAATTCAAACCATGTCTCTGAAGTCATAAGACTTGAAGCCAGTATGATTGTAGATCCTGTTTTCCTCCATGAGAAAGCAGGGTAATCATTCTTTATAGGGGTGTTACCACCATTCCCAACTACCAGATGGTGATTCTGTGAGAAGTCATCCCAGAGTCTTCTTATGGATTTCCAAACTCCTACTCCATGTGTGGCAGTTGTCAGTTGAGTACTCCAGTGATCTTGGATTCCATGCTTTGCCCTGACCACTTCCTTCCATAGGCTATGGTCCTCTTGTGTATATCTCTACAACCACTTCATTAGTAGGCATTTGTTGTGTTTAGCCAGGTCCCTGATGCCCAGTCCACCTCGTTGCTTTGACAACATCACTTTATCCCATTTGACTAAATGAAATTTGTGCTCAGTGTTGTTGCCTTCCCAAAAGGAAGTTCCTTCTGATTTGATCTAGTTGCTCCAAAGTCTTGTTTTCATTAGTTTCTATTAGTGTAGGACCCATGCTATTGCTTTTGGAATGTGAAAGGTGCGAATATGAAACGCCTACCCAACAATAGCATAGCTTAAGATCTGGGTATCTTATGATGTTAGATAATGATTATTGCCCATACATGAATATACTATCACTTGACTAACAAAATCATCCATAAAATTGATTTACCTTTTTTCTTTTTTTGAATAATAGTGTAGCTACATGTGAAACTACTACTACAACAACAACTATGTCTCAGTCCCAAGTAGGGCTGTTAGTGGTTCGGATATACTCGAGAACCGGACCGAAACCGGACCGGTAAACCCGGACCGAAACCGGACCGAAACCTTAACGGTCCGGATACGAGTATCTAAAAAATACCCGCACCGTTAAAGGAACCGGACCGGTAACCCGGTAAAATACCCGGTAACCGGTCCCAGTCCCCCCCCAGCCCTCCATTCTGGCCTCCAGCCTCCCATCCCCTCCGGCCTCCCCCCACCAGCCCCTCCCAGCCCCCGGCCAAGCCCCCGGCCCCTCTCACGGCTCTAATTAGTTGTAAATTGATCAAACTTTATATGGTCATAACTGCGCTCGGACGTCCGTTTTACCTAATTTGTTTTTTGATTTCGCGTATTTTTTCGAGACGAATAATCCCAAACCGACTAAAGTCCGTTTGCCTCAGCCGATTTCTCCAAAAACGTCCATCTTGCCCCTCAATTTCACTTTTCCCCCCAAATCGTTACGTTTTTCCCCTTTTCAAATCTAAATATCTCGCGATGTACAATTGATTTCAATGTAAAAATTGTGTTGCACCGCGTCCGCGAATGTCAATTTCAGTAATGAAAATTCATTTTAAAAAAAAAAAAAAAAAGGCCCGACCCGGAAAATTCTTACCGGTCCGAACCGAGAACCGGACCGATAAGGTTTCGGTCCGGGATCGGATCTCGTCAGACCGAAACCTTACGGTCGGTCGGTCCGGACCGTAAGCTTATCGGTCGGTCCGTGGCCGATACCGGACCGGACCGGACCGGTAACAGCACTAGTCCCAAGCAAGTAGGGGTCTGGCCTTTTTTCTTTAAATCAAAGTTTTTGGACTAGGTCTGTCCTTTTTTCTGTTTTCTGTTTTATGTTTTTGCTTCTGTTTTGCTTATCATGAGCCGAGAGTCTCGCGGAAACAACCGCTCTACCTACCAAAGTAGAGGTAAGGTCAGTGTACACTCTACCCACTCTACCCTCCCCAGACCCCACGTTGTGGGGTTTTACTGGGTATGTTGTTGTTGTTGTTAATGTGAACGTACCTTTAATCCTTTTTGCATAGTTGCTGGATTTGGGCTAGAATATCTTTTACGATCAGGTGCTTTTTCTATTTCAGCTTTCTGAACTCTTCAATGTTTCATGAATACTTTTTAAGATAGTTCACAAAATCTTGCCTTTTATCATTCTTCTAACTGTTTGATCTAAGGGGTGTTAGGACATACTTCAAACCAAACACTATTTGCAAATCAATGTTTTATTTTACAGTTCTATCCCTTATTTAACTTCAACTTGAAATTGTGAATTTGATGTTGGAAAACTTATTTGAGGTGTATTTCAAGTGAAATAATGGTTCACTTACAAAACTTCAACTTTTTCTCCAAGTGAAAGTTATGTATAAACACCGAGTTCCAAGTACTCCCTCTGTTTCAGTTTTTGTGGCTTGATTCGAAGTATTAGGGTCAAACTAACTAATGTTCTGTGTATACTCAAACATATTATCTTCAATTTTTAAAAATAAAAAATTATATATTTAGAAACTATATAAAAAGTACTATAAAAAAAGGGCAGTCCGGGGAAGGTTCGGACCACAAGGGTCTATTGTACGCAACCTTACCTTGGATTTCTGCAAGATGCTGTTTCCACGACTTGAACCCGTGACCTCCATGTCACATGGCAACAACTTTACCAGTTACTCCAAGGCTCCTCTTCAGCATAAAAAGTACTATAAGTAACAATTCAAAATATTTAGAAAGTATTTGAAAATTCACGGTCAAAGAAAATATTCTGACTATCCAAATAGTAACTAAGACACATTGAAATATAGGGAGTAATATTTTTCAAATTCAACTTCAAATACTCGTTTCAACTTAAACCATATATTGTCCAAACGGGAAGTATCATCGAGTATTTATCTTGTGGAAATGAGACACCCTTACAGTAAGATATCTCCCTACTCTAGATAGTCTAATTAAATTGACTGAATAGGTTAAAAACTCCATAAACTATCATCATTTTGCAAGTTTCATACCTAAACTATGCGGTGTTCAAATTAATTGAAGGTGCGCAAAAATTGGATGTCAACACTTGTTACCCCCTTGGGACTAACTTCTTTTAGATTAGAAAAACCCCAATTGAATAAGTGGCAAAATATTTGGGATAACATGCCGAGAGGCACTTGGGAGATGAAAAAAGTCTTAAAAATGAGTCCACCTGCCAAAATGTGTTCAGAAGGGTTCTGTGAACACCCAAATAGTATAGGTATGAAACTCGCAAAATGGTGATAGTTTAGGTTTTTTTTTAACTTGTTCACTCATTTTTCTTCCATGTGTACTGCCACCTGGAATTTTTGAGAAGCTTTTAGAGCGTGATATTCACGTAGAATGTCATATTCCTCCATGGAAATTTTAATATGAGTTCATGGTAGTTCATGGAGGTTCTGTGAATACCCAATAGTTTAGGTATGAAACTCATAAACAGTGATAGTTTAGGAGGTTTTTAACCTATTCACTCAATTAAATTTGTAGCTTAACTTTGCAAAATGAAAGCAGAGACTTAGCTTCTATCACCTCCTGTTCTGGAACCAAATTTTCTGACGATCTAGTTATCTATGTACGTTGTGGGAGGTAGACACTTAACACGGATTGATGTAAAAAATGATAACATCAACTGGAAAATAGGGCCTGTACAATGTTCTAGTTGAGACTATTGAGCATTTATGTTGTGCAGATGCTTCCACTGACAGTTATTTCTCTTGATGGCAGTGGCCATAATGAGATCTTCTAATTTAGCATTCCTGAAATTTCTTCCTCAAATCTATCTAAAATCTAGTTTGAGGAGATAGAACCAATAAGCTCCCAGGGCTTCGGTCTAGTTGTAAGAGCGCAATGTGTGATGTGTGGATTAGGTGCATGACATGGGTTTGAACCCTGCCTAAGGGAAAAGTCAGGTATTTAAGTGAAGAAGGGTAGAGGAGCGTATCCATTGTCTACTGAGTTCCGAACTGCACGCCGCTGGCACTCGGAGATTTCTCGGTTCTCCAAAAATAAAAAAGCTGACCTAACTTAGCAGTTCGTCTAGTGGCTACATTTTGTATGTTCCTTCTTTAGCTAGTTCATGCTTATTTGTTTCCGTTCAATATGACATGTACTTCTTGTGGTGAAGAATGTATTGCTTGACGACTTGATTGATTATTTGTAAGTATAGTTCTTTC
Organism: Przewalskia tangutica; assembly: GCA_029844215.1. Taxonomy (NCBI): domain Eukaryota; kingdom Viridiplantae; phylum Streptophyta; class Magnoliopsida; order Solanales; family Solanaceae; genus Przewalskia; species Przewalskia tangutica. The sequence goes on along the minus strand of CM056726.1, from coordinate 124,438,691 downwards.
CTTATTTTGTGACTACAGCAAGCTTTGGTTGGTGAAGGATCTGCTGAAGAGCAACTTTTTTCATCAGAAAATCTGGTAAAGGATGGAATAGGTAGTGAAATGGATTGCTACCTCCAAAAGTTGAAGGTACTATTGCAGTATTGGTCGCTTTCCCATATTTTCTCATTTTCAATTTCTTGTATTTGGTGCTTTCTTTTAATTATGGAGAGTAACTATGAGTTAGCGACCTATTGTGAATTCCAAATTCATCTCGGCCTGCTGGAAATTATAGTAGACATTTAATAATCAGAATGTCCTTTTATTTTCCTATTTACTAGCAAATCTAACCTTTTAATATTTATTTGGTGGTGTTAGTATTGAAGCTTTTGAAATCCTCCCCAGCTTATGAAACTGTTATTATTTTTGAAAGTTCCTTTAGAGTAGTGATGTATGCTTCTTAG